>CAJVRI010001323.1:3635000-4235000 GCA_911649635.1 Poeciliopsis gracilis
CTATTCTTGCCCTGATTAACATGCCACTGATACAAAATGTAAAAACTATCACTCCTATCTGCCTTTTCAGTGTCCCAATTTGTCCAAGAGGAAGCCAGGCTTTCGAAATGAGCCTGATAAAAGCGACTGCCAAGGGGAATGAATTTATATAATTATCTGTGGCTGGAGAGCCAACAAAGAGTTTGAAAATCAGCCGCGTGAGCCAAAGGCTTCGTTAGCCTGACGACAATAAAACAAACCCCCCGGGCCCAACTTTGCTGTCCGAAAATCACAGGTTTCTGTAAAGTCATTCACGGCAGGGAGTCCTGCAGCCCTTTGTAGTCCGACCGCAATGTGTTGAGGATTAAGCACCACTTAAGTCGCCGATGTTTACATGCTCATGCATTACTGTTGTGTTAGAGAATTATACGGCGATTTAAGAAACAGCTGATTGTTTTTTTTTCTCGGTATTACGCGCCGACACGTTAGAAAGGACGGATAACTGTGTTTACTTTGCATATGGAAATCCCTGAACGTCTTTCATCTGTCCTTCCTATGGTGACTAGCGGTCCATGTTAGCTTTGCAAACATCTTAATTGTGTTAAATGGGGGAAAAAAGGTGGTGCTGGTGGTGGTGGAGGGCGGGGTGGGGTGGGGAGGATTAAAAGCCATTAATGTGTGTTGGTTGCGGCTGTGCTATTCCCGGGATGGTGCTTTTGTTCACTTTGGCAAAGCAAAGGAGAGAGTTTCACCTTGAAACTCAATGCACGGCAGAATTACCGTCACTGTGTCTACTTTTAAAAGATGCCGTCTCTCCGTTTCACTGTTTTATACACTGTCAGCCTCGCTTTGGTCGTCTTTGCATTTATTTTTGTGGCTGCCTCACTCCATCCTTCTTACTCTCTGCTATGTGCCTGTCCATCACGCGCTTCCCTTTGTAGCCCTGTTTCTCTTTCTCTCTCTGTCTGTCTGTCTGTCTGTCTGTCTGTCTGTCTAAGCGTCAGATAATCTCACAGGGGGAGACTTTAGAGGACTCTCCATCTGTGTATAAATAGCTCTGGATGAATTATTGAGGGACCTAGGGTTGCTAATAATCCCGCAGGACCCATCTGACAATGACACAGAAGATGGAGGGAAAACAATTACGCAGGCTTTCTCCTTCAGAAAACAGGGGATGGGGTGGCGGAGGGTTGAGTGGGGTGCGGTGGGGTGGGATGGGGCGGGGGGGACTTGGTGGCCTCTGGGAGCCTCCTTGCGGGGTCCAACATCTTGGCTAATAAACCCAATTAAGTCTCTGGAATCAATTGGAGCCCCCCGGGGTGTCCTCTCCCTTCCTTCCCCTGACGGTGGGCAACAACAGGAAGTGTAATGATTCATGTCCCCCCCTTCTGCATTTGGATCATCCTCTCATCTCCGTCTTGCAGGTTGGCAAGGCGGATGGGACAGGACAGGATGTCCGCTGAGGCAGGATAATAGGACAGGGAGAGGAAAGGAGAAGAGAGGCAAGTAGAGTGGAGAGGAACACAGAGGAATATTAATAGGAGTGTTTATCCTGTAAGTGTTTTACCAAGGGGACGGGACACGGGACCCCTCCCATGGTGGAATAAAGGAACTCTATGCATCTACTGTATCTGTCTGCTTATCTGCAGAAAGCTCATCTATTATTGGCAACTCTAGTGACGAGCTTTTGCAAAACACAGAAATGCTTATGGAGCCCCGGCGAAATGTGTTGGGTTTTTTTTCTCTCTCTCTCGCTGAGCGATGTAGCAACATAAGCGTAAGCCCTTGTTTGACCTTGTTGGTCAAAATAATTGGTATTTTAAGTGTTTTAATTATTGCTCTACTACAGATAATGGAAAGTTGATAAGAGTAACAATTTTTTCCAGCCAACTCAACAAGACAACAAACATCTGCCTGAAATGAACGGCATGCTCTATTGTCGTTCTTATCTTCAGGAGCAGCTTAGAGGTCGAAGCTAATGCGACTTGTCATATTTAAACATGTTAACTGCTAATTAGAAGTTCAGAGAAACTACATTCATGGCCTTTGCATGACATGTCAGAGAAAGCGACTGGACGTTTGTTCACCTGCATTGAGTTGTGTCTCTCCCACCAGTTGCTGCTCACTCCCAGCCAGCTGGCTTCAAGATGGCTGCTATGCTTTTACCCTTTTGTACAAGTAAGTCAAATCTGACGTTGGGAAGCTTAATAAGTCAGAGTGGAAACGAAAGGAGGCCCAATTATCACTGCTGCTGCAGGTAAAAGCCACTACTAAAACGAAAGAACAACTATGACATAATTAACATTAATATCCCTGTATATATGTGTCATTATTGCAGCAGGCAGACAAATAGACTGGCAAATTTTTAGCTTTACAGTTTCGTATTAGACCAATAGATACTTAATTTATCCCCAAAACAGGGAGAAATGTGTAACACACAAGATTTAAAAGAAAAAAAAATCAGAAAAAGTCTTAGAGACACACACATATCACTAAATGGCTAGATAAAGATATAGTCAATATCTATGATGTGCTATCTGATTAGCCAAAGCAACTACTGAGACTTTTTAAACCACAGTATTATTTTTAACAGAGAAATATGTCTAGGTCCTCTGACATCAGTGAGTCAGATAATTTTTTCCCAACTTTTGATAAAAAGTGTTTTTAGAATAAAGATCAGATCCTGTACATCCTGATGTAAAAATGACCACCTTCAGTTTTCTTCAAACAATGAAATGAGTTATCATCCATAAATTGGCTAAAGGACTGACCTGGGATGCGGCGGCGCAGACTTTGGGTTCATCTTCGGTGTTCTTCCACGCTTAATAATTCATGTCATGAGAAGCTAAATTCGGTCTCCCAAACATTTCCTGACAAAGTGGCTGAGGTAGGTAGGAGAGTGAGTAGATTGGTCTGACAGGATATTGGGACGCGGGTCGAGACATTTTTAATTCCTGCCCTGCCATCTGGGGAACTTTTAGGAAATGTGTGTGCATGTGCAGGATTTTTAGTTCAGTGGTACCAGACGTCCTGTTAGCGCCGTCTGAGGAAGTACTTAACCTTCTAGCGTCCCGTATAAGACCTTTGTTTCTGTGTGTGGACACAAGCGCGTGTCTGCGTCCACTTGAGTTTTCTGTGCAGAGCCGTGAGGCAGTGGGGGCACAGTGGAGCGGAGGGCGAGTGGGGGGAGAGCGTGTTGGGGAACAAAGGTGGAGTGGGTTTCAGGGGGTGAACGGGTGTCCTAATGATGCATTTTCTACTCCATTGATTCTGTGGCTCTGCTCTCCAGTAAATCCTTCAAATGCAACACATTAAAGCTGCCCTTTTTTCCCCTCCTTCGCCAATCGATTAGGACGGCTTAGAGATGGCCACTCGTGGAGGCGGGGCCTACGCTGGACGTGTGCCCGCCTGCAGCCAACACCATTCATGGAGCCAGTTCATTTTTCTCCGTCTAGTCATGTCTATAATTTTTTTGGTCATCCGTTTTATGTGGTTATACCTGTCTAAACTGTACCGTGGAAGAAAATAACACCTTTTATTTTAGTTAGATAAAAGGTCATTTTTTTCTCCCTCCAAAGTTCCTCGTACTCGTTTAATGACGAAGAACAAAGTTATTTCATTAGTGCTGTTGAGCCATTCTCACAACATTTTGAAACAATGGACTGAACATCCCTTGATATTGCATCGATAATAAACCGGAAAAAAATTATTCCACTTTCAAAATCTAGAACTATATAGAGGAGAATAAAAAAATATTCAAATTCTCAAACGTGTTGAAGGAAGCATGATATGTTGGTGGTTTTGCCAAACACCCTATGAGTCAAATTTCATTTCATTCTTGCTTCTCCAAAGACAAGACCGGGGAATCAAATATTACAAGCAAAATCGCCTCTTCTTTCATTACAGTCTTAGTTTTTCTTCTTGCTGCTGAAATAAGAACAGACGATTAGTTTCTGAATCAACTCTTGGATTTTTAAGATCCGTTTCCGAGATGAAAAGAATGTCTAATGCGAGTGTCTGAAGTTTTCTATTGTTCTCCCTTCACACACAAAGCACAGCGTCACTCTCTGAGCTCATGTTGGATGGTGAAAGGCCTTGTTCTTATTTAATCAGGGTCTATAGCTGCAAGTTAAACATTATAAATGATACAGGAGAAAGTTGCCCTGTTCTTGGAGACCTTGGCTTCGTCCCCTAAAATAGCTTCTATCTTTTGCCTCTTTTCTCTGTGCTGAGTAATGATCTGAAAGGTGAGCAGAGGTGAAGGAGGTGTTAGTGCCTGGTCTGCTTTATTGAACTGCTGTTTATAGGAGCAACACTGAAAGGTCTGATCCAGAAGTAAGATGTTCCATCTTATTGTAATTTTCCTTTGTAATAAGTGCGAACTACTTCAATTCTTAAATTTAATGCAAAATAAATCAAACGTGACTTGAAAAACATTTGACTTTAATATTTAACTTTCTGAAATTGGGCCTTTGTCTCTTTAAAATCTCTGAAACTCCACCTTCAGAAAGTCATCACAACCTGGCTCCTCTATTAGCCCCTCAGCAACGTTTTCACCAGCGCTGCACTGAGACGTTTCTCCTGTAATGAGCTCATAAGATGCACAGTATCACCAAGAGTTTACTAATTGTCACTGGCTAGTCTGAAGGAGCTGACTGGGAGATTTTCAAATGCTATTTTATGACCCTTTCAGCCACTGTTGCAGTTGTTTTGAGTTGTTATTTTGAGTCAAACAGAGCTCACAGTTTGCAGCCCATGCTGAGAGTGGAACATGCAAAGGATTTCTGGTCAGAGTAATTGTCTGATATGAGCAAAACAACCTCAGTGTAAGTGAACATGATTGTATTGATTTCTTACTTTGCCTTAGATGTGACACACTTGCCACCGGCAGAATACTGTTGTCGCACTCCATGGCGCTAATGGGCATGTAAATAATCACTGGCTTTGGTGGAAATAACCGTTCAATGCAAATGTGACGCCAATTTAAAGGTTACGAGATTGGAGTTGGTTTGGGATGATAGATGTCTGCTTTCGTCTCCCCCTGCCCCCCATGGTAAAAAAAAAAAAGATACCAAGAGAGCTATCAATACCAGGTAAGACATTACCTGTTTCCTCTGCTGCTTTTTCTTCAGTCTATCACTTTCCTGAAATTTGGTTGTAAAATATTATACTGCTGTGACAAGCTTTCCTCAAATATTGTCTCTAAAGACACGTTTTGTATAAGTCCAGATGTAAATATATTCGAGGAGCATTTAGGGAAACATCAGCCCCTGTCGTGTATGTGACGTTTCTCAGTCACTTCTCATGTCCCTCTGTTTTGTATCCTGTGTGTGTGAAATGCACTTATGCGTTGGAGAGGTTTCACCATCTCTCCTTTCTTCTTTTTCCGGTCTTAATGATTACCTGACCCTCTTTTGCTGAAAGTTGCTCTCTATAAACTGCAGGGTTATTAGTTGAATTAATCAGAAACTGTCCCCTACGCCTCTGCAGTGGTACACACTCCAACAATTTAATAGGCTTTGGTGAATTAATCTTCATTGGTGCAGACAGAGTGTCTGCATCATATCTTCTTTAATATATTCAACGGAGATATGCAATAGTGTGACGGTGCTGCTATTTATAATGTTTCACCGCTTACAAAATATTGCAGCCGCAATTTCATTAGTTTGGACAAACTAATGAGAACCAAAATAAACTGTATTTCTTTCAGAGCAACACAAAATACTTAGGCGATCTTATCCAGATCCAGATATCCTTTATTGTCTCCAATAATTAAAATTAGTCCTGTGTAAATGTGGAAGCTAGCATTGTGGCAAACGTAATACATAGGGAAATAAAATAGCAGTTTTAGCTGCAGCAGGTTACAGAAATAGTTGCATAAAGAATAAATAGCATGGGGCGTTTTATCACATGCAATCAGTATATAGTCATAATGTGGGGTGGCTCAACAGCGCTGTGTTCAGGAGTTAAAATATAATTTGAAATTATCTTAAAGTCAGACTTTGAATGTTTTTCGCACCCCATAATTCACAAGGAGAGCTGCAGTAATGAACCATTTTCACTTTGACTCTTCGTTTTTCATAATCCTCCCAAATGAAACGGTTTCCCTCGTTCCTCCTGGAACATGCTTGTAGCATGACGTAACCTTTACATACATGTCTTTTTTTATTGACCGCTGTGCCGTCCAAGTGGCTGAAGGCTGAAACCCCGATGAACTTCAGAGGAATTATGAAATTACATTTTGCAACTAACTTTTCTCTCAGTTTTACAGCTTTTAAAAAGATCCACACTGAATTTCAGCAATCGAAAGTCTCATACAGAGAAAAGAGGCTACAGCAGTACAAGGGCAGCTGTATCATTCTTTAATCAGAAGCTCTTTTATTACAACCCTTATAAAAATATCCTTTTTCTGCTCTCAGTGGTACTCATTTTCATTACACAACCAAAAGACCAAAACGTATTATGCCTTTTCCCCGAACACAATAAGTCAAGAATTTTTATCTTTACTCCGACCCATTTCAACGCTAAATTGAAGAGTTATCTAAGGTTTAACAGTCACAAAAATCTAACCAGAACATTCCTGTCTTAAGGTCAATCTTTAAAAGGGAAAGGAGGGGGAGGGGGAAAGCATTCCAGTGTTTATTGAGCAAAGGGTGTCCTTGGTCAACCCTTTCAGGTGGAGATAAGTGTTAACAGAACCGAGGTGGAGGGAAACATGGGAATTTCTATTGACTGACTGAAATTGGACAGCCTCAAACAAAGTTTTTATGGCAACGTTTTTGCGAGGCAGAGCTGCAGGACTTTTGCGGCAGAGCTCTTTTTTTAATGCCGTTGACTCATTTCGGGCTCTTACCAAGATGTCCTGAAATATTTAAATGATCACTGGGAGTTGCGCCCCGTCTGTGGCGGGGAATAAAAGAAGAGGAAGAGAGAGCGAGAGGGTGGGGAGCTTTTTATGTCACTCTGTTACAATCCCTGAATTAATAGGCACGAGTTAATTAGAGAACTCTGTGCAATAACATTGTCCCCCAAGTTTTGGAGTCTTGGGTGGCATCAGGCAGTGCGTGATGGTAAAAAGGAAAAAAAAAAAAAAAGCAATTCATGTGTCCAATAACGATGCAATTCATTTAAATGTAGTAGGACGGTAATTAGTGTCAGAAGAGAATTGGAAGAGTCGAGGTTCCAGAGCTGGACCAAAGCCGCTGACGTGACAAAGGTCAGATCTGCAACAAGAGTTAAAACGTTGCATAATCAGTGTTATCAGACTTTATGTCACAGTTGCATTGTGGGGGATCTTTTGTCTCACCCTGCTGCTGAATGTATCTATCTTTCATTTGGCTTGCAGCACCTCTTGGCAAATGTGTGCCTCCCTCACAGCATCGTTTAAGTATTACAGACAGTTTCAGATGGACTGGAGCAGTTAGCTGTTGGATTTTTTTCAATAAAGCGAATATGAATTAAAACCCTGTTCAAACGCCAGGATTTTGGGATGGGGTGGAAAAAAAAAAAACACAATCAAAGACAATTTTAGAACTTTCTTCTGGGTAGGACTTCATCAGCAGGGCGCATCGTGATTTGGAGGCATTTGCTCATTTTTCTTTGCTAAAATGCTGAGTGTATGGATCTCTTTTTGGCTTTTCAAGTCGACTCTGGTCTGTGCTCTGACCAGGCTATTCCAAAACTTTAACGTTCTTCCGATGAACCAATTATTTCCTTGACTTGGATTTTTTTTCTTTTTTCTTTCAGTTGCTGCTCTGCTAAAAGATTAATTTTCTTTAAATTTGTTCTTTTTATCAGAAGGCTGAAAGAACTGCCTCCGTCTAATCTTGGCCTCATTTCCAGCTGAGGACAAACAGCCCCAGAGCATGACGCAGACGCTACTGTGCTTCACCGTAACTGTGGCGTTATTACTATAGCGTGCAGCGTTGTCGGGGGTTTTGTTGCACATGAAAGCGTACATGGAATTATGGCTGAAAAGCTCAACCTTTGTTTTGTCTGTTTGCTGCAGATTTTCCCACGTGTTTTATAAGACTTGAAATTATTTTTGAGCAACACTATATTTGGGCCTGGTTGTTTTTCTTTGTGAGGAAAGGCTTCTCTCTTTTCACTCCACTCCAGATGCCAGAATTATGAAGAATGCAGAATTGTTCCACAAGGAATTCCTCCTTTTATGTTATCATCTTCCTGATCTTTTCTTCTCATTTTCATTAATTTTGGAGGGATGTTTGATGGTGTATTTTTTTGTACCCTTCTCCTGACTGATACCTTCTGACATCAAGCTCCTTCTGATTGTATTGAAATTCCCTGCAGATGCTGGATTTTGCAAGATTGGTTATTTTGATTGTGCAGTTTAATTCTGAGCACATTAATTGTTTTAGTTTTCTTATTTTTTCACAGGTTACTTCTTTTTTTTTGTTTGTTTTTTCAATTAAATTGTAATACTACAGGTCATATTGAAATTGTAAAAAGTTCCTAAATGATTTATTTTGGTGGTGTTATTTCACGTCAAACATTTGCCTCCTTAACTGAGGTGCGTAGATGTTTTATATCCACCGCATATTTTGGTGACAACCACATCACTTTTTTATTTTTTATTGAGGTCCTAATGAAATATGAAAAGCAAGTACTTCACAAAATATTATGACCTGCCTCCTTAATTATTTATCTCTTCAGAGGATGATTAAAATTACATTTACGAGTTAGATGTAACAGAGCAGTGCATAAAAGTGCTAGTAACTATACATCTGTGCTTAATCGTTCTAAACAAAAACAAAGAAACAAACAAAAAACAAAAAAATCAGTCAATGTCAATCAAGGGAGTACACATCCCAGGACAACTGCAGGCTCTAATGCTTTAAGCCCTTTGGACACGAGGCGCCGTTAAGGCGCCGATCATTCACTTTCAGTTCAATCGAATCCAAGCAAAGACGCCGAGCGATGACACAAGTCTTACAAGGATCTCCCAGCAAGCGAGATCAAGACTCAGCAATGTCGCAGTAAAGATGAATCACAGAAAAAAACAAAAAAAACAACAACAAAAAAAAAACGAAGGAAAAAAAGCTGAACATTTACTTTGAAAATAACAATATGAGACATGACCTATTTTAATGTGCAGCGGTTTAGAAGGGTTGGGAAAAATCATCACATCCCGCACGGCATCCTTAGGAATGCTGCGCAGAAATGTGCAAGAAAAGTTTTGCATCTTTTTTAGCTGCAGAATGATCTCACACGGATTCCTTTATTCAGGAGAAAGAAAATCCCACGTTGGGAAATTATTGTTTTTCACAAAGTCATTGGTTGCAAAACTGTTGGAACCCCAACAACCACGTTTTACCAACAAGGCAGCACTTCACCATGTTCAGTAACATTTCTTAGGCTTGGATCACATAAAGATCAGATCCCTTTCATCATGATCTCTCTCTGCTTTAGGGATCCCCATCTCCCATCCTCGAGTTACCGGCCTGCAACTTTTAAATGCATCCGACACACCTGAGTCAAATGAATGGCTCGTTACCAGTCCTCTGCAGAGCTGAATGACATCCTGATGAGGGAATTCAGCCATTTGATTCACTTGGTACTCCTGCTCTGTGTTGTGCTGGGTGCAAGTGTTCAGTAACTTGCAGAGGGATTTAAATCCGGGCCCTCAGATGTTCATGGATGAACGTTGACTTTGTCTGTGATTCTGTAAATTCAAAAAATGCGGCTTGGATCATTGTGACGATGAAGACTGTAAGTGTCAACCTATTTTCAGATTGTTGCCAGGGAACACGTGATTTTAATTAAACATGTTCTCGTATTTCAAAAAAAAAAAAAAAAACATCATGATGTCATGCATAAGATGCTGGTTGACATAAATAGGTTGGATTCATTTTGAGTGTTTTTTTTTTTTTTAATGCATCTTTATCATGAGTGATAACAAATCCTCTGAGAGCTAGTAGCACTCTTTCACAAACAACCATTTAAAACTGGTTTGATGTCAAAGATATGATGACGCATAGAGTTATCATATCAAGAACGAGAATCCATGCAGTTGTCAGAAATTGTAGAAAGAGAAAACTAGCTAGGCTATGTTTTTATGGGTCCTCGCAAAATTACTTATGCTCTGTAATTTTTATTTTGTAGATTTTAAGTGGTGGCCCAACACAAAGAGCATAAAGGTAAAGTTGAAGAAGGAGGGCGCATGGTTTTCAATTTTTTTTTTTTGAAATATAAAGCACGTAAAGTGTGGTTTGCAAACGCATCGAGCTGCACTTTAGTGACTCAGAGCTGCACATGTAAGGCTTTGTGAGTATTTCTCTTCCAGGTTTCTACCATGTAGACGACAATCTTCTATTCATTCTAATTTGCAAAATAACTCGGGGCTCAGTCAGAATGAGTGAAGAGAATCTGGGAAACAATTATTCATTAGGTTAAGTATTAATTGGATTTGGATTTTGACAGAGCTATTCCCTCACATGATTTTAACCAAAGGTTGGAATCTCTTTATGTGACTTTATGTCATATAATATAATATAGTGTAATATATTGGTCCAAAAGGTCTGATTTTCTGGTGTTTAATGAGACAGTGTGTTAAAAAATAAATTTCCCAAAAAAAAAAAAGTTGAAGGTCTCTGCACACTTTTCATTGGTGCTGAAAATTCGTGATATAAAAAGTTTTCCATAATCGACTTTTCAGAGAACTGCGGGAAAGGTCAGCTCATAAAGTCAAAATGTTCAGTCGTTAGCAAGGTCAGAGCTGAACGCGGTCCGGCACATCTGCCGTTTGAAAGAGGCCTGGTGACAGTTGGTGGATTTCTTTCTTCTTCCCCCACCAGAGTTATTCAGCCTCCACCGTTCCCTTGCTGCTTTTCTTTCATCTTCTCTCTTTCCCCTTCCCATATTTTTTTTCTGTCTTTCACTCTTTTTCTGCGTCTCTCTCCCTCTCTCTCTCTCTCTCTCCCTCGCCCTCTCTGTGGGTGTGTGTCCCTTTAGGGTGTCTGCAGCAGTTGAGATAAGAAGCGAGTGTAGGACACAGGAGGATGGTGTTCACAGAAGCTAGGTGATCTTATCTGCTCTACCTCCCCCCCTCCTCTCTACCCGAGCATCCCGTGCCGTTCTGCTTTTCCTCTCTGCTGTTCTTTTCCTCCTTTTTCTTTGCCCTTCCCTCTCCCTCCCTGTCTCTCTGTCTCTCTTTCCCTCTCTCTCTCTCTCTCTCACTGTCTCTTCCTCTCATCTCAGACGCACATTCTCTCAGATCCCCTCTGCGCTACTGTTGATTTGAATTTGAAGTGATGGGAAACTAAATTGGCAGCATTGACAGCAGAAACAAACAGCTTATCTCTCTCTCCTGGGCCAATGCAGGCCTTAGTCAGATACCAGAGCCACTGCCAGCATCTGACTTGTGACAATGGTGATAAATTGAACGTTTGTTGACTGTCACTTTTAATGCGTGCATATGTGGAAGTGTGTCAGCGCGTTGGACTCGGCGCCACGTGCACGTGCGTTCTTTTCGGCTAATAGCTCTTTGTGAATCGCCTTACTGGAGGAAAAAAAAAAAAAGTGCTATTTTAGGCCTGTCAAGCTGTGTTATCTTTAGCATTATTTCTAGATTCAAGCGGCAAGCCCCCAGGAACAAAGAAGCCTAAAGATACAATTTAAAATCGGCCCATTGCGAAGGTGTCAGTTTTGTGTAGCTGCACCGGCTCGTCCTTTGATGTAGGTGTTTCTTATGCTTGAATGATTCATAGATCAGAGTTAAGTGGCTTACCAAATAAAACACGCATCGGTCTGAAAGCAGTCAGGTAAATGGGCGACTGAAAAAAGAAGCCTATGTATGAAGGGGAAAGAAAGAGGGAGACCTTCAGAGAGAAAGGTGGCTCAGTATCGTTGGCCGCTGCTGCATATCCAGCGGTACGACTTAAAGCGACTATAATGCACATGGATCCACGGCAGACTCATAATTAGCGGACTGCAGGACCGTGTCGCTTCGTCAAACACCTTTTTGCTATGAAACCTCCTCTGACTGCTGCTCTAAAGGCAAGAAATTCACTTTGTTTTGTCCCTGAAAGTTGGTTTGTAACCACATGCTGTTTATCACAGAAGCAGACTTCAGATCTGTGCGTGCACATACGATCAGATGCACTTCTCTGAAATGAGGTGGCTGTATATGAGCTGCATTCAATTCTTGTTATCCTTAAGGGTTGAAATATAAGTTACACTTAGACTGCTCAATTTTGATGTTTATTACTCTGAGCAGAGATTCATCAGAAACGCAGTATGAGATTTGTTTGAACGATTTCAATCAAAATAATCAAAGTCGGGGGGTTTTGTGCTTTTTTTGTCATTTTTTTTCTCTCTTTTTCCTTCTAATCTAAAACCTGTTTTGCATGAAGACATGATATTCCAAAGACATTGGGCATAACAAGTTATTTCATCTTTTCCATCTACTTCAGCCACTCCACATTTCCCTTTGAGTTCTGAAATCAACCAAGCATTTTCATTCACACCACTGCTGCTCACTGGGTAGTTTCTCCTTTTCAGGTCATTTTCTATGAACTCAAGATATGGTTGTGCATGAAAACTTCAGTGGCTCAGCAGTTTCTGAAGTCCTGTCTCACACCAACAACCAACTCTTTTTTTTTTTTTTTCTATAAGTCACCTAAATCCCTTTCTGTCTTCCTCACTCTGATGCTTGGCGTAATCTTCAACAAGTTTTCCCGTTTTTTCCCGCTTTGAGTTGCCGGCATTAAACTGGCCGATTCACCATACGTCTTAACGACAAGCAATTGAAACGATGTGCCTAATAAAGTGGCCGTCGAGTTCGTATGTGTCTTTGCTGTGTTTCGCTATAGATTTATTTGATGTTGCTGAGCTAAATATGTAATATTTGGCTAGAAGACGAGTCCCTGCGCTCACTGGCAGCAGACGTACCGAACTGCGTGATCGTATAAAATCATGCAGTTGCAATAATGCTGGCAATATTGCAATGACAGCATGAGGTGTGATAAAACCATGCTCTCCCTCCTCTTTTTCACATCTGTGCTTCTGACACTGCATCGTGTTTTCGAGTGGGGGCATTTACTGCTGCTTTATAAATGCAGAAATCAGGTTGAAAACGCCACATTCGGGCACGATGCTGAACGTTAGGCGAGTACATTAGCAGCAGAAATGCTTTGTATAATTTGTTGAGAAATTTTCAGTTGTCAGAACTGATTACGAAATGTGTTTACAGTGGGAAAAACTATTGCAAAAGTGAAGCTATCAAGCTCTTGTAATATATATGTGTGATTTTGAAAGGTTTCTTGCTGATGAGATTTACAGACTAGGAAGTGCACAATAATTCAGGCTCAGTGGAATTGCACAGATTTTGTCACAGATTCATGTTGTTTTGGGTGTTTTTTTTCCACACTGCCTGGATAAGACTTTGGCTTTCTATTATTCTATGTCTTTATTCAAAACCAGGGGCAACCACAATGCTCCCCGGGAGGCATTTGCGACTTTGCAATTCAAAAATGACACAAATGTGGCCCCCCAGTGCAGGTGATTGATCAAATGGAGAGCTTTTTTTTTATTTAGAGCAAAATTATTAATGATAAATTAGAATGGGAATTATTCTAATATGAATTAGACACACTTTTTTTCTTTTAATTTCAACATAAATAGGGCCTAGTGGCTTTTATTCAAAAGCAGACACTTTGGTGCAGCTAAGTCTGGTTTCAATTAATAAAAAAAAGGAAAAAAAAGCCCAAATGCTTTTAATAAAAATGACCCAAATTCTAGTCTCATGTGCTGGGTGTGTTTGGGTTTTTTTGTTTGTTTGTTTGTTGTTTTTCTAGTAGGCAGTGCAGGGAAAACAGGTTTAGTTGAGCCCCAAAGAATTTGCAAAATGCTTTTTAAGTTGTGGATAAGCAGTAATATACACATTACTTTCCCACAAATCTTTTGTATTATATTTGTGAATTCTGTTAAGTTGACCAAACGTTTGGACTCCAGTGCTCTAAACCGTCCCATTGAAGCTCATGGCTGCCCAGGATCGCATCGGTTCGTTGTCTTGTTTGCTTCTGCTGCGCGTGTGTTCCTGCTTAACTTGTTTCGTTTCAAACTTGCATTTAGCTTTCTTCATCCAGATGGCAGCAGAAAGCTTCCTCGATGCATAACGCCGCCACCGCCGTGTTTCACAGTGGGATTGTGATCAGTGTCATGTGCAATGCACAGGTCAGCTGGGTGCGTACTGGAATTAGATTACACACAGGTGTATTTTAATTACTGTGAGTTAATATCTTTTATGGTTCGTGTGCCGCCAGTGGCCTTTATTCATAAGCAGCTGGTAGGGAAGGAGGGCAGCTGGAGAGACGAGGAAGACATGCAGCAAATAGCCAGGGGTCAAATCAGGGGCAGCTACATTGAGGGCTGTATCCGTTGCAAATAGAGCCCCAGTTATGTTGCACTCTTAGATGGTTCAGTCAACCGTTTAGTATTTTATTTCAGGGTATCAGCGTAAAGGGGAAAATATTGTTTAAGTAATCAAAGACAGGATTTTCTTCCTCTTTCAGAGTGATTTGCTTCCTTTGATTTGTCTATTCAGTTAAATCACAATAACTAGACATGAAATTCAAATTCATCTTCCAACTTTTAAAGTGCAAATTCAGGTTAAATGAATTTAACTTGAATTCATACGACTCCATACGACTGGAATGGTGGATTCGCTTCTTCTTTCCGTGTTGACTGCATCGGTCTCGGTGGGCGCCTGTGCCCCCGAACATGCGAGTGAGTGTCAGGCGCATGAATCAGAGGCTTTTGTGTGTGCGCTTCCTATGGGACGGCGCTAGCATGTAGCATTAACGCGACAGGCCCTGAGAGGACGAGAAGGTAGCAGAGCTGTCAGCGGCCAGCTCCCACTCCGCCTAATGAGAGAGAGGGCCGTTAATTAAAAACACCAACAGGCAGAGCTCCCCGGTGTCCCACCATCAGGACGACCCGGGGTTAAAGACATGGAGCATGGAGGAAGGCGGGCATGCTGCTCCCACATACAGTATATAGTCCTAGACTTTTAACAATAAATAGCCAGGGGTATTCAGAAAGAACAAAGTGAAGCAGAAATGGGAAAAGCTATTAGAAGGCCTTGCTTTCTTTAAACTGCACTGTGTTTGTGTCTTTGGGGGGAAGAGGTCTATGATAATCGTCTAATGTTTAGCCCTTGATGTTTTCAGAGCAAACTGTGGTTCTTTTGTATCTTTGTGCTCGTGTTTGCTGCATGGCAGCAGGGTGTTTGCCGAAGCCTGCTTGCAGATATGTCTGGTTAGAGAAATGAGAAAAGAAGAAGAATCTGTCAAAGCCTAGGCATGAGTTGTTCTTTTTTTTTTCCCCTGTAGTTTTAAGGTTGATGCTTGCTTCTTTATTCACTGAGGGATGTATCCCTTTGAAAAGCATCAAACCTGAAGACTCATCATATGGAAAGGCAGCATGCTGATAGTCGTTTTGAGATATTTTAAAGAGTTTTCACAGTTTAGCGCAGTATGAGGTTTGTGACATGCAATTGGGTTCAATAGAACGATACAAGCCTCTTGTCATGTGTGGGGGAAGACTTCAGCAATACTGTGGGGGAACTCAGGGAAGCTTATCATGTTTTCATAAGCCAAATAAAGGCTGTGCAAAATGTCCTCTTGTTATGTTTTTATGCTAATTAGTCCTAAATGCCAGCGTAGAACTGTCTAGTTAAGGCGTAAGTATTCTAGGTCTTGAAAACTGATGCACGAATCAGAAAAACCTTCAAATAGCCCGTTAGCTTAGCGCCTACAGCAAGCTCCACCAGCCTTAAGGACGTCAGCAGCAAGGGTTGACCAGCTGCTGTGTTCTCATAGTTCGTACAAATCGTATGATCCCGGACTCTGTAGCCGTTTCTTCTTCCAAGCCGTTACTGGAAATGTTGCCGGACAAATGTTTAGCTTCTTTGCTGCAAGAACCACCTGTGAGCACTGCACGAGACGCAATCAGTACAGTTATTTCTACAGGAATCACCCATCAGAAAACATATGTTTCCCAAATTACAGGCAGAAACTCGGGTAAAGGCCTTGAACTGGGACGACTGCCTCTATGAAACGTCATCAACTATGTCGGTGTGTAACAAAAACCATAAAAAATGTCACCACTTTAAATAAGCAGAAAGTCATGTAAGAATAGGGACTTTACTGTTTTTTCCATTTATATCCCAAAGTTTTATGGCATACTTGAGATGAATTACAGTGGCCCTGGCTCTTTCCGTTCGGAACTAGTGGTTTTAGACCGAAGAATACACTTTTTAAAGATATTATGGGATGTTCAGTTGTATGTGTTTTTGGCACGCGCACACACACACACACACACACACACATACACACATATATGTGTGTGTCCTTTAGCTGGAGTCAAATAAAAGATTTCTTTGAAAGAAAGAATAAAAAATGGTCAATAAGTCCAAAAACTTTCTTTTTCTACATTAGTGAAATATAATATGTTTTCCAGTCGGTAACGTAAGAAAGTCCAAATGCAACAACTGGTCGTTCTTCCTGGAAATACTTTTCGAGGATCTAAATTTGCACAGCTGTGTGTCAAAACCGACGACTCAAATCCTTGGGCGGCGTGGGCGAGTGTGAGGTTCACTCTTTATGATGTTGGACCTTTTTTTTGATAAGAGATAAAACTAAATGTTTTCTGCTGTTTATTTAGTCTAAGAGTAAAAAATATGTTAATTCTGACACTTGCGCAGTAATCTCACATTTCTTTTCTTTTGGAACATGGAATAGTTAATATGCTGCTCTTGTAGCTCTGAAAAGATATTCAGCAGGCAGAAACTACAAAATAAGAATCTCAAACATAAATCCAACAACCTTAAAGCAGTCGCCTTTCTACTCGTAGCTGGTCATATTTAGCTCAGTTCTCACTTTAATGAGGAATATCGCAGTGTTTTAATGTTGAACACCACTCGATCGGACTAAAATAGACTAAATTAATTAAGAGGACACATTCTGCGGAGGGTGGTGGGGTTGGAAGGGGTAAACAAGCGAAACACCTGCTGATACTACATGAACTGAAACTGTGTTGTAACACTGCTGCCTATTGTGCAGCAGCTTTTGTATGTGTTTTATTAAACTGTCAAACACATGAATCATTAGCCTTGATCTGCAGATTGACAGGTTGTCAGCGCCGACAGTCTCTGTCAGCGGGGCGGGGGGGAGGAGAGGGGCGGCGTCGCCGGCGAGGGAACGCTACACGTTCCCCGCGGCTTTGTCGTCTTCCGTGCCTCCTGCATCTCTCCATCTTCCTCCCGCCCCCGCATGTCAACCCAGGTGCTAACAAAACCGAGGATTGTGGGTAGTCTCGGAGCATATGGAGCAGGGAGATGACGGGGAAAAAAATGGAGGGAGGAGCAGCAGAGGAGGGGGGGGCCTGGGAGAGGGAGAGAGGGAGAAGCTGTCAGGCTGTCTATCCCTGTCACAGCAGCCAGGAGGGTGCGATGGACAAATGGATAACTGCTATTTCAGACTGCCAGGGAGAAAGCTTCGTCAGATTAAAAGCGCCGATTCTGGCATGGGCGCTCTCACACAGCAGAGCGCACAAATCGTCACACGTCCACGCGGGTTTTTTATTTCTCCCTCTTTTGCTCCCGTTTGCTCCACAGTAAAGTGTGTGTGGTGGTGGTGGGGGGACAACATTCTGTTTATTCAGTCACTAGATTGCAGTTCATTGTGCACAAAACACCCACAGACACATACAAAGCGAATTCCCTGTATGGACAGAGTTTCAGAGCCATGGCTCCAGGCTTTCTGTGGCGTGTGTCATATTTGAGTTTTTCTTAATGATTGATGCAGACTTTATCCTCCTTATGTTTCTGACGTGTTGAGGTTAAAACATAACCATTTCTCTCTGCTTCTTCCTTTTGCTGTGTGTGGTGTTTTTTTTAGGCTGTGCCTTCCTCACCTACTGTGCCAGAGAGTCAGCCCTGAAAGCCCAGAACGCATTGCATGAGCAGAAGACCCTGCCAGGAGTAAGTCATACGAACGGAACGCAGCTACAATCTGACACAAACACACACGTTTTTTTTTGTTTTTTTTACATTTTTTTGTCTTCAAAGCATGCCTTATATTTATTTCAAATCCAGTTGGAAACTCCATGTTTTTCTGATTGAGGGGTTCACTATGAGGCAGATCTAAGCGAAGCCCATCTTTCCCTCCCATTTCTCACACACATCCCCCTTGCTCTCTCTCTCTCTCTCTCTCTCTCTCTCTCCATTTTGACAGTCACACACACACAAACCCATAGGGAGAAACCACAAAATATCACATCATAGGCGTACTATTTATATCTCCCCCTCCAGTTTGTGTAAACGGGAAAGTGTGTGTGTGTGTGTGTGTGTGTGTGTGTGTGTGTGTGTGTGTGTGTGTGTGTGTGTGTGTGTGTGTGTGCGCGCGCTTGAGCCCGAGTGTGTGGGCCAAACGTCTGAGATAGACAGCGAGGGATGAAAACTGGGTGGGCGGATGGATGTGGGCTCTTTCCACACTTTACGTGTGTGCTCTGAATTCAGTCCGCAGCGAACATCGTGAACGCACACTTGCGTCACGACAGTGGTGCTGTGGATGTTATTAGTCACATGTACAGTGCAGCTGCGTGCATGCCATGCTCTCTTGAATGTCGAGCTCTTATTCATACATGATATAAAGACCCAGTTCTGGTGCTGAGATGGAGGAGAAGCTCCAGTTCATTCATTAGAAGATTCTGCATGTGAGTTTCAGGGATCTTGTGCAATGTGAGCGTTTCCTTTAGTGCATAAATGATTTTGGGATGGGGGGATTTCATTGGTGTGTGTGTGGAAGTTTGTTCTTCTTTTCTTTTTTTTTTTTGGTTTAGCTGCACATGCACACACCTGAATGCCTGCGTGGCGTGGCTCGGCGCACGCGCCAGCGAGCGTCGGGAAGTTTTGATGCATTTCTGCCAGGCCCAGCTCGGTTTGCGCTGTTCGTTTTTAATGACGCCTCCAGGGAAGCTGACAGTCGCCGTGTTGAGCGCGCAGCCTTTGATGTGAGTGATTATGACATCACAGACGTGCAGTCGAGAAGAGCGGAGGAGTGGGGATCCGTGCTCTGAGTTTTTTTTTTTCCCTTCTCCTTCTTCTTCTTCTTCTTCTTTTACTTCCCAGTGGCATATTATTCCGAGAAAAAGAGGGAGGGAAGGAACAGAGACACATGGAAGGAGAGGAGGAGAGATTAAATATTTGGCCAAAACTAGAATGAGATTTTGTGTTCCTAAAAACTGCTCTGCCAATTTAATGTCTTGCCAGGGTTTGACATAACTATTTGTGGCACAAAAACGCACCTTTAAAGATTCCATCTGAACACATTTCACTGAAACACAGTGGCGTGCAAAAGTGTTCACACCCTGTCAGCATATGTTGTCCTGGTGCGCAGGACAACAAACTGTAATGTAATCTATCGGGATTTTATGTAATGGAATAACACAAAGCATTATGAAAGGGTAACATAAAAGGAAAGCCAGTTATCTTACAAATAAAAGCTCATAGAAAATTCCAGCTAAAAGTGCAGAACACCACTTCATCCTATATAGAGACTGACATCTTTGCGAAATCGTTCTCAAATGTCTCGAGATCGGTTAGAGTGAACAGCACCTCACTGCCACTTATTCTTATTGATATTTAGGTCTGGACTTTGACTAGGCCTAAAGTTGACTCGGGTATTCCACTGCCAGGTCTTTTGTAGCTTGTCTGCGATGAAGGAAAGCATTCCCGCAGCATGCTGCTTCCACCACTATGTTACACTGCAGTCATGATGTTCTCATGTGACGGGTGGGTCCCCCCGCCCCCACATTTAATATTTCAATGACACCTTTTGGTCTATTTGCATGTCTTCATGATGATATTTGACAGTCCAGGTATTGTCCCTGATCACGTCTAATATGTTCCTCAGTCTTCATGACACTATTTGTTCCCAAATGTTCCCTAACGAACCTTTGAGGCCTTCTCACAGCAGCTCTATTTCTACTGTGTCTTTGTTTGGCTGCACGCTTTTGGACTCTCCTCAGCAATCAAGTGACCTTTAAAAGGCAATTCTGGCCTACATTTCAATTGTTTGAAAGTAAAAAGGGGGTGAATGCAGTTGAGCAACGTGTCATTTCCCTTCTGCGCCACTGTGATGCATGACTTTGCACTGGTCTAGTAGCACATAAAATACCAATAAATTTACACTGAGGTTTGAGGCTGTGGGAAAGTGAATACATCAGCAAAGTCCTGCACTCTGTATAAGAGCTTAACAATTAAATACTATTTAGCAATTCATTAACAGCTTATTCATTGGTAATTAATGACATGTTAATCAGCGATCATTAATAGCTTAACCATTGCTTAATTCCTACTAATATCCTCTACTTTCAGCAGGGGATGGTAGGGAAGTTTGAATTAGTTGAACGGTGAGGGTGAAGTAAAGAGGAGCGATGCAACAGGACAGACCCAGACGGCAGACAGACCTTGAAACCGCGCGCTCAGGGAGGCAGAACGGTAAACGGCCTTTTGTTGTTCTTAAAGGCAAAGCCAGCAAAACAGAATAAATGAGCTCGTTTGAAACCGAGCGGCGACTTGGCCCTGGAAGAGGCACCGAGAGCTTCCACCCCCACGCTCCACCTCCGCCTCCCCCCGCCCCTTCCTCGTATCTCCAGCCCCTTTCCTCTTTTCTCTATCCACACAGACCAACACAACCCAAAAAAAAAAAAAAAAGAAATCCCCCGTTTTTTTTTGTTTTGTTTTTTTTTCTAAAGCCACCTACCTTTTATTTATTTATTTATTTATTTATTTTACTTCATCTCCTGGTGTGGCTTTTTTGTCCTCAAAGTTCCTTGTGTTTTGAAAAGTTTTCCGCCAAGCTTTCTTCGTTTTGCTGTCAGGTGAGCTCGGGGAAGGAGGGATTCTGCTTCCTGGTGGAAACGCCTGGTAAGCGTGGCTGTAGGCTGTTGATGTAGTCACAGACAAAAAGTACTGAGGGGTGAGAACACGTGCGGGTGAGGCTCGGCGTCTGTGGAGTCAGGAGATACTTTTGGATAAACAAGTGGCAGGCGGAGATAGTGGTGAGGGATAATTCTCTTGAGCATTTCTAATTCGCTTCTGCCACGTAGTGCCACATGTACCCGGGGAAAGTTTGATGGATGCACTGAAACAAGTGGTAATATTCAAAACATTTAAGAAATATAAATAAATAAATAAAAATAAGCCAAGGCACTGAAGGGGGACTGAGAAATCAAAGTAATCTCCCTGATGTTTTGCATCCGCTATTTGTTCTCTTCTTCTTTGGACTCACAGAGCGTATTATTCCAAACAATGGAAGCAATTTGGACCAACTATTTTAACCACAAGCAGAGCGAACGAAAATATGACATTTAAGATTAAAATATGACAGCAGACCAATAAAAAAAAAAACTTTTTAATACAAAAGGGTGGTCTAATTTAAAAGAAAAACAAAAACCTACTTTCAATCTCACAAACCAACTTAATTGTTCTCATTTATTACATGACTGCATTATGAATCGAGTCTCTTTATAATTTCATTAAATAAATATGATGCAAAGAAATCATCGTTGTAACTATTTGTAGGGAAATCAAGGAAAATCAAATCAGGATTTTAATTACCATTGACTTATAGACTTATGGACTTATACTGTGGGGAGTGAAGTGCTCAGCAAAAGCCTAGCAAGGCTCCGTAACAAAAAAACAAAAAAAGGAAAAAGAAGCACCCAGTGAAACAATTATAAAGCAACTATTTTCATAAGTTCTTTGAAGCCTGGCCTCTCTACAGTTCTGAAGGGCATCATCTTCTTTGTTATTAAGTAGGCCAATGATTTAGTGATGGCTTCATCTTGACTTGCACCGAGCATGTCTGCACTTCTTTTCTTATTCATTTTCTCTAACAAACTTAATTCTCCGCTCCCTCTCGCCTCTTTGATCTCGCCTAATACAAAACTAGGGAGGAGAAAATGCTGTCAAATTAGGAGCCGCGGTAACCTAACTTGAACAACACACTTAAGGTTTCTATGAATTCATTTCCATTCGAGAAAAAGCGAACTAAAGTTACAGTATGCGACTTTATAGGTCTTCCATTATAGCGTTGCTCATGCTACATGTTTTGTCTGTTTTTCTTTCTTAATCCTCCGGGGTTAAAGCGACACTTGGTAGCATTCAGTCACCCTGTGCCAGATTTTCCTCTCGACTTTACAGCTCGGCGTGTCTGAACTCTTTCTGAGCCCCTGCAGCCAGCTCCTAAAGACATTTCATTCAACGTTTACCCTCCCGCTGACTCCTTATGGATATGGGATTTACCAGATATATCGTCATTGACTCTCTGAGAGCCGCGCAGTCTCTCAAGCATTGCTGCGTAGCAACTGTAAACTGGAAGTTTGCCACAGTTCTGAGTCATCATGTAAATCAGTTCTAAAAATTCATGAAGTGAGTCCGTTTCAACTTAAGCTCGCGACCAACCGTGGGGAAAACTGAAGGACATGTAGAGTCATAATGGGGGGTCAAGTTAGAGGTGATGTCCTTTTGCAATGCCTTGCAATTGTATCTGCACCTCTTGAACATTTTTTGCAATGAGGTTGGCTAATTATGAAACGGCGTAAGTGTAATTTCTTCCCATCGTATCTTCTCGTCTGTCCAAAGCTTAAATTCCCAACTTTCTGATGGTCGTTTTGTGTTACATACACCAACAAGAGAAGAACATGTCTGCGTCCCGAACTCGTCTGAAAGGGGCAAGACGTTCAACTTCCATCCGCAGAATTTTCATAATTTGCTATGCAGGCTACAAACAATGACAGTGAGCTGTGTGATTTATCTTACCACCACTGAAAAAAAACAAAACACACCATGTACCGATATGACGGGATAAATTGAGTATTTCTGTTTTGCAGTTCTGGGAGTGGGTGTGTGCGACGGACCTATTAGTAAAAAGCGGGCGCATCTAAAACATCGCATCCTCCCCATGATGCTTGTGATTCTGTACTCCAGTTTCAGACTACAACTAGAAGCATTAAAAAGCTCCTCTATTGATTCTGGCAAAAGTCCCCAGAAGTGGGTGGATGTGGTTTTCGTGCGTGCGTGCGTGCGTGCGTGCGTGCGTGCGTGCGTGCGTGCGTGCGTGTGTGTGTGTGTGTGTGTGTGTGTGTGTTTATGTGTGGGTCACAGGCCTTGCTATTGCAGGACTAGCTGGTGTGGCGTGTCCACAAACCACTGAGGACACATACCCTCCAGCGAATCCTCCTGCACTCAGAGAAGTTGTACCACATGTATAAAAATAAAAAATAGATCTGGCATCTCCTCAGTCGTACTGTCAAAAATACAGTACGGTAAAGGCCACAGAACTGACACGAGCTCCTGCCCTTTGTACAAAAGGCGCGCACTCCTGAATACGCAGCACCCCGATCCACTTTAAAATGAAAAAAAAAAATACACAGAAGCGCACACATACAGATACCGCGCAAAGCACACCGTCGATACTCCCAACACACTCGTTTTCCAAACCCGTCTCTTGTAACTGCAATTCAACACTCCTCGTAAACACTCCCATTCACCAACATCATACTGTGAGACTCGCAGAAGGAGAAACAGAGGGGGAAGAAGGTAAGGAGAGAAATATGGCGTTGATTGACTCTCACTGTAATAGTGAGCCAGATGAGAAATATAGAACACGGAGAATCAATGCGTCATTTCAGAGAGCTTTCATACACACATAAACACACAGCGCTTCGGGCCCAGGGGCTGGCGGACCAGGGAAACGACAGGACGGCAAATGAATAGCCGGACGGAAGAAAGTGGAAAGGGTGTTTGAAGGCAGGATGGAGAGAGTGGGTGGATGGAGGGAGTGGGTGGAGAGTTATAGTTGAGGTGCCTCTACACCAACTGATTTGTGTCTGTTTCTTTTTTCAACACCCCCTCCCCCCTCAACCCCCTCCACTCAGCTGAGATAATGCCAGGGCAACAAAATCCATGACATTGATTGGCTCCCGCGACCCAGTTTCATGGCAGCTTTTTCTCAATAAGTCGCCCTCATTGGTCAATAACTGCCCGGCTCCCCAGGTAAAGTGGGTGAAGAGGTGTTTGAATGTGGATGGGGGAGATGAGGCCACGCTCAGTTATATTCGGTGTCCCCTAAACATGCACAAGTGCTCCAGATTCATCCTTTCTTGTAGATTATAGATTGGAGGTGCCATGTTCAGGAGGCATAGCCTCACGTCGATGTGACTAATGCCACTGACTGTGCGGCGTCGCCTCCCTCTCCCCAAGCCATCACCTCATCAACTATCCTAATCACCCTTAGCTAAAAGAAACCATTTGCCACATAACGTGCTCCATCTAATGAATACAAAATCACTGTCAGAAAGCTGGAATGAAACACAAGCGAGTTTTAGCTAAAACGACTCCAACTTTAAAAAAATCAATAGGCACATGCATAAAAAAAAAGAGAGAGAAAAAAAAAAGGGCAGGCAGGTTTTTCCTAAACTCGTAGATCAGCGGAGTGACTTATTTTCAAGTCGTACACAGCTAATAAAAAGAAAGAGCCGCATTTATTAGCAGTGGTCTGTGTAACAAAAGAATTAACGGTATTCCTGTCCAAACCAGGGCAAAGCCTCGAAGCGAGGCACTTTGTAGGATGAATCTGGCAGGTCATAAGCCTGCAATAAAAATTCAAATGAGTCTCCCTTCACGGACAGCAGCAAGCAAGACTTGCCTTTGGAATCATTTCAGGGGCTAAACACTGTTTGTTGATAATATAATTCATTAATTAAGGCTTTCTTATTACGCCTTATAAAGGGACTGAGAATTGCCTATTATCTACATGCGACCTATTGCTACAGTTTTGAGCACCTTTGTCTTGGACCTTTTTTTCTTTTGTGTCTACATTAGAGCAGCTGTTTCCAGTAAAAAGGATATCAGCACACAGTTATATGCTGATTTTATGCAGGGCAATAACACAAATCCAGCTTTTTGGCAGAAAGCTCTTTTGTCCTCGCATAAGAGAGCAAAAGAGCCAAAACTAAAAAAAAAAAAACTACACTGGAAAAAGAAATGAGTTGAACCAACTTGATTGAATTGCTTCAATTCAAGTAATTAAATTAAACTTATCCAACTCGATATATTGTGATAATCCGATTCAATTCATCTAGTTCATCCGACTCAATTTATTACGTTTTTTTTTTTTTTGTTTTAACACATTAAGTGTGTTTAAAATGACTGAAGTCAGTCCTACTCAAATCATTGAGTTTACATCAAATGAAGAAGACAACTGATGAAACATCTCTCCTTTTGAAACTCAGGCAGCTTTTACTTGACGGTAGTGAGGCAATGAAAGAGGCCGAGATGTGAAGATAAGTTCGTCACGCTGGGAACTTAATTGCCTCAAGTAAAGTCAAAGTCAAAAAAGCTCCTTTAGGTTAAATATTTGTAACTTTTAAGTTCAACAGGTCATTTCTAAAGCAAAATAATTAATTGAGATTATTGTAAATAAGTCTTTAATAGCAACTACAGCTTCTACGAGTGCAAAAGTGGAAACAAGTACTCTCAAAAGTGTACACCACAAAGTGTGCTGCACTCCAAAGTGCATTAATCTCACTTACTTCTCAAAAGGGACCACAAACTTGGATAAAGTTAATGAATTGAGTTTTTACGATCGTAACACATGAAGTTGGTCAGACGTAGGACGCGAAACTGGCATTGAACTCAATTGTTTCAAGTAAAATAAGTTTCTTTAAGTTGCAGATTTGCAACTTTTAAGTTAACTGAACACAAAAAAGTAAGATGTCATAATTACAACAGTGTCGTCTGCAGAGAGGCGCTGAGCTCAAACGTCTTTAGGTTGAAGTGGAAAGGTGACTGTGGAGGCTCTGCTAGCAGATTAATGCCTATGGTTTTGGTTTGATTGATTCGCTGATTGATTTGTGTAATGAACTAGAGTGCCTCGTCCAACTGAGCCTAAGCTGTCAGTACCATTTAATTCAACTGAGCTAAAGTGCTTGTTGGATTGTTGAACGTGTTAAAACTCTTTTGTCAGTGCACTGCCAGCATCAAATCATGGACCTTAATGCACATCTGTTTTGTACTGTGCAGGACTGATTATTTCTCTGGAGTAGAACTTCCTGTTTCCTGTTGGAGCAACACACAGGTCCGTTATAAAATACTTTGCCGAATCACCTTTCTAAATAATTACAGCTCAGCTTTAGGGGTACGTCACACGAGCTGAAATTCATGCCAATATTCTGTGTACAAAGTTGCTCAAAACACATCACATCTTTTTTTTTTTTTTTTTTTTGAATCATTTGCTGCTTTATGTTTATCCATGGTTTATGATGGCGGTGTTCATACACGACAGGGAAGATGTCCTTCACTCTGAGGACTATCAATTTGGCAAAACAGAAAGGCTTACGCTTTTAACTAATCTCTGAATGCTTGAATTAGCTCGATGTCCACCTAATTTGGGGCAGATACAATAGCTTTGGTTAAAGCCCCGTGAGGTTTGAAATGTGAACTGCACTCTAATTGTAACATCATTACAGGCCTACGCGCCATCCTTTGTCATATAAAGTCTGAATGCTCCCATTATCATTAGGCTTTAGGCCTGATGTTACAACCTCCCATTGCCAAGTGGAGTTTGAGCAGATTGTACAAATGAGAACTATTCATCTGCCTTGAGGCAACAGTTCACTATAGTCCAATAAGCCAACTAATTTTAGAAGTGGTGCATGCTTCCCCGCCGGGTCAATAGATTGATTATCCATATGTGAAATTACACACCTTTTAAAACTGAGCACAACTGCAGTGCCATGGCGATAACCCAGTTTTAAATGCTAATCTCATTTAAAAAGGGAGAGAGTGAACACTGGCCAGCAGTGCGACGGCTCCAAAAATCAGACGTTAGCAAAAGAAAAGAAACCTCCCTCTGCAGAAGTGGCCTTGCTGCCGGGCTGTTTTCGAGGCCTTACTTTAATACTGGCACCGGCTATTGTCAGACTGAAATCAGCTCGTCCTTTTTCTTGAGTCAGTATTGATCCACGAAAGCGTTGCCTCACAGTGCACCACTGAGGCTTCATCCACAACAGCCTCCCCTGCTGAGCATTTACAAGTGTTAATGTCACAGCTGGCATTTAGGGCTCTTCAGTGTACCCACTAGAACGGTGGAAGAAAACCAGTTTTAAAGATTCCCTCAATGTACATTTTTTTTATTTTTTGTGAAGGGATCTTGGAGAGAAAACCTCTTTTGCGACGTCCAAATCATTGTCTACGAGCGGAGGAAACTCAGCCGTCCTCTTCTCGGATGACTCGAGTTGCTCCATAAGCCCCGCTCTGCACTTCCTCACTGATGTAAAGCCAGCAGCGCCTGTGACTGTCGCTGGGGAGAGAGGACAGAAGCATAGTTCACAGATTTAAGTATCTCCATAAGCTGGTTGTGATAGTCATTCTGCCATTGTCACAGTTTTACCTCCTGCTGCTGTAGTGAGTAAACTCCAGCTGCTTTGAAACATCCTGCCAGTGAATTTTATAAATATATATACATATAATTATTTTCTTCTCAGAATATCTTTGTCACCCTGCTACATCTATTTGTCTTTTCATGCTCTCAAGCCCAGAAGAAATGCAGCAGTTTGTCTTTTCCGCCACAGTAAGTGCAGCAATAATGTCGGGATTCAAAAAGAAAATCATAAATTGTCCGTTTGTTCTGATTTGTTAAATGCTAAGGCGCACAAAAAAAGAAATACATCTGGAAACGATAAAATTCTAATAAATCAGTCACATTTATGGCTTAATTTATCTATTCAAGTAGGATTTTATGGGTGGTGGGAGCACCTTATGGTCCGCGCTCTCTACACCTTCCCCTCGTGTCAGGCGTCGGTGTGATTTGGGATCGTCTGCTCGGCTCCCCGAGTCTCTTGCTCGGTTGTCAGTGCGGGACAGAGCAGATGCTTTGAAACAGCAGAGAACATTTTCATTCAATGATCTCATTTTTCCCCGAGGCTTTACAGGGCTCTTACAGCTTTTACTGAACAGCATGGAGCCCAGTATACGCTGCATCTCGCTCTATATTCCTTCTTTCTCTTAATCAATGGTCTCCGGTTTTTCAAAGGCGACCCACCGCTGTTATGAAATTAAAGGTTATCGAGGAAACTCTCCTTAAAGGACTTTTTTTTATTGTATTCAGAGCCTCTTTAAGACATTTTATTTTTGCAATGAACATTGCTTGTAAGTCTTGTTTAATAGATGTTAAAGTTACTCTCCGGACTGAACCTAAGTGTTTCAGAGCAGCGATGGGAAGTTCGGCTCCTGTCAGAGAGCCGGCTCTTTCGGCTCCCAAACCGCTATCGCTTTAGTATTTATTATTATCTGTATCTGTACGTTAAAGCCTTAAACATTTACGATGGCAGCTTTTGCGACGAGTGGATGTAAGCTACTGATAGCCGTTTCAAAGTAAAGGTCACATCTTACCGGCAATACTTCTGCCATCTATGTTTTCCTTTACCGTATCTATGGCTGCACAATGTCAGGAAAACATTTAACAGCGGAAAATCGCAGCGATGATTTTGATTGTGATGAACTCCCATTTTTGTAAAATGATTACTTTTTTACCACCGCACCTTGCCCCCTCCGCTCTCGTGACCTAATTTATTTCAGCTGCTACAGACGCCCATCAGGTTCAGGGCTGGACGCAGTCAGAATCCGTCCAACAGGCCAGACGTTGAGTTGAGACGCAGCGAGGGAATGTCTGATTATTGAAATATAGCATCTTGCCCAAATATTGCGTCAATCAGTCGTTTGCAATTGCAATATTCTTCACAGGGATATTTTGATGGCTGTTGCGATGGGAGAATTGTGCAGCTCAAATCACAACCATGATTGAAACGCCATTCAGGAGCTGGGAGCAACACTTCATAAGAGCTCAATCTGTCATAAAAATTGGTATTACAGGAACCCAAACCACTCCTATAATTAAGGATCAACGTTTTGCATTTCTTCACTGGAACTTTGATGATTTATCCTTAATGATGAGCGCGTTTGAGGTTGGAAGGCCTCCTCTCCATTACCCTGATCTGTAGCTTCCCGGCACAGCTTCTCTGTCAGATTCAAGTCACGACTTTATTTGAGCCACTCCGGTCGGGAAAAACATGGCTGCAAAATTAAAAAAAAAAAAAAAAACCTTAAACTTAAATCCGCAAGGGTTATGAAAGCCATTCGGCTTTACTTTACTTTAGTAAATGTCTTTTAATGTTTTTTTTGTTGTTTTGTTTTTATCAAGTTATTCAATATGTTCAGCGGACCGCGAAGTGACACTTGGAAAATCTTATTCCCAACTTCAGCTGAAGCAGCTGGCGAGCCGGTGGCCGGCAGATGTGATAATGACATGACGCTCCGGCTCAGACGGGACCGCAGTGCACGACTCAGGCAGCTTTTAATAATTGATGGCAGCCAAGACCCCGGATTGGCCAGTAATTGCATTACAGGTCACTTCTCAATAGCAATTTGCTAAAGTTGTGGTGATTTGTGCCGGGTGGCGATCAATAGACACTGTCCAGCAAGGCAGCACCCCCACGTCCCTTCCTCATGCCGTTTGTCTTTCTGTTTCTCTAAGGGCAACTGGTGGAGATATTCTCTCTCAATGCTTTCTGCAGATTTCGAAGGATTTTCTCATTCTGCCTATTTGTACCTGTGTTATTGCTGTACTCCTCAAAATCTGGATGTAACCAAGGTGGAATCTCACGTGCTGGGTGTCATTGAGCTGTCACAGTTTTGGGATTTGGGAAGCTGAAACCAGGTCTTTTTTTCTCTTTTTTTTTTTTAAGAAAAGGCTCATAAGTTGCTGTGGTTCAAAGATAATCAAGTCATAAAAAAAATTTTTAAAAAAAGCAACCCTACATGCAAGTCAGTAGGAACCAGTGATGCAGGCGGCTGCGGTTAATGAAAATGTGCCAAGATTTTACCAATATTTCAGGAGAAACTACAAAACTTGTTTGTTTATGCTTTCTGAGGTCTTAATGTTGGTGTTGTCCTCCTCTGATTTGATTAGATGAAATATTCCACATTTTTAAATGCAGACCCACAAAAACAGCCCAAAGTCATGAAAAACTGTCAGAAAGACCTTCACCTTATTTTTTGTAATCTCCAAGGCAGATGCCAACGTTAGCGTCACTGCCAGCTAACAGCCCATCGCCTGTGTGGAAGCAGCCAAAACGGGCATATTTTGCACGTCTTCAACACTTTTGTGACCACATGCTGTTGAGCAGCTCGACAGGAAGCCTCCAGAAGCACAACTAGATGATTCAAGAGCCATTTCCTTTCATTTGGATAAGTGTGGGACGAAGCTGCAGCAGATTCGCAAGCTTCCCTCAAACCTCATCGGGTCTTAATTCAGCAGAGGAGCCACATGATGCATTTTCTTTAAAGAGTAAGGATTATGTTAGCAACAGTGGCATCAGTGAAATAATCTAATTAAAATTAGTATAATCTCTAATTTAGCAGCTGAGCCATGGCAAAAATATTGTTCATCCATTTCTTACTGTGATTAAATTCAGGCAGTGAGGGGTTACTGTTTGTATGCTCATATTGGCTTAGGCTGGAGAAATATTGTGCCGTTTTAATATTGTGAGCTACCTCACAGCCCTAGGGATAACTCATTATTGTTTAATGGCACTGACCTACTGTTTATGTCTCAGATTGGGATGACACGCTTTTTCGACTCAGTGTTACCATTTGAGAGACCGGAGCTTTTTTTTGGGTTTTTTTTGCACATCCACACTGAACAAAGTTTTCCACCCGGCAGGTTTGCTGGTTTTGTTTGTTTGTTGTTTGTTTTTTTTTGTTTGTTTTTTTTTACACGGTTTGAATCTGATAAGCAGACAACCTTTTTGTTTTACTCGAAATGCTTCAGCCTCAGAAAGTGTGAATGGGAGAGATTTCCGACGCTGCAGGAGCAAAACAAGACATCTCGGGTCATAGGCGACAAAAAGCCGAGAAATAAGTGAAGGAAAATCCTGGCTTTTAGGCACTCGCTTAAATTCTGCATTTTTATTCCAGTGCTCTGCATAGTCATCCCATTGCCCCTAATAAACAACTATATGTGGGCTTCACAAAAGGAAGCAGAAATGAGTGGGAGGATATCTGAAGTTTGAAAGGTTAAAAAAGAAAAACCTCTGCGCTCGCCTTCATCTCGGTGCAGAGCTCCGATTGCGCTAAAGTTCAGGCCGTTTTCCCTGGTGCCCCTTCTGGCTACAATCATCCTCTTGGAAGTTATTTTACAGTCCTCGCCTTCTTTTTGGCTTGCCTCCGTCTGGACGTTTTCAGCCGCTTTGACGCGCAAACTATCACTGTGTCATTTAGCCGCATCTGGTGTTGATTCCTCCTCCGCCTCCGTTATTCTCTCGCTGCCTTCGCCTCTCCTTCGGCCCCTCCTGCTCCCTCCGCCGCGGCGGAGAGAGGAGGACGAGAGGAGAGGAGAGTGGAGGAGACAGTAGATTTTGCATGCTCTAAATACGGCCTCTGTGTGTGGGGTGCTGTCATCAAAGGAGAGAAGGGACAGAGGACGGTTCAGTTCTTTTGTGATGGTGGGTGTGTGCGCGCGTGTGTTTGTAGATGTGATTGAGAGCGCTTGGATTCGAGCAAACATCAAAGATGATCCCTCATCCGTCTCTGCTTTTCCTCTCTCTCCCTCTCTCCCCTTCTGTCACTCTCCCTGATGCCCACTTTAGCATAATTTTTGCGCATTGCCTTCCTTTTGTTTTTTTTTTTGTCGTTACACTCTGCCTTCGCTCGCCTGTCTGTGTCTCGGTGTGTCTTGCCTTTCTTGCATGTGCTTGGCAGGGTGTGACAGCATTGAGAAGTCACCAAAGAGGTAAACGATGATAGGCCATCCATCATGCTTTATGGACTCTGTATGGCGCTGCCGTGGTGAGTGGCTGCCCTGTGCAGTAACTCAGCGCTCTCCGTCCCCTCCGTATAACCTGGCGGGGGCTCTGCCGCTCGGCCGGCGGAGGCGAGGTTTATGTGCGAGCGACGCAGGAGAACCGCTGCTCTGACTCACCCTCTTAAGTGTTTCTGTTTGTGCGGATGCGCGTACGCTGGGGGAAAGCGGGAGAGGGCTTGTCCACATTGACAGAGTATGGGTGATGTGCTTTCATTATGGCCTGATATGCCCATGCTGGGAGCAGCAGCCACAGAGCGTTCTGGGTGTGTGTGCGTGTGACGTGCACACACACACACACACACACACACACACACACACACACACACACACACACACACACACACACACACAGATAAACACAGAGATATGATGCCGAGGAGCCGGACGGGGTGTTTGTTTAACATTTGACCCAGAGAGTCCAGCGGCTTCCCAGCGTCACGCTCCGAGGTCTGAAAGGGAGGTCGGGACGAGGCTATAAAGTCGTCTCACTAATGATGAGCAAATCCTTTTTATGTGAATCGGTTACGGCTTACAAGAAACAGAAATGGCCGTTTATTCCCCCAACTGTTTGTTTGTGGCTGTCTGCTGCTCTAATTGTTAGCAGTGGAGTGTAATAAAAGCTTTAATTTGGGACATTTAGACATTTTTTATTTAAACTTGATAAACGTAATTACTTTTTATGCTACATTAAATACTGTTGCCACAACTAAGATGGATGCCCAGAAACAGTAATTGTGCATCGCAACCTTGTCTGGTGTCAGTGAACTGCCTGAAATCGGTCATCGGAGTCTTTCGCCGGATAACAGCACTATTGTAAAACCGATAAGAGGTGGGCTGGTTGATTTAAAAAAAAAAAAAAAAAATAGAGCTGATTAATCGAAAGCTTATTGGATTTCCTTTGCATGTTTGAAACACTGCAAATAAACGGTGCCCATTTTAAAAGCCTAAATCGCTTTATAGGGCCTCTTGTACATTTAAACTCTGGATGGGAAAATGCAGCTTCCCTGTTTTCAAGGAAAATGATGTCCAGAAAAAGATTGAAAGAAATCAGAAGATTTCTGCGAAGGAAGATTTCTAAGAAGGAAACGCGACAGTCAGTCAGGCGCAGCTTGTGGATACCGGGCTGGCGCTGAGCTGAGCAACCTGGAGCAAGTCTGGGGAAAACTGCGCTGCCTAAGACCGCTGCTGGCTTCATCAGCATCACCTCTGGCCAGGTTTAAATTCATTCAGCGTATTGCAAATATGCCTGATAAATGCGGGATCCAATTTTGGCTGGCAACTGATGTCCAACGAGGCTCCATAACACGGAGCAGAAATCGGCTCCTTGAGGAGAATTTGGTTTTGAAACTAGCAGAGCCATTTAGAAGGAAGGGAAGAAATATCACCACTGACATTTCCTTCGCTTCTCTAAAACTGGCCACCATCTTTAGATCAGCCTGGTGAGTTCTTTGGAGAAAACGATGCATGAGTTTCCTCCTGCCTCTAAAGTTCAGGCCAAACTGTTCTCAACGCGGGTTCTAAAAGATGCAGCGCTGACCATGAGGGAAAGACCTGCAAGGAATGTTTTCCTTCTTATCACCGACCTCTTGGGAATCAATGATGGGTCGAAGGCAAACCCGGAGCCTTGGCGGCATCACCTCAAAATGAAGTAAGTGTGGACATTCTGGCTCTGACGGCACGAACAGAACCGTACAGGAACACAAGGATCTGCTACTAAAGGGACCAGAGGCACCGGTCTGCAGCAAAAAAAAAGGATAAATGAATAAAACTCTGTAGCCTTTTTTAATGATTCCAAATTTTGTCTTCGCAATTTAATTTTAAAATAGAAAAATTTTAATCATCAAACAAAAGTCAATAACTGGTTTACGATGAGAAAATTAGCCCAACATAACATTCAACATGTGAAATTACCTTTCTGTTTTTTCCAAGTTCCGTTTTTTTTGTCTCCAGTTTCATTTATTTTATTTTTTTTTTTTATTTCAATTTCCGGAACTTTGTTTTACACAGTTGATGCGTTCATCGAAGAAAAACACATTTATTTGGTCAATATAATAGCAGTTTAAATGCAATGCTGTTATGCAGTCTCCTCTGCAAAACATGGTGGCGCTGTGTTGTAGAAAATGATTCTAACATGCAAAACGTTAAACTTTAAATAGAAATGATTTGATCACTGGAAAAGCACGTTACCAGAAATGTGCAAAACCTGGTGGTATAAATGCGCACGCCTTAAAATAACAGAGCTTTTGGGGTTTTTAGCACATTTGATTCATATTCAGCGGTCATTCTTCTCAGTCGTATTAAGACTGATTATTCTGAAATGAGAAGCTCTGCTGTTGCACTGAGATTTTTCCCCATACTTCTTGTAAATGTAGGTTTTGCAGAGCTGTCTCTAAAAATCAGAGGAATCTCTCTGTACAAAGCTTTCAGACAGTGGGAGGGTTCTAATAAAGGTTCCTGAAAATATTATCTTACATGCAAAACTTTTCCAAGGAAGCGAGACAAAAATATTGCTGAGTCAGCGAGTCGAGACGCAAGATTGTTGCAGACGACAACGAACCCGAGTTACGGTTACGTTAATTGCGTGCAAACAGATTTGTTTGCTTTTCAGCTGAATTGTACGGCGCACAAAAGGATTTCTCCTGGTCTAATTTTGTTCATTTTATGTAATTTTTTTTCGCTCTTTCGAGTATCCCCACAGGTGACGGATCAGCATAAATACAAACCTTCAGCTGAAAACCCCCAGAGAGGCTTCCCGACCGTACAGCCGCCACTGATAAACACCTACAGCCGACTGAAATATTCAGCTCCCTCTCTTTGTCTTACAGCCTCACGTTCGTACTTCACTCTCTCCATCCTTCCCCCTCGCTTTGCATCCTTCACTTCCAACAACCCCTCCTCCGGTTGAGCCCCTTCACACTTTTCTTTTCTCACCTTTCCACATGGAAGAACAATTGCTCAGTCCTCTCCCTCCCCGCTCTGCCCTCCCCTCCCGCACTTCCTCTCCTCGCCTCTCCACCACTCACAGATCCAGAGGGAATCACACTGTCTGAACCAAATGTGCCACAAACTTGTCAGATGATGTTTGTTTTCCTCTCCTCCTCCCATACCTCTCTTTGAGCACGGATGTGTGTTTTAATGCTGTCTACATATTTGACAAAGTGCTGCGAAACGCGCCGTGCTACACTTGCGCATCAATAGACCGAAAATTTGCACTGTCATTAATGAAATAGGACTCTGCAGCGGAGGGGGTGTGTGTGTGTGTGTGTGTGTGTGTGTGTGTGTGTGTGTGTGTGTGTGTGTGTGTGGGGGGGTGTGTGTGTGTGTGTGTGCGCATGCGGGGGGCGGAGGGGGTTTAGCATCAGTCAGGCTGAGTCGCGAGGTTTGTGTGATTATCATGTTTGCACGGTCAGACAGCTTGTTAGTGCGAACGCTGGAACTAAAAGTAAACAGTCTTTCCACCAAAGCTCCCTAGAAACTTTGAATAAAGGATATTTTGCTGAACACCAAAGGTGTTTACGGGGACTGAACATCTGCGTTCTTGTCAACAAATAAAGGACTCTTCTTCCCGACGAAATCTAGAACAAACCCTTTGTTTGTTTTCCCAAAGGATGCCATTTGCCATTTACAGAAACACTGCTTAATGGAAAAATGCCACGAGATGTGAGGATGAGTTTTCAGACTCTGTCCTACTTCCTGCGGATTTTGAGGAGTGTCAGGAAGCTGGATTCATTATGACTAAAAGAACTGGCGGTATCTGCGCTCACTGGCTGTTTTATCAGAGCCATCGGTCAATATCTTGTTAGCACAAAATGGCAAATCAGCCAATCGCACGGCAGAAAGCCTTTTAAGCCATGAAGCTCACAAACTGAACATCACAATGAGGAGGAAATTGTATTTAGGAGAACACGGAATGTTTGGAAACTCAGTTGTTTAGAAAACTGATGATCTGCAGGGATTTTAATACACAGACATCTTCCAGGTTTAAAGAGAAAGGTCAAGTAAGAGAACGTATTCACTGAAAAGCCTTATTGGTGTCAGAGGTCAATGGAGAATGTGTAGATTGGCCTGAAAACAGCACAAATATCAACTCTCTTCAGTAAACGTACGCACTGCACCGCTTCTGAATGCACAACAGCAGAAGACCTGAATTTGCAAAAGGATCATCAAAATGGGACGATCTTACACATCTGACACGTCATGATGATGCATCTCAGTTTCAGCTGCAAGATTCAGATTCGCTGCATTTCCCAGATTGGCTGCATTTCATCCAACAGTGTTTTGTAATTCAAATTTTCCCACAACTCACCAATTAAAAAAAAAGAAGACAAACACATTTTTTTTATATAATTTTTTTGCGCTGGGATGAGGAGCTGTTCAGCCGTTTCAAAGTCTTTGTATTTCGCAGAACGCTGTTTCGCATCATGGCAGTTTGCAAACAGCAGCAACGTGACCATTCGCAGGACCTGGCCTCATCAGACAACATGTTGGCTCCACCTCAGGTCTCACAGCGTCGCTCAGTTCCTCAGACGTCGAGTTTGTCATTTCAAAGTGCTGAATAAATTGCTCTTCTGTTAAATCTTCCTCTGCAATTTCCCCAAAACGCCACATTTACAGGTAGCCGATGATGAGCATTATACATGGATACATCTTATCCGAGTGTAATTTTTAGTAACGTATCCCGTGTTCAAGCTTATTCATGTTTAATTTTAATTGCACTCCTTATTTAATGGGAACAACGCAATTGCGACAGTGGGGTTTTTTTTTTTAACATAAGCAGAATATCAAAAAGGTTTTGTGATGGAAACGCAGGGCAGAATTAGGCATTACTTACATTAAGGCCTGGATTCATCTAGTCTTATATTGGTGAAAGAGCGTGGGAGAGGGGGGCACATTTTCCTGGAACTCTTTCGGACCATTAATACAAAATAAGCGCGATTTAAGCTCCGCGTCGCCAAAACCAAGGGGACAGAAGAAGAGGCAGGAGAGAGGGAGAGAGACGGGGAGGACAGTTGGGAGTAAGTCTGCCAAGAAGCGTTGCACAGAAACTTACCTCTGGCAATCTCGCAGTCTGAGTGCACTTCTAAAGCTGATTCCGAACTTTGGCAAGAGGCGGCACCTGCACAAGCATTCTTTATGAATGTCACACCCCGAGAGAGGAAAATGATTACGTTGCAAAGAGGACAGGGGGTGGAACAGGAGGAGGTGGAAGAGAAAGAGAGAAGAAAAATCACTTTGATGGATTATGGTCCTCACGGGACAACCTTGTAACAGTTTTGGACAGAAGTCCAAGTCGCCCAGATTCTCTGCTACACCAGCAATTCTCCTTTCCTTCTTTCCCACCGCGACCTTTTTGTCATCCCAGACGTGCGCTGGCTGTAACGACTGGGCTGTGATGGTACTCAGTGATACCCACTTGCAGGAGCTAATCGTTAGGAGAAGCGATTTGCCTCCTTCCACTCGTTCGCTCTCGCCTTTGCCCAGCCAGTGTCGAGCGGAGACGCGTGACCCAGGCTGCGTTCTGGAGTTGGGAGCGTTTGGCAAAGAGCAAATTCTTCAGGGTCCTCGTCGCTCCCTGCGCACAGATGGTGCCGCCTGCTCACCGCCGGTGCCCGTTGTTGATCGGCGGTGCTGAGGGCACCTGTGAAATTAAACAGACAAATGAATTTTCCACCGGCCGCCAAACAAAATAACAGCGACACGTGACGGACGGCTAAGCTGTTGCTTGCATTAACTGCTTTCGATGCCAGAGGTCGGAGCATTTCCTCCTCCTTTTTTTTTTTTTTTCCCCCCTGCTGTTTCTCTGAGGTTGGAGCCCGTGAGGTTATCAAAGGAAAGAAGGTGCTGCGGCAGAAATGTAGCCTCAGCTGGATGTTAAAGATGTGGTGGCTGTGCACATTTGTTATCCCTTAAGCACATCTAGACCTAATTAACAACCATGTTCCACAGCAAGGTTGTCTTTGGCCAGAATCCAGCCCCAACCAATAATTCATTTACAGAACAGCAACACATCTTCATGGGTAGTAAAGGACTTAGAAGTGTGACATGGCTCTTACAGGAGCACTTAGTGGTAAGCTACTTAGTGTATTTTTCTCCTTTAATGGCTTCTGAGAGTAGATTTCTCTGCACGCTAATAACTAAACTGCAGGACTGCTCGCCCCGGATGTTTTTAAATTCTAATCACAAAGATTATTTTTATCTTCTTATTGATTTCAGGGACAACCTTGGCCATGAGAGGACAATAGTTTGGTGTTCTTGAACTGCATTTTACAGCAGCCACCCTCCTGGAACAGGGCAGGCGCTGACAGCAGCTCCCTTAATCCCCGACAAGCTCGCACGAAATGAACCACTGACACCAGTAAGGCAATTACAAGGGCAGATTTTATGACGGTACCTGAAAGCATCGTCTGCAGAGACGGTGAGACAACCGTCCTCGGCCTGCAGGACGTTGTGAAAGCGTTGCAGAGTTGTTATTAAATACGTTTAAGATGCTTTGAGCTGCAATCAACACCAAACAATTCGCGATTCTTCTCTCAGTTTTGACATTCAAGATGTTGCTATCGCAATGTTTATCATTTTAACACCTTAAATCAGAAGCAAACTTTATTCCCCAGACCAAAACAACTACTACCGGTTCTCATTCATTTAATGCTTATTTATGAAAGAAAGAGAAATATACAGGTCATTTTGTTTAACAGCTGGCGTAATTATTATTGCACTGAATTTGCAACGTTGCTAATTTTGCACATATCCGTTTCTCTCCTGTTTCTTGTTTTTGCTCATTGAAGCTGTAATTTACTGGTCAAACCCACGAAAGTTGCTCATTCACAGATTTTACTACTTTCACTACTAGAAAATAAATGGGTGGAGGCCATTTTGTTGTGCCCCTCCACCCTCACAACAAAAATCAGAGTCTGAGGGGAAAAAATGTCATTGCCTCTAAAACATTGGTAAAATTCAAAGTTCTCCACAAAGTCACCAAATTCTAGATATCCAACACTGCATGTCTTGATGTTGGCGTAACTATTTCAAAATCAGTGTGATTCGTTCTCTATTTATAATCTGTTGTGTCAAAATGTTAAATTGTTACAGCCGTAACGCCATAAAAGCCAGTTTTCCCTCTTTCAAACAAACAGCGTCCTGCCATTAACTAAGCGCTTCTGTTACTCAGTAAGAGTTGACAGTGGAGCTGCTGTACATTAGCACTTGGCATTACCTCCACATAACTGCATCTCATTCTGGGCGCGCGTCCAGAAAAGTATCATAAGTCATCGTAGGACTGCGGCTAATAGATGGCTGCCAGTCCAACAAGGAAAGATCTGCATCCCTCACGTGCCTTCACCTGCTTTCGTCCCCCATTTGTCTTCTTGGAGAGAAAGTACGACTATCATTCCGCTCAAAGCTTTTCTACTAAGCCCCCGTGAGCAAATTATTTTCGGTCGGCGTCTCTGCAGATAGCAGCGCCGCCGTTGGAGCTCGCTGCACAGATCCGAGCCCGTGTTTCGTGCCTCGACCTAACACGCGCCTCTTTACCAGGAAGCAGCTCTGCTCTCCCAGGACCGGCTGCTGCACAGGTCCGCCTTTGCAAACTCACAGCTATAGGTGTTGCGTAAAGGTCTGAGCGTCTCGGCTTCTCGCCACAACAAGGACCCGTAAACCTGTGGAGACAGATAGCACACATCACTCCCAGATGTGTTTTCTTCATGGCTGTCTGCCATGGGAAAACAGAACTGATGACAAGGAGGGGGGGGGACGTGGGGAGGATGGAGGAGAGCAAATGTTTTTTAATTGAATATCCTCATCTTATTCCCTATAATCGCTCACATCTGCCAGATGGATGTATGAGTTTTCTGGCGCGTTGGGTTTTTTTCATGTTTTATTCGTTCAAAACGGCCCGTAGCTCTTAGGCAGAACTTTGATGTACAATTCCTTTTGTTGCAAGCTGTGCACAGAACCTAGCCGTGGTGAATCAATAGTAATTTAGCAGTGAGTTATAGCTGGATTTGTGCATATGCTGGACAGAGCGGGCACAGTTTAATTGTGGTGTGTTTACCCAGTGATTGCTGAGTCAACAGTAATGACAGAGAATTTATTTTCTTTCTCATCCTCCCATTCCCCTCCACCCCTTTGCCACCTTCTCTTCGTCCCTCTTTTGGGCTTGTGTGTTATTTTTCTTCCCTTGATCTCATTACATCATGTCTTAAGGGTTGTATTCATTAAAGTTTAAGCGCGCCGCACTCCAAAGTCGCGCGCGGTGAATAACTTCAGCCCGTCTCCCTCCATCGCCGCCGTCTTCGCTCCTTCGCGTCCTTTTGTTTTTTTGTTGGTTTTTTTTTTCAGTGCCACGCCGCAGAAGTGCGAGCTCCTTTTCATTTTCTCCGCTTCTGCTTCGCCGTGGAGGCGAGCTGCTGAGAGAAGTCTGCCGGCGCCCGCCGGAGCCCAGATGTTGAGACTGACAGGCGGTGCTCCTGTGCTTTAATTAAACTTCTGTGGAAGTTCTCGTTTTCCCTCTGAGTGAGCTGAACTGGCACTATATTTATTATGGGGAGATAAATGTTGCTTTGCATTTTCTACTCTGGGTCTTAAGAAAGAGACAGAGAGAAAAAAAAATTTTTTTTTTTAACCTCTTTTGACCTGTGTTGTCAACAGCGTTGGGTTTTGCGAGGCAGCCTTACTCCACGGTGCTCTGGGAGGGAAATGATTGTTAATTGAGATGTAGGAAGGTTCATTTGTTTCCTCATGCGCTCCCCATTTCGGCCTGATTTTCAGATTGTTTACCTGTCTGTGACAGTTTTCGTGCACGACTCACATTTCCTCTGCCGTAATTCTCGTCAGCCGTTCTTTGGACGCGGGGTTTGTGCTTGAAGAACGGATAGACACGCAGACCCAGCTATTAATCATTGATGTCATCTCCGTGCAACGCACCAAATGCGTGCGGTGATAAATTATTGATGCGATCCTGGAGATAACAGTTGCTCTCTAATTGCATGTCACCATCGTCAGGTTTAAACAAGTCTCCGCGTCCCGTTAATGTGATTACACATTCATAATTGTCCCGTTATTAGACTGGTTTATTATTCTTAACAATAGGGCCCACCAATCTGCATGAGTTCACTGGGTGTTTTCATTCTTTTCATGTGCTAAGATTTCTTTTTTTTTTTTTTTTTTGTTTCCTTTTTTGTTGCCAAAACCCAAAATGATCAACATTTTAAATATGTTTTAGGCATGACTTCTATCTGTTGATGTGCAGAGAAAATGTTTTAGTATTTTTGCAGAATTTCATTTGAATCCATTAAAATTATAATATCTTATGAATCACTTTTTTTTTTTTTGCAACTGCATTTTCAAAATAACACAGATTATCTTTTTATAACTTTTGAGTTTCACCAGAGGCTAAATTATGAGATTTCAGACCACATGACATCATTACAGAGTTAATATTTCTACAGAAAATCACAACAAAAATATTACATATATATACTTTTTAGCCACACATTTGAATATTTGAAAACACACAAACCACACTGAATATGGATTTCAATATATAATTTCGTAAGTGCCTTCAATGCATGGTGTTAACTTGTGAACATAGGAAACAAAATGTTCATGTGTTTAAATTATGCTAAATGTCGGAGTAAGTTACAAAGCTTCCCAGTAATTTCCAGAATTGCAGTGGAAAGTTTCCAATTTGTCAAAGAACTTTCAGCTTAGCTTCACGTTACGTGTCTTTGATGAACTGGTGAAAGGTCCCGGGTCTACCCGGGACCCTGGTGCCTTTGGCTGCTGGAGAAAAGTATCATCACCCCTGTGAGTTTTCAAAACTGATGGCTATTTTCTTCATTCCTACCACATAATGCCATAAAACATGTTAATGACGTGAGTGAGTGCATTTTGTTTCCCTCCATTCCTTCACTTTTTGGTATAATGAACCCTGAGCTCCGATGCAAATGCTCCATGAAGACAAGAGACCTCATCACAATTAAGCCAACATTAATTAAATGAAAACAGTTTCATCTTTAGCTCAGTTTACTCGCTTTGTTTTGGGGTTTTTTTCCCAACCACAACCTCCGAATATCTGTACGACTTTGCTCCGGAGGCTCCCCGCCAAAAGAGGTCGTTCCCCGAACCAAACATTAATCTGTTGTTGTGTCGCAAAACACATTTTTTCGTTAATTGTTTGCAGCAGTTTGGAATCCTGAAACTAATCATGCCGATCTGTTAACGGAGACATCAGACCAGTCTCACGCGACGCCGTAAAATGTCCTGCCAGCGTTCTCCCTGCTGCCGGGCTGGTGCTCCGCGGGGATATATTTTCATACATTATCGTAATCCCCTTCCCTTCTCCTTTCACCACTCTTTAAATCCTTTTTGTCTCCATCAACCCCTTGCTTGCTCGTTTCATTTCCACCAAAGATGTCCTCATCTCCTCCTCAGCTCGCTTACCTCGGCTCCTCCCTCCATCAACATCACTCGCTCTTTCTCTGGCTCACTACTTACCAGCCCCTCCACCCTTCCCCATCCATATCTCCCCACCTTTCCCCTCGCTGTCCCCACCTCCCACACTCCATCACCAGCTTATCTGCCTCTCTCGCTCTCTCCCTCTCGCCGCATTTGCATCACCCCGACTTTTCCCTCTCCCTCTCTCTCTCTCTCCTCCGACTCGTTGCCAACATGAACTCACTTTCTCTCTGTTTCCCTCTCTGCATCCCTCTGAGGCATGTTTAATTAAGCGTAGGGCTATGTGTCAGAGAGGGAAGGAGAGGACTAATGCTATCTGGAGAACCAGGCTAAACTTCGCAGGGCCTCCTCCTCTTCTCCTCCCGTTTTGTCTCCTCCCTCTTCCTCTCCCTTTTGGCCTGGGCTGTCCATAATTACCCCGCTCATTAGCGCAGGGACAAGGTGCGGCAAGAGAGGCGGAATCGGCGAGGGAGTGACGGAGGACGAGAGGAACGATGGCGCGGGAGAGGAGGTGGCAGGTGTTACACTTGGCTTCCCTTATGGAGGAATGAACGACCGGGGTGTTGTCAGAGGCGAAGTCTGGAGATTTGCTAAACTTTATTAGACTTGGAAGGAGCGCCTCTCCTGCTAAAGAGGAGAATTATATTTTCAGATAGGGGGCATTAAACTGCTTTTGTGCTACAACTATTCGCTTTTCTACATTTATGAGCGTTACCGGTCCCCCGAGTGTCGCAGGCTCTTCTGCAAGTGGAGGTGTGTGCATTCCCTAGTGGGGAAAGTACACACCTCTGTCGCAACAGTTCCGGCCTCTCAGTCTGGCCTCACGCTGCAGAATCCATGGTTCTGCATTGGAGACGCAGGGACTGCGTCCTTAATAGCAGATTTATTAAAAATGTGTAAAAACCCGAGAGCGGCGGAGATACCAGCGGCTTATATATGTTTCGTTTCCAGATATGACAAAAAATGTGGGTGTGGCTTATAGTGAGGTGCACTCTGGAAAATATGGTACAAATAAGTCAATATTTGTCTTCTGGCATTCATATGGATGCCATAAAAGAATTTAACACGAAATCCTGACTTTGCATGTCATTTTAGTCATTCAGCCTCTAGAAAAGTAAAACGTAAGCTAAGCTACAAGTCAGAAACTGCTCCAGATGCTGTTATAAGTTCAGTCCATGTTTCCGCTGTGATTTGGTCATTCTCTAAGAAACCCGCCATGTCAGCATTCTCAGCTGGTTTTGCTTTTTAGCACAGTCCTCTGCAGTGAATCAGGGGAACGTCCATACGCGTTACGGAGCCAGTCTGGTTGGGGTCAGTCGTGGCGATGTAAAGGCCTCACAGCCACGCCGTTCGGTTTTTGATCCAGGCGATTTTCCAAGAGAGCAGGTTCGTTTGGCTCTCGTGTTAGAAGCTCCTCGGCAGCTCGGACCCCTGCATGCATATTGGCATAGATCACAACATCACTTTTCCCTTTTTCCCCCACTTCTCTTTCGGTAAAAGTAGCACAATCTGAAAATATTAAACCTTTACATGGGTTTCATCTTCCTACATGTCCTCTTCATCTCGTCTTTCTTGCTGACCCTTCTCATTTTTATCATGCAAGTATCGTCTCATGTCAGCCTGGGCTCTAACCCGCCTCCCACTCAGCAGTTTGCTTTCCTCTGCCCCCCCTGCAGTTTTCCTACAAACCTCCATGAGTCTCATAACGGTGTCGAATGGAAAAACACTCATCTTTTGTCAGCTCTGAATCATCTGCAGAGGCAAGAGGGATTTATTTTGTCCCTCAAGCAGTGCATAATAGATTTTACTCGAGGTCAGCCAAAGTTACACTTTACTTGACCTCCTTGTTGGGAAGGATTGTGTTTCCTGCCAAAAACACACACGCACACACACACACACACACACTTCTGTGAATGCTTCACAGAAATGTTAAACCTTTATTTTATTCTCACTCTCTCATTCAAAGTAATGTATAGCTCTCTCATCGGTTACTTAAAAGCTGCAAAGAAAGAAAAGTATAATAGAGCGGGAAACTTCAAAAGAGACTATAAAACACTTACCCCAGTATTAAATATTCTCCGTCTTCAGTTTTGTGAAGAATATTTAGTAATGATCCATCTTTTACACTCTTCATATATTTCTGTTGAGATGTAAAACGATAAAACTTGATCTTGAGGACCTGACACTCGATTTGTGAAAAACGTCCAGTCATGTATTTGAAGTGCGTCTGTGTTGTGCTGGGCCTTTGTTTGGGACGACAGAGTGCAAAACTTTAAGTGTCACCGTCTCAGTTTCTCCATTTTCCAACCAGGCATAGCTAATCAGATTTAGAGAATGATATTTTATACATGTCCCGTACATTACAGTGTTCCCAGTTTTCTTTTTTTCTAGTTTCGAGAAAGAAACCCATTTACCTGCACATCAGAGGTGAAACTAACCAGGCAGCTGCAGATGTATTCTTCAGAACATCAGCACCGTGGCAGTAACTTGAGAATGTTATTATAAATGTAAAGTTTTTACAGGAACTTGCAGCATAAGGCTTTTAGTTTTAAGAGCTTCTGTGTGTCTTTGGACTGAGAGAAAAGAAATGGGACAAGTGTTTGATAGCGCTTGTTGATGACCAGGAAAGTGACAAAAAAAGGCCTGAAAAGTTGTTTCTATGATAATCGAGTCACGACTTTATTTACCCCAAGAAATCAGAATCCACTTGTGACGCCATCTGCTTGTATTTATCCATATCCAGTTGCTCCTAATCTGATTTCTGAGTAAAGTGTGTTTCTAATCCTAAACTGCCTTTGTTAATCTTTTTTTTTATTATTATTATTATTATTAAATTTGCTTCACATCAATGCTGAGAAAATGTGTGGGCTAACACTGCAACACTAATGTGTCGAAATAGCTTGTGAGTGTGAGCAGTTCTCTCTGGTCCCTTGTGAACTTCAGCGGATCAATACAATCATTATTTCCTCTTTGTTTTGCGTGTTTCACATTTGCATTCCTGAAATGTTGCTATTTGCAATCATTTAAAGCCATTTGAACATCAGTGGTCGGCCCAAAACATGACTCTGATTAAAACATATCCAATTGTGGCCATGTGATTTAACGGTGATTTGGGTGTTTTAAATGCCATGATCAATAAATGAAATACATTGTGTTGGAAATTTTCTTGTACTTGTCAGAAGCGCGTAACACAACACTGTGGAGTCGGTGTAAATTTCCGTCAGGAGAAAAACAGAAGCACTGAGGCAAGTTTTCCAGCAGCTTTAAAAACCCACAACGTGGCGGCGACTTGTGGATGTGCTTTTGGATCAACAAGCTCAACAAATTGTTGCTAATAGTGTCTAAAGGTTCGTTGAGGCTCGCTCAAGCTGGGATCAAATGAAAATCAAACCACATCGATCGGGTCATATCCGTTGTTTTTTTTTATTGTTTGATTTTCTGGGGTCCTTATTGGTCCTTTTTCATTCTGGGAATGGACCAAATGGGTCAATCAAACGTTAGCTAAATTACTCAGAGAATAAAGTCCCATGCTTTGTTGTGACTTTAAGCATTCGTCATGCTGAGATGAGTGATTTTTTTTTGTCAGTGTTGATAGAGAGCCTAAAACTCACAAAGTTGAGGGATGTTATAATCATGGTCAAAGAAAGAGATTATTAAGGAAAATGTAATTTTGCAAATTTCCAAAATAGCACAATCCCCGTTTTCAATCTACCAATTATCACTTATGTTTCATAAAATGAGGAACACACAACATAGGCTATAGGATGTCTCCAAAGGGAGATGATCAAGATAATATAATGTAGGTTTTAGTCGTGGCTTGAAAGTAATGATGCGAGTGACTTTAAGAGATTTGTGTGTTTCTATCTGCGTCAAAGTCACAAGGTGAATTTGTAATATATTTTTAGGCGATTATCAAAACAGTTATCCAGCTTAGTGAAAGAAATGAGGAAGTTTATAATGCAGAACTGAAAGATGTTTGATATATCAAGAAGGAAAGTAGTGGTGCAACCAGAGTGTGTTTGTCGAGGAGTCCCATCCGATTGTCAGCTCATCTCAAACTTCATAAGATCCGTTCTAGCGAGGGGTGCAGAAATCCCACAGTCTGCAGGTATTAAAGCTTCTCTCACAGCCATAGTTCTTATAATTACACATGCACTTGTACCGCACAGGTCTTTGCTATTAACCTTTCCACTCCAGGTTTCCTCTGGTAGGCCACAAGCAGGTGACCCTCAACCAAGACAATGCGGCGTTGCAATGTTTCCAGCCACTGGGATTTTAATTAGAGGAGTGCGGCCACAGACGACACCATTAAATCCTCTCATTTGTAATCCGAGCGGGTCTGGCTGGGGCGGACGAGCCGATGTCCAACTAGAGTCAAATGGACTCTCGGTCTGGGGAGACGGTTCGCTTCGGTTCATCATCCCAGGCAAACAGCAGCCCGCAGGAAGCGAAGGAAGACCAGACTCAATCAAAAGATTGATGTAAAGTAATGAATTAAAGATTTTTTGAGGGAAAAGAAAAGTTATTATTGTTCTACATTTTCAAGCCAAACGCTAACTCAGAAGAAAGGACACGAACTGCGGTGGCTTTAGACCAAAAGATGGAAAACAAAACAATCAGTTCAGTGACTCTAAAGTGTTGTCCACCACAGCAGCCGTAGCGTGTTTCGGTCTGCCGGTGCCGCAGGGGGGGGCCCGTGGCAAACCGGGGCTGGGCGTGCCGTCCCAGGCGAAAGGAAGGCTTTCACCACATGGGCCACCTCTATTAGATCAGGCCTGGCCCCCTCTGGCTCCTAATCGAATTTTCCCGATGCTGTGTATTTAAGAATAGAATGGCCTTCCCCTCCTGATTTCCCTGCTCTCAGGAAGAATAGACCAGCCCTTTATGTGACAATGCCAAGTGGAACAGAAACACCTACTTTTTTTTTTTTTTTCTCTCCCCGCCTGTGACTCGGCACTTTTCTGTCCCCCTCCTGCACGTTTACACAGTTTAATTGTTGTGCATTCATTTTAGTCCTCTTTGATTTTTCTTCTTTTTTTTTTTGTTAAAGGCCAAAAATAGCAACAAACGACTCTTTGAGCAGGGTCTCCCAGGGAGGGGGAAAGAGAGGGCTGCTGAATCGGGACTCATATTTCATCTTTTCAATAATTCATCGGATGCTTTAGGAAAGGACTTTACACTAAGATGGGGTAGGATCCGTGTCTCCAGCGTCCCCCATGAGTCATGAGATAATCCGCGGGGTTACAGCACAGCGCAGATCTGTGGTGTTCTGCCACATCGTGCATTTGGAGCGGCGTTCTCGCCAGAACGTTAGCAGAGACTCGTGAAAGGAAAGAAAAACTGCAGTGCGTGTGTGTGTTTTTAATGCGATTATCATTCATTCATAATTAACTGCTGTATATTTGCTCACTTTCAGTCTCAGATGGTTACCCACTTCAGTTTAATGTACTGTGCTGCCGCTTAAAGAAGACAATAGCAGGGAGTGACTTTTATGGTGCCTGTGTGACTGCCAGGCTGTTTTAGGAGAGAGTGGTTGTTTGGTATTGTACATAATGTGGATGCAATACAACCATTGTTCATGTGAGGAGACTTCGTGTTGCTCTGTGCCATAAACGTTGCCCATAATTCACTGTCTTGGAAGGCTATAAATAACCGAAATGAAGGAGAAGTTGTTTATTTTGTTGAGGGGGAAAAAGAAGTTGCCCTTTTTGTGAAACTTGCATGAGAAAAGCAACACTTCTCTCAGTGTTGCTATAGTGTTTGTCCTGTAACCAATTAGAAGTTCAGTTTTCTGGGTTTTATTTACATTTCTGAGTTTTTTGTTTTTTCCAAAAAAACGTTTTACTGCATGGAGTGCCACGTGTCCCTTAGCTGAATCTTAAAATATAGAAAGTAATCTTATCCCTACTACTGTTTCACATTTTTTGTTACCGCCATAAACTGACAATGAGCTTTGGCAATGTGACTGGTCAGCATGAAGTAGTGCAAGGTGGCATAAAAATTAAACGTAGTTCACTTTATTTTTACAAATAAAAATCTGAAAAGTGTGGCATCTGCGTCTTTTGCTGTCCTGAGCTACAACTTTATGACATTTTAATGCAGTTACAGCTGCAAGTCTTTTTGTGATCAGTTGTTTTTGTAAAGTAGCATCTCTGAAAAAATGTCCACATTCCACAAACTTTGACTAGGTCAGCACATTCAAACACTTTTCTCCACATCATTCCACAGTGACTGTCAATAAGATACATTAAAGGTGTAGTATGTAACTTTTATAAAGAATATATTTATTGAAAGTGTCACCATGTTGTGACAGCATGCAATGAGACAGATGATTTGTGAGGAGATCGATCTCCTCCACCTCCTCCCTGAGCTGCTATTGGCGTCTGAAGAAATGCAAAAGCAACCAATCAGAGTCAGGAGGAGGGGCTTAGTGCTGTCGATCAAACTAATGTACTAAATGTGCAAGTGGTCCAGAAACAACTTATCGCTAACTAGACTGAGCATTTACAACAGGTTATGCTAGCTGCGTAACGATCGGGGAGCCACACCAGATTGTGACTGATGGCGCTAAGACCCGCCCCCTGGCTCTGATTGGTTGTTTCTAAGAAGTCAGAGAAGCTCAACTTTTCCACAGATTATCTGTCTCATAGCATATCGTCTCAACCCGGTGACAGTTTTCAACAATCTGCAGCCGTAAATTTTCAGGTTGTAGCATAAAAAAGTTAAAGCAGTACGAATACTTTCGCAAGGTCCTGCGTTAAACTGCTTTCTCAGACAGCTTCCCCTGTAGACCTCCTGCTGCAGGCCGTGCCTCAGCGGACCATCGGTGCTTTTCAGAGCAGAGCACGCAACAGTGACATTCTTTTGAAGTGGCACCGCGCATGGATAGCATGATAAAGCACAACCTGTCTTGTAATCACAAATTACAGGCAGCCTCTCCCTCCCATCCCGGATCCAGCTTTCTTCATAGGGAAGCCGGGGCCAAGGAGAATACAAGTGACTGCCAAGTCCCCACCTCTCCCCAGTACAAGCTGCTTATAAATCGGCATCCTCTCTGATAGGTCAAGGTTTTGATTTGGTCATGACCTTAGTTCATAAATCTGAATGATGTAGGGGCTTTGGTTAAAAGGCTGCTGGATCAACTCTCAGATGGGATAGCCCTCCCTTGCTTTCAGCCTTTTTTTCTCTCTCTCTCTCTCTCTCCCCTCCTACTTTTCTTCCAGCCTCGCGTCCCTTTTTCAGTCCCCGCTGCAGTCTCAAGTCCCCGGAGCCTTTATAACAGGCAGAGAGAGAGATGGCAAGGGGGTGAAACAGGCAATCAATAAATCAATATGTTTTGCGCCACTAAGCTAGGGTAAGCTCACTCTCTCAGAGCTGCTTGTCCATGTGCGCGCACACACACACACACACACACACACACACACACACACACACATTACATATACACTCACTTCCCATCCTCGCAAGTTTCTCTCAACACAAACAAACAAATGAAGGTGCAGGACAGAATGTCCCTTGCCAAAAGACATTTTGTTGTTTTAGGGACTTGCTTTTCCTCCTCCCCACCCCCCTCATTCTATTTCCTGTTTTGGATCATTAAGTCATTGATTTTTATTTCAGCGGGTAAGTGGTGGTGGCGACCCCCAGGGAACAGGCTGAAAACCTCAACAGAGTGGCCCCAGCAGGAGTTTCTCTAGTAACTGGCTGCTCCCGAGGGCCGCTGGGCCCTCTTAAGTCGACATGGGGGGGGAAGCTTCACCTGAAATCAGTCATTCTGCCGCCCCGTTCTTGCACAAATTGATTTCTCCTTTCTAAATGTCTTTGCAACCACTGGAAGTACGGACTTGCGCATTCGGCTATAGATTTGGACCCCGGCGCCGATAGAAATTCTTGAAGCCGTGCAAACGGTCAGTTTTCTTCATGGATTTTTAGGGATGTAAGAAGTTGGCTGGAGCATCTGCTTTCATATCACTGTGTCCAATATTTTTAGGTCCGTGGGGGCGTCGAGGGCGGAGAAGAGCGCACGAGAGATACTCTGAGAAACACTAGCAACGCTGGCAGACCAAGATCCAGTTGGCCAACAGCCAGAGAGATATTACAGTCAGATATATAGTAACACAGATGGATGCACTCAGCCTAAAGAGGCTGACATATTGGCCGGCGCTGTCATAAGAATGACATAATACCGATCCTGACAGGTAATGAAAATAACAGCCGCTCCACCGCGGAGTTGCATAAGCACTTTAGCTTTAGCTCATACAAGGTAAACATTATCCCTGACGCGTGGAATATCCATGTCCGTAACCAGGCTTGTTACACACTCGCACTCAAAAACACAATGTTTTCTTTACTTTAAGGAGTTTAAGCTCCTTAACTTGTCTGTCACAATCTTAGCTTAAACATAGTCATGTTGTGCTCAAGCAGAAGTACCGATTTTTGAATGGTTCACAAATTATGTCACACTACAACAGGCACATATCCCGGCTAAGTGTATTCAGCTCCTTCTTTACTCTGATGCCACTAAATTAAAATCTAGAGTGAAAAGTGCAAAAAGAAATGATCCTGTCATTAAACCGAATCCACCAGCGTCTCAGCATGTGTTCGTAAAGGCCTCAGAGGTTCGTTTAGGGGACATAAGTAAATAAACAGAATCATAAAGACCAAGGAATATGGAAAAGTTCAAAGCAAGGCTAGGATATCAAACAAATATCCCAATCTTTGAGCGAATAAATCATGGATTACCTCTCAAGTCTATTGTCTGGAAATTGGACAGTAGACTGAGATCCTCTGACCACAGGGAGCGCGTCCAGAACAAGGGCTGAGGGACTTTGCTTAATACAGAAGAAAGAAGACCAAATAAACTTTCTCGCAATGGATTAAGTTTCAGTACATGTTGGACACACAAACGTTTTACTCTAAATTAATAATGATCAAAGTTAAACCATGTTGGACTCTATTTCTACCTTTAAAATCTGCAAGAACAGGACGCAGCTCAGTCATGTACTTACCATCGATTCCAGTTTGAACGTTGCGTCCACTACCTAGAAGGAGCACAATAAATATTCAAAACAAAGTAAATATCTTATCTTTGCTCGACCGTCCTCCTTACTTTTTCCTTCAGGTGGTTTACTCCCCTCCTGACCTGTGTTTTTTTATTTGAAAGGAGAAGCGTCCAGTGATACTTTACGGGTTCAATTTAAAGAAACCTTTGCTGCATTAATAATGATGTTGTATTCCCCCGTCTTTCCCTTCCCTTCGTCCTCTGGAACGAGGAAGTTGTTGCCCTGCAGCTGCTTCCTAAAATGCCGTCTTATATTCGCCGTATTTTCTCGGTTATTCTCTTATCCTTAGCTAAAAACTTTGAAGGAGGAAATGAATCGTGAAATGGCAAAAGAAAACAAGTAAATGAAGAGGGACAGGCGTCGGAAATGAAATGCAGTTCATCCGCTCACAAAGATATGAAAATAATGTGGGGGGGAGTTGGAAAAACACATTTTCTCTATTAGATTCGATTTCCCCCACTTCATGTTACTTTGAGCGAGTCGGGATTTGTTGACGTTCGTCACCTTTTTGACTTCATGGAGGGAATGAACTCTTAACATGCTTCTAGGCCGATTAAAGGCTGAAAGCATCAGTGCATATATATTGGAATAAATGTAAAGTATATATGATTCAGATCTCGGTTGTTGCATCCATAAAGTTTAGTCAAAAAGATGTGTAATCCATGCGTGCAGACACGTTTAGTCCTAAGTGCATTTGTGCTTTCTTGCTAAGCAGGAACATACCAGAGTTTATATTCCTAAATAAAATATTGATGACCTCATCCACAGTGCGGTAAAAAAAAAAGTGTGCTCCCGTACACACTTTTCTGTTTTTGCATTTTTCTTGTCACGCATATTTTAGTATTTTTAATACAGCAAAAATATGTGATATTAGACAAACTAAACCAGTTTCCAAGTGAAATCAACACGTTTTTAACTGAGGAAAGTGATACCTGCAGTGCGTTCGATGTTATCAATATGCTCTTGGTGTAATTCTGGTGGGTCATCCACTCCTGTGAAGGTTCACCACTGCTCTATGGTCTTGATTTGTGGAAAATGGTCCTGATGTTGGTTTGCTGGAGTCTTAAAACCTTAGAAATTAATGCGTTCTCGATGTCAGCCGATTTCTATGTCATGTGTTCTTGAATTTCTTTGAATCAGCATAAACTTTTAGTTTAATACTATTATTTGCTATTTAAGTAAAGCTGTATGTCTGTAAAAATTGACCCAATTTCTCCCCCAAAAAAAGAAAAAGTTAATCGCAGTTAATTCATGAATTAACGAGGGGGTTGATTACTTTTTCACAAAAGTGTAAAAGAATCAATCATTTAAAACCTTTTCAAGATGCTTTACTTCCAGTGGGGCTCTGTTTGCACGCGTTTCGTTCTTTCTGCTTTCTGTTTCTGTGCGTGTTTCTGATTTTTTTTGGCTCTAAGTAAGTATGTGGGAGTGAGAGAACTTCACATCGCCCACCTGGGCTCAGCTTGGAGCTCAAAGAGATCTATTAGTGGGGAGGGTAAAAAAAAAAAACCTTTATTCATTGGCAAGCCCTAATAAACATATTTAACAGTATCACCTACTTCTTTCTCCTTTTCCCTTCCCAGCTCCTCTCTTCTAAATCGTTTTGCAGAGTTTTTCTCTTCCCAGGCCTCTCGTCTCTCTTCTGACTCTCTTCCAGCCTCTTCTATATTTAATCAAGGAAGGATTGTTGAAAAAGTGATTATTGAATGGAGGCTGGAAGACGATGTGCGATCATGACGGGGAAGCCGTCATCTGTCTTTCTGGAGCGTCGGCCCTGAATTTTTAGTGCCGAGTTTTTCAAAAAGAGCAGATAAGAGGTTATGTTTTGCAGAAATAGGGCACAGAGGGGTTTCCACTGTACAGACAGCCGTGATGCATTCATGCTCGTTTCTTCAGAGATGGTTTTTTTTATTGTCTTAATTTTTTTTTTTTTCCTATCTCAATTTGGGCTTCATGCGCGCTGTCATTACGAAACATTTTGCTGTAAAAAAGCTGCATGAAGTGCAGTTTTTCTTGCTTTCAGAAGAACGCTGGGCTGAGTCATCTGCACAGGTTGAGGTGGAGAAAATCAGAGCAAAATAAACGCATGAATCAAACGCTTAATCTCACCTCTGGGTTCGCCCTGCATGATGTAAAGCGACAGAAAACAAAATTTAGCGACTGGCTTAGTGCAGCATCAGTCCATAATAATAGAATCGCCTGTCGCAATGTTAGCTAAGTTAAATCGCAGAGCGATGAAAACATTTTTTTTCCCCCAAACACTCACTTCGAGAGGAACTACTTGAGACACAGACATAGGCAGGCATAGCCGATTGTTAACAGAAACCTTAACACAGCTGCAGTTTTGTGGATTTCCATAATTCTTTAGTTCAAGATAAGGAGTTTACAAAATTTCTCTTTGGAGATGTCTGATGAAATAAAGGTCAAGTGTGTTACAGTGGGTTTCCCTGCACTTGCCTTTCAGAAAATGACAAAGCCTCAATAAAAACAGACTAAGCGTCGCTCCTTGCACATGCGCCACAGGGTTAGAACAAAACATTTCCAATCCCTAAAAAGTTGTCTTGCATCTGCTCTCCAGTACGTGAACATAAACATTCAGCTACGCCAACCAGCTAATCAACATGGAGGTCAAAGGAGCAGCCTCATCGCCCAAAGGTGATGAAATCCACCCACAGCCGCCTCTAATTAAGATGCTATTTCAGCTTTTGTTTGGCGAACACAGTTCTGTTTATTTTTTTAAGGGTATTCTGGTTGCTTGACAACCGCAGCAAAAGAATTAAATCTACTAACACAGAAGCTATAAAAGCTGTTTGTCTAATGTCTCCACGTCTCCAAATGCTCCTTTAGGTTTTGTGCTGCACTCCTCTCGAGTTGCGTTTTTTTTTTACATTTTTGCAAGCAAAGTAATGATTCGATTGTGGTTTTGCAAAACGACAAAAAGCTAATCGCCAAACACTAATCCCAGGGTTCCTTCGATAACATTAAAACCCTGAACTGTAAGTTGTTCACTGTAACGTAAGGCGTGTTCTTTTTGTGGCAGTAATTTCCGGCCTCGTCGTTTCTCAAAACGGTTCTTGAACAGTTTTGTGAGTGAAGCCTCACAGCGGGGTAACCGTGTGTTTACATGGACCAAGACTTTCACTGCATTTGAGCATCGGAGTTGTGCATTTTCTCTCCGAGTGCCCTCACCACGTGTTTGCCTGTTTTTCTATTTATGTCTATATTTGCGTTTGCATATGCTGCGTGGTATCTGTCGTGCGCACGGGGGCTTTCGAGACGGCTCTCACAACTCTCCCTCTCTTCCTCTCGCTCTTACACGTGTTTTCACGCACTTGCAGTCCAGCGATATGCAGCTTATGAATTCTCCCGAAGCAACTGTGAGAAGCCAACTTGTCGTCTCTGTACCTGCGATGGCAGGGAGAGAAGGCGGAAGCAGGGCAGCCAATGCTGGCGAAAGCGGCGTGCACGTTTAGAAAAACGACAGCTTTTCCAGTCAATTTTTTTTCTCTGTTTATTTTTTTTTCCCCCTGAGTTTTTATTATTATTAATTAGATAAGTGAAAACACACAAAAAAAAATGCAACCCATGGAACACCAGCCGCAGCTATGATTTATGTTCACCTCCGAAACGAGAAAAGTAGAATTTATGGCTTTCTCAACTGGCCTAATCTTTACTATATGGCGCAAAGCCGGAGCAATGCAGTAGGCTTAAACTAAGAGGGAGAACGAGGCTGAAAATTGTCTTCCACACTTTTTTCTAGTTTTTTTTTTTTTCTTCTCCTTCTTCTTCCCCTTGTTTCTCTCACTTACTAACCAACTCTATCACATTTTGTCCTTGTGGGTTTTCTCTCCTCCTGGAAGCTTGCACGCACGGGAGACCGCACGCACGCACGCACGCACGCAAACACTTTTGCAGACTCGAATGCCTCCGGAAGACGCACACGCAGGTGCGCTTACGCACGAAAACCCGCACTCGCACACCAAGTGAGATCTGCTCAAACCCCTCAGCGACACCTCCTCTTCCCTCGCACCAATTTTCTCACACTTTTCATTCCCCGTGTCTTCTCCTTTCTTCCCGTTGCTCCTTCACTCTGCACCTCCGCCCTCAGCCGCCTCCTCATATAGATCCATTCTTTTTATAGTCAACGCTACAGTCCCTATGGCAACATCAGAGTTGTTGATTGCCAAGGTGCTGCACATCGAATCGTGTAACCATCACAGGAGGCGTGCTTCTCTATGCGTGCGTGTTTGTTTCCCGCCGTGTCACTCCGCTCTATTTGCGATGCATCGCTTGATGATGAATTAAGCTGTAGTGTGATAACCTGTGGCCAGAGCGCACAAGAGTTTCAGAGTCAGGCGTGTCATTGTGTGTCATAAAACGACAAATTAATCATTTATAGACTCTCAAAATGGAATATTTGACAAGCATAAATCCTCTGTGCATATGTGTGTGTGTGCGTGTGTGTGTGTCTGTGTGTGCATCTCATTTCCATGTGTCTTCAGTGTGCGACGGAGGGTGGTGTGTGCATGAGTGCATGTCACAAACAAGTGTGAAGCTATTACAGGTTTTGACGGAGCAGAATCATTGGGGGGTGCAGATGATGTGCTTTTTTATCCAGTTCCACTGTGACAGCAGAACTCCAAAGTGTCGATTCCCGTGAAAGTCCGAGCAGGAAGCCCCCGTCCGCTTTCTCTTCCTGTTTGGTTTTCCTTAACGCCTCGCGATTTTCACTGGCGACTGGACGGTACGTCCGGTTTGTAAATGAAGCCTGGCATCAGCTTCACAAAAGCAAAAAGCGATTTTAAAAGTACATCTGGAGAAACAAAGAACTGTCTGTCGTCGGATTTAGCTGATCCGCGTATTTTGTTGGTTTTTGCTTTTGCAACTGGAGGTGGCTTCAGTGACAAATACTAAAAAGCAAAGAAACTATCCTCTTCTATGTTCTCTCAGGTAGAATATGGGTTTCACAAATTTCAGGCTACGCCTCAAATTCAGGACCGTTGTCCACATTTGACCCGAAGTGGAGTTGCATTTTGCCGGTGAGATCATTTCAAATAGCAACTGGAGCTGACCGCGCACGCACAGCTGAACCCCAGAATGTTCTGCTGGTGTGTTTCTGTGTCCAACAAGACCCGCAAGCCCACCTCCTTTATTGACATTCAGCATCCGCATGCTACAACCAGACACATCGGGTCACCCATTCAAAAAAAAAAGGGCCAAACAAAAGGTTTTCTGAACGGGTGGGAAGTAGAAAAATATGTTCACTGAAGGACAGATCGGTGTGTTTTGTGTACAAAGCCACCATGGTGAATTTTTTGCCAAAAATATGAAGGTTAGCTTCAACTTTGACCGAGCCCTTCATTTTGATCCACTGTATGTGTTTGAGTTTGACGCTATTTCATATTTTTGAACAGATTAAATAAGGCGATAGGATTACTTTATAACTACTACTGTATTTTAAACTAAAAGATGTTACAATGCTGTCTACATTTAAAAAAAAACACATAGAAAGAAAACAGAAGATTGCGCTAGTTTTAGCATACTCTGCAGCTAACAGCTAGCCAGCTAGCTGAGGTATTTTCACAGTGCTTACGAATCATTTGCATCTAAAATAATAAAACACAAGATAAGATTTTTTTTGGGTGAAAGCAACATCTTTGTAACGACACTGTCAGCTGACCTGGTGAGAAACGTCAGAGCAACGTTGCGAATTAGTTCAAAGCAGCAACATTTTGAACCTCTTACGAGAAACCGATGTTCTGAAACCCCAGTTTGGATCGTTCTGTCTTTTACGAACCACTTTCTGTTGGTGTGTCGCATAAACGCTTAATAAAATACATTGAAGTTTGTCACTGTGACATGACAAAATGTGAAAAACTTCACGGGTTATGAATGCTGTAGCAAAGCGTTGTATTGTTAAGGCAGGAAGGTGAGGGCGTGAAGCTCCTCGCTCCGAATCTACGGACACGTTGCTTCACCAGACAAAGTCACGTAATGGAGCTTTGCTTTTAGTCAGCCTTCACAAGATATATTGGCCCGCATTACCGCCAGATCTCGTGTCACACCGCAATCATTCACTCCCGTGTTTACAGCAAATTCACACGGCAGGAAGTATTAATATGTAAAATAAGAATCGAAAGGGAAACAGAAGAAAAGAAGCATATTTAAAAAATCTGAACCTCTCATTCAGAAGCGCTCCAGAAGCCATCCCACTTGTAAATGCCTGCGTTCAGGCGGCACGCCAGTGGAGAAAGGAGAAAACAGGAGGAGATAAAGAAAGAAGTGGGCTGGTGTGAAATGGATCAAACAATGGATGTGAGAAAAGCTTTGCTGTTCTCAACCCAACTCCAGGCAAATAAGAAAAGGCACGGAGGAGGCACGGGGGTGTGTGATAATGTGCAGCTCTTTTAAAATGTCTCTGTAACTTTCTGGGTTTTCTTCCTCGAAGAAAGTTGAAGTTTGTTTTTTTTTTTCGTTTGTTTTTTTGAAACCGTATCTGTGTGGATAAGAAATCATTTTACAGGGTAATCAGAAAAGATATTCAGGAGGAATCTGTGTGGGAAAGCTGGCATGTTTTTCACTCAGAGAAATCTAAAGATGCTCCTTCATTCTGAAGGTTGCTGAATCTCTGTGTGTGTGTGTGTGTGTGTGTGTGTGTGTGTGTGTGTGTGTGTGCGTGTGTGTGCGTGTGTGTGCGCATGGCTGTTTTTTATTCTCCTTTATTTTCTGTGTGTGCCTGAGCGGCATGCACGTTAATAAAGAAATGAGGGATGATCAGAGGTTCGGACGGAGCGGCTCACCTCCTTTTGTGTGTTTTCCTTTCATCTGCCTTTGTGGAGACGTCGTGATCTTGGCAGAGACGACTGGGGGGGGCAGCAGTAAAGAAATAAAAATCAAGCCAGCAAAAAGATGCCTTTTTCAGTCTCGTGGAGGCTTTGACAATTTTAGAATCATATCAGGAAATAAAAGCCTTAAAATCGACATAATTAATATCTTCACAATTTGGTACTTTTGTTTTTCTTCCACTTAAAGCTATTCATGTGGCAAACGAACGGTTTCGTGCATGCTTTGTTTCTGCAGAGAAAAAGCCTGCGCGCCACTGCTGCGTCACAGAGCATTTTGAATGGTTGAAAATGCTTTAAAATGAGAGCAAGTGGCTCATGTTTAATAATGCACACTGTTGTAACCGAGCACGGGCGGGTTACTGACATCTGGCTCTGTCGAGACTTCAAAACTCAGATAAGACTGCTAGGATTTTCAACTTTATCAGTCTTGTGGTTTGAAGTCCGTTTAATGAAAATGTGCAGAAAATGCGGAAATGGCCAGAAGTTTCTTAGGCTTACTCTATCCTGAAAAGCAGAATGGGAAACGGAGATCATAGTCTCATCAACAAGCACCTAAAAACTGCAAGTAGGTGATTATTGTACATTTCTATCATTTCTTTTATCAGCATTTCTATCTGTCTTGTCACATCTTTGAAGCATGTGATTAGCTCCTATGCAAAGTACATGGAGATCAATCTGTCTTTCTGTGGGACGAAGCCATATTTAAGCGACATCACAACCTCGTTTGTTTCACATGCATAAGAAAGATCCAGTGACCTTCTGAGAATTCGGTTTTATTACATCTATGAACGCCTCCAACAGGTCAGATAATTATTCATCAAATTAGACAGGAAATAGGTCAAGCCGTCACTGAAACTTCTAGTTTCAAGCATCCAGCATGTTAAGGGGAATGGTGAGTATTACTGTGATATAACTGGTTTTATTCAGTCTTTGCTGCGGTATTTGAGTCACAGTTGCATTGATTCTGCAGTGCAGTGGCATACATGGGCTGTGTGAGTTACGGTGGTGCTAACGCGGCAGAATTTTCATTTCATTTTAAAAATCTATGAAAGCCTGGATTAAGCTCTGATTAAAACGCTGCACTTTTAAATGTGTTGCAAAGCAGTGCCGCTGTGTTCTTCCAGTGCGGTTTTGCCTGTTCCTGCACAATTCAGATGGAAGGCAGATGTGCAATACTGTGACAAGAATAAATATTTTTGTCTGCAGTTTAGGTTCAAACTGTAAAACTGTGACTTTTTTCTTCTATCCCACTGTGGCAATATCACACCAACTAGTTGGAGCTGGACTTTCTTTTGTAGTCTGTAATTTTATTTAGAGATTTCTTCAAGATGTTGGTTTTTTTTTTTTTCTTCCACTCAGACCGGCTCCGGTACTCCGCTCAGTTCCAGCACAAACAACTGGGCCGGGCCCGTCTTATTGTCAGAACATACTTCTCTCACTCTTGATCTGACGCAAAGCACATTGCACATCTCTGTTGGAAAATAAAAAGGAAAGGAAAAGATTGTTCTCCTTTACAGTGCAGCGTGTTTCACTCAAAAATGAAGGTTTACTGTTTTGTCGTACGTCAGAAGGAAGAACAACAGCAGGGAGGAAAATCCTGACTTTCTCCTCAGAAATCTGATGAAACCCTGAGGGTGAACCAAAGTAGGATTTGGTCACTTGGCCATTAAGCGATTCCAGTTCCATTTTTAATCTTTAAAGTTTTTTTTTTTTGTTTGTTTTTTTTAAACTGGGATAAATAAACACTAATGTTGCATCATCAGAATATATTGGAACAGGCCAGTTTGCTCATTTGTAACCCAATTCTGCACACGTTGCGTACGTGTGTCTTATTTGTTTTGGTCATTTTAATTTTAAGTTAACTATGCATCAGTATTTTAAGATTTCGATCATGTCTTTCTGATTCTCATTTGGAACAGCTGAGAATATAGCCTAGCAAAATGCTAGAAGAGTCAGAGTTCAGCGCAAATCAGTATATAAGTGACAGATTTTTTTTGTTGTTGTTTTTTGTTTTGAGTGCGTGTGTGTGCGTGCGTGTGTGTGTGTGTGTTTCTCTTTCTAAAACATTTCAAAACATTCCACTATTTTTATCTACAAAAATGTCTCTTCTGCCTCTGGTGCCAATCTGCTGCTCATCTTAAAGCAGCGTTAAGGGAGGAGCTTTAGTGTCATACGCTGTAAAACGCTTGTGTGGCTTAAAGAGAGCATGTGCTTTAGGAGCTTTAATGAACATGCAGAGGATCGGCACTTGTGAAGTATTGTGAATTGAATGCTTTGAAACTCGTCTCTTGTTGGTCAAGGCTCTTCATACCTACTAATTATTTTATTTTTTAAAGTCAGTTAATCTTTCAGTTAAAGATTTTCCATTGTCTTCACACCGGAGTCCAACTCTCCAAAAAGGATATCGCGGGGTTATAACCATATTCTTGTTCAGCTAATGTTTCTGTTGGCAACTCTCCATCCCAAAATGAGTGTTTTGCATGCTGAGATGGTTTGGAAAGCAGCTCTGGGTTCAGTGCCAGTGGTCCGTTTGACACGAGCGCTGGCATCCTGCTACGCGTAACCCGGCCCTTCGTCCTCTTGCAAAGAATTCGAGAGGCGTTTGCAAGAGGCGCGTTTTAAATGTTCGCTTTTAAACGCAGCACTGTGAAAATATGTATGAACAGAGACCACAGAGAGGGAGAGGGGCGGGGAAAAAAAAAAAAGAAATTCAACATTCAAATTGGATGGAATAACATTAAGGCAGTTGGCATGTTTTTTAAAAAGGCTTTTAGCTGCAGAATGTAAAACAGAGAGAGTTGTGACAATGGTAGAGGTGGAATATTATGAGCAGCCTTCCTTGCTTCCCTGGGAGAGTTTCATGGAGTGCTTTCTCACTGTGATAATGAAATGACCTGGCCTGCACCGCTCTGCTCTCTCTCTCTCTCTCTCAAAAACACATCTGCGAGACGAGGGTGAAAATGAGAAAATCCTGCCTCCTCTCTCGAGTTTCGTAAAGCATACTTTCAATATTCTCTTTCTCGGAGAATGATGGCAGTTTGAGTGAGTGCGGGCTTCTGTGTCCTTGTGAGCTCGCTGCGTCGCTCCGCCTCGGCGTGCGCGCGTTACTGCGTGTGTGTGCGCGTGCATGTGTGTGTGTGTGAGGCTTGTGGATGCTAAAACCGCTCCGAATGACTTGTAATAAAGTGCATTTGAAGCATATTGAACATAACAGGGCAGCGTACAGAAATCCAGCTGCTTGAAATCCCATTGAGTTGTCATCGTAACAGTGTTTTCGTAACTTAATTTCTGTAGCTTTCATGCAGCGAAATCAATACAATAAGTGGTAAAACTCAGATCAAAGGCTGCAGTTTTTTCCCCCGTATCGAGGTTAAATCCAATAAGGTAAACTGTGGAGCCGCTGTTGAGGGGCCCCGCTAGACGCTCAGGCCGTGCCACGCTGAATCAGAGGAGTGACTCACCAGTTTTGGAACAGCACACGGCCTGCAACGCAGACTTTGTATTCCCAACCCTTCTAGTTAACGGGGGGAATCTATGGCAGAGCTGAGGCAGAGCGCTGTCATTGAGTTACGTAATCAACAGAGGCGAGAGTGTGTGTATGTGCGAGAGTGTGTGTGCGAGAGCGCGCGTGCAGGCCTCGTGCATTCATGAAGCTGCGACTCTCCTCACGCGGCACGCAGAAGCCAATCTGACACAAAGCTGCTGAAGTTGGACTTTCAGCAAATGCAGAACAAGGGAGTCCATGTATGACGACGCTGGTGTTTCTATGTCAATAAAAAAAAAAAAAAAGCATTGACAAGGACGAGGGGAAAGAGGCGAGCAACAAGCAGGGTGTAAGGAGGTTCATCCTGCAAATTGAGCCAGTTGAGTCAGTGTTAAATCAGAAGGCTCCAGTTATTGATGTGTTGGGTGTTTCCATATTTGTATCCTGTTGTGGGTTTTCATGCGGAGGCAGCTTTTGATATGGCCAAGGCAGCGTTCTGCCTTAGGTGGCACACCACAAAGGGATCTCATGAGACAAAAGAAAAATTGTTTGTTTTTTTTAAAAGAATACTTTCGGCACTACTGGTCTTTATTTGAAAGTAGCCTGACGGGAAGGGAGCAGAGAAAACGGAAACATGCGCCAAAAGAACCAAAGACGGGAACTGAGGATGGCGGCGCCGAGGTTGATAACCTCCGTATGCTGTTGATGTTTTGTTTCTTTGTGTTTTTACAAATTATGAAACAGACTTATTCAAGTATTGTTGCAGTACTTGAATATTTTTATTAGCAAGAAGCACCTGTATCAGATTACAGCTTAAACTGTAGGAAGCTACTATAAAGATTTACTCAAAAAAGACTGAAATCAGCAATACGAGTTGGTCTCAAAGCTCCAACCATCATCATCAGAATCGTTAGTGTCAGAAATATCACCGTCCTCTTCAGAAGCTGTAACCAATTTGTTGTATGTATGAGATTCTCATCTACGATGCTCTTAAAGTAAGAAGTGAAATATACAAACATCAGAGGTCGCTGCTATTAAATATAAACCTGCAGCATGCCAGTACGCTGAGATTCTCCCAATGCAGGTTTGGCAGACACAGCGCAAACGTTTTCTGCCTATCTAGTCATTTAATATCAGATTACTATTTTCAGCTCTTACTGAATCCCATGAGTTACGCAATAGAAAGGAGTTGTTTTGTTATTCTTTGTAATGGGTTTTGCTTCATGACTTTGTCTTATTTATGGGGCTGCAGGAGGACAGCCTGGCCCAGGGCTCCATTTAGAGAACCGCCATCGTTCCCATGCATGGATGGTTGCTTTCGTTTATTGCAGTGCTGTGTGTTTGTGGACGGGCCAAGCTTTTCTACGCGCGCAACTTTACATACATATGTGTAAAAGCCTGCACCCCCACCACCCCCCCCAATTCGTTTTTGTGGAAGGCAATTTTCTGCCCACTTGGCATTAGACGTTTCTCCTGCTCAACGCTGCCATCTGGCTTCGGCGAGCGCCGCTGCAGAATTCCTCGGGGGACCCATCCGGGCGAGTCAGCGTCTGCCTTTAACAACAGTTTTGGGATCGGCCGTCCGCTGGGCTGGTGCTAACTCACCCTATTATGAGCGGGATGATAAAACTGACCTTGAAGCAGTTATGGGCCTTGGGATAATGGAAACCCACTGATAGAGAGCCCATGAAACACCACTCGGGCTTTGGTGACAAAAGAAAATAATGGTTTAACCACATCGCCACGTTCTGAGCGGTATTTAAAATTTTATTAGCGGACATTTTGCACACTGGTGCTCAACTAGCAGTGACGAATTAAGGGATTCATCAATGTATCTATAATCACCGTAATTCTGCATGTTAGGAATGAAGACTTATGGTTTTAATAAAACCAGAACTAACTTTATATGATTCTTTTTTTTTTTTTTTTTTTTTTTAGTGTATTCTCCCACTGTGAAATTAAAACCAATACAGTCAGCTCCTCCATGGACTCCAGGCTGAAATCTGCACTTACATAAAATAATAAAGCAAAAGCGACCAGTGGAGAAACACAAGTAGGTCAGACTGAGGCCGTAGCATTTGTATGGGTCATAGTAAAAGTGCTCATATGTATGCAGGCTTATGGGCCCCCTGGGAGCGTTGGGCTGACCTTGTAGCGTACTCTGATCTATGTCCTCATCTCCCCTCTATGCCCTCTTTTCCTGATTCCTCCCTCTGTCTTCCCCTCCGTTCTTTTTTTTTTTTTTATCACCACACTTCCCTCTCCTCAAACACCTGCCTCACATGCAATCCAACTCCACCTCATTCTCTTAATGTGTTTTCTGTTTGCCGTCTACACCCCCCGCTTCCCCTCTGATGACTTCCTTTATTCGCGCGCTCTCGCTTTTTTTTACTCATTCTAACTCCCCCTGTCCGTTTTCCTTATCCCCGCTCGTCCTTTTTTCCATATCAACAGCCAGTCTGATAAATAATGCATCGCAGCACATTACAAACATTAGTCGGGTTCTCTCGGCCCGTCAAAGAGAGGGAGGAGGCGAGACGGGGGGGAGGAATGGGTGGCTCCGTTTTTGAATAAGTGTTGTGGAGAACGGTCGGGTTTGATACGAGCCGCCGGAGAAGGTTGGAGGTGCGGGCTGAAACGTTTTGCCCCTGTGTGGACGTGCTTCGCTTCGCCTTTCGAAAAAGCTTGCAGCATTATAAAGGCGACGGCTTTATCCGCAAACTCAAAACAAAAAAAATGTATTCACAATTTGCAAAACAAAGATCGCACCAGAAAATAATAATAATTAAAAAAAAAAATCCCTCCAAGTTTTTTCTTTTACCTTTCATCCTTCAGATTCCACCATCTCCTCCTTTCCTGTGCTCTCCTCTTCCTCCTCCTCCTCCTCTCCCTCCATCCCTCCTGGCAGCGTGGCGATTGGCATTATTAAAAATTGATTGGCGGAGAGCGTTTAGCAGGGTGGCGAGGCGGAGAGGGAAATTTTGACAGGCAGGAGTGAAATGAAAGGAGAGCCTCGGCGGACATAGTGTGGAAAGGTCTCAGTGGGGGACAGAGAGAGAGAGAGAGTGTGTGTGTGTGTGTGTGTGTGTGTGTGTGTGTGTGTGTGTGTGTGTGTGTGTGTGTGTGTGTGTGTGTGTGTGTGTGTGTGTGTGTGTGTGTGTGTGAGCGAGCGTGTAAGTACTAAAAGAAGATTGGCCAGGACATTTTGTAGTGTGAACCAGCAGTTTGAGAACTAATGCAGGAGGAGTTTGTACTGTGGTGCCTGAATTAAAGCTTTCAACATTTGATGAAACATCAATCAAGCCGGGCAATAATAGCCATGTGGCAAAAAAAAAAAAACAACTAACAATCCACCTCCCCTGTACCGACGATGAAACGTGGTGGTGACGACACCACGCTGTGAGGATGCGTTTCATCAGTATGTGCAGGGAAGCTGGTTGGACTTTGAGATAAATGGAGCAAAATACAGGAGAATCATCAGAGGAAACCTGTTAGGAGCTGCAGATGAGCTGAAACTGTGTCGGCGGTTCGCCTTCCAGCTGGTTAACAAGCCTGAACACACACCCCGAGCCACAACAGTGAGGTTTAGAGAGAGGAAGTGGGTTAGAATAGCCAAGTTAAAAGAAAACGGCCGACGTCCAGCGTAAAGAAAGACTGTTGCTTACAATCCTCCTCTGTTCAGTCTAACTGAGCTCCAGGTATTTTCTAAAGAAAATAAGGCAGAGCTTTCAGCGTCTACCGCTGCAAAACGGGTTGAGGCGTACCTCACGAAGGCTTGCATTTGAATAAATGTGTGCATGAGTGTGTGAATTCACATCGATATTTAACGCGGTGAATTATGATGGCGCGCGCGTAGCTCTGCTGACCCTCTGTTATCTCTCCTCCATCGTTCCTGTCCTCCCTCTGCTGATCCCTTCTCTCCCCCTTTCATCTCAGATCAAATAATATTTCCAGCCCATACCGCCAACAAGCCATCCCCCCGATGGCCACGAGCGCCGCAGCTTTGGAGATTTCTAATGCACTTAAATTGTCATTTGCTTGAGTCGTTCTACGAAAGTTGCATTGAGGGTGTGAGGGGGGAGGTGAAAGCATGCGACCATTACATGATGCTAACCGGTCTCTTCTTCTTTCTCTCTTTTTGTTCCCTGTCGCTCCTCTCTTTTTCTCTCAAACTGTCACAGATGAACAGACCGATCCAGGTGAAGCCAGCAGACAGTGAGAGTCGAGGAGGTATTGTATGCCCTTCCTTGCTTCTTTTTTTTTTTTTTTTTTTAAACTTTATTTTCCTTCCACCCTCCCTTTCTTTTTACTCCAACCTTGCTGCCTGCATACATCAGCCTCACCATTATCTGTCCCGTCGAGACGACGGCCAGCGCCTCGACGCGGGCTGACAGCGCGGCCCGGCCCCGGACCCTCCAGCGCTCAGAACGCATTATGAAAACAAACCCCCCACCCCTCACGCCCGCCTCCGGCCGGCTCAGCCTGCAGCTCCTGTCTGTCGTCATATGCGACGTGAGGAAAAGCACACATCTTGTCGTGCAACAAAACAAAGTTGCCTCCTCTGTCAGAAGCACCTGTAAAAATCAGTTTGCAACAATGCAAACCCTGTTGGACTTGTGTCACAGCAAAGTGCAGATTAAATGTTCTTCAGGGGTAAAAGGTGTTTTTTCTTCTTCTTTTCACACGGGGAGCTTTATTGACAGCCAAGATGGCTCAAAGGAAATTTTCTATGTCTAGACATTTGGTGACCCACTCTTGACATCAATCACACGGCTGCGCTAGATAAGACCGAAGCCATCTTTTTGCCCAGAGTGTCTCAGACCTTCAAGTGGTTAATATAATTGGCAACAAAGTGATTTTTTTCCTCTTTTTTTTTTTTTTATCCACGAACAAGAGGGGAGAGAAACAGCAACGTAACATGGAAGTGGCTAAAGGTTGACGAGCAACAGAAGTCTAGGGAGAGAAAGTAGAGGTGTTACTCTGTAGTAAAAAAAAAAAATAAAAAAAAATAGGAAAATAACCTTTAAAGAAAGGAAGAGAGGCTGTGCAACATCCTCCTCTATTTAGTCTGCCTGCTGTCGGGGTGTGTGTGGAGGGGAGCGGAGGGTGATTGATGGAGCGGGAGAAAACTGAAGCAAGCAGCGAGCGGGAGGAAACAAAGAGCGAGCGGCAGAAGACATGCACACGCGTCTGTACGGGAGGTCTATCTGTTCCTGTACGGATGTCCTTCCCTCTCGTCTCTCATCTGTTCTCCACGCTGCGAAGTTTCAAAGCTAAACGCCGCGCCGCCAGGGCACAACGTCTCGCGGAGCCGAGTGGAAAAGGGGAGCGCCGCGCCCGGCAGGTTCCATCGGTGTGTCGCGTTTCAGCCACCAGATCCGTCTCGTTTTATCTGGTGGACACAAAGTAGTGCATGACTGTGAAGGGGGAGGAAAAATAAAAATAAAAAAAAAGTAAATAAATAAAGGTGCTCCCTTTACTATGAAACAACTAGATGAAATGCAGTGCAGCTCACTGCGTAAATCATAGAAAAGTAGACTCACTAATCCTAAAACCATAAAATCCACAGTGAAATTATCATTAGGTGTAGTAGTAGGAGTAGTAATTGGATTTTTATGACCTTTTGAACTTTAAGTGCCTTTTGGTCAGCTGGTCTGCTTAAAAGTGTGTGATTGATTGTTTTGACTTTGACTCTGAACTGTAATTTTATTTAAAAAGAGACAATGTGCAATTAAATGAAGTAAATGTCACCATGTGACGCCCTGAACCAGACTGAAACGTTTAGGCATCACATCCGCACATTTTCGTACCTTTGACAGATCAAGGTACGAAAAGAAAGTTTACAAACAGGTAAAAAGTTCTTCTGGCAGGATAGATCAATTTATGTTCAAAAATAGTTCAGAATCATGTAAAATCATTTGCATCACAATTATATAGTATTTCATGTTGGTTTATCACAAATTAATGATCACTTTTGCAAAGGAAAACATATTATTGCCAGTGTTTGTAACAAATACCTGCTGCAAGCTGAATCCAAAAGGATTCAGAACTTAGTGATTTGAAAGTGGAATACTCAAAGTTCCTAAGATAATCCAAAAATAAATGCAAATGTATTGATCTGTATAGATCAGAACTGCAGGAAAAACTTGACATGTTTAAAGAAAGTGTAAATCTATGGATATTAAACGAAGCGCTAAGGACTGACTAGTTTAACGCTGCCTCAGCGAAGGAAAGGCTTTGTTTGCTTTGAGCCGAGTAAAACTGGCTTAAATGGAGACGTCTGTTTACTGTCTGTACAGTAGGATATTCAGGAAAATATTTCTCCCCTCATTGTTCTCCCCAGCAAACAGAAGTTTGAACTTTGTTTAGCTTGGACAGTGGATCCAAAGTCAGATCAAATCCAAATCCATCCAAGTTTAGGCATTCATCATGAGTGCAGATACTATAATGTTTATGCATTTGTTATTGTTTGTTTTTCAGGTAGGAATATTCCTACAAGCAACTTCATTAAATCCCCAGATGTAGGAATTGAGTAAAAAAGTTTTAAATAAATGCAAATTTTCTGAAATCCAGTTTAGATGATTTCAGTACTTGGATGAATGTTATTTAGCAAGCTGAAGAGAAATCATTTTACGGTCCAGGTCCATTTTTTTAGGCTGAAGATTTGACCAGTTTTCTTTCTTTTTCTTTTTTTTTTTTTTTTTCTTAGAAAGGGTAGGGAGTTAATTTAAATTGTTTGGCTTCCTGGCACTGACTCAGATTTTAATCAGGTTCCACAAATGATCAGTATGACTGAGACCAGGGCTGAGAAAGCTTAATTCAGGGCTTCCGTGATTAACTTTGATGTGTTTTGGATCACTGTCAGGTGGAAAACCCGGTTTTCAGGCCAAACTGGGCCAAAACTCTCAGCTTTACATGAGAGGGGATGCTGGGTAGGTTCAAGACCGACCCAGGAGAACATACCGGTACACCAGAGTCACAACCAAATGCCCAACAAAGAAACGTTTTCTGGTCAGATTTTATAAAGATTGAGCTGTTTGGTTCCACTGACAGAGAAATCTAGACATGAGGAGACTAGGAAAGGCTTTCAGGCCTAAGAACTCTACATCAAATGTCAAACACGGTGGTGGTAGCATCATGCCTAGGCTCTGTTTCTCTGACAGTGGTACTAATGAATTGCACATAGTGGGTGGAATAATGAAAATAAAACACGACCTTCAAATTATTTCACTTTACCTCAGACAAACAGCTTTGTGGTTGAAATTTGGTCGTAGCTCGGTGCCGCAACTGGACCCAAACACACACATCCAAACTGGGTTTGGACCAGATAAACCAGAACAACATTAGCATTCTGGTTTGACTCCAACTTCAGCACCATAAAAAATGAATAGATCACACTTTAAAGCAAGAGAACCAATCGATTAAAGGGAGCTTTACTGATTCTGATAAGAGGAGTGAAACCTTTGGACAGAAACATGCCTGAGGCCTGCTGGTGGCTACAAAAAAAAGAGCTTTGGCTGTGACTTGCTCCAGGATATTTATCCGAATATTTGTGTGTGCGCCTGTTGTAGCGTTTGCTCAGTCTGGGGGCCCGACCGTTCCTTCACCATGTTTGTTCCAACGGAGAAACGCGTCCGACTGTCCGGACGACAAACCCGACTTACAACTGAAGATTAAACGTCGCAAATAAACTGAAATATCTGCCAAGCCTTTAAAGAATACTAAATATTAACTGTGACGTGTCGACAGGTTTGTTGGAAGAATTAGAAAACAAATTCAAGACCAACACTTTATAAATATCATAAAACAAGGCACAGCTTATTTGAAGCTATTCATTGGCAGGTATTTATATTTTGATATTAAATGTGTTGAGAAAGTTAAGCTTTCTAATAAAAATTGTGCTTTAAGGTGAGATGGTGGAAATCTATAAAACATAAAGAGGATTTCTGATATTAGTCGTAAAATAAGACATTTTGTAAACATTCTAGTAAAACTTCAGTGAACCTATCAGGACTGACTTGTACTCTCTGCACGTGTGCGTGTGAGTAAGTGAGCTGCTCATAATACTCAGATTTCACCTCATATTTCCCACAAAATGCTAAGGAGAGTCGTGTGTGTGTGTGTGTGTGTGTGTGTGTGTGTGTGTGTGTGTGTGTCTCCTCCCACTGTGATATGAGTTGCACTCTTGTAAACACTCGTCGTTCCAACCCAGCCCACCCGGTGCAAGGCCGGAGCGCAGATTAGTCTTGTTGACTCGGCAAGGACGCCCTGTTAAGCACAGGCAGAGGGGGGGAACGGACGCTCGGCGCAGCCGGCGCGCGCGCGCCCTCACACTGCAAGCGCCCGCAGAGAATCCGCATCTGCACACGCGTTAATTTGCAGAGCGTTTTTTTTTTTTTTTTTCCCTGCAGGCGATTGCTCTGCGGCTCATCAATTTCTAAACATACACATCCATTCCCCGCAAATCTGAATGTTTATGGCAGGTGAGGAAAGGAAACATGTCGATGTGCTTCTAGCTAGTGCTCTAGTCCACCTTTAAAACCCAAGATACAAAACCACTCCCAGAAACTTGTATATCAAAAAATTGGATCAGTAAATCAGTCCTACATGTTATACCGTATTTTAATATGCATTCATAACAAAAACTATGTACTTCAAGCATCATGTTGTGTTGTCCCGTGTAATTTCTATTAATTTTGATGATTATACCCGATGTAAACTCAAGATCCGGAAAAATATTTGTACTGAGACGCATGTATCTTAATACAATGCAGCGGCCATTGTTCCTTTTCCCTCAATTTCCTGAATTTGCTGAAAAGCAGGAATTGGTAGTTTTGGGATGGTAGGCAGACGTCAAGACCTGCTGGAAAATGAAATCAGCATTTCACAAGAAGATATGATCTGATTTTGATCTATATTTCTCCTTATTAAGTTATTGATTTTCTTAAAAACATATCCAACCCTGTTCTTTTCTTCACTATCTTGCAAGTTTATCATTTTTGGTCGAATTTAAGAGACCTATAGACGACAAAGTAGGTTGGAAGTCTGCAGAAACTAAAGAATTGTTAAAACTAATAATAGGAAAAATATTTTTGTTGTTACTTCACACAGTTTTGCTGTTAAAGCTATATAATTCTATGTTGTAAAAATGTTACATTTCCATGCAAATTAATGCAGCCATAAGATGCACTCAAGCTGGTCTTTGGCCACTGATTGAACCGTAGGTTTTGATGCGCAGTTAATAACAATGCCGGCAAAGCTTGTGGTTTCCACACAGAGTAAGATCCGGCGGAGCTGAACTCCGACTGCAGCTCGATTTGAGCCCTGAGGACAAGAACACCAACGCATCTGTCTTTTCTCCTGCCTGACACCTGCGACAGGTGCAATTCCTTATCTACAGGAAGTAGGATCTTCTGATTCTGAGAAAAAAAAGAAAAAAAAACGTCAGATTCGTGTGACAGGTTGCGGCCATAAAGCATAACGTGTTATTTTAGTTTCTTTCTCCCTTTTAGTAAACTTTCAAAAGAACCTGTGCCGTGGCTGTTCCTCGCTCGCGTGTTGCAGACAGGAAATTATCTCAAAGCAAAAGGTCTAATAAGCGCCGTCCAACCTTCAGAAAAGAGCTCTTTATCTCCCTTTGATTTCCCTTGTATGTTATTGTCGTAGCGGTATTATATGTTGTAAAATCAGCAGGAGTGACTACCCAGATCTCAATAGAGGTTAGAAAAAAGGAGCTTTTTAATGACCTGCCACATTAAAGCACAGCCAGCGGTGGAAAGAGGGAAGCTTTGCACGGCCTGTTTGTGCTGTGGCATTATTACCGGCACAGAGTCCAGATGGTACAAAGCAAGGGGCTGCAGATGAAGTCCAGAACTAATTGAATAACTGCAGCATTTATTTACTCCAGCGCCACCATGCCGGCCTCTTCAGATGTGGAGTCGACGAATAGGAGTGAGTTTTCAACCGATGGCAACCTCTTCTTCCCTTAGCCTTGAAGGGTTTAGACTCACTGCTAAAAAACATTTTCATCAATAAAACGCTATTGAGAACAGCTGATAACTTTTGGACTGATTTTAAAGGGCATTTTGAACTACTTTCATTCCTCAGTTGTTAAATACTAATAAAAACGGCAAAAGGACTTTCAAGTAAACTGATATTATCTCTCATTTAACAACTATTTCTGAGTATCTTTCTATAAGTGCTTTAAATGGTCGTTATTTTTTTACCTCACTGTTCGTCTTCAAATGGATGTTCAGCATCGCTAAAGTACTCTACCGCAGTACAGCAGATGTGCCTGTGCACATCTGCTGCATGTCTCAGTGGTGATATGCTGCTTTAGGTAAATTAAATAAACGTCCCTACAAAGAACAGCCAAAATGTTAACTATGCCAAGCCTTTCTTTGGAGCAACGGTCCCTCAAAGAACCCAAGACTAAAGCAGGAGCTGAGAAGAATCCATTTAAAGTTCACTTTTTTGACATGTTTGGTGTTGAAGGCTACGGTGACAGTAGGGCTTTAGGTATTAAATAGCTTTCTGCACACAAAGCCATCTACCAACACGCTCACAGTGACATGGGAACCACATTTTCTTTTAAAAATTACATCTCCTCTAGCTATCAAATTATTTCGGTGCCCTCAATAACTGGGGCCCAGATAAGCCTTTGCGAGAGTCCATTGAGGACGACACCATCTGTATTTGTTATTCCCAATTCTGCCCAACTAAACCAGGCTGCCACGGATTCATAATTTTTTTGACACGTTGAAAAAATCCTGCGGCATGAGATTTGCAACTCTGAGACACCAAATGTTGGGCTCTGGTACGAAACGAGCAGAAAGGCTTTTCAAATGTCTCAGCAACAACCTGATAACGACCTTGTTTCACCTCTTGCTACGCTGTGAAGACGCTCTATCTACACCGATGAAGATTTGTGTTTATTTCAACTAATTGTCTGACCAACCTGGGGGTCACTCATGAACTTTGTTTAGGCCATTGCAGTGATGGCATGTCGGAATTCTGTCTCAAATCAGTAAAACGCTGTAAATTTTACCCGTTACCCCAACACACAGGCACAAACAATCACGGCCTTTAAAAACACAACAGGATTTGACGGTTTACCTTAAAAACGTGAGACCAAAACTTTCAACACTGCAGCATTTTAGCTATTCTATATTGCTTTTGCTGCGTCACGTTAACACACGAACAACACGCGTGCTTGTGCATTACCTCCAGTGTCAAAACTGATCCACGCTAAGGCTTTCGCTAAACCTGCCTTTGATACCTTTTCTGTGTATTCCTCAGGCTTCCATCTGAAGGCACATCTGATCCTCTGATCATGACCTCGTCTCCCTTTCTTTTTAGAAGACAGAAAGCTCTTTGTGGGCATGCTTAACAAGCAGCAGTCAGAAGATGACGTGCGGCGCCTCTTTGAGTCCTTCGGCAGCATCGAGGAGTGCACCATCCTCCGAGGTCCCGACGGAAACAGCAAAGGTAGAATTTGTGACACTGATGGCTTTTCTTTTCTTACCTCTGACACAAGTGTGCAAGCTCATGACCACGAAAGGAAATGCAATATAAAACAACCGTTTCATTCTGCAAGTTTGAACATAAGTTGAACCCCGAAGGAAGGAAGGAAAATTAACTAAACTTCCTTGTTTAACCTCAGGCTTCGTGTCAAAAACTAAAAAAAGGATCGTTATAAAATGCTCTCGAGGTGCTCCACAGGTTCACTGGATGAAGTTCAGCAGTGGGATCCGCAGCCAGTCAATGAGGTTCAGTGATAACTAGGCTTGATAATTGCAGTGTGCTTGATCATTCTGAGTCCTGCATGAAGCTCCATTAACGAGGCGCCGTCAGTTTGCTTACTCAGCTGGATTTGCCCAATAATTACTGCGAACGTGACCATTCAGATTCATCAGTGACACTTGTCAGTGTGAAGCAGCGGCAGAATGCGGCGGATCCCACACTGGTGCCAAAGCGGCTCGTTTTGTCGAGCATCCAGTAGTGTAACAAAATGCAAGGAGCTGGACTCCTAACTCAGGCTTTTTTTGTGTGTGTGTGTGTGTTGTTACTAGAAATGCTGTTGCTTTTGTTCTCACCTTATTCGTTTCTTCTACTCTCCGGGTCTTTTTCCTCAGGTTGCGCGTTTGTAAAATACTCATCTCATGCTGAAGCTCAGGCAGCCATCGGTGCACTACACGGCAGCCAGACGATGCCTGTGAGTATCCTGTGGCTGTGAAGAGAACGAAAACGATGAGTCACATAGACAAAACAGTTACTTAGCACTTGATTGATCTTAAAAGTTTTCAACTTTATTATCCCCATGGAGGAGATTTGTCCTTTGGATGCAACCCATTCTACATTTTTCAGTGGAGTGAGCACCAACTGTAGCCTTTGTGCCTTTATGCTTGGCAGGAAGCATAAAGGCACATGTGTGTGCAGCATGGGTGTGCAAGTACAAATGAAAGCTTATGTCCTCTGTCAATCGAACCACACTAACTTGTCCTGCCGGGTGTGTGTGTGTGTGTGTGTGTGTGTGTGTGTGTGTGTGTGTGTGTGTGTGTGTGTGTGTGTGTGTGTGCGTGGGTGTGGGTGGGTGTACAGGGTGCCTCGTCCAGTCTGGTGGTAAAGTTCGCTGACACGGATAAGGAGCGCACCATCCGCCGCATGCAGCAGATGGCTGGTCAGATGGGCATCTTCAACCCCATGGCCCTGCAGTTTGGAGCCTACGGAGCCTACGCTCAGGCAAGAGTCACATAGATACCTCTGTTTATTTATTTATTTATTTTTCCATCAAGAGTTATTTATGGCGAATAGTGTGTTAAACTCAAATTGTGACTAGACTGTTCCCCCTGGAACAGGTTCACATTTGTCATGTTGCAACCAGAACCGTTAAAGCTGCAGCTTTTATAGTTTTTGTTGTTGTTGTTGTTAAAACAGGAAAACTGGGACAGTAAACTGTGAAAAGATTGATCTCCTCCACTTCCTCCCTGTGCTACTACTGCTGTCTGAAGAGATGCAGTAGTAGATTGCTTCCACACAAAAACAATCAACCAGAGTTTGTTAGTGCTGTCAATCACACCCTTGTAAATGCTGCTAAATGTACTAACAACTTGAACTGATCATCCACTGTCAGTGGTGCCCATGCTAAGTAGACTTTGCATTCATGGCTGGCCCTGCTGTCTTGAAGAAGCTGCAGGAGCAATGGCGTGTGAGCAGCGCATACATAAGCATGATTGACAGCAATAACAACCTTCGTTCTAAACAACTTCAATGTAGCTCTAGTTGTATGCTAGGGGTTGTTGTTGTCCTGCTGGAAAGTAAATCTCCACTCAATCTCAAGGTTTTTCAGCCTCTAACAGGTTTTCTTTTGATTGTATTTAGCATCTCTGGTCAGCGTTCCTGATCCTACTCGAAAAAAAGGAGTGTTTTCTTTGAAGACCAAAATGCTGGACTGACCAGCAAACCAAACTGTGAACAGGATTTCTTGTGCTTTTCCTTCTTGCCACTCTTTTATAAAGTCCAGATCTTTGGATAGTTATCAATCAGTTCTCCCACCTGAGATGCGGATCTCTGCAACTCCTCCAGAGTCCCACTGCTTTAAAACCCCTTCTTGACGCTGTTTGTTCAAACAGTCTCTGCGGCTTCCACAGAGCAGATGGATTTATACTGAAATAGAGCTAAACCCTGGTGAGAACCATTTCATTGTTATTTAGGTCGCGCTCCGTTTTATTTTGTGGTGTCAGAGTAAAGAGGCGGAGCAGGGAAGCTTTCGACATTCTAACTCATCTCCACTTCACCATGAATCGCCCTTCGGTGACAGTCTATGCAACATTGAATATGAGGTTTGAACATGGCAGAATGTGGCAAAAGGTTCAAGGGTTGTGTATACAGCTCTATAAATATCAAATAATGTCCAAAGAGGAAATGGAGGTCATGTCAGATTGTCGCGTTAGTCTTAAAAAACAGGAGCTCGGTTTGGGGAATAGATATTCTGTAAGAATCAATACCTGGTTTCTACCTAATAGCCTCTTTTTCTTGTCTCTGCGCTGTACCTCATTTCACTTTATAGCCCTACTTCTTCCTTTTATCTGTCTTTCTCATCTCAGTGACCTCACAGACAGCGGCATTCCTTTTATTACTCTCTGCTCTGCTTTCTAATCCCATCTCCCATCCCCTTCCTCCTCCGCCTCCTCTTCCTCCTCCTCATCCTGCAGGTGCAGCAGCAGGCGGCGTTGATGGCGTCTGTCGGACAGGGGGGCTACCTCAGTCCTATGGCGGCCTTCGCAGCAGCCCAGATGCAGCACATGGCCACCATCAATGGCCTCCCCGGAGCACCGCTGACCCCCACGTCAGGTAATAGTGCTGGAGGTCAGGGGTTAAAGGTCTGTGGGGAATAGCTAGCATGGAGGTAGCATTCTTGATTCTAACAAAATAGAAGAATTTCAGGGGACGTTTTTATTTCTTTTATATATACATATAAGGTGAAACTGGTTTTAAGCAGTTTGTTCCCGATGATCATTCACTTCAAAAGTAAACTAAATATTAAGAAAAGAAAGAACTTCTACCAAGAATAGCAACATTATGATACAGTTTGTTTTAAGTCTTGTCAGAGGCGTCAATAATAACCATGGAGTCGTTGCTGAAGGTGAAAATAGAGCCATTGTAATTGGCTCAGAATGCATTGAAGCAAATGGATCAAATTCCAAGAATCCAACTGCGGCTGGGAAGATGGAGACACCTTTTTTTTTTTTTCCCACTGCTCTGCAGGATTAGCTCAGCGACTCAGGTCTAATGGCTGTTGTGTAACCCTGAGGGTCACACGGGGCCAAGAAATCAGCCCTGACATTTAGTGTCTTCGCCGGTCCACTGGACCAGCCCCTCTGACATTTTCGTGACTCGGTAGCCGGTCGAAACCGAACTTTCCCATCATGTCTTCAGGAAGAGATAAAAAAAAAAATACAACAACAACAAAAAAACAATGTTTGTCAATGTTTCTGTGATTGCAGGTGGCAGCACTCCCCCGGGTATTAGCGCCCCCACAGTGACCAGCATCCCCTCCCCCATTAGCGTTAATGGTTTTACTGGCATGCCGCCGCCCCAGGCGAACGGGCAGCCGCCGGCAGAAGCCGTCTTCACCAACGGGATCCACCATTACCCGGGTAGGTTTGATTGTCTTCGGAGCATCCATTAAGAAGCAGATTTTTTTCCCCGTTCTGTTTGCTGTGTTTGAAGATAGCAAAACTTTATAGACACAGACCAGTTAGAAGCACGGCTCCAGATTGCACGTCTTACCTCTTCGCCGTCCTGACGGTGCGAGTGTGAGCTTGTGTGGTGAGCCGTGGCTCGTGCTTTTTGTTTTTAATGTTTTTATGTGAGGGGATGGACGAGGAAAACTCTTTCTGCTTTTTCCCTTTTACACTCTTGTCTCCACAGTGTTGCAGGAGGTGGTTTTTAGGGAGGACTCAGAGAAAAACGGCTTGGGCGTGGCTCCGCGGAGTTGTTTTGGGGTTCAGGGTGGCTGCTTCCTCTCCTCTCTCTCTGAAGGTAGCGCTCCTCTCCCACCCATCCTCACTCTCATCTCTCACCAGGCTTGAAACGGTCAGGAAGATCAGAACCCTAAATATTTTGGGGGGGTTTTTTGAGCTGTTGTGACATTTCTGAAGAAAACTGGGAGGGTTTCTAATCTCTGACAATGAACAAAAACAAATAAATATTTTTCTTTGCATAAAATATCTCCAAGCTCATATATTGTATATGCGTCCTCTAAAGAGATATTAACTATATTAACTAAGAACATTCTAGTTTGTTTTGCAAAAACTACATAAAGTGATTTGTACATAAGCAACTTGTACAGCTCCTTCCAAAAGTATTAACAAATCCCATCTGTGTGAAATTTAACACAGATAAATTTAACACCAGGGTAAAAACATTTGTTCTGCGAAGGCCTCCGAGAACATCGAGCAACAAGCCGCGTCTAGAAAGAACTTGTCGGGGAGATAAAGACCGCTTCATCCGTCTTCTGAAAATAAAGACCAAGACTGACGCAGAGAGACAGACCGGGCGAGAAGGGCAATGATCTGAGAAGCAGCCCGCAGGCCGTTGGTAGCTCTGGAGGAGCTGCAGTGATTCGCAGCCGAGACGGTAGAATGTGTTCGCGGGACATCATTCAGATAAGCGCTCCACAAATATCACCTTTATGAAAGAATTTTGCAATACTTTGTTTGAATCTTTTTGTGACGTTTGCAAATTAGCTCAACTTTCCTTCCTTCAGGAGAGCCAAACGACGCAAAAGCAGTTCGAGAAATGTAGCAACCTTTTAACATGACTATAAGGAACCTAATAGGTCTCTAGCACGGCGTCTTCGTGGGTCACCTTGCTAGTGACCCACCACGCTAGAACTCTTGTTCAATGTGTAGAAAACCTTGAATTGCTGCTCACAGATAATCAGACTGAGCTGAAGAAGAAACTGAGAAAGGTTTCAATCTTCGTCCGTCTCCGGCTGATCTGCAGAGTATTGACTCAGCATGTCGGACACAAATTATGAACCATATTTTTCTAGACTTTTACTTGTACAAAATGCTGAATAAAATAAAATACAAATAAAAATCCCTTTCCTTCCTTTTTAAAGCAATTCCCCACTTTATGTTGGTCTATCAAATGAAAGATTGCAATAAAAGGCGATATAAATGTGCAAAGTCTCAAGGTGTACTTCTGCGAGGCACCGAATCAGGGAATAACCAAATATCCTCTGAAATTTGCAATTAAATGACATTTTGAAAGTCGGACGTTTCCAAAGTTTAAGCAAGCAGAAACTTCCAGTGAGACGCGCGCGCGCTCGACGGACCTGAGAAAGACACGAGCGTGATCGTGACCTGAGAGTAACCTTTGCCTGTTGGCCCCCCCGCGAGCAAAACAGCGTCCCCCAGGTTGGAAAAGACAGCTACAGTATGATTTCACACTCTGTAACTTTTATAGCGCTCCATTTTAGCCCTTACCTCTCCTCTTTCCTCCAGGCCATCTGTGACTGGGTGTCAGTGTTGCTGTCGGTTCACAGTGGGTTCGATATTTTCTCGGCTGTTTCGAGTCCCATTGGGTCTATCGGTGCGTGTGTGTGTGTGTGTGCGCGCGCGTGTGCGTCCTCTCTCTCTCAGTGGTCCGTGTGCAGGCGCTACACGTGTGAGGTCAGACACGCAGGTAGAAAAACACGCGCGCGCGTAGGTACGAACCCGGATGTGCGGCGCCAAACTCGTGACGCCGCGAAGCGTTTATCTTACATGAAAACCGTTTTGTAGGACCTGGATTTGCTTTTGTTTGTTTCTTTCTTTCTCTCCTTCTTCTTCTTTTCTTCTTCTTCTTTTTTTTTTTCCTGCGGTGCGTTTTCGTCTCTTTACTCCCTCAGAGTTGCTCTTGTTGTCAAGAGCAGCACACCACAGCTACTTTGAAAATGCTTCAGCAGGAGCACGAAGTGAAAAAGTTTTGGACACGCTGAAGGAAAAGCGAGCTGCCTCTAACCTCCCTGTCTGTTCTCCTTGTTATCTCCTCCTCCGTGTCCTCTCTTCCATCTACATTCTCCGTCCGCCTCCCCCTCTCCTCTCCTCTCCTCTCCTCTCCTCTCCTCTCCTCTCCTCTCCCTCTCCTCTCCTCTCCTCTCCTCTCCTCTCCTCTCCTCTCCTCTCCTCTCCTCTCCTCTCCTCTCCTCTTCCCGCTGAAGCAGCTCAGAGTCCCACCGCGGCCGACCCCCTCCAGCAGGCTTACACAGGAGTCCAGCAGTACGCAGGTCTGTCCGTCACTCTGTCCCTCCGTGTTGTCTGTCTTTGGTGGCTGCGAGTTTACATCTGAGACCCTTTAAAAAGATGTAAAAAATAAAATAAAGTAAAAATAGAGGAGCGCAAAGATGAGCACTCCTGTTTTCAAATGAGGTATTTTGATCATGTAGCCTTCCCGGTCCAACCCGGATCAGTTTATTCTCTCCCCGGCGGTGTTTGTGCAACACGTAGACTCCATTGTGTGCGCTATCTGATCGATTGCTTGCTGTGCTCCTGCATATATCACATTGTTTGTATGTATTCGAGTGTGCGCTGTGTTCAAGACTGTTATCTGATGCGCGGCGTGCGTGTGTGTGTGTGCGTGCGTGCGTGTGTGTGTGTGTGCGTGTCTTTGTGTGGGTCTCAGCAGCCTACCCCGCCGCATACGGTCAGATCAGCCAAGCCTTCCCCCATCCTCCACCCATCATTCCACAGCAGCAACGAGAAGGTAACACACACACACACACACACACACACACACACACACACACACACACACACACACACACACACACACACACACACACACACACACACTTATCCACGCACACAGACAGTACTGCAAACATTTCATTTTGCTCTTCTTTTCTTTCAAGCTTTTACTGCGTTGTTCTCCTTTGTGTCTGAGACTCAGGCAGCCATTCAATCAGATCAGCCGAGGCGAATCTAAATGCCCCCAATTTTGTTCTCCGTAATTTGTGACAAATAATTTTGAAAAGATGAAAGGTCCTTTTAAAAGTGAATTTTGAATCAAAGTAACAGGATTAAAAATAAAAAATAAAAAAAACGGAGCATCTCCCAACTTTTTGCTGTAAACCTGCTCATGTAAACTTGATGACCCCGAGGGGTAGCAGGCTCATGTCCGGGGCATTACTGCCCTCTAGTGGAGGAGATGAAAAGCGCTCTGATCCACCGTGACGAGTCTGTGGTTTTAGGCTGTTAGTGGTGATTTGGTAAAGGAAAACTAAACTATAAAGAGGGGCGAACATGTTTAAAACTACTGTCAACCAACCAGAAGACACTCAGATACAAACATACGAGCAGAGGCAGCTGTTTTACTGCTTACTGACTATACTGAAAAACAAAACAGGACTTTTGACAAATCTTTACCAGACGAACCAGTTGTTTTGACTGAATCTTCTCTCATGGTCAGTTTTTTTTTTTTTTACTTTTACCTTTTTCTCACCCTGTCTTTCTCTTCTCCCCTCCTCTTCAACCGTCTCTCCCCTTTTTTCGTTCGTGTATGTGTGTGTGTGTGTGTGTGTGTGCGTGTGTGTGTCTGTGTGTGTGTCTCCTTTTTGCTGTTCCCCTGCAGGTCCGGAGGGGTGCAACCTGTTCATCTACCACCTCCCTCAGGAGTTTGGGGATGGAGAGCTGATGCAGATGTTCCTGCCTTTCGGTAATGTCATCTCCTCCAAAGTGTTTGTGGATCGGGCGACAAACCAAAGTAAATGCTTTGGTGGGTAAAAATGAACAAAATTAAAAAATATATATATATATTTATACTGGTTACTTGTTTCTATTTATTTATGATTTATTTTTCCATTTTCACTGAATGCATGTCAAATCCCCCCCTCCAGCCCCCTTTCCTTTTTAAATTAAGGTAAAGCAGAATGCTTTGCTGCAGCCGTGCAGGAATGCATGCGTCCAAAAATGATTTTTATTCTTTCTCTCTCTTTGTTCCTAAAGTTTCACTCAACTTGTTTTAATTTCTGTACTCGTATGACTTTTAATTCCTTTATTCTTGTGACATTCGTGTGATCTTGGCCTGAACTGCTGCGTCACTTCGCTCAGGATGATGGAGAGCGTTTGATGTTGAGTCCATCAGCTGCAGCCAATTAGCAAATTAGCTCGCTCATTGATATGACGCAACATGAATGTGCTTCGAGGAAGCCTTTGGAGCTTTCTATGAAACGTTCATGTTTGATTGGTTGCCATTGTGACGCTACTGTTGCTGCCACTGTGTTGAATTGTTTTGTAAAAGTATTCACGCCCCTTGACCTTTAGTCACATTTCTCCTCATCATTTGGTCAGTGTATTTTGCTGAGGATTGAACAAAATCAGTGCAAAGCTGTTAGAGAAAAAAAATTTTTTTTTCATTCCAGCGTTGCGCAGCTCTTATCTGTCAACATGCTGCTTTAGGTCCAGTTACAGATTCTCAATCGGGTCCAGGCTTGGACTTTGGTGAGGCTATCGTGACACGTTGATGTTCTTTAAGTGAATCCGTTCCTCTGCGTTTTCCAGGTTGCTGCTCTGCCGGAAAGTAAATCCGGTATCTGCCCCAATCTCACTTCTGTAAAAGCCTTTTTTTTTTTTCCTCCAGTGTTGCCCTGTACTGTGCCCCATCCATTTTCCCATTAACGCCGACAAACATCACCTTTCCTGCTGTTAAAAAAAGACGATGCCTGTGCCATGGAGGTGCTGGCGTGCTGTGTCCATGTGTTCAGGGCGATCCAAAGTGTTCATTTAAACAACATAGTGTTTTGTATGTGGATGAAAAACATTCATTTTGGGGGAGTTTTCTGAGTGTTACATTTCGGACTTTAATTGGGATTCTAACACTTTTTTTTTTTTTTTTTTTCCAACAAGGGATTTCTTCTTAATGCTTTTCCATAAAGACCAGATCTTTGTAGAGCACAGCTAGTATCTCTGGAGATCCTCCAGGGTTAGCATAAACCAGTGGTTCCCAAAGTGAGGGGCGCGTCCCCTCGGGAGGCCACCGTGCCATTGTGGAGGGAGGACAGTTTTGTTTTTTTTTCTCATTCTTTGGGAACCACTGGTATAAACCATTTTGCTAACCCTAACCCTTACTCCCCCTACCCAACCTCTCTGTTAAGGTTTTACAATTGTGCCACACTCTTTCCAGTTATTTTCAGACGATGGATTGAACAGATGTCCAAGGCTCGGTCATTTCTGTTCGCCCTGATTTAAACATCTCCACAGCTTTATCTCTGACCCGCTGCGTTCTTTGCTCAGCAGGATGATATTTGCTCACTTATGTCCTCTAACAAACTTCTGAAGCCTTCACAGAAAACATTGGATTAAAAACAGGGATTAAACCACACACACACACACACACACACACACACACACACCCCCACACACACACACACACACACACACACACACACACAATGACTCTATTTACTAATCAAGTTCAATTTATTGTGCACTTGATTTTAGTTAGGAGTATCAGTGTAAAGGGGCTTGAGTGCCAATCCATTCCAAACGGGTGTAGACAGTTTTGCGAGGCGCTGTGCATGCATTGCTTTATTTTGACTTTTTCTGTGTGATTGTATTTCATACATTGGTGACTAACTGATGAAGGATTGTGTTGCTATGTTATATTGTTTCTATGCTATTTGGTTGGAGGCTTCATATAATATTTTACTACGCTGTTAGTTTTTTTTTTTTTTTTTGCCTTAGTGTCTCTAATGTGCATTTCAAATGTGCAAAAGTTGAAAGAATTTCATTGTTGCTTTAAGATTTATTCTTTGAACATCCAAAATCAAGGATGTGTTCTCTTTTTCAGGACTCCTACGTGAAAAGCCACGTCTTTAGCCCTTCTAACCCTAACTCTGTGTTGCCTCATAAACCCAAAAAAGTTCCCGCACCTTCACCTGACGACGCTATATCCTCCTCTTCCTTCTCCCCTCAGGGTTCGTGAGCTTTGACAACCCAGGTAGTGCCCAGGCTGCCATCCAGTCCATGAACGGCTTCCAGATTGGCATGAAGAGGCTGAAGGTCCAGCTCAAGAGGCCAAAGGACGCCAACCGCCCCTACTAGCCCCTTTGTCTCCTGCCCCAGCCGGCCGCCGCCGTCGACAGGAAGAGACAGGTCAGGGGTCACTTGAGCCGGATAACCGAGCAACTGAACCAAAGCGTGCGCGACTGCTGCAATATTAAACTGGCAAACGCTCCGACGGCGAGGCCATTTATGGCGCCGCCTGATGTGTTTTCCATAACCTTTTATGTAAGTCATAAAACACTCGCAGGCACCTAATAACAGCTTGATCATCTGTAAAATGCTTGTAAAGATTAGTGAAGTCTTACTCCGGCGCAGACAGTTTAAGAATATATTTGATAAAGGTTATGCTAATGTGGCTCGTCCAGGACTTGGCAGGGAGTACGAGTGAGGAAACGGTTATGAAAGCGGAGAGCGTTTGTAAAAAAAAAAAAAAGTAAAGACTTTTCGCTAATCTATGAATTTAAAATTAGTGAAAATGGGAGTTTTGCGTTCTCTTCATCTCTGGAATATAAAGCTCCATGCCCCCTGGGAACGGTGTCTGATATTGGAAATAGATTTTTTTTTTTTTTGTTAATGTCGGTCAAACACAAACAAAGCTGTGGAGGCGTTTCCGTTACACGCTGCCTCCTCTGTTTGCGGAGCATCTTTGCAGTAAGTGACCCCGCATGTTACCCTGTAGGTAAAAGATAATTGGTAAATGGTTCGGCGTGTAGCGCTGAGAAGGAAACGGTTCTGGTGGGGGGGGGAGGCGAGGCATTTATTACCCCTCAGGCGAGTAATTGTGCCGTTCCTCTTTGTCTCCTCCCTTCATCTGTGTGATGGAGGGTTCGGGCCGCGTCGTTCATCCACCGCTGATGACTTCATTCAAGGGCAACTTATCACCCACTCACAAGCCAGCTGAACCATACTGCACAGTGTCCCGGGGCAAATCACTGGCAAAATATTGCATTCTCATACGAGTTTGTCAAAGCAAGTACAGGGGCGCAAGTTTTGTTTTTTGTTGGGGGGTTTTTTTCTGCTCTTTTTACATATCGAATACTTTGCAACACATTATCTTTTTTCTACAGACGCCAAAAGCTCCAGTCTACTCCCCCTGTAGTGTATTTCTTTGCACTAGCGTTGTTGTCCGAGAAGGTTCAGAAAAACAGGTGCAGCTTAAATAGTCTGAAATTATACACAGTCATGGGAAATAGAGGAAACGCACTTTAAGATTCAGTGGCTTAAAAAGCATTTTTAACGCCAATAACTCTCGGTAAACATAACCAGTCTGTCAGACTGACTGATATTTCGGGGCATTTGATTGTTTGCAGCTTTGTCTATGTCTTCTCAAAGCACTTAATTCATGTTGATTTCCGGCCTTGGAGACTGAAACACTTAATCTGTCCAAAAGACGCTGTTCCAGAAAGCTTTCCTTCACTCAGATGCAACTTCTTTAAGTCAGAAGAAGCTTTTTCTGCTGTCAGCTCTGTTAAACTAACCACGCTTCAGTCTTTTTCCGACTCCGATGTCCTACAGTTCAACTTTCAAAATGCTAGCAGAAACATCGTACGGTCTGAGGTGGAGCTTTTGGGGTTTTTCGCAATTTCTCCGACCAATGCGAGGCTGAACTTTGCGACTCGGGGTGACGCTTGCTAAGATTGGTAGCCGTCTTAAATGTTTCTAATTGTGAATAATCTTTCTTATTGTAACGTAGAATGATGTTTGGAAATCAGCCTTTAAACTATTGCCAGAGTAACCGGCGGTAACAAATGCTCCTTTAAGGGCATCGCTGGAGTCTTTCCTCCTTGGCGTTGCACTAAAGGTCACCAGTTTCCTCCTGACCTGTCGACTGACCAGTTAATCACCAGCGTGTACTTAGTTTTCCCGTGACTGTAGATCTGCATGTTGATGCAGAAAGACAAATAGGCACAACAAAATGAAACTCTTTTGCTCTTCTTGGCAATCAAGTTATCTCCCATTTTACTCTGTAAATAAAGTTCCTCCTATGAGCCAAATAATTTTAACATCTCAAAGGAATTGATTTTCGAAACGCTGATGCTTGGGTTTGACACTCTTCTTTTGTCCGCTCTTTCATAAACGCGTCCAGCTGTCAGTCGCCTAATAAACTTGCCCTATGTTTAGTTTCCAATGGTTTCTCTGTTGCCAGGTTTGATAAAGAGCAATTTCTCAGCTTGTGGTTAAAAATTACCTCAGACTTAAATTATTTGGTTCCACTTCTTTCCTTTTTATAATAAAATCCTATTGATTCATAACCCATTGTTTCCTGCAGCTTACATGGAGCCTTCCTGTAAAATGTTATTAAACGGATACGATCAGGAGCTGGGACGACTTATAAGAGGGGATTTTCATGGAACTTGCCTATAAACATGATAATAATTACCTGTCACTTTCATGCAGATCCCTGGAGCTTTCCTGTAAGCTCGTATTTCCTGGTCTGTATTATGAAGTGGCTTATAATGGGCTATTTTCATGGCGCTTAACAGAAACTTTTATTGAACTTCCATGAGACTTACTGAGTCCTTTCAGGAACCAGGAACAATTTATCAATTTAAAAGAAGTGTATTTACATCAACCTTTTAGAACTTACTACCTTTTGAGCGCCTTTTTTTTTTTGTTGTTTTTTAAACTTTCACAGAACTTGCCAGGAACCTTCTGAGAACTTAGCGGTACCAGATAACTAGTGTTGTTACGCAGGTGACTTAAGGAGTATTTTCCAGGAACGCCCATCGAACGAAGCTGCAACTTTGCTGGAATTTATTTGTAACTTTTAGAAACTTTAAAAAGTTCAGTTTCAAGCCACTGAGACACAGGAAATGATCCATTAAGCTTCTGGGAATTGCAGGCCTCGCTAGTTTGCCGTTTTAAATCTGCAAGGCAATTTTAAACGAAAAGAGTGACAGATTTTTCTACATTGTTGTTTGACCAAACCATTTCCTCTGTGTTTTGCAGGATTTGTTGAGCTGAATAATATGTTGACCACTTGCTACCCACCGCTGAGGGCAAACTCAGCTTCTGGACCACAAAGTCTGCTTCAGAAAAAGAGAGAAGAGAGCGCGAGCATTGACCCGGTCCAGGACTCCTCCCTTTGGATGTACTAAAACTTTTGAACTGAGAGAGCGTTTTCTGGTTAGCACCAGGACTTCTTTTCCTCCTGCACACATATATACAGCTCCTCCACCTAAAAAAAAACAACAAAAAACAAACAAACAAACAAAAAAAAAACAACAACAAAAAACCTGCTTGAATGACAGCTACCTTTTTCTGGACCAGAGACAGTTTTACTTGAATGCCGAGAGGGGGGAAAAAAAAAAAAAGTAAAAGATCCTCCATAAAATCTACTGATAATGACCAACTTCACTAAACTCTCCAAGGGGAAATGGACGCCAAAAGTCCAACAGGAAAAACAAACTCCTTAAAAATCGAACAGTGGATTGCCGTAGGAGATCCTTCTGAGAGACGGTTTCGGGGCTGTGTGTTTTGGTTTTGGTTTTTTTTTTTTTTGTTTTTTTTTTTTTTTTTGTTTTTATGGACAGTTGATTTTTGAAGGCCAATTTCTAAGACTTCAAGCCACCAGGAGCAAATTGAGAGAGGAAGAGAGCCGAGGTAGGGAATGTGACACTTTCGGGACACAGATTTGGGATGGCCACCTTCAGCTCGGAGTGCCTGTCCGTTTCCAGGGAACGCCGTTGCCGAGGAGAGCCGCAGCAACGGACTCCAGGGAGTCTTATCCGTCATTCCTTAGTTGTTTTAGGGACCAAAAGACCAAACGTTTTTATCGCTGAGGACTTGTAGCTCTAATATACTCGGACCACCGCATCTCCTCTCGGGTCAGCGTCGCCTGCCCGGAGAGTTGCACTTAAAGCAAGTGTACATTTCGAATATATACAAAACCCTGTAAATATACATATATATATTGCTGATATGCTTTTTTTGAATACAGGCAGAACTATTTCAGACGACCAAAAGGGGTCTCTCACTTCGCTAGTTTACAATTACGCAAAATGTTTATTTTTGTTCCCCTTTTCGTTTTTGTCTCGGGAGGGATGGCGAGTGCATGGGAGGGGCTGCTCCGTATCACAGCCTTATCTTTTTTAAAATCGACATCCTAACCTCACAGATACAATAACATCCGAAACGTTTGAAATATACAAACTTGTTTATATTTGCAGTACATATATATGTATAACGAGCATTCAAGCAAATGTATTCATATATATACGGTATATATGGATAATAGATATTATAATCACAATATATGTATTTATATGCACATATTTTATATATGTGCGACTGTACATAGAGCGGCTACTGACTACGTTGAGCTGTTATATTATTTATATATCTATTTTTTTTGTTTTGTTTTTGTAGATTTTAGGAGGAGTTCGAAGCATTGCTCTGCATTGGGAAGAGAACCACACATCTGGCAGCTCCCCAAAAACCGCAGGCATTCCTATCTCTGACAACCTATATGCTGACACGCGACATGTTGCTAAAAAAAAAAAACACAAAAAAAAAAAAGAAAGAAAAAGAAGAAAGATCAGCACGTGTGAGAAAGCGTATCTTCTGTAAATATTATCTGAAAAATGCAAAAAGCCACCTCTCAGTAGCAGGCTTTAAGGGAATCGGGCTAAAGAGGATTTTCTTTAGAGGAAAAGGACAATTATCTTCGACTCTATTCCAAAACATATCATGTGAGCGCACACACACACGCACACGCACGCATGCATACACAAACTTCTCTTTGAAACTTGAACCAAAACGAATACGTCTCACGACCCTTGCTCTCTTTCTGCATTCAGTAAAGTGCATGTAGCGTATGGGCTGTCACCACGTCGAGGTGTGCCTTGTCACCTGCAGAATCTGCCATTCAGCACTGTGCTCCCACAACGACGGAAAAAACAAAACGGACACAAAGAAACCTGAACACACACTTCTGCGAGCAGCCAATGCGCTATTATGATGTCAAAAAAAAAAACAACAAAAAAAACAACGCAGGCGGATCCATATCATTTCTCTGCCGTGTGGAGAGCTTTAGCGCACGTCAAACAGCAAATCGCCCCCCGTCGCTGTTGGGGAAAGAAAACAACACAGAAAACAGGCATTCAGAGCTTAAAGCGGACACACTCCATGAAACGTGGGCATTAGGCGATCAAAGCAGCGCGCGGGTCTCCTGTAAACTACCTTCCTTCCTTCCTCTGGTCGAAGCTGGAGCAAACGGGAGGCTGAACGAGGGAAGTGACCGAGCGGTATTTACAGCTATGACGTTATTGCAATGTTGGGCGAGACGTTGGGAAAATCCGCTGGTGACACGAAGCATTTGCTTTAAAGATGCGTCAGATCGCCTTGTCACGATCCAAACGAATACAAAAACAAAGCCCTGGCAAAGATGCGTACACAAAGCCTTAAAATAAATGGCCGCTACGGAGAGGTCGTGACCCGTAATATCCCACACTCTTTGCTGTTACAGTTGTCCAACAGTAAACATTTGAGACTTTTCGCTTCGTTCCCCAGCCGTGCTGCTCACTGCAGGTTGGCAGCATCCAGGTGCATCGCAACAGATTTATAACCTCTTTGAAAAGTTCATGTTTGGTTCAAAAAGTCAACCCGGCAGGTTGTACGAACACAGTTGTACATTTAACTAACTATGTACAACAGCCACAGGAAACCCAAAATTGTTTTTTTTTTTTTTTTCAGAAACAAAACGACAAGAAAAATCATGGGATAGACTGCAGACCACTTCATTGATGGACATATGATAAAAACGAAAGTTTACAAATGTGTGAGCATTTCTTTTCAAACACAGACATTTTTCACCGATATTCCGATTCAATGCGATGCACCTGTTCGGTTCTGGCTCCCCTCCAGCCTTCTGGGTCGTACCTCCAGGCGCCGTTTAAAACCTTCCAACTACTTTTCTTGTAAATATGTGCATGTGCACGCTTAACGTGGGCAGACTTCTTTATTTCCTCTGCGGATATTTCCCAAACTGTGCAGACGAGCAGACACCTGCCCTTCTCCAATGACACGTTTTCTTGTGTTTATAAGATCCATGTCACGCGTTCTTCCCGCCCCGAGAGAAGCAGGGGGCTCTGGATTTAAAGTCCCTGCATCCACAAAAGTAGATGGAAATTGCTTCAGTTACGTTTCCATTTGCAGGAGTCATAAAAGGTGTTAATAATTATGTCACTTAGGAAATAAATGTACTCAAATTAAAAGATTTATTTTTTTCCCTGAATTTTTCAGTGAGAGATTATAGTACTGCGATTTAAAAAAAAAAAAGTATTTTATTGCTTTTTACACATCTTTACCAGGGGTAGCTGTTGGGCTTGTCTCATAAAGCCGGACTGAACCTGCTAAATGAAGCAAATCCTTCCACTCAGTGCAGCTGCTGTTTCACTTCACGGTTCTTTCGGCATAAAGTTTCCTGCAGCATTTTGCAGAAAAACGCTGTAAACACCTACTATACACTCCCAAAAGGTCAACAGACGTGGATTTATTGGACTCCCCTCAACGCCTATCGAGCTGGTGGAGAATACTTAATGAATATTTATAGATATGCATATTTATAAGGCTATATGACACTTCTGGAAGACGATGCTTCCCGTTTGGTGTCATTGCTCGTGTTGGTATGAACTGTTCTCCATGCCGGTATCCCGGCGTTTGCGTCTTGCCCGTTTTTTTTTTTTTTTTCTTTTTTAGCCGTTTGAATAATTTGACATTTACCTTTAAAATCCAGTGAAACTTAAAAAAGAAAACCAAAACAAAACCCTGCACCACACATTCTGGGTTGTTCCTCCTTTTCTTTTTGCGCTGCACCTAATGTGCTGCGCGTGTCATTCAGAGGAACCCAGACGACCGACAACGATTTGGGTGCGTTAGAATAAACTGTCCAACGATGGCGTCAAGAGAAAAAAGTACTTTGACCTCCCCGCTGCTGCGCCGAGAAAACTGCGCAAACACGCAGAGAGAGACGCGTTCTGAGCAGTCCTACACGTCTCGTCTTTTTTTTTTTTTTGAACCCGCGCTTTCATGCTGAGGGACGCAGGAAGAGATGAAGCAGTTCGTCTTCTTCATTTGCTCTGAATCAAAGCTGCAAGTTTACAGGTTGGGAAAAGAAAAAAAACAAAAAAACAGAAATAAATGAATGGAAACAAAACAAACTTGGTTCAACAACAAGAAACAGAGCAGAAGTTTGAATATAAATATATATAAATATATACATAAACTGATGAATATACTGTAAATTATTTCTTTTTTGCTCTGTTTTCTTCTGTACATAGGTTTGCATATTTTATAGGACTTTTACTTCTATCTACAAGGACTGGATAAAGTACTTTAAATACTTTAAATAAATATATATAAATATAAATATATGAATGAAAACAAGATAACGCTCATTAAAACCAGGTACAAAAAGAAAAGGTAAAAAAAACAACAAAAAAAAAAACAGTTGCTAGGTTACGGTGAAAAACTGTAGGACTTGACCAAGGCATTTATCCAGAATACAGTCAGGGAGAGCATCGACCTCAGTTAGAGCTTAGACACACATTGACCTATTTTATAAAAAAGAAGAAAAAAAAAAAACGAAACATTTGAAAAACTCCAGTGGGTTCTCTTCATTTATTTGTTTAGATATTTGTTTAGGAGTCATGTCTGAGATGATATGCATGCTTTTCACAGCATTATTTTTCTATGAGTTGGTACGTGACCAAATCTTTTTTTATATGACATGCACGGGCCGCCGCCGCCGGCGCCGCAGCGGTCCGCAGACGAGTCCTCGTTCCTGCCTTCAGCACTTCTTTGGCGACGGAGAAGAAAAACGTTTAAAAAGAAAAAAAAGAAAAAGTTCAAAAAGGAGCTCCTATTGACCAAGTGATGTCAGAGACAGATTTTAATCATTTATCTTATTTATTTATTTAATTTATTGCGTTTTATTTATTTATTTGCGCTGTTTGAGTCAAGATCCGAGCTCTGCTTGTCGCCACTGATCCTCGAAGGCGCTAATTTGCATCCCTCTGAATTGAACTTCCTCAAAGGCCGATTGGGTTTTTTTTGTTTTGTTTTGTTTTTTTCCCTGTCACTAGTGAACTCTCAATGACAAATGCAGTACTACACTAAAGCCTTATACACACTGTAACGATAGATCCATGCCGTTGTGAAAAGGACTCGTTGTAGTTAGGGTTAATAAGAAGAAAATGAGTCCCCTCTCAGTCGTGATTACGATTTGCTTCTGTCATAAGAGCTTTAAACGTGTGGCAAAAGAGGTAGTTGTCCAGTTGGATATTTGGTCAAAGCGAGGCCGTTTATCCGGTGCGATCAGAACGAGTTGTTCATCCTTGATTACCGATTTATTTTCCATCGTGTACTCCAATATTTGACAGAGCTCTGATCTTGTTCAACCCATGTTTTCTGCCAAACAAAATTCAATGATGACTGCACTATTTCATCATCAACAACAACAAAAAGATGAGGGGGAAAAACCTGAATTTCTTTTGTTTTCTTCTTCTGTGCTATTACCGATGTGATTCTTTTTATTTTTTATTTTTTTGGTTGTTTTTCTCCAAGGCTCAGTAGTGTTTGCTAGAATCACATTTTACATCATGTGGTTTTCAAAGTGTTCTGGAAATCTACTGTATTTCCCAAATTTCAGCACAGATGGAGGGCTGGGGAAATGAATGTTGCATATTAAAGCTTTGCCAGGTTCCTAATGAGCTAAGCTTCTGATTGGGCAGTGCGCTTTAGGCTCCCGCCCCTCTCCCCCCCGAGCCCCTCGTCTCTCCAGACTGCACCATTCTCCGGTCCCCTGGACTCCTCTTTTTGTAATTTTAAATGAATGATGCGTCTCAGCTTAGCCCAATAATAAAGCACAGTCTAGAATATCGTAATCTGTGTCGTGTCATAATTGCAGCCTCATCCAGATTTGTCGCTTGCGTCTTGCTACTTTCAAGGTACTGCAAGGTTTTGAAAAGGTTCTCGATTCTGAAGCACTAATATTTTCTGCCATCATTTTTCTATGACTTTGAGTAAAATGCCTGCGTTACTCGGGTTTTCTCCAGATGTTTCTGCACACTGCCAGTCAGCTGGCTGAAAAGCAAACTATGACCAGAAACAAAAGGGGTGGGTGGGGCCAATCGGGTCATTTCATCACTCAAATATTAGATATTTCTTAGTAAATCTCATTTCAAACGCAGTCCTGGCAAAGCACTGGAAGCATAATGTTGGGAAAAAACAAACAAACCCCAAAACAATAAAATGTAGCTTGTGTGAATATATTTGTGTTTAATTAAAAGCATGGTCAGAAAATAATGTGGCGTGACAATTCAGTCTAATTAAAGGTAGCGCCATTTTAAGGCTACAGTTAACAAGCTTTGAGTGGCATGTCCGTTCAGCAGCTGACTCCAGGCCAGCGAACCAAGCAGATAAGCTTCATTAACCATCTATAATCAGCTTGTTACGTCCAGCACAATAAGCCGTTCAAATACAGCCGATATCTGGTCTATATTTTTAGGAGCGGTCTTATGTTTTTCTGAAATAAAGCCAGTTAGTTCGTATTATTTGTGTACTTTTCATGTGTAAAGACTGTCAGATTGCTTTATTTTAACCTATATTTGAAGGTAATGACTTTAAATCTACACACACACACACACACACACACACGCAGACACACACACAGAGCTCCTCGGTAATGAAACAGAAGGATTGGTGTTGGTTGCAAATAGGAGCAACTGGCTTATATTTCCAGGGATTTACTGAGGCTGCAGATTTATGCATAATACATCGAGTCAGATTCAGAATGGACAATTGTGAGTCATGAGATTCAGTTTGCATTTACATTGCCAAGGTCTTCAGAAGCAATAAATGCAGCTCAGTGTTAAAAAATTTCCTGGGGAAAAAACATAATTCGCCTCACAAACAGAGGAAATTCAGAATAAATATACATTTATTTGCATATAAAAGGGGGGCGGAGAGGAAAAAAAAACAACAAAAAAAATAAAACAACAACAAAACAACCGCAGTTGCCAATAAGAACACGATCGACAGAAATCAAATTCATCCTAATTTCCGAAAGAATTGAAGACAATAAAAAGGCGTCATAGAACATCAAGCGGCTCGCTTCAACTTTCTGTTAGCAGATGAAAAAGATATCTTCCAGTATCTGGCTCTCTTCGAGGTCCTGCTGAACGCCGTGTGAGAAGTTCCCACCTGGAGTAATCAGGCTCCTTCCTCCAGGCGTGGGCCCGGCGAGGGCTGAACCGCGCTGTGCCGTCTTGGGTCTTTGAGCAGCAGGCTTGTACTGCTGCGGGCCAGAGACGGGACTGAAGACATGCAAAATCTCACTCAAGGAATGGTCCAACCTGAGAGAAAGCAACACTTTTTACTTCTCGTTTTGTCTGAGCCTCATCTTTCTTTTCTTTTTTTGTTTTAATTATTATTATGTGTCTGACATTAGTTTAAAAATGTTTCAGCCGCACGAATTCAAAACTTTTCCAGACTGAAATTTCCAAGCTTTCCTGATGAGCAAAAACCCCCAAGAGCTCACAACGGATGGACGGACAGACAGATTAACCAAAGGACAACAAGCCAAAGGATCGAAATAGGGCGAAGCTGAAATCTACTTTGAGGGAAACATTTGTCATTCACCTTCCACTTGTTAACACAGACTGTCTGAAAGCAAAACACTTTTGAGTATTAACAAAAATCCGTTCTCGCCAAAAGGCCTGTGGAACGCTAACAAGCAGAGTTAACAAGTCCAGACCCAGTGGGGCGTCCCCGCAGAGGAAGAAAGAAAGACAGAAGAAGAAAAAAACAAATCTGATTTTTGCAGGTGTGTGAGAATAAGCGGGAGAGAGGACGCGGCGCTTTTTCTCCCCCGGAATAGAAATGAGGGAGTGTGCGGCGAAATAAATAAACCAAAACGGGGGAGATTAAGCTAATAGAGATTCAATCCCGCAGTCTGGCTGGCTTGATAAATTATTCAGTGTATACACAGCCGAACGACGGCCATTCCAGATACAAAACATGAATTCTTTAAAGCACGCTCCACTGATCTTGCCAACATAATTCTCTGCTCGTTTAAAGCGGCATTGATTTGCATCGCGCGCCGCTCTCCACGCGCAGCTCTCCCAGGTAAAAGGAGATCTTGGGGAGGCACTTGTTGATATGCATGCAGGCGGACGGCGGACGGACGGACGGACGGACGCAGCTTCCAATCAGGCTGCATGTTGGCGTTCCTCTGCACGGAGCTCTGGACCTGGCTATGTCATGGTTTAAAGCTAAATGGAAAGCGACGCACATCAGTAGCTGAAAAGCTTTAAAAAGGACAAAAAGAAGAAGAAAAAAAAAAAAGACTACATTTTTGCTTTGGATTCATTTATGCATGTACAGTTTGAGAGAGCGAAGGAGCTGAAGGGTGATGGTTGATGGGAATAAAAATAAATAAATTTTTTAAAAAAGCTGAAGCTAATTGAAGTAAATCTGTCCTCCTTATTTTGGTCCGCTCCCTGTCAACCAGCAAGGGGGGAAAAAATAGAAAGACAGAGAGCGGGAGAGAGAGTGGCTAATGTGTGTCTGCTTCTATAGGAGGGACTGGAAATGAGCACTGCTGTTTCGGATAGAAAGTGGGGCAGAGAGGGAATGTGTGTGTGTGTGTGTGTGTGTGTGTGTGTGTGTGTGTGTGTGTGTGTGTGTGTGTGTGTGTGTACCGGGGGGTGGGGTGGAGGGGGTAAGGAGGAACTTTGGACGGGATGCCTCACTCGAAATGTGAGAATTTGCATTTTTATTTGTTGATTTATTTAATGGACGGGGCTCTCAAACAGCCATCCATCAACAAGCGACATGTCTGTAATGAATAATGCATCACTTACCGGCGGTCACAATCTATAACAAGCGAGAGGTGGAGGGTGGGTGGAGGGGGGGGGAGGTTAGGGGTTGGCGTACAGTTTGGGTAAGAGCGAGGGGAACAGACATGGGTGGGGTGGCGGCAGCAGAGACGAGCGAAGGCACAGAGATTGCATGAGGACTTAAGAGAGGAAAGCAAGTGATTTTCTGTTTTCTTTGTAGAGCAGCTTTTCTGTCTTGAGCAGAGTTTTTCAAATGGAGAAGTTCTGCAAAAGTCAAAAGCTGCCAGAGAGATTTTCTTCCCCCGTAAATAGAGTTCAGGAAAGTCTGCTTCGCTTCTGAATGGACAGCGGTTATAGAAACAAGCTTCTGGCGTTGCTGGGGGAAGAAGAAAAAAAAAGAAAAAGAAAGAAAAACGCCTTTGGACCTGGAACAGTGGGTCATGTCGAGGGCATCCAAGAGCAGCGGATGGTTGATACTTAAGTGCTTCCATCTTCACAGCGAGTCAATACAGTAAGAACATTTCATGAAAAAGAAAGTGGACTTTGAGTATTTCACCTTTGTGGGGAAAAAAAAATAAAAATAAAAATCCTATATGTAGGACTTTACCAAAGTATTCATACGCCTTGAAGTTCTCAACTTTTTTTTTTTTCAGCTACAAACTTGAACGTGTTTTATTGGGATTTTGTTTGATAGACCAGCATTAAGAAGAACATAATTGTAAAAAACAGCACATGGTTGTCAGCTTGTTTTCTATTTATTTCTATTTTTCGCAGATGGAATTTGAAAATCCAACTAAAATCTAACAAATAATCTTTGGGGAAACTCAAAGCATTTTTATCGGAACTTTTTCTACTGTTTCAGAAAACTGAAAGAGGAGGATTTGATATACCAACAACTGATCAGACATAGGATCAGTTGTTGGGTCAATCTGATCGAGCTTCTTGTGAAAATGCAACAGCTGAATCTCACGTTTTAAAAATGGGTTTTCTTCTCTCAGTCCGTAAACTGCCTGCTGAAGACAAACACAAACGATGCTTTTCAAAGCTTTAATCTGAAAAGTCGTGCATCGTTTACTTTCCTCTTCACACGTCTGCACTTCCTTTTGTCGGTCCGTCATATAATATCCAAAGAAATGCAGTCAACTGTATTTCTTTGTGCTGAAAACACACAACGCTATATACGTCATTACTGTCTGCCACAAATTATTCTGACTTTTCTTAGAACTCGCACTTCCTACTCGGCTTGTCTCTTTCCTTAAAGACAGTCGTCTCGCCCCGGTGCCTCTTTTCATTTGCAGTCCAAACAGTAAGATATAAAAAAAAAAAAAGATCCCATAATGGCCGCTGCGTATATATCCCGCATGACAATTTCCGAACCAATCAATAGCGGGCGGGCAACGGCAGGATAGATGGAGATGGGACGGGCGGGGTGCGCTGGAACTGTCTCATTACTAACTAGCCCAGGATTCATGAAGGGATTCAGGAGGTCACTTAATGTTAACACCTGCTCTGGATTTGCAATTCGCACATCAAGATTGTAATGGCGGAGATTAAATGTCCGTAAGGGAGCTGTTGCTGTCCAGCTGGGCAGAGAAGAGGAATCTTTACCAGAGATAAAACTTCACTTCTTACAGTTTCGTTGGTTTACTTGTTTGTTTGTTTTTTGTACTTTTTTGTGCATCTTTGCAGCATGTAGGACCTGATTATTTATTACAATGTTTATATTAGAAGACAAATTATATGATTCATTAAATACAGACTCGAAAACATTTGTTCTGTAAAGGTCATAACATAATTGTTTTCCATTATGCAAAAGGAAGAAAGAAAGAAACAGAAAGACAGAAAGAAAGGAAAAAAGAAACAAGCAAAAAAGAAAAACTAAGACAGAAACAAAGAAAAAGAAAGAAACAAAAAATAAATTAAGTAGATTATCTTTAAAAAAAACAACAAACAAAAAAGCAAACAGCAGACAGAAGCTATAAAAATGGGTTCAATCAAATCCGAGTATTATTATCAACTGATTACAACTAACAAAACCCATCTCAGAGGCAAAATTCCTCATTATAGTTTGTGTAAAAGATACAGTTTGCAGTTATTTTAATGGGCTTTGGAGGTGAAAATGGATGCTAATAGGATCTGATATCCTCGGTCCCCTGTTGGAATTAATGGCCCGCTGCCAGAGCTCCCAGCTTAAACCTGGACCATGCACTGCTTTAAGAGTTAATCATTGCAAGTGGTAAACTTTCAGCCGTTTTAAGGAACCGTCTGTTAAAACGGCGAGTTTCCACTCTCCTGCACGTAACTGCATTCAAAAGCAGACATTTTTCCGGAAGGCAGCAGAAATGTGAGAAAGATCTAAATATAAAGCAGGGATGGTGTTTAATTAAATGTCTCCATTTGATGATGTTTTCTCAAACCGCTTTGTAAAGAGGTCTGCTTATTGTCTGCTTTAACTGTCGAGTTGTGTGGCTGAGTCGAGTCGCGGCCACAGCTGTTCACAATGTTGTAGAAGAAGTTATTCTCTGGATCCAAATCCTTTCCCTCGTCTTTCATATTTCATATTCAGTGTCGTCAAATGTTTTCGATTCCAGGTAGTCAGATAGAGGTGTTAATGTTATGTCCATAGCTGATGAAGACAAAGTATTGTTCAATTAGGACATGTTGATTGTGCGTCGTGTGCGATGACCTGGTGCGATCCAGTTCAGCGACGTCCCGAGCAAGCAGAACCTTTTCCTCCTCCGGAGCTCCAATTCAAACTTGATAAAAACCTTACAGTTTGTTGTCCATGTTGACTGAATCTTTTTCTGCTTTCTCAGGAACCAGGCCTTTCTGGCAATATCAGCGTTCTTCTTGGTCAAGTGCTCATTAATAAATACGTCAGATCCTTTCAACAATCTGCCTTCTTTTAACAAAGCAAACTTAAATTTCCTCTTTGTGGATCTCATGACAATGGCAGGTTTATCGTCTTTTCCCCTTCTCGGAAGCGGGTGGCATGCTTTCACACCGTCACAGTCCACCTCTATCCCCTTGGTCCGGAGGAAAGAAGCCACCTGTTTCTCTGTGGAGTCAAGCACTTCAACTGATGGTTCACCAGCAGCACTGGGTGCAGCCACTGCGTCGCCATATGAACAGGGCTTGTTAGCTAATACAGCTAGCCAAGGTGCTTGGTGTTTATGTGCTCCAGTTGTGGCTCAGTCCTCGTCTCGCCCCGGGACGAGCTGCCGTGGTGTCGGCCTCGACCCACAGTTTCCCCGCGTGCCGTGGACATCATTTCTGAAATGCTTCACAGCGTCTCGTATATTTTCATTTACAGGTCCCCGGCGGCCAGCGAGTCCTCCCGCTGTGTACAGAATGTGCACAAGTCCATGCAGTGGGATGTTTTGCACTGGGGTTAATTACCATTTAGTGACTCGGACTAAAGCCCGACGCTCTCCACCTCTTATGTCTTTCTCGCCGTTTCCATTGTCCCTCCATCTGGACCTAATCTGGCAATTCCTCGCTCCCCATTTTTCATGTTTTCCAACGCGCTAACCCTCAAACACACTTTTAACATCTCTCCCTAACACTTGCTGTCTCGGTCTCATTACTGTGGCAGGAAGAGAGAGAGAGAGAAAGAAAGAAAGAAAGAAAGAAAGAAAGAAAGAGGGAGATAGAAAGACAGAGGGAGGGAGGGCACCGTGTGCATCCAAGTCTGTTCAATTACACCTGATGCAGGTTCCCTGCTAGGCCAACTAATGGAACGCAGCATGTCTCCTGACAGGCTGGCCACAGCACCAAGCTAGCCCTGTAAAAAGCTTCATTTAGCTTCTTACAGCTCGAGAACGTAGACTGACGAAGGAAAATCATCATTTAGCTACCAGTTCTGCAACAACTGCAGGCCAAAGAAAAGCTGCAAGATTTAAAGTATCTATTTGTATTCCTTATGCGTTGTTAAGCTGGAGATTCTTGTTTTTTTCTTTTGAAGAGCAAGGGGTAAAAAAAAAAACACACTAAACGCCTTGAGGAATCACAAGCAACTCATAAAATATAACTAATTATCTCCCCAGTGTTTTTCCTCCCTCCCGTTCCACACCTTTATCTACATGAGTGGCGTCAAGTTTCTGATCTGAGGTTATTCACCCAACAACCCCACCAAGAGCTGCTTTTTGCGTTAATTGCCTCTCGCAGTTCTGATTTTTAGATTCTACGTTTCTTCGAGTGAACAAAAGGACATTTAAATTAGAGGTTGACCCCAAAAAACAGTTTTTAAGGCCAATGCTGATGCAGAATTTCAAGGGTTTGGCAGCAGATGGTTGATATCATACCGATAAATTTAACTTATCCATCTGTTGATTTTTTTGTTTTGTTTTGTTTGTCTAATCTAAGATCCAGACTTCTGTCGGTGGTGGGAGAGTGTCAAACATCTATGCACCAGAGAAGCGGCTGAAATGTTGCCGCTTCTTTCAGTGGAGATATTTCCGAACTCAGTGCTCGAGAAGCAACTGCTAATTGAAGGCTTGCAATTAATGGAGCCACGGATAGAGATCGATGTCTCACTGACTGTCTACCGGGATCCGCCTGCAGCTATTTGACTGACAGGAGGATGTGGCTTTAAATGTTTCCACTCAGCCACAGGAACACACTGCTGCTCAAAGGTGCACCTCATTTTTTACTGCCAACCAGAGATGCGATGAGTTACTGTCTGGTCGAACACTTGAAAACCCCAAATAATATACCACACAACACACACCATACAGTGAAGAAGTTGATCCTGAGGAAGAAGGCTCAAATTTTGACACTTTCAGTGTGACTGAGATCTTCCAAATGAATACAGAAGGATCATGTAAGACGGCTGCAAAGCTTTGAAAGGCCAGGACTGGGAAATTATGCACAGACTTCTGATCTGTGTGTCTCTAATGGTTAATATCCATCTGTCAGATATCCAAAACGCATCCTGCCTCTCATCACTATAACCGTTTGCGCCTCTCCTTTATTTTTGTTTGAAAAAGTTCCACCTAAAACGCTTTGAGAAAAGTTCTCAGCAGTGACAGAGATTTTATCAGCACTCAAGAAATGAAACTGAAACATTTACCAGCTTTTTATATACATATTGTTGTGGAAGTGGGCTATATTTCAGTGTCATTTAATGAACTGATTATTTGTCAAACAAAACTAAGGGCAACTATGGAAGAATTTTTACAACCCATGCTAAAATAATATTACTACTTTTCAACCATTCAAAGGTTCAGAAATTATGGTAGAAAGATAAATAAAAAAAAAAAAGAAAAGAAAAACTAAATGTAGACAAAAGATGTTCCATAAAAGTCTAAATAATATTGCATTAACACTTGTTCACCTGTTTTCAGGGATGGTTTGGATTACAGAACCCGAGGTAGGGAAACTTTGAGTTGAAGGGGATTTTGCTGGAGATGTGGCCATGTCCCTTCGAGACCGCTGTAAAGGTTTTTCTGTGGAAGAAAAAAAAACACCTCTGTTGTAAAAGAAATAAAAAAAAACATAACAGCAAGTCAAGAAACAAAGAGTATACGGTACTTAACATACAGTCTTTGTTTAATAAGCAAACTGAGTAACAAAATTAAATCAATGGAGTCCAGCTCCTTACACTCTGCATTAGGGTTAGAAATGAAGAGGATCTTTTTTTTTATGTGCGCTGACAGGCTTACCCTTTCCACTGGCAGAAGGAGCAGGAACAGCCTGGGAGGTCTTTTCGTGCAAATTCTGTTCTGCAGAATGAGTTTCCACATTCCCAGACGACCTGCAGATCAGAAGGAAGTTCTTTTTTTTTTTTTCAATAGTTATACAGAATTCTATGGGTGTGAATTGCTTATTTGATGGCTAGGTTTAGTGTCTGACAAAAACTATTATTTGATTTACCTGGAGGGAAAATCTCGGTGGGAAGGAACCTCTGACTCTGACCCAGCATTCTTTGAGCTGCTGAACTGAGCTGGACTGGTTTGTTCGATCCAAGTCAAAATGAGGGAGAACAAAGTCAGAAAAAAAAAAACAGGTCTGCGGTGAATGACACTTGAAACGTCGTACGAAGGACGGACGTTTAATTCAGAAACGAAAGTAAACGCTTATCAACTTCAGCCCGTAAACGTTTCTCAGCGGTGCCGCTGCATACAGGCCACGTTTCTTTGGCTTGTGTGTTCTACCTGCTGTGCAGAAGTCGTGACTGTCGAAGCTGCTCTGTCTGTCTGCTGAGTCGCTCCTCCTGCTCAGCCAGCCGTGCCTGCAGCTTCTCCCTCTCCATCTCCAACTGCATCTTTTGCAGCAGCAGCTGGTGCCGCTTCTCCTCCCAGTCCTCGTGACCCAGCAGGGGCCTGGTCAGGGCTTCCTTTGCTTCTGCAGTAATTATATTCCTACTTGGCAGCCTATATGGAAATACATACAATACATGAGCCACATGTTTCCAGTTTAATTGTGTATCAAAATTAGAGAAAAATATTATTCATACCAACCTAAGTTTTCACTATTTTGTTAGATGTTGTAATTTATTAAGATTTGATGTGATAGACCATCAAAGTAGCACATGACTGTCAAGTGGAAGGAAATGATAGCAAGTCTTTTGCAGCAACTTTCAAGCCATTTTGTCCATCTAGCGACTGAAATGTTTTGCCTACTTGTCTTTGTAAAACCTCAGAAGCTCAGTCAGACGGAATAGAAAAAAACCATAAGGCTCAATTTTTAAGTCTAGTCAAAGAATCACAATCAGATTCATGTCTGATCTTTGACTGGGCCAAACCATCAGGCACAACTTTATCCTGTTGCAAACTGCCTTATACAAGCTATTTGCAGGTGTCAGCAAGTCAAATTTAAGACTTTTTAATACCTTTTTAATGCCACCTTGAGTCAAATTTAAGACAAAAGATAGATATAGGGGATGGTTGGGAGGACTTGCTGCATTACAATCAAGGACAGCAAAAACTGTGAACCCGACTTTGTGCTTCTCACACTGCAAGTGGCTCTCTACAGTCTTACATCATCATACTGACAAACTTTAGTTTTTTTGGCAAAAACAAACGTCATCCAGCCAACTGCTGATCAAATTTGTACTAACTAGGTAGATAGCAGGAGTATATAACATATAAGAGGTATCCTCAACCACCTCAAGCTCCAGAACTCAATTAAGATGCTTTCATGAGTCTGCAACTTTTGCCTGATAGAAAAGTTCTGCAAGACAACAAATAATAGTCCTACCATGATCAAATTTAAAACATGATTGCTATATTTAAAGCCAACTTAATTTTTTTCAATAAATTTAGTACATTCCAGACCTTTAATTTTAGATACACAAATGTAACATTTTTTAATGATCTGCAGACACCTTGTTAGCATGTTGCAGCTTTCTTTTAACAATTACTTTTTCAGTTTTTTTTTTTTAAGGCTGAAAACAAATGCATGCCACACTTTTCAGATTTAACAAGCAGACTTTCTTTTTCCCCCACTTCAAAATGACACACTAATAAAACACTAAAATCCTACACAACAGTTTGGGATTCCACCTTCATATATAGAGGTAGTATAGGGGAGCATTAATAATTTTTCCAAGAGTCTGCGCATCAACACTAACATTACCTTTGATGCTCCCTCGCAGTAAAGGAGTCATGATGACAGTTTCCTAGACAGCAGCTGCTTTCACTTCTCCTGTGCCGTGTACCACAGCCAGTGTCATGACAACTGCCTTGGCAGCGCTCACATGTGTAGCATATGCGTGGCTGCCTGCAGTCTCTTTTTTGACTCGTGTGCCGTTTGGTTGCCCCGTCGTTTGGACTGAACTCTCTGTCACAGGACAGAGAGGCAGGGTTCCTAAGCATTTCTGCAGCACCTCTTCTTACATTATGGCTCCTATAAAGCGAAGCCTGCTGCACTTCGGCAGCACCGAGGCCGACGTACGAGCCGTCAGAGAATGAGCCATTAGCTCTGCTTGTCGAGGGCCTGCTGGGGGTTTCCTCAGTACCGAGCACCTGCACAGAAACCAAAAGAACAATTAGTTCTGTTAAGCCCATTTAGAAAGCCTCTGAGAGTTTAATGAAGTGCTTCAGCCAAAACAGACTGCTCTATAAAAGTTTAATTTACGGCTGGGTAACAAAACGCAAATTCTCCTATACAACATTAGGACTTTCCAAACTAACAAAGCTAACGCTGGATGCTGCCACAAAAAGTTTGAAGCCGCTGCTAGAGCACAAATGTGAACTGCAGTGTTTGGACACATCGTGTGCAGAGGCTGATGCTTCCAAAAAGAGATGCTGTGGTCTGTCGGGGTCGTTACAGCGACACAAATCTTTCACAACTGTAAAATTGAACAGACTAAGAGGAATGCTTGGCATTTGCACCAAGATCAAGGAAATCATGAGCTAAACACAAGGAAGAACGCCCCGTCTAGTATTCTAATGGGGGAAGAGACTGAGTAATTTGCTGAGGGTCAGAGAGCAAGCAAACACTTATTATTCAGAGCCGCTGAGGGACAACGAGGTTGACAAAGTCACTATTACTCACAGAAGCCTTCCCCTGAGTTGCATCTTTGCCTCTACAAAGTCACCTTGAGAGAGAAACGAACTAGATATGGTTAGGTCAAATACTCTCAATTTACTTTCCATCTACTTTGCTGAACCCTTTTGTTTGACTCCGTTTTAAAATGTCACAGCTTCGGAACCGACGATATGAGAAATTTGCAAGGACTAAAGCATAGACAACTTCGGAATATGACCTCACATGCACAAAGCTGCGGCATTTCTCTGCTAAAAATCAAAGCGATTTAAATATAACAAAAAAAGGCATTAAGAATTTAGACTAATGTGTTAAGAGATATGATTATATAGGTTGTATTCATAGAATGAGATAATAAAATAATACTTTACAAGTGTGAATAATTGAAAAAAAAATGGCAACGAAGCCTCTATACGTCTAAGCTGCTTACAATCTCATTTCCTTGTTAGAGAAGTAGTAAATTTTTTTTATGATTGTAGAAAATAAAGCTCCAGATTTTAGAGAATTTTGCTGCTGTTCAAATACAACCGGGTCATTTTGTTCGGTTAGTATTCTTCAGACAAACAACTTTGACTCACTGTCACATTTAGCATGACAAATTTGTGCCTGAGAACATGACGGAGGTCAATGGAGGACGCTCTCTGAATGTTGTCCCAGCTAGAGGAAACCATTATACATCACACGGTCAAAACAAGTCAAGCTGGGCATTTTCCACAACAGTCCATATTTTAAAAACATCAATATTGTCCAGCAGACTCCTAAAGACGGCCAGTGGGCAGCAATCCCTCTGTGTCCTGCTGGAACGGTATACAGCTCCAGTCGGCTACAACTTGCTTAACAATGAGTTCCAATCAGCGAGAGTCGCAGAGCAAATAGCTCCAATGTATCTTCGGTACTGGGGAATCACGCACTCTTTCAGAGACTGCATGTGTGGCAAAGCAGATCTGTCCTGAAATATTTCCACCACCTCTCTAAAGACACAGAAGGAGAACTTTGAATCAGACGTTCCTGCAACTGGATGCCCTGGTTTCAAATATTTACATACCAGCGTCAGTCACAAAAAGACATTTGCAAAGTCACCTTCAATCCCAGTCGTCAGATTTGCACGGTTTGTTCAGAACCAACTATAGTGACACCGTATACATAAACAACAATGCCATCCTGCACACCATGCCTTACCTTATGGAGAGTTGCTGGGTGAGTGAGGTGAGCAATGGACTGGTTCAGTTTGGCCTGCTGCTCAGAAAGGTACTGCTGGTAGAGGCCAAGCAGCTCCTGGCACTCTTTGTATTGTAGCTGTAAACCTGGAGGACCAAACGTTAAGTAGTCAACAACAGAGACTTGATTTGAACAGGTGAAGCTTTCATATCCCTTTACCCAACAACATGTTGGGTGACATGATGATGTTAATTTAAAAAAAACAAAAACAAAAAAAAACAGACACAAATGTAAAGTATAAATGGTTGTACATTTCTGAAACAAGGTTATTATAACCTTATGAATTTTGTTTTTACACTTTATTTTTCACCTGAATCTACACAGTGTCTTTGAAAGGTGTTCACAGAGACCAAGTTTGAGCTATTTTGATCAGGCGACCAAAATTTTCAGTCAGATTGGATGGAAACTTTTACCACAGATTCCCAATTGGATTTAGGGCTGCACTTCACTTCACAATTATGCCCTGCTAATGTGCAAAATATAAAATCCCAAAGAAATACATTGAAGTTTAAATGGGAAAACGTCCATGGGGTATAATCCATTTTGTAAGGAGCTGTAAAGTTTGAAATAATTTATCGCGGTCCCATTTTTCTGCCTCAGAAACCTTGGTATTTGTTTTTTCTTTTAGCTTCATTGCATTCTTGGCTCTGTACCTGCAAACTGCAAACTGAATTTAAATCCTCGCCGTACCACAAAAGGTGGAGAGAGCTTCAACTCTCCAAACAAATGGAGGGAAGAGTTCAGCAAAATCAAAGTTGTTGTTGTGGCATGTAGCTTTTCGCCATCTGGGCTGAGCCAAGCTGTGTCGAGCTGAGCCGGGCTGTGCCACGCCAGGCTATTTGCCAGACAGAGAGCTGGCAGCCAGAGGAAAACTAATCTGGAACGGGAGTACTGCTGTGCCTCAGGAGCCCACTAATGACAGTGGCAGCACCACACCAACGCCGACGCATACAAAGATAATGAGCACGAGAATGGAGAGACTGCACACAGACACATCCACACACGTGCAATAATCAACTCTGACGTTCTAGGACAAAAACACGCGTAGACAAAAGAACCTCATGACACCGGAGTGCAAATTCCCCACATACACAGTAAACAGTACACACATAAACACAACAATAAAGTAGGTTGTGCACAGAGCAAGTAATACACACACACGCACTACCCCCAGGCTGACCATAAAGTGTATTCCTCCAGGTCATATCTTTTTATGATGGTGGCCATGCTCTCCCATCTGATGAGTTTTTCTCACCATCCATTTGCACAAAAAAAAGAAGAAGAAGAAAAAAAGCTTCCGTTTAAAGAGAAAATCAAAGTTCAGAGTAGAGTCTTATTGAAGAAATAGTTGGCGGGACACTGAATAAGAAAACACTTTCCTTGTTAGACGACTTCAATCAGGCCGTGGAAATGAAACGGGGGAGGAAGGGGAGAGAGAGAATGACTTTGAATTGAGGACCAGACACCAGGCAAATGCAATGTAGCGACTTCCATAAACACTGAGAAAATGTGAGAGAACACTTTGATTAAACCCTCAGCCTCACCCGGGCTCCCGGATGCCTGCGCTGATCTCCATGAAAGCAGCGCTATATGGAAAACGTAAGGACATCACAAGGGCATCACATCAAGCAAACCTGCACTGGGAGGTCTGTTTATGCAGCGCGGAGACTGAACATGCCTCCTCTGCTACGGATTACCTCAATCCAAGGTAGAATATGAAACGTATAAATAAACCAAATTTATTTTGTCATACCGATGCAAATGCTGCTTCTTTACTTTCTCTGTCTTAAAACCACTCAGTGAAGCACACTTGATTGCAGCACCAATGTCATTACGCTAAACATACTTCCCCTCCCCAGGGCCTTGGACCTCAGCCAGTGGGAGCACTTTGCAAACTCCCAGTTTACATCCCAACTACAAAGTGCCGACAATAACACACACACACACATACACACACCCTCCCCGTCCAAAAATATTCCAAAGCGAGGTGTTGGAGTGAAGAGGCTTCAGATGGAGCCTGTCAAAATGATTCACTTCCCTGTCAGGCAGAGTCTCAAATGAAATAATGAAATCCATTTCAAGGTGGAACAAATTTGCACAGAAGGAAGGGGAAGTGGGGGTATTTTAAAACCCGCTTTAGTACTCTGTGTCAAACAGATTGAGCCTGAGCAGGGATGCAAAAAGGGAGCACAGGACAGAGAGCCTGATGCATGATGCCTGTTGAGTACATCAAAAGTGTGTGGGGAAGAAAATGACAGGGAAGTAATAGGAGATGACAGTTTACATAATCGTCTCAATAGTACTGATTCTGGAGAATTGAATTCGGAAAGATGAGAAAACGCGTCCGGATTCAACCAAAAGAAAACTGACAAAACCACCGATAGACAGACATGTTTTACGATTCATAGATGACAACTGGATAGAGTCATGAGTTTGGACTCGCACAGATCAAGTGGTATCTCACTGAAAGTTTAAGAAAGCCAACAGTAGGAGCAGCTTTATGGCTATTAAATATATTTTGGAACTTATAAAGAAAAAGGAAACACAGAAAGCAAAATTATCAAAAACATTTGCTAAGTTTTAGTACATTGTGCAACACAGAAATTAAACCCTCCATATTTCGAGTTCAGTTATCACTGTAACTTTATGGTGATGATGGACCCAGTGTCCCCTATTTCTTCCACTTTATACTCCTACAATGACAATGTTTACGTTCTTGAACAAGGGAAGGTGTTATCAATATTTGCTTTTTAGTGGAAGTGAAAAGTAGGAGCCATCCTTAAAAATGTCCTTAAGGGGTTACGAGAAGAGCTGCAGCAACCAGAATTTTGTGGCTGATATCCTGAAACTAGTGCTGCAAATAGCGGTAAATGGAAAAAACTATAAGCTAAGACCATATAAGGACACCGTTGAAAATATTTCTCAGCCTTCCAGCAGCGAGCGGTCATTATTTATTTATACTACGAGCAGAGGCTACATCACACTTTATGTGAGAGAGCAGTCGCCCCAAAATGAGGTTTTACTGCTTTAAAACAAAAACAAAATTATTCAGATGTTCACATTTCAAACCATCTTTGGCGAGAAACACGCCTTGCATGGCTACCATTACTTAAACAGCTGTCTCCACATGCATGCCCTGGATAACGTGGGCCCTTTACGCTAATATTTCCAAATCCAGAAGGTTTCATGAGAAATGCCAAAAGCTCAAAAGCATAAAGCAAAACAATTTTACTGTACTTCATTCAGTGTTCCTGTTATCTGCTTCGTCTCATTCTCTATTGCTTTCTCTTATCCAGGAATAATAAACCAGGAAAAAAACCTCCATAAGCTTTAAAAAAAAAAAAAGACATATATATGATATATATGTGCCAGTCAAATATTCCTTTTAAATGGCTTCTTGCTTATCTGCGCATCTCCAGACCTTATTTCAAACATCCAAATGATGCTGAAAATAGCTCATTTTGAGTCTTTACCCTACACATAAAAGTAGAAGTTGTTGGCACAAGTTGGTAGCCTGCATGCATGGCGAATTCAATGATTGGGGGAAAACAAAACAAAAATATATATACAATATAGTCGAGTCGATAAGTCATCTGAGAACAAGCCAATTTTCTCTTTGTCTTCTGTGATCGTCACAATGCTTACAACTCTCACATGTGTTTTGAATTGTTAGTCATTATGAATCATGACAAACAGCGCCTGTCTGACAGACAAAACAGACAACACAAGATAAATCATGTTGCAATATTAAAGTGGAGTTCTTGTTGTAACCTTTAAAAAACATATGAAGAGTCTTGGCTTGATGAGAGATTGTCCTGTAGTGATATTTTAATTACTACTCTCCTTGTTAAATTTTTTTTTAAGTTAAAAAATCTTGCAGTCTTTTAAAGTCAACTTGAGTTTGAGTCTCAAATGACTAGAGATCTGCGTGTTTTATTCATTTTTTTCTCCAAAATATCTGTGCTAAGCAGCTTTGAAACTGCTTAGCAGAGAAAACACTTGGTGCTACATGAAGGATGAAAACAAAGAACTAAACTATATCGACATGATTGACCTTCACAACATTTCTTCTCTTTTTATCCTATTAGTACAAATGTTTTACTTCAGCAACCAAACAAGTTACATACATGTGCAAAGTACATACAAACTAACATGACCAAGTATTTTCAAAAAGATGTTTTACTGCAAATGCCAAACAGCATGTCTACAAGCTACAATGGAAAGCTATGACATTATTGTGATAAAAATAAGGTTTAACTCATGGATGTAAGATGCACATGAAAAGTCAAATGTTTGTATTACTCATTACAAAATCAATTTTTAATTAAAGTTGGGTTTATCCAGCCACCCATTTTAATTATTGTAAATCCAAACTCAACCAGAATTGAATTATGCCAGTAAGATCTAATGGAGCCTTTTATAAGACCACACGTTTCCGTTCAGATTGTTTCCTCTCACTAAACAGCAGCAACAAAACCAGACGTCTACGCTGCGTCAGAAATCCCAAATGATTTCCACCCCGGCCAATACGCCTTTAAGTACAAAACACTCCCTTCCTATCTCTACCACAGATTGACTTCTGTATGCCAGTCAGTTGCAAATGTCAGCCGAATATCCCTACTATCAAGGGTACTTTTCTAACTTATCCTGGGTGGCTGGGGGCTAACGTAAAGTCCCACATCCTTTATACCTCAGACAACCCTGAGTCTTGGTTAGATAAGATAAGCTGAGGCGTAATGGAATTAGACTTGACAAGACCCTCACTCAGTGCGCTTGCCTTTGGTGTCTCCTTAACCTTTCGAAGACGTGCACGAACCTTCTTCCCAAGAAGGGTCTTCCTGACTTTTGCACACACTTTAAAGACTACGTTATCCCCACCGCATACCCCAAGGTGCTCGGATTCAAACACTTCCTCCTCTTAAATACCTTTTAATGAAGTTTAGAAGTTTGCTGTAAATGCCAAGTCTCCAAGCTAAAGTGACTTTAATAGAGTTGTGCTTTCCCAATTTTCTCTGCTGCTGTTGCAAATTGTGCAAATTACCAGCTGGGTCAAATAAACTTCATATTCTGCTGCCTTCTTAATGTAAAACAGACTGATGATGGAAATGCTCAGGTGGTACCTGAGTGGGAACAGGAATAAGAAGCGTTCAGACACGCTACTTGTTGTAAAATTGACTGGAAAACGACTGCATATTACCCACTTTGTAATTATTTCATTTAATTAAATCAAGATGATGAGATATAGTGTGCTGCTTATGATCTCTCAACCTGTGAATTCTTATAGACATCCAAATTAGAAATGAGGCTCATTTATCAAACTGATGTAGCTTTTGAGAATATCAACTTTTAAGGAGGCATTTAGGAAAATTTTTTGCTAAAGCCACATTTCAGCAATAAATGTTTTTATGTTCCTGTGATGTATTATTGAAATAATACATGCATTTTTATCAGCTGTAAGCAGGAAAGCCACCATAGTCAACAGAAATAAAGCCTTGAAAACATCAATCTGTATATAATGTGTTTCACATGAACCGAGTTACTAAAATGCATTAACTTTATTCTAATTTACTGATCATGACTGTAATCTTTTAAAACCATCATCATGTTAAAAGGTTTGAGGGTTCTTCAGGTGAGTGAAAAATGTCCCGTATTCAACAAGCACAGAGAGGGTTTGCAACAAACACAGTGAAAAACAAATAACATGGTCCTCTGAGTTAATATCAAACCTCACATAAGATAATTTAGACGGCAAAGACCACCGGCTCCAACCACGAAATTGATTCTGAGCACAACAGTGGATAAGCTGCGAGCAATTGAAAAAGGACAACTGCAGTAACCATCAAATAATCTAAATGCATCTATTTCTTTGCTTTTTGTGTCAGACTGATGGGTCTAGCCCAAGGCCTTGAGATAGCCTTACTTAGGACAACACTGCCCCCTGCAGACTGCTTTGTGAAACATTCATAAAATAGTATTTATTTAATAAAAGCGCATTGATATTAATAAACAGTCATTTTTTTGGAGCAGTGTTGATACCTTATTAATACTTTTTTGATATCATTTTGTATTAAAGCCAATAGAACTGGTGTGTTTAGTAATTCATTTTTTGTTCTTTACATTTCAAAAATGACAACACTTACTTGCCTAATTGAAAAAACTAAGACTTCCTATCCTCTATATGTTCTTCAAAATAGCAAATATGCTAGTTTATGAGACATCCATTTGGATAACCTAGTGTACTTTATTTCCATACATCACCACTCAAAGTCATTCAGAGATGTTTGACTTATTACTAATACATCCAATAGTCTCAACATATCAAAACATTACAAAAGACCTGCAAACTTTCATAAATCAAATCTCCAAAGAGCTAAACCCAACCTTTATTAGTTGAATTGTAACTGTGAGATGCATATAAAAATGCATCTCACTAAATCAGGATCATGGGAAATTACATTTATTTTTAATTTGTCATGCACAAATTGGCATTTAAGTGTTTGTTTCCACTCATTTTAACAATTACGGCATCATAATGAAAACCTACATTTTGAAGGTCCCAGTGTCTGGAGAAAGAAAGGACAAAATTCAAGATCCAGTTTTAAATTTGTACAGTCAATGATAGATTGGGAAGCCCTGTCATCTGCTGGTGTTGGTTTATTATGATTCTTCTAGTTCAAAGTAAGTTGCAGCAACTGATGTAGCTTTTGAGAATATCAACCTTTAAGGAGGCATTTAGGAAAGAGTTTCCTGATAGAAACTCTGGACCACTTCCTGCTTTCCCCTGCAGACGCTGACTTCCTGTTTCAGCAGGACTTGGCTTCGGTCCACTCTGCCAAATGCTGCATTAATGGTCCAATCTGACATTCCCATTTTCTAAAACTGAGTATAAAAATTTCCTTAACTTTAGCCACAATCATCAAAATTAACAAGAAAAAATGCTTATATATAGATTTAACTTTTTAAAATCGAATTGCTAAAATAATTTAGCTTTTCAATAATAATCTAATTTACTGAGAAGCAGCTGAAGGACTTGCACAACTTATACAACACAACAATTACCCCAATAGCAACTGCCAGTGAGTTTGAAAGGATACTCTCTCTCTCCTTTGCTATCATCAGGTTCTGGTGCTCCAGATCCTGGATCTTGCGTTCAAAGTTTCCCTGTTCATTTTTCAGACGCTGCACAGACTCCTCTTTCTCCTCACTTACTCTGTAAACCAGCAAGGCGCATTGTTAGAGAATAAGGAAAGGACAGACTGTCTACACGTAATCTATGACACCAAAAGATCTTTAATTACTAACAACATTTCAAAGACGCTCTTTACTAGATGATTTCACGTACCTGGCTAGCTCTTCAATGAGGTTTGCAATTCTCCGTTTATCTTCAAAACACAGGTCCTTTAAAGAGATGTCGCCCTTTCCTCTGTTGCTCTCCTATATTAATAAAAATTAAGAGGTACACAGAGTCAGCAACGAATCGTTGAAGTGACAATCTCCCAGCCTTAACATCTATGAGGAGAAAAGAAAAAGCACCGTGTACCGGAAACTGGTTTACCTGTGGAAAATGAAGACGAGTACCATTGGGCTGAGACAGGGTGTGCATAGTCGGCATAGAATCCCTTTGATCCCCTGATGTTTCCTCTGTAGTACAACTCTCAGAGTAATCACTTTGATAGTGGCTTTGTTTTCTCCCCGTCGCCTTAAGTGAAGCTTGACTTTTGCCAATAGGAGCATGCTTCACTCGGCTCTTGGTGTCTTTTTTTCTGGACGAATAGATCCTATCTGGGCCCAGACCTGCAGGTGTCTGATTTTTCAGTCCTCCATCAACTCCTAAGACAGTTAACAGAAAGAAACAACAAGCAAATGCAGGAGCCTTTATACAGGATTTGCACTTCTAGGTGTTGTACTTTGGTCAAGAACTGATAAAAATATTATATCCATATTGACCCTTACAAATATATTGTCAATAGACTAACATTATTCTATTAATATTTTGTTTCTGGAAGAAAAAAAAAAAGCCTGTGAAATTGAGCGTTTTCAAGTAACTGTGCAAAATCTTATACTTTGGGGATTTGCTTTGTTGTGTAACAAAAATAGAAAAGGTGATTTTTAATTGGTTAATTAGTTAAAATTGGTTCCAATCTCTCAAATTGGAAGAGATTAACGGGGCAACAGAGATTGCCCCGTTAATCTCTTGTTGCATAGCTTAACTATGTAGCATAGTTGAGCTATGCAACATTTCAAAACTCCCGAGATTGAATGAAGTTAAATCTTGGGATAATTCAAACATATACAAACCAGTGTATCAATAAATTAGCCTTGTTTCTACTGCTAGATGCTCGTCAGTGTTATTCATACTGAAATAACATTAGGAACTGTTAAGACTCGCCGCAGGCTACCGTGTGATTACAGAGTTCACAGTACTGCAATTCCTGATACTAAAACAAATGTAAACAACTTAAACTTCAAGTAGCCAGCTAACACTTTTGCCCTACTTCCTTTCATTGAGACAGCAACTTTCCTGTTAGCTGCTCACAAAAAAGAAAGCACAAAAGCAGGACCACTTCAAACCCCCCCCCCCAGCTATCTCCAAAGCTCGTACGGACGTAAGGTACTCTGTGAAGCGTAAAAAGTCAAAGAAAAGTAGATATACCGAAATTCTTCCAAAATATCCCCGAGTTTCCACTTCTCTTTGCAGCCGCCGCCATATTGAAACAACCGCCACCACTCCCAGAGAGCCAAGCGTTGCTAAGGAATAGTGGCCCCGCCCTTATTTTTCAACTAAGAATCTCATAGGGCGAAGTGCAAAAACGCGGCGTTCTTATTGGTCAAAATATGTGTCAGGTTTGCTTGTAAACTGCTCTTGTCGCTTCCTATGACTAGATGCAGAAGGAAGGATGCATGGAGGATTTCTGACAAATTTCTGTTAATATTTGTGCAGAAATTATGATAATGGACGACACAAAAGATGCGTTCGTGTTCAAAGGTGTTGCTGAGAGGCTGACCCTCGGAATTACTCGAATACTCGGTCTGTTATCATCTTATATACATTATCATTAGCCATTTACGATGAGACTAGCTTGCAAGAAATGTGCTACCTATTAAATATGTTTTGGTTTTTGTCCACTCTGGTCCAGAAAACATGCCGGGGGTGGTGGATGTGCGCTTCGCAGAGAGAGACCCAGCAGAAAAGAGGACCCTCCTGTCTTGGGAGCAGGTAGAATAAAATTAGCTGCTTTTTGTGCAGCTTCAAGAATTTAGTTGAGCCTTTTATCATATTTACGCGTAACTCGTGTTGTTCCTCTAGAAAAACACGTGTATTTTACCAGAGGATTTGCGAGACTTCTACCTGACCACTGACGGATTCACATTGACCTGGAGCGTCAAACTGGACGGTAGGTGGCCTCCTAGCATAGCGTCGTGATTTTAGCAAATTACCATGTGCTAAAAGGGTCATTTATTACAGCTATGAATGCTTATTCCTTACATGTTTCATGTTTATTATAATTTCAGAAATGACAGTTCCTCAGAAAATCACAGTATTGCATAAGACCAACAGCTCCTTTGAGCTTCTCAGCATGGATTGCTCTAAAATGTCTTCATAGACATGTGCGATGATTATGATGAGACCCAGTGGACCTGACTCGACATGGGTACACTGTAACCTTTCAAATAAAAAAAAAAGTTACTTTCGTCTGAAAAGAGCTCTTCCACTCCAAGCAGCAGCAGCCCACTCCTTTTCCTTCTTCGAGTAGGTGTGACAGTTTGTCAGTGGTCCCTCTGGCACCTTGTTCCACCAGACTTCTTCCTTTCACTTAACTTTCTGTTCATATGTCTGGATGCAGTAATGTGTGAACAACCATCTTCTTTAGCGGTGACTGTTTATGGATTGTCCTCATCATTGACCTTTAGCTTGATAATTGTCAATTCAGCAGTCTTACCAGTGAGAGTGGATGCCACATTAAAAAATATATATATATCTATTTATTTATTTATTTTTGGTTTTGTGTAATGACGTCCTTTTCTGAGAAACACAATTCTTTCCCTGTAAATCAATGTAAATGATTGAACTGCTTACCGTGTGATTAATCTACATGAGTTCCTATTTTTAAATGTATTAACTGAGATAAACAAAATGTTCTACGAATACTTATTTTTGCTGTACTGATATTTCACCAACTTCATTAGTGAGTTTTTAGATGTATTCAGAGCATATTTAAATTATGTCCACTAAAACCGACTTTTTAACATTTTTTAAAATCCGTTCATCCATGGCTGTATGTTATCTTTTAGATGAGTGTGTTCCTTTAGGCTGCATGATGATCAACGGCGTGGGCAGGCTGTGCCCGCTGCTTCAGCCCGTATCCGTTTTCTCTCTCCCTAACGCCCCCTCACTGGCTGACCTGGACTGGGAGGAGAGCAGCTCAGAAAGTGGTAAAGCTCACCTGACTAATTAACGCACATGCTTCATTCCAACAGCCTCCCGCGTGCCACTTTCAATTACATCTATGCTACGTGTGCTTCTTTGCACAGGAAAGTAAGTATTTGTTCAGGATGCATTATTTCCTCTGTTTGTCAGGGCTGGAGCGTGCACCACCTGCGCCTCATTTTGATGCCCGGAGTCGTATTTATGAGCTGGATTCCTGCGGCGGGAATGGAAAAGTGTGTCTGGTTTACAAAAACTGCACTCCAGGTGTTGTGTTCACGTTTACACAGTATCACTTTTATTAATTGGAAACACAGAGAAGACCTGAAGACGTTGAGGTTTTCTGTTACATCATGTTGATCTTGCTGTTTTGCTCTTCAGGAGTGGTTGCACAGCACAGTGAAATTTGGTTCCTGGACCGCTCTCTGTGCTGGCATTTTTTGACTGCAACATTTACTGCCTACTACAGACTGATGATAACACACCTGGGCCTACCTGAGTGGCAGTATGCCTACACACCATATGGTCCAAGCCCACAGGCGAAGGTAGATAATGGGAGGATGTACTTTTTTTTTTGTTTTTGTTGTGTCTTGTTTTGCTATTTCTTATCCTCAACTGAAACCAGATATTTACATACATAATAAGCAAAAATGTGTTCGATGTGGGTCTCTTCGGTCTTGTATTTTCTTTAGTCATGGGGAGACGTTCAGCTTTTTTAACGTACTGTTAAAAAAAACAATGTAAAAATTTGGAGGACTTCTGACCGTAGTTTTATCTGATTTGGTATTTTTTAGCACAATGGGGTTTTTTTTTTTATATATATATATTTTGAAACACGTCTAGCTACTGTTTTAAAACAGCAATGGATATTCTTTTATTTCTTAATCCTATGTTTTAATCTTCTAAACCTTTTGTCTCAACTCTGTTTGGAGTATTAAGTACATCTTGTGTTCATGTTTCTCTGCAGCAGTGGGCGTCCCTCTACCAGCCCCTGATTTTTAGCACTGAGGTTAGCCAGACAGATTCAGCTGCAGATGTCTTTCTAAACAAGCTGGATCCCACAAAGGCCTTCAGAGGCAAAGCCAAGGTACCGCCCCCCAAGAAGAAGCAGTCGGCCCAGTCCAACCCTGGAGGCGCTGCTAAAGGGCAAGGGAGCGCAGGAAGACACGTTGGAGCAAAACGGTGAAACCAATCCAATCTAGAGAGAGACGTTTGCTGCTGTGCAGCTTTCATTTTGTCTGTTTCACCACCACATCTTCAAAAGGCTGATCTGCCGTCATCTGCTTGCTTAAATGCAGGTTTTTGTAACACAAGAGCATGTTGTGGAGCATGCGTAGTCTATGGCCAGGATTTAAATGGCCTCGCCTGCGTTCAGTTTGGTATTTACAAGATGCTGACACGTTGAATGTCGACGGATTAAAAACTTTACCATAAAATTAATCCTTTTGAGCTAACCTTGGGCCAGGCACTGGTTTCAATGTATATGAAGATTTTGCAAAAAATCTCAGACCACCTTTTGTGTTGATTTTCATGCTGTTGCAAAAAAAAAAACTGAGACAAGTATACCACCCATCACCAGCTAATATTAGACGTTTAGCTTGAATGCAAAAGGGAATAGAAATATGTGTGCAATAACCACTGGAAAACTGCTGCTGTAGTTATTTTATCCATCCATCCATTTTCTAACACCTTGCCCCTCGTGGAGTCGGGAGGGGTGCTGGTGCCTATCCCAAGCTAACGTTCCGGGCGAGGTATTTATTTTATATTGTTTTCTTATTTCTAACGTGTAGAAACTGACATAATAATTAAATGTAACTTTTAATGTATACAAGATTGTTAAAACTTTAGAAGCAATATGTCAATACTGCTGCAGAAATTATGATTGTCTCCTATGTTTTGAATAAAATGACTAATTATTGCTACACTTTTGTTGTAAATATCTGTGTAGGTGTTGTGATAGTTGCTCTCAAGGTCGTCATAAAGTGTGTCTCATGCCGGCCGATGCCTAATCTGCATCGGTCGACTATGAACAAAATTCACAAAAAACTTTCAAAACCATGAGTTGAAAAGGTATGTAAATTGACACGTAGTCCTTTCTAAATATCCTGTCTGGACACAAGACTTTATACAAGGAAAACAAGACAAAAGGTCTAAACATTAAACACAAAACAGTGAAAAGGATAAACTGATTGGCCCCCTTTGTGATTGTGTTTGTGTATGAGGATGTAAGGACATTTACTCAACCGACAGGCCAGGCCCCAGGAGAAGGTTACTGTCGATGTTATCACTGACGCACGCTACAGTTTCATGCATTTTAAACTTCCCAAAGTTTAAAAATGTCTTGGAGCACTGCGACTTTGAATGCCATGGTTATTTACTCAATGTTGACGAACTAAAGGCATACATTAATATATCGCAGCATTTCAGAGCATCTTTTTCTATCTGTCACAATTAATGCAAAAAAGAAAACCTGATCAGACACCATTAATCAATATTTTCCAGACTTCTAGACTGCTGTGCATTGAACTGACGGAAATCTATATGAGGGAACTTACTTTAGTCCTTGTGCTGCCGCCCTTTGAACGCTGTGAGGAGCTGGCTCCTGCTGCTTCTATTTATTTTCAAAAAGTTGTTTGTCTTGCATACCCTGACATTTCACGAAGGACCCCGGGCCCTGATCACTGCCGTATGATCTTTTGCCTTATAATACTTACGTCTTCCAAGCATGTCTATGCCGCTATTCCCAACAGGAGAGGAAAAAACTAATCACAAAACAATTGTTTTTAATTGCCTGTGTGGCAAGAAACGTCGCTATCTTTGTTTTAAGCATGTTAATTCCTTCTTAGTTTAAAAAAAGGTAAGAACAAGTGAGCAGAAAACTTTGCAAATTGGTTTAATTTTTTTGAAATTATGGACAATGCAGGTATTGTTCAAGTGATTCAGGAAGGTCGTGCAGCATGTTTCAACAGCATCCTCAGATCATCACAGCTGTACAAGCTCTTTGTTGTTTCCATTTGTTTCAAGTTTCATGTGGAACAGATGTTTCGCTTCTTCTTTGGAGGGAGAGATTATTCCTCAATGGGATCCTTCTCCAGGTAGTCTTCAGAGTCGGTTGGGTGGTGCATTTGTACACATAGCTTGTAAACCCCTGCTCCCAGCACTGCACCCAGGGGAGTAGCCAGTATAGGGACCCAGAACCAGCTCCTTCCAGCCCTGCAAAGACAATGACGGACATATCGGGGTCACCAAAAACAAAAGGACAAACTTTATTTTTAAAGTTAACTGCAGCGTATCTCAAAAAAAAAAATTGTTTACCTGAATACCTCCAAACCCCAGCCTGCCATTGCAGTGAAGAGCCTAGGTCCAAAGTCTCTGGTGGGGTTGATGGCATAACCACTGTTGCTGCCCAGAGAAATGCCAATGAGGGTCACCAGGAGACCCACAAAGATAGATTCAGCCCCTTTGGCAGCCGGTTTGTTCTTTTCGTCAGATAGAGCCGTCAGACACAGCTGCAGTATGGCCGTGCCAAACACCTGGCAAACACACCACAAATAATGATGAGAACACCGCTTTCCACAGTATTAAAAATGCAAATGCGCAACAATGCAACACAATGCAAGCAGCAGATTTTAGATTGTGATGGGACAGAAAAAAAAGATACAAGGCTGAAGTTTTTCTCATGTTACAAATAAAAATCTAAAAACCGAAGACCAAGAAACACAGCAGAAAAGATGAAGTAGTGGAGATGTTTAAAGCCGAGTTGTGTTGTAAAGCAAGTGAGATGTTTAAACCGCCTTTAAACATCTCATGGTGAATTGTTTCATTCATTATATGAGCATGAAAATGGCTCAACTACAGTCAGTGCTTTAATGGGTGAAATCAAAATCAAGCGTTATTATAGCCAAGTCAAAGTACGCAAACTAATCTGACTTAGAATCAGTGACAGGGAAGCTCATGTTCATAGGTGCTCTTCATACAGTTCCCGGCATCCAGTCCAGTTTGCAGATGGAACTTTACCACAAGAAGGAAGTTTGTAAAACAGTTGAAGAAAGAAAAAGGTATGAACTCAATCAATTTGATTTGTGGCAATTCTTTAGTTAAGTTTCATGGCTACCTGGTCAACAAAGCCACCAAACACAGAGAGGTATGGTGCTGGATAAGTGGCAAAGATCCCAGCCGTGGCTCTTTCTCCCGTAACAGTCAGGTTTCCGCCAGAATAAGAAGAAATGGCATCTGTAAGTAAATAACTTTATTTGAACCCATCAAAAAGAACAGTAATAGTGCATGCCTAGTGAATAGTATCAGCAGACTTACCATAGTAAATACCATAAACTGTTGCTGCTGCAAGAAACGACCCAATTAACTGAGCAAAAACGTACAAGGGCAACCGCTTCCATGGCATCTGGCCGAAAACACACAATGCGAAGGAGACTGCGGCATTCATATGAGCCCCTGGAAAAGAGAAACAAAAGGGTTACAAGAGTCATGTCTTCTGCATATGAACACCAAACCCTTTGAAGTTATTTAAGGGATCTGATCTCTTACCGGAGACCGTTCCTCCAATATGAACCCCCATTGCAACAGCCAGGCCAAAGCCAACGTTGATGCTGAAGAACGTTCCAAATCCTCCTTTGCCAGTCACAACCTGGGCCACCGAACCCAGACCTAATGTCTGGCAAAAAAGAAAAAAGGGAAAAAAAAATCAACTTGTGAAAACTTTAACTTTCACAAGTTTAAGTCAAAGTTACGTTTTTCTCAACAAGTTTGAGTGAAGCTTTTTTTTTTTTTTTTAATCAAACATTCTCCTCCTGAGATTTATAACTTATTAAATTCCCAGATGTTTGGGGAAGGAAGTTTTACCATGTTAATGCTGAATACATTCTGCTGTTTAGCTAATTTTACTCTGCTTAGTACTTTAAAATGTTACCTTTGTTTCAAGTGCCCATCTATCATTAAACAGTAACTACATTCCAACTACTTATAGACAAATCCAATAAAGACTAAAACCCTTTGTACCTTCAAGCATCTCTAGGCGTCTCAAATATCAGTCAGGAGATAACCATCACGTTTTCATCTCTTCATGCCTGGGACTCTTACATGTTTGAATGAGAATAAACTTGACTGTCTCTAATCAGTCCAAATGCAGTTGCACAGCTTCTAACACACAACAGACACAACATATTGCACACATTTTTGTGTCGTTGCAGTGGTTGTTTTGAAATGTCTTTTACAGTGTTTAGCCAACACAAGAATGTCATAAACAACCCAAAAATGGGGAAAATTTCAAGTTACCCCAGCAGTCCTGAAAAACAAAACACAGTCCCAATCAAGTGGGTCAAGCAGGTCCCAGAGAGGGAGTGGTTCAGAGGCCGGTTCAGTGGCAACTGCAAACTCTGGCAGAAAGTGCCTGATGAGCAGCCAGACAGGACAGAGAGGGCAGAATCAGTCGGTGAAGGAGGTAGATCAGCCTCGACACCGTCAGAGGACTTATAAAGTGGCAGGCCATCCTCAACCCTCTCTGGGAAGGCTCTCGCTATAAGAAGCAGGCCATCCCTCCCTTTGAAATGCAATCACATGGAATGGAAGACGGCTTCTGCTTGGCCTTCTTGCTTTAGTCGGGATGTTGAGACAGAAGTAAGCCATCCTCCACCGCCTTTTGTGGATCTAGGTGTCTGAAGAGGCAGACTGTTTAAACAAAGTGCTGCTTGTGGTGATAAATGGCATCACCAAGGCTGGGGGTTTGGAGACCTTGGACACTGGGCAGAGGATGGGGATAATGAAAATGACAGGACAAGTCTCCTTCTTTAGATGGAAACCACAAGTGCAAAGTTGAAGGAAAATTGTGTTTAGGAGGGTCTGCTGGAGACTATGAGGTGGGAAAAGATGCCCCTGAAGCTGCAGCCACAGGTTGAAAGAGAGTGGTTGATGCTCATGATGAAGGAAGTGAAGCTGGTTTGCTGGAAACGTCAGTCACTGGGGCTATGGCACCTGGAAAATCTGAAACGGACATTAATTGGAGTGGATGGATTCGCCGCAACTAGAGAGTTCCTCCACCAACAGTAGTGTTGGGATATGATGCTGATATCCAGAGAGCCAAATTCAAGTTAAGAACTAGAGGAGGGAGACAAAATGAGGAACCAACAAGGAGGAAAGTAACACAGAGAGATGCAGAAGTTGGAAGCCATGCGGTACCAGGGATGTGTATACTGGGTCTCTTGTTGGTCAGATTCTTCTGTTAGCAAAAGGAGTAAGACTCAAAACCAGGCAAGAGAAAGGCAGTCTTAACATATTAACGACCTTCTCAGAGGAAATACAAAATACCAGAAAACATGCCGGAGAGCAACACGAGTTGAACCACAGAGAATCGGTGCAGCAAAGATCTGAGAGGGAGTGACTGAAAACTGCAAACATAAATGGTAGGGAGGTGATTAGTGGTGTGAAAACCAGATTGAGTCCAATCAAGTAAATGTACTACAGCCGTGCAGGGAAGAATGCTGATCAGAATGCCTTTATTATGGATCTAGGGAAACTAGCAGAACACAGCAAACCTACAGAAAAAAAAAAACAAGGTAATGAGCTGAGATAAAAGAATATTATGTAACTGGAAACTCAATGATGAACGTTGCCTTGATTCTTTTGAAAAGCAGACCTTTTTGTTTCACTGAGTTGGATTTTAAAGCTGGTTTTAATGCCAGGCCCGATTAAATAAATATATTTTTATCTTTAGGCCTCCTTTTATGTGCTTTTACTTCTTCTCCCCTTTGGTTTTCAAATGTAAAAGTGCTGGCTGTTTTTGCCTCTCCGTCATTCTGTACCTTTGCAGTTTGGTCTCTAGTGCTGTGTTGGCACAAATAAATCTCCAGTATGTGTTGCTTTTGCATGCCAAGAATGAAAGTAATTTCCTATATTATATCCATAGTAGTTGAATTATGGTGAAAAAGGATTATGTAATGCCAATAATTAAGCTGTATCAGGAGAATTTTTGCTTCGACTACAAAAAAGAAATAAATAAACCAGTATTCAATAGTTTTACAATAGATGCACCAAAAAGATTGTTTTGTTTCTGAGGGGAGGTTTGGTTTATGGGTACAAAATGGAAGTTGCAAGAGACTAAATGTAAATGCCTAGCTACAAAACTGGCTTGAATGGCACAAACTGGCCAAGACATGCATGAAACTAGAGTCAAAACATACCAGTCATTATGTTATGTCAAGCTTGATGACACTTTTATGTTTGTTTGTTTTCTTTTTACATATGAAAAGTGCTGTATAGACAATCTCCACTTGGTTATTAACTTATGATTCATCATTGTCTCTTCTAAATTTCCACTCTGTGAAACACTGTTCAGAGAGAAAAACGCTGACACTGGCAAACGACAGGATATAGTCAAAGCTGGATTCTCGCCGCAAAATGTGAAAGTGTTTAGGTCAAAGGTGTGTTTTCATTTGACTTCGTTTGTACCCACTTATTTATCTGCTAGTCACTATCAAGATTTTCCTTTCTGCTGAGTCTCCCTTCTAGTTTCTCCTAGTGTATTAGGGATTGTATTACTGTGACCTTTTCACAGATAACATGTGCCTTTTGAAACTCTCTCTTTATGTGGCCAGCAGCTTGACCATTGCTCTCGTGACACAGCATTTCCTGATTCACCCACCGGCTCCCACCAATCCCCTCTCAGGACATGTGGCATAAAAAAGCTGCTTGTTTGTGTGCATTGGAGAGTCGGGGCAGGTTACCAGGGTGAAGAGCACGGTATTAATAATTAATAATATACGGTTGCTACTTATGCAGGCAAATCATACGTTTTGAACACAAAGGAAAGTTATTGATAAAAGAACGCTTCAACAGAATAATCAGGATTCCTTTCTGCAGCTCTTACCATCATGACATATGTTGAAAGGAATTCAGCAACTCCCACTCGTGAGAGTTCATTCAGCCAAATCTTGGGTCGCCCTACTTCCATTTTGCCCTGCATGGTGACCTCCAGTTCCACTGACCGCCCCATGGCTTTGACTTTCTCTTCTTTGCTTCAGTCTTTTGGTAGAGGTTATAGATTTGGAGAAAAAAGAAAAAAAAACACACCTTACAGGCCTCTCATCTGCAGACTCCTGTGAAAAATATATAAAGTCTCATGTCAAATGGAGGGGAAAAAAAACCAAACTAAATCATTTCCTCTTGTCTTCTGCTTCCCTTTTCTCCCACTCTCTCTCTGTCTGTTTGTGTGTGTCTGTCGGCCTCCCTCTGTATCACTAACCCATTGGGTTTGTCCCACAATTTATAGCCCTGATCCAACCCCACCTTCTGACGGATTTACTCAAAATCCACCGTCAGATCCTCCAATATGTTTTGGCCAATGAGGAAAATCAATTCGCTGTGCCCGACACTCCTATGAGAAGGGCATGAAAAACAGAGATACAAGATCTTAACTGAAATCCATTGCGGGCCTTCCCAAGTCAAAGTTCGTGTTTTTTGCAGCATTTTTACACATAAGCTCCGCTGATCGACAAAATGTTCAGATGTGGAAAAATACATTCCAAAGTATTTCTTCAATGTCACAGATGATCCACACTTTACGACACAAAACTACAAAGTTCACATAATCACGTTAATCGTGCGCTAAAAGCCTAACACAATAAAGAAATGAGATTTAAAGTGAAAACAGCTGATGAAGCCTCAAGTGACATTCTGCCAGCAGAATTTACTATGCCGTTTTTAATGTGTATTTGAATCGCTTCACATGAATACTGTGAGTCAGTGCCTTCTGAATGTCAAATAACTTTTCCTCCAGCGCCACCTAGAGGCTGATATTTGAAAGACGGGGTGAAATGCAAAACCAGTCTATTTGTATGGTCAGTTATCATTTATCACTGGATGGACGGACAGATGGACAGATGGATGTTCAAAATCTTGACCATAAGATTTTGAACATCTTGATCTGCGAGATGAACATAAATTCTGTAAAATTATTTAATATCCTGTAAAATAATTTTTCAGGATGCTTAACATAAGATTTTGAACATCTTACATGAGAGAAGTATATTCATAATTGACATCCTGAACAGTATAACAGAATGAGCTGTTGACAAAAAAAAGTTACCGACTGTTGACATTTTATTTCCCTTTCAGTATAGTTAATTCAGCAGTAATTACTTCACGTTTATATGATCACAATAAAAACTTACGACTCGTTTGTCGTAAAAAGAAAAGCGCAGAACTGTTGATCGTCTTTTAGAGTGGTGTAACAAAAAATATAAATATACATGACAAAAAAAGGAATTCAACTGAGTTGAATTGATAACAGATTGTTTCATCATGCAAAACAGATGATGGATTTCAAATTCAGGCTGCTTTATTTGGGAGGGCCTTTTGCTAGGGGCACCAAATTTGACTCCTGGGACAAGTTAAGATGCCACAGAGGTCACAGAGGTCAAGTCCATATTGCCAATTTGGCTAACACAGTGAGGACTGTGGTCCTCACAATACTTGACTATAATGTGTGGGCGACAAGAACATTTGATGAAAAACATCCATAGAAATTCTTAACTGAATCTCTATGGATATTTTGTAATGTACTTTGAAGGCAAAATGAATTAAGATACAACTAATGAGTGTAGCACCTTAATGCTACACTCAAAACGTTTTTACAACTGAAACACAACAGAAGGAAAAACACATTACTAGCCGACACACAGGTATGTTAACGCCACACTCGGAAATTATGAACACTGCTGTACGTTTTATCGACCGAAGAAAAATAACAACGCGTGCCTACGACTCTCCCAAACACACAAATACTTACAAAAACGAAGGTCTTTTTTTTTTTTTTTTTTTCTTTTCAAGAAACGAAGTACAGAAAGTGCACTCAAAATGCTCGGGGACCGTTTACTTTCTCCCAACTGCCGAAATTCTTGTTGGCAGGGTTACCGGAGAAATGGGGGTCAAATGTAGCTTGTTGCTAAGAGCGCTCACTCGGTCAGGTTTCTGCAAACGCAACACGACAAAGATCGTTTGTAATACAGATGTCATACTGTGATGAAATTCCAAAAATGTGCCATTTTTGGCATAAATTTAGTCAGACAGTTTTCTAACTATGAATTTATTTAGCAACGTATTAATGCCACTTATTTCTACTATAGACTAATTTACAGTATTTGAACGAAGGGCATCATACTTAATATATTCACTGTCACTGCACAACACAGCATGTTTAAAGACATTAGGCCATTTAGCATGAAAGAATGTTCACTTACCTTGTACAATTCATACTTCCAGTTTGCGGACCTTATTGCTTCTGGGAAATGTTTTCACTAGTAGTCCCATGGGCCTTTTCTCCCAAGATGACATGCATGTTCTTCAACAGAACTACACAGCCTTTCTTGATGCTGAGTCTGGTTTCGGTCCACTTTGCACAACTTTGTAAGGCGGATGGATATTCTCCTTTCCACCTATTCTAAAAGGTATCAGCAAGGTGTTGAATATGGTTCCATTGTTTTCCAAACAATTGCCCAAAGTGGAGCAGAAATAGCATCCATGTTCTGTGTTAGGTCCTTAGGTGAACAATTAACACAGTGCAGGATTGTCAGGGTTTCCAACTATCCAATATCCAGCACCACAGACAGCTCCTTAACTTATGTGTCTCCCTTGATGAGCCACTGTGGTGACATGGCTGGTAGATGGGATTCAGAGGACGTTTCTCATGGTCTCTGAAGTTGGCTGAGGAGAGACAACTACTGACTTGTATGAGGTTGCTGCCCACTGCAGGACTGCTTGAATGTGTCACGTTTTACGTTCGTCTGTTTTCCTTTCTCAAGGTTTTTCAGTGTCTATTTGTCTTGTTTGACGGCTAGAATGACGACTACTCTGGATTGTGTGCGTTCGTGGTTGCACACAATCAACCACGACCAGTTCAATGGAATGTGAACGCTGAAACGTTCACATTCCATTTGTTCACTCATCTTTTCTGCAGCGTCTTAGTACTTGAAGGTTTTCAAGACCTTGCAAAAAGCCTTTCCATGAGACTCACATTTCATGTTTATCAAGGTGTTCTAGTCTCTTCTCAGATGACAGTTCTCTTGGGAATGCTTTGCCCTAACTTAGTTTGGGAGCAACAACACCTAAAGACTATTTCCTTCAAAAATATTGTGGTGGAAATGATGGAGAACAAACACCCAAACATAAAACACACAATTCTTGTTGTGAAAAATGGGTGTGGGAGCATGATGGTGCAGGAATGCTTTTCTTCAGATGGTACCGGGAAGCTGGTCCAAATCGAGGACAAGATTGTTGCAGTTTTAATTTGTTGCAGGATTCGAGTTGGTCTGTCACATAACACTGATTTAAATTTGTGGTGGTAATGTGGCAAATTTTGAAAACGTTTAAAGGATTTGAATACTTTTTTGCAAGGTATTGTAGGGACATGTTGGCCAGTCTCACCAGTCCAAATATGGTTGCTGGCCGTGAAGAAAAGATGGAGGATCTCAATGACACAAAATAATGACCCTCAAACCAACAAATGACATTTTGGTTATAGTTTGAATTTCTGACAGTGGAATTAAATATAAAATTTAAACTTGCTTACATATAATCAACCCTTGTAGGTCCTTAGGAAAAAATGTTCACATTTGAAATTCACTCATCTTGCCCAAAGGCTTTGCACATTTTGTAAATTAACTTTTTTTGCCTAGTAAAATCAGTTGCATTTTAACAGTCACTATGCCACAGTAATGAAGTATTAGCAAACGTGTATATCCCTGATAGATGAAGAATTATTCTGTATAAAAAGGATTTGATTGCTATAAATTACTTCAAACCTTTTCCATCCTTATTGTGACATGTGACAATTGAGCTGAAAAATAAATTGTTCAGGAACTGCAGAGTTCAAAAACTTGCGTGGGCTCAGTGGTGGCTACAAGCACTTTTCCAATCTGGTTGAATCAAACACCTGAATCACCTCGTGTAAAACATTAAGAACGGTGAATCCTAAAGACCATATTTAAAAACTGAGTCTCAGAAAGTAAATATTAAGATCTGGGAGACACAAAAGACATTGACCGAATGGCGTCATGATTCATATGATTACTTTATGTCACTAAAAACATCAACACAACATATTCAAACACATTAGGTCATTTCTGTGGGGTAAATTTTCTCTTTCCATAAAAAAACCCAAAAAAAAAACAGCTTAAAAGTACCGCAGTGGCTGATTGTCAGTCAGAGAGTCGTCATCTCATTCAAACCTGATGAGTCAGGTGTGAACACTGCAGCCTGTGGGGACACGCCCACTAGTCGAAAGATGCAGTCCCGGAGTGGGGGTTTTAATATTAAGCACCACACTGACTTCAAGCGTACAACCAAACCAACAAATGGCTTGGAAGAAAACTAAAGTTCTGGAAAAGTGCAGCCAATGACCCAAGTCGAAATCTACCAGAACATCTGTGGACAAGAACGCCTCACAGTTTGATTTAAAGAACCTTTTACTCATCCCGACAACGTGACGATGGAGATGCAGTGCGCACACTGATTTATACAAAATGCTATTGTGCTCAATCTGATTCAGTTCAATTTGATCATGTTCAGTGTGAGCTGAACTGTATGCATGGTTTGGTGTTATTGTAAGCAGTCAGGCAGGGGTTTGCTCTGTTTGCCCTGCCATAAAGTCATAATCTGCCACTCATTAGGTCAAGGTCAAGGTCAGCCCCAGCTTCTCCCTATATAAGCAATTTGCCTGAGGGTCAGTGCGGTTATTTTTATTTTCATTTTCATTTTTTAACCAAACATCCAAGCTACTACTCCTCTACACCGACAGAACTCATTAGTGTACCCTCAACATGTGTTTCAAATCTTGCGGTGTGGCTCTAAATCCACAACAGATGTAATCTCCCTCATAATGCAATATCATCCTATTTTTTTTTTTTATGTTACCGTAAATGTTTGACAGAGTCAGGCGACATGTTTTTGTTTTGTTTTTCCCTCTACACTTCAATGCCTGGAAGTGTGACCTGGTTCTCACAGCTGATTAGTTTGATGTCATCCCGTCTCCCTAAGACAGAACAGAACAATGGGGCCCCTGACGTCACAGTGAGCATTGTTGAAATATTAGTAACTTCCCTTGCGTTAATAAAGTGCTAAATATAAAGTGAAGTCATTAAAAAAAAAAAAAAAAAAAAGGATCAGCCCCTTACAATAAGCCACTGCCTCACTGAATGTCCAACCAGCATAAATCCTGCCGCTGTCTGCTCATTTGGGCACTCCTTTTCCTCCTTCTCCTCCTTCTCCTCCTCCTCCTCATTCAGTGCGCACGCTGCTGAGCGCGTAGAAGCCGCTGCAGCGTTCCTCCTCTGACTGTGTGATAAGATCTCTGACTGGAAATATGGTTTTCACGGACATATTCTGCCATCCTCTCTGGGCTGTCTTGTCCGCACTGCTGGCTCTCATTGTGCGCTTGCAGCGCAGAGCCATCTGGGACCCGCAAGCGTGCGCCACGCGCCTCCGGGGGAAGACCGCCATAGTGACAGGGGCCAATACAGGTTGGTTCGCTTCTCACAGTGGCTCCTGACGCGTAGGAGTCATTGTGGCCACAATTACTTATCATCTCTGTGAATCTGGTAACAATGTGATTTGTTCTGCTGATAGTGTGGTTCAACAAGTGCTCACCGTGAGTTTTGGATCTGTTCCTCACGCTCATCACTGCCACTTCATTTTTTTTTTTCATTTCTTTGAGGGAATTTAAAAGCATGCCAGGCTGCTGAAGCCTGGCATGCGGGAGTTCAGTCAGTCAGTCGTGAATAGGCACTACTTCATGTGAACATTAAAAGAAACAGTAGAGCACTGAGGTAAATTATTAACAAATTTGGTTTTCAGGTCAAATTTGAACCTGAAATACCATGCATTGGGTCAATGCATGCTCCACTATGCATTGACCCACAATTGAAATTATAAATTTAATTATAATATCATTTTATTATAGGCTTGTCAATTAGTTTGCAAGTATGTTTTTCCATCAGGGTTAAATCTGGCAGTAATTAACAGGAGTAAAGATTTTGGTTCAGTCAACTGCTTCGCTCATTGCACAGGTGTCAAACTCCAGTCCTGGAGGGGCCACTGCCCTGCAACTTTTAGATGTGCCTCTGCTGCACCACACCTCAATATGATAATCAGGTCATTAAGGCACTGGAGAACTTATCTACACAAGAAGGAGGTAATTAAGCCATTTCATTCCAGTGTCTTGTATCTGTGGCACATCTCAAAACCGCAGGACAGCGGCCCTTGAGGACTGGAGTTTGATACCCCGTCGGCCATTGTGCGCAGTCAGTCTGATGCACATTTTATTGAATTTTATTTTATTGTATTTAGAAAAGACAACATTGCTCTTCATCGAAACGGCTTGAGTACAGATAGTGAAAGGTAAACCACTGATGGGTGAACAGACATCAACATACAGACATAAAAGTTTCAATTTTCTCTTGGACTTCTATGGGGGATTTTTTGCGTAATTCCTAAAATTGGGTTACATGCACAGATGCAGCAGTCCAAGCTGTTGCTCATTCTAAAATAATTTTGCAGACATGAAATTTGGTGTAATTTCACTACTGAAGGTAGAACTGATTAGGTCAATGCAGCGGCACTACGCTGCACTGACCTAATCAGTACTTGCTCATCTGACTGTGTTTCCACATTGAGAGTCAATTACAGGCAGTTTAAAGTTACAGGTGGTTTGCAGATATGAACTAAATACACTGCATACAACTTGAAATGAAATTCAGCCTTTTCAAAATGCTCTCTCTCCCAAATATTCATCCAAAAGTTCAGGTTGAATGAAAATGTACTCCTCCCCATCATTTGTTTGTCTTTGTAGCCTTTTCACTTGGCAATTTGATTTTGCACTGGCAGATGTGGTGGAAACAGAGGGAGAAATAGTATCCGCTGGGGGTGTAGTCTGGACAATAAAGCGATTTCAACAGTTTACCGAGAAACAGACAATGTAAGCATTGTCTGTTTCCATCTTGACACATGTGCAAGATGGAAAATAGATAGCAGTAGTGTCAGTGTGGTTTCCTGATTGTTCTCAAACATATTTTCACTTCTAAATTTGTCAATCAACATATTTCTAGTTTCGAAAGCGACGATCCACAGAGAACTGGGGGAGTGAGCGTCGGAACAAAATGACCTGGGCTGATTAGCTAACTGAGTTGTTTGAATGAAAGTAAACCCATAAATAACACAAGTTTCTGACAAATTCTTGTTTTGTTAATACTGAAAAGACAACGCAGATTACCAAAAACAGCTTAAACGTTTAAAAAAAAATACAGAATTCAACTTTTACTATGAATGAAGTACATTTAGAAACACTGATAGCAAGACCTTTAACTGGAGCTGTTTCAACTTATTAAAATAAACATCATTTATGTTCATTCATCATCCTGGTATTCAATCAAGGCACTACAGATGATTTGCACATCATAATCTGTTTAAAGGAGATGTTTTATATGAGGAATTGAAGGCAAATGAAAAGATGAGCTAAACTTTTACATTCTTAGTAAAATGTAACCTTCTGACCTTACAAGGATTTCTTGTTTGTTTTGTTTAGTGCAGCCAAGAATGTGCTGATATATTTTAACCTTTATAAAACTGAATCTATATGGTAGTAACGTTAACAAAGGTGTTAACATTACAGCTCATCAAGAAAACATTGATGATGACGGCAATGTTTCTACATTGTCATCCACAAAGCATGTGGCTGAAAAATAAGCCTTCTCCGTCCCTGCTGGCTTTGGGCTGCGTTGCGCACTTCACAAAGCCGACACAGGAATCTTATCCAGCCACTAATCTCGATAAACATTGGGCTGTTTGCCTCTTGGGTAAAGTCCTGTAATCAAAGAGGGATCACAAGCAGAGGAAGATTAAAAGAAAAAAATTTGTAGGGTTTTTAAAGGCCAGTCTCACTGCGCTAGAGCAGATTGGATTTAAGATTGGGGGGGGGGATGAACAGGCCAATACAGTGCCTTGGAAATGTATGACTTTGCAACATTTTGTCCAGATACAACCACACATTTCAATTGTACTTTAGGAGATGTTATGAGATAGACCAACACAAAGTAGTGCAATACTGCAAAGTGGAAACAACCAGAAACAGGGTTTCGGATTATTATTCGGCCCCCCAGACAATACTTTGTTTGAAACACACACACATTGTTTCTACAAATAGTGTCACAAGTCTTTTGGAGCATGACTTTACCAGCAAAAATTAAATGTTTTGCAAACACTTTGCAAATTAGCCTAAGCTTTTTGAGACTGGATAGAGGAGTGTCTGTGAATATCAATTTCCAATTGTTGCCTCAGGTACTCAACTGGATTTAGGTTAAGTCTTTAACTGGGCCATTAAAACACATGACTATGCTTTGTTTCACGGTAGGCCCGGCTGTTTGTTAAGGTTCGATGAAAGGTGAGCCTCTGCTCACAACCACTCATAACGCCTTTAAACCAGTGGGACACATGGTGCTGCGAAATATTTATTTTTGGAATATGTACTTTTTCCACTTTGAATACTTAAAATGTAGAGAAATGTGTGATTATTAGTTTGTGTGGCTACCAACCGTTAGAACCAATGCAAATAGCAAAATCCTGCTGTTTTCAGAAAGCGCATGCGTTGCGTTGTCATTGTAGGTATGGTCAGCTCCATCCATATTCCTACCAAACATGACCCCCGTCAGTGTTCATGCTGGAAAAAGAATCCTCAAAGCATGACTCTGTCATCAGTTTCAACTCTCTGTTTCCGTTCCAGGTATCTATGTCTACATATTTTTGCCTCATCTTGACTGGGACTCCCGAGAGATAATGTGTATGACTGGGATAGTGTTGGTCTCGTCTCGCCAAAGCGCATTCTTTCAAAGATTTTCTTTCCTTTGCGTGGAACGTAGCAACTTCAACGTGTCTTCTTATGTCTTCCATTTAACCTGTTCTTCTTGCCACTCTAGATGCCAGATCGGTGGAGATCACGGCTAACCGCTGTCCTGTTGGTAGATTATCCAACACGAGTTGTTGATTTCTGCAGCTCTGCCAGAGAAATTATGGGCCTCATGTTCTGATGGATGCCCATGTCTTTTTGTTTTTTTTCGGTTTATAAAGATGGGGTTGAGATGTTCAGAGCTTGGGATACTGATTTAGCCCAACGCTGCTTTCGACTCGAACACAACTTTCTCCCATTTCTCCCGTCGTGTTCCTCGTGTTTGTTCACGATTGTTCTCCAACTTAAAAGCCCTTCACAGAAATACTAAAAATACACTGGAATGCAATTTCGGTGTATTTTTCCCCATTACACAAAAAGGACTATTTTCTGCTCTACTAACAATGTGACTGTAAAATGAAGACAAATCTGCAAACAGTGGATTGTTTTCCTTTTGCTTCACGGTATTTGTTCAACATTGTCATGCAAAATCTCCTAAAACCTTTAAGAAAAGTTGTAGTAAATGTTTTCCAATAGATATCTTGAATGCTATTTTTTTCATTTATTTATTTTTTTGTTTTGCAGTATTGAGGTTTTTCTACCTACAACAAACTCAAATATGTTTTTAGAAAGCGGCTTATTTGTTGTTTTTTCATCATCTGACCTTTATGTCACTGTGACAGGTTAAATATGTCTCTGTTCTCCTTGTTTTCTTTGCTCGGACAGGCATTGGGAAGTTCGTCGCCTTGGACTTTGCACGACGTGGGGCCCGGGTAATCCTCGCATGCCGAAGCGAGTCCCGTGGCACGGCCGCCCTTAATGAAATTAAGCAGACTACAGGAAACGCAGACGTCCACCTGCGCATCGTGGACCTCTCCTCCATGGACTCGGTCAGAGCGTTCGCAAAGAGGATTCTCGAGGAGGAGAAAGCGCTGCACATACTCGTGAACAACGCGGCCGTATCAGGTGACACAAACGCAGAAATGAAAATGGCTGCCACTGCACGAGCGAAGCCCGTGTTTGCTCCTGTGGGGTTCCGCAATCCCAGCCCGGCAGCGGACTTTAACATTTGTAAATGTGGACCCAGAACCAACCCTTAGCAAAAGCAAGCCAGACTCTGCTTCACATGAGTTCGGCTTGTCTGCAAAGCAAAGAGTTGAGGACTAACTGGAACATGAACTGCCCCAGTCCCCCAAAGAGCCTCCTGCTTGTTAAGTACCATCTGTTAGGCATATGAAAGCAAAAAATATGCCGTTCCAAAGGCATTCCAAAAAAGGAGAAAGCCTGACCCTCACTTTTTTGGGATTAAATAAATCACTCTGTGGCAGCCATTTGGCATTGCAGAGTGAAAGATACATTTTTTGTCCAGTTAACAAGTGATGAAGAGCGACTAAAGTAGCTCTCTGCGTCGCGACCTTGTGATGAGCGGCAGAGTTTAATGTTTTTCTGTTTCTCCACAGCGTTCAGTTTGGCATTTTCTTACTGAATGACGAACTGTGAGTGAGCCCCGGGTTTGGAAATGTTTATTGGCCGCTGCAGGAAATTCCATTGAAATTTATATTCAGTGTTAACAGAGGTTAAAAACAGAAAGACCACCATCCTCACACACACACACACACACACACACACGCACGCACACGCACACGCACACACACACATGACAAATGATCAAATCAAGCAAAAAGACAGACAAGGCGAGTAATTACAGTAAATCCATCAGACAGGATTATGATGCAGTTATAATTCGATTATCATGGAAACACTGACTGTATATGTTATAATGAGAAAGGCAGCATGATTAAATAAAATGCAGCATTATTCTGAAGTTAGGGCCATGCATAAACATAATGTTAGTGTTTTAGTGTTTTGATTGTCATTATGTTCCTTGGTTTTGCATTTTGATTACACCAGTCATGTTTCTACTCTAGAGGTTTTGGTTTATTATGTTTATTTATTCCTTATGTCATCTTGGCCGGAAATGTTCTATTTCCCCTGTTGCGTGCTCTCCATCACCCCTTGCGCCATTTTCTTTCCTCTCTCTCTCCTCAGCCTGGAGCCTGTTAGCCAATCAGCCTGGTCCGTTGTTTAAACTTTACACTGCCAGTATTTATTCTCTCTAAATTCTTTAATTCTCTTAATTCCTTCATGCTGGTTGTCCTTAGACAAACCAGCATGTCCTGAGGCTTCCCTGTTCTCCCTGTTGTCTTTTGGTTCCTGCTTTTTGTGTTTTTGTTTTGCTCTGGCTCCCTGTGCTCCTATATATATATGTTTGTTTTTTTTTTGGTCATTGTTTTTCAGTAAACATTCTTCATTCACTTGATGCCTCTGCCTTTCTGCATTTGGGTCCTAGATCACCACCGCCAGCAACAAGAACATGACGCATAAACAACACGATAAAATAATAAGTAACAATAAGAGCAGCATTTCTAAAATATGTAGCAGTACTTTTCACGATTAATAATGACAAATATAGAAAATATAAACAAACTCAAGTAAAACTGAACTAAAAAATGCAATTTATTATGAATATGATGGATATGTCTTAAAACAGTATAATATACTAAATGTATGAGTAAAATTTGCTTAATTTTTTTTTTCCTGCACTTATCTTTACATCTGTTGATGGCAGGTTTGCCCAGACAGATAACCAAAGACGGGTTTGAGGCTTCCTTTGCCACCAACCATTTAGGACCATTTCTGCTCACGAATCTGCTGCTGGGTGAGGCCTGCGTGTTTTCTCTGTGACGACATCACGGACACCGACTAGTATTACACGGTGCATTTCCTGTGATTTTCATCTCTCTTACATCATCCGAAACCTCTGCGTGTTCTGCGTCTTTGCTCTCCAGATCTCATCAAGCGCTCAGCTCCGGCACGTATCGTCACCGTCAGTTCGCTGAACCACAAGAGGGGTAAAGTGGACTTCTCTCACTTTCACGGCCAGAACCTCGTGTACTGCATGGATCAAGTCTACAATCACACTAAGCTGCATAACATCATCTGCACCAATGAGCTGGCAAAAAGGTTACAGGGCACAGGTAGGGTTAAGTCCAATGAGGAGTTTGATGACAATGTTACTAGCAGCGACGCGCCGATCCAATTTTCTCACATACCGATGCGGATATCGGAGGATCGGTATCGGCCAACACCGATCCGATGCAGAAAAACGGCCCTGAATTCACTCAGAATATCTCTTTTTTTAAAAACACGCTCATAAATGCACCACTAGCTTCACAAGATGTTATGCTAATGGTCCAAATGGTTTAGGACGAAAACAGTCAGCGTAAAATGAATAAAAATTGACAGACACATAGTGGGATTAGCTCAAAAGATTTTCTCGCTTTCCTTTCCCTGCTTGCTCAAAATTGGCTGAGATTATGCAGGAGGTTAGACTGCCAAACGTGGGCCCCTCCCTCACCTGAGATGAATCCTATGGAGAACTTTCCGGCCCTTCTTAAACAGCAGGGAAGGAAAACAGTGCAGCTCTCTCCAAACAGCATCTGGCAGGTCTCGGTTGCTACTAAACAAAACCCGTCAACAAATCAAGAAGCTCACTCCAGGAAGCGAGGGCATGCAACTGTGTTTGGAAAAGCTTTTCAGTTGTTTATTGTTCTCGCTTTAACATGAACAACTTGCATTTTCTTATTTAGATGCACATTCAGACTGGACACTAATAATAGTTGGTGGGGAAGAAGAGAAGAATGATGGCTTAGTGCCACATGGATACCGACGATAAACAAAGTTGGAGAAAAAACATGATTTTGGCCAGTAGTTTTTTGTGTGAATCAGAGCAAAAGTCTTGAATATTGGGGTAATTTCAGGGTGAATGTACTGTACACTCACCAGGCCCAGTGAATTCTGAATTATTAAGATGTGAATCAGCCCAACTCTCAGTACCTTCATATTTTTGCTCATTTCCTGGTGTCTCATCACAAGCTGAGTGTTTCTTAATCAAACTTCTAGTAGCAGTGCAAACAAGGAATGTTTGGGAGGCTGTTCCAGGGAACCGACCGTTTCATTTCACAAGAAGCGCACATTGAATAGTATATTCAGTCAGAAGTACATGTATGACTAACAACTGCCATTTCTCTACAACTTGCTAAATGACATTTAAGTAAACATTCACATGGTTTTGGCTATTTGTTAAGCTTGCATCTTTAATTTTGACCCTGTGAGAATCAGAGGAAATTCACAAGGACTTCAGACTGGTGCAGGCTATTTCAGTTCTGGAAACTTGAATTAATCTCTGCATTCGTTAATCTCCGAAAGAAGAATTGTTTGTCTTTAACAACCAAAAATGAATGCATCCTTGTCAGCTCTTACCTTATTGCACAGTTGAATTGATTCAAGTCATTTTATTTTATTTTTTTAATGTTTTTTCTTATGTCCTGACAGGTGTCACGGCCAACTCCGTCCACCCTGGCGTTGTCATGACGGAGGTGATGCGACACTATCCATTCTGGGTCCGTTACCCTTTTAACCTCATCGGTTTTTTCTTTTTTAAGGTAAGAGCGATGTTTAATACTTCCAAGCACAGTAACAAGTTTTTAAAAACATTGAAACGCTTGCTTATTGCTCAAGTCTCGTCCTGTTACGCCAGGGTCTCGTAATCTGAGACACATGTCTGGTTCAGTGCATGTGCAAAGATGGACTCAATCCAAAACACATACATGACATGAAAAGCATGGAGTTCCATCTTTCGAAATATGTCCCGTTGTAACGACATCCAGATTCACATCTTCACAAGGGCGCGCTCATTTATTTGAGCATATTTTGTGTCTTACAAACATTTTGAAATCGTTGCGGAGATACGATCGGCGTCTGCCGCAGAACTCGTAAAGCGAAGGTCGCACACGGGATATCTGGAACGAATCAAGTTCAAGGGCAGCAGCCAATAATCAGAGAGCGTGAAGCAGAACTTTGACCGGCTGTAAAATTGCGCAACTGATGGATGGATGATGTTTGCACAAAAGGAAACTTAGCAGAAAAGTAGAAACAGGCAAGAAGAGAAGTGGAGAACATGAAGAGTGTAAATAAATGGGCTATTTACTCTAAGGTTATCCGCAGAGCAACCAGAACAGATTTTCTTGAGAAATCAACTCAGCTTCGTATAAAGTCTGTGAGACCCACTGAATAAACTCTCTTCAAAGAACCCAGACTGTGTCGTCCTGTACATCTCCTGCTGTTGTAAATGACTTTATGGAAATACAACAGTGAGGGGAAAAATTTTTGATTTTTAAATTTGTTTTTTGTTAATTTAACAATTTAGATGCAAAATTAAGACTTTTTTTAGCTTTAAAATTCATAGGTGAAATGTCTCATTCACTCTCTGTTTTGTAGTTCTTTCAGTTTCTCCAATTTTTTTTAAGTTACAACTGAAAACTTCAAAGACTTTTTTTTTTTTTTTTTTTTAAAGTAAAAGTAAATCTGACATTTTTATTCCCTGAATTTTACTCTACGCATCTCACCTGCTTTATTTTGGAGCTTTAAAACTTTCGCATCTTTTTCTCTCGCCTCACAGTTTCACACCAGCTCCTGGCAGCCCGCAGCGTAAACCCCAATGCGTGGACAGTTTAGCGGCAGACAAAAACCTGCACCTGGTATTAATTTTTTCCAGATGGACATGAGCTGGATAACTCAAGGAGAAAGTGTACAAAACAACAACAAAAAAAAAAACAGAATAAAACTGATCCCAGTGGCTTTAGTGGCATCTGACAACCAAAACACGCAACCCGGATTTTCTAAGCCATAACGAAGGAAGTTTAGTTACTTTTTTTTTTAAAAGAAGCCTCATGATATGAGCTATAGCGTGGACTTTAAACAAGCTGGGTTGGAAATAAACATTTCTTTACTGTGTTCAAGGTTTTCTTCTAAATTACGAGGCGCTAACAGAAGACTTGCAGCAGCATCTGCTCCCTCTTAGTATTTCTGCTCATTGTATTTCTTCCCTAACCCATATTGTAAAACTGTTATTGTAAATCTAATTTTGAAATGTAGATACATCCTTAGTTTTCGTTTTCTTTTTGGTCTGCTTTCTGTTTTTATGAGTTATGCATAAAACAGAAAGCAGTGGTTATTTGGTGTTCAGTCGGGGGTTTAAATCAAAAATAATTTGAAGCTCTCCTCTTCTCCTTTGGGCTCAGCATCTCAAAGGAAGAGTTTTGACTCTTGTTTCCAGAAATGCTCCAGTCACATCACAGTGATTTGCCTCTGGGGGCGAGTTGAACTTCAATTGGCTCGCTGCTTTCTCTGTGAACAAATCTGTTGTACATTAGCGAATCAGTTCAGGGTTTCCTGCTTGGTGGCAAGAATAACTCCGACTTCAGATGTTTTCGCTTTCGGAATGCTTTGATTCGCTCATCTCTGCAGAGGGGGAACAAAATGATCATTTCTTATGTAACGCATGTGATTCTCGAATTGGTTCTCCTTAACTAAAAGGTAGAAAGAAAAAAATAAACTTCAGAAAAGAGCTTTTCTGCGATTATAAAAAAAATTCTTCCTCGCTAAAACGCTATTCGAGGTTTTACATTTTATCAGTTGAGACATCTTTGACATGCTACCTTTTAACAAAATGCGCTAAAGATTACTTTTACTTTAAGTATCAGTTTCATTTGAAAATGAACTTGACAGAATGAAAATAATTTTTGTTTGTTTGTTGTAGCTACAGTTTGAAAAAAAAAAAAAGGATTTTTAGGCTTGGGTTTAAAAATGCAAAAAAAAAAACATGAATTAAAAGCAGTGATATTGAATAAAGTAATTCTTTGGTGGATCGGGATGTACTCTAGGGATCAGTGTGAAGCGGCAAAAGGAAATTGCCTTTTTTTTCCCCCTCTACTCTAAAGGCTGATGGTTGGAACTATTCATAAAATCACAAAGTGGGTTGACAAAAGTCTACTTCTGTTTGAAGAGATGTTAGCCACCATCATATTTTACTGCAGGTGTCGTACTTTTTCAGTAACCTTGCAGGAAGGAAATGGTTTTAGTTTTGTTTCCTCCAAGCCTTTCACAAGTTTTTTTTGTTTATTATTATTATTATTTGTTTGTTTTGCCCAGTCATATGAGACTGACCAATCTCAGCTTCAGCTTCAGTTTTACAGCAGTGTATGCAATGTTCCCTTATTTTCTTCAATTACCTGTAACTGCCTTTTCATGTTGCGTAATGTCCCTTAAAACCTTGCAGATAGTAAATGCCAGGGAAATTTATCCAGAGCAGCTTAACTTTAGTTCTGGTTCATCGGATGGGGAACTCAAGAAGACTGAAAGCTGAAACCGACTATATTCCAGCAAAGTATTAGTGTAATAAGATCGCACACTTGTGCTACCAGGTCATTATGTTCCTTTCTTAGTTGTTTTTTTTATCTTACCAAAAAAAAAAAAACATTGTGTTTTTATGGGTTTCAAACGCTTGAAGAGCCACAAATTTTTTAAGGCAGTTTTTACGACGCTGAGGAATCACTTAGTTGTCTGAGACCATCCTATTTATCTGTTCAACAAGCTGAACTTCCTGCTCCTTGGTCTGTCGAATTGCAACATGGCGGCAATTTCACCAAACTTCCTGACTGCACATTCACACCTGTGGCTCCTCAGAAGTCTACCTGCAGTGGGGGGACAGTGGTGGGAGGGTTGTTTGCTGCACACGGACACTGACTCTCTGCCTTCATTGTCTCCCTCCACAGTCACCAGAAGAGGGCGCTATCAGCCCCATCTACTGCGCAGTGTCCGAGGAGCTGGAAGGGGTGACCGGGAAGTACTTTGACAGCGACTGCTCCCTGGTGCTTCCTGCGCCTTTAGCTCGAGACCCCGCGCTCGCCGTGAAGGACTTTGAGTTCTGCGAGAAGCTGACCTCGAAACTGTAAAGCAGCTGCCTGACCGGGACTGAGAACCAGACAAACAAAAGTGAGATAAAGTGGGTCAGCTGGAACATTTTTGTTTTCCATCAGTTTTTTCCACCACTTCCTGCCAAATGAACCGCCATGATTGTTATATGAAGACGTTAAGTGGCCCCGGTTTTCCGCGAGGTCACCTTCTCGTGCCGTGAAACCTTTTGGCACATTTTTTAAACACGTCTCTCAAGAATTACTCCAGAACCTCCGAGGCACGATACAATCACTTCCCTTTATTCTTTTGATTCATTTAGACACAACGAAACATCGACAGCATTCAGCGCTTTCCTTGACAATTTACACGACTTTTCCTCCCTCCGGCGCCCGCGGCCTCGCTATTTGTCTGCAGGGACACAGATGTAAGAGAGGAAAGGTGGTCACACCCACACTTTTCTAAATCGAGGACAATTCAAGATGGCGCCAGTCACCTTTCCGTCTCTGCTCCACTATTTCATGGATGATCTCCTCGAGCACCGGGGCCACGTGATCCACCTGTCTGGGTAAAAGGCGGACAGCTACCTCCAACGACTCGTCCTGGAAACGACGCACGCGCGCGCGCACACACACACACACACAAAGCGTTAGAAAATAACTGACGTTTGTCACACGGACGTTGAGGACGAGGCGGGCCGCGTGCTCACAGGAAGTCCGTCGTGTTCCACCAGAGGGGCCTGCTGGACGGCGACCTCTTCCAACTGGCCGTTCTCTGACCGAGTCTCCATGTCTTTCTTACCGTTCTGCTGCTGACGCACAAGTGCAAACAAAAATAATGATAAATGAAGATTAAAAGTGGTGTTGGGATTTAAAAAAAGACAGAGAGAGAGTGAAATCTTAATTTGTTTCAAGTGGGACACATAATTGTATCAAGGTTTTAAAACCAATAGATGTCGCCTAGTAGTGGTAGAAATGTTGTGCCTTTGCGGTTATGATTGTGTGACAGCAAACTTTCTCGGGTCTGAAAAGGAACCATCCACCACTGAAAGATGGACAAATTTTACCCACTGAGGGGGCGAGTTTGATACCTGCTCTGACAACCAATTACTAATTTTTTTATTTTTTTTCCCCCTCTGTTTGCTGGACTGTAAGCAGAACCAAAGTAAATGGAAATGGGTTCTAATGTATTTTAAATAAACAAATACAATAAAATAAACTGATATGCAGTGGTTTAAATACATGAGTTGGTTCTCAAGGTGAGGAATGAGATTGTAATTTGGCCTGGATTAAATCAGCTTTTCGGGTGTCATCATGTACTTTTTAGATTATGTTGTTTCTCAATAGTTCAGGGTTTTAATTATCTGAATTATGCAAAGCTAAATCTTTCCTTTCAAATATAAGCTCACCCGACGACGTCACATCGGCTGCAAAACAGCTAATAAGAATTTGTCTTGGTAGTTGAACACAAATTCTTAATAATCCTGCTCACACACCAGGTGTAGCAGAAACATTACTTTCCACATTTTGAACACACTGACTCCACTCTGAGACATGGTGGTGGCAGCATCATCCTGTGGGGATGCTTTTCTTTCAGGGTGAACAGAGATGCTTGTTAGATGGAGCAAAAACACAAAGCAATCGGTTTATTTTTTAAAATAAATAACTACTAGAGGTTGAAGTACATATCTGACTGAGGCAGAGGTTCACCTTCCAGGCCGATAAAGTATCTTCATGTGTTAGAATAGCCTAGTCAAAGTTCAGAGCATGGACATGCACACATAGACACTGAGAGGTTGCTAGAGCACCTGAATTTTTTTACTCTGTTAAAAAAAAAGTGCCCTTCTGAATTTTTGTTGTTTTTGTTTCTGCAGTGTATACAGAAACAAAAACGCGTTTTTACGCCGGCCTGAGACAGAATTTTAACGTATAAATAAGGAGTTCTGGCAACCACTGCTCTCTGTATTTTACTTTAAGTTAGAGTTTTTTTTTGTTTGTTTTTTTTTTTTTGCAGTGTAGTATGTTAAAAATTAGCTTAAAGCCAATATTACCAATGTCACGTGCAACACCTCACACACGCATACGTGCTACGCCACTTGTCTCTCTCAATGTGTATCAATTACTTCAAGAAAAAAATGAATTCAAATGTGTCTTGTAGTTGTGACAATTGTTAAAATGGTCCCTGATGAATTCTGCTTGCCCTCATGTCTTCTTTCACTGCAAATGCAGTAAACAAGTCATCTCTGTCTCACAAACATGTCATTTAAACACACGACTGAGGCAAAATGAGCTGAGTGACATCATAATTTTGACACTACAAAAATGGCTTTCATCAAGCTGTGTTCAGTTAAAGTGGGCCGTGTTGATTAAGTTGGATTTTCTATGTGTAAAGACGATGATGTGATCATCAGAGTATTTTAAAATCAGCAGAAAAATCTTTTCAACAGCACTCAGATTGTAGTTAATCTCACTAATCCTCATTCTCTAAGAATAACATCTGCCATCACCTGCCCTCCCAAAATGGGAGGTACCAATGGTTCAGAACTAAATCCATTTGAGAAGTGACGGCTACACACACACACACACACACACACACACACACACACACACACACACACATATTCAGATACTCTATGTTAGAGTGTGGTTGACACTGAATACATCTTGTATTAACTCTGTGCTATTCAGTGATGTCGTGTTATTGTACACATGTTGTCTGTTGTTATGGTTTCTCGGTTCGGTTCTGCTTTTTTCCCCTCTGTAGAAACAGACTGGGTTGTTTGCTGGTATTCTCTCTATCCTTCTTCCTCTCCTCTATTCCTTCCTCTTTTTAACACTCTCAATTTTTGTTCTGCCACATTTCTCCACTTCTGTTTCATCAGGTTTTTTTCATCCGTTACATTTGGAATGAACCAAAAGCAATTTCTGGAAAAGTTTTTGTTTTCCTGTCACTTTTTCTTTATGAACTACATTGTATGCGTTTGTATTGTCTGTCGCTTCTTTCTCTATGTTTACAATAAGGGTAGATCATTTGGCAAATGGCATTGGATAACACATAAACAGAAAAAAATGAGTGGCGTGAGGGGAAAAAAGACATAGTGTTATATTAATTCTCTAAACAATGTTCTGTTTCAAACCTAAATGTACCCATTTCCAGACCATTTTGTCAGAAATTGAGCACATTAACCTTTTATTATAAAAGCTACTGACTGACGTTCTGTAATCAGTTTGACCCGAGCTGAGTACCTTCATCTTCAATATCTCCTTGGGGCTGAAGAAGGTGATGTGTCCCTCTGTCCTCTCCACCACCAGAGCCAGGAAGCACACCAGCACCACGCAACCCGCAACAGCTCCACGCATGCTCATCCTCCTCTCGCCTGCACATATGTACACGCGCACACCTTTACGCTGCGCATCGCCAGCGTAAAGAGCCAGACCGAGCGGCGGGTGGCCCCCGGAGGCGGGGTGGGGGGGGGGGCCACCCAGGCTGCAAGCAGAACTTGGTGAGTGCTTGAGAGAACGACGTGAGAGCGAAAGCAGGTCAGCAATCGACAAGAGGTGCAAGGAAAACTAAAACTGATAAAAGCAGGGAGAAGGACGCAAGAGGATCCCCTGCTTATGTAAGGGAAACGTTGACCGGCAGATAAAGGAGATAAAAGGCAGGGAGATGAGAAGGGCAGAACAACAAATGGCTCAGCAGATAAGACGGACAAGGAGCAGAAGGGAGTAAGGGATACTCAGAACAGCGACGGAGATATCTGCACTGAACATGAGCGGATGAGAAAGGGGCCAAAGAGCAAAAGAGCCAGGTGTCAGAAGGAAGGGAAGCCCTTAGAGAGAGGGAGGGAAGCAGAGGAAGCCACAAGTTACTCACGTGCTGTGTCAGCCTCGGTCAGTTGTTTGGGGAAGTGTTGGTTAAGATGAGCAGGGCTCCACCGGTCTGAGCCTCAGCCTGCCCCGGTCAGCCTTTATATCCAGACTTCTCCAGACCCCAAACGCTTTGCTGCTGTCCTCCCTCACATCCGCTCCTCAACGAGCTCCTTCAAGGACTCTCCTCCTGGCTCCTGGAAACGCAGACATTACTCGGGGATCTGGCTTTTTGTTTTATTAGGGTAATAACTTCACCGGGCTGTTTGTCAGAATGACAAATCAGCACACAGATATTATCAGCAGGGGGCTTAAGATTGGTTTACATCCCTCTCCGCTGTGCATTATTTCATTGAAACACACGAACAAGTTCAAGATTTCTCAAAGTCATTCATTATCGCTTGTCCATTACATCAATGAACCAACTCAGAATGTGTCTTAAAGACATACTAATGTGTCTTACAGTTTCTTTTGGGTCAAATAGCTGAAAGAAATAGAAAGCCACAGGACAATCTGTCCAAGGAGGTCAGTCATAAATTATCTTCTCCAAGTTATTATCAGACACCGAGCGGCATTTATAACCGGTGCTTGCGCACATACAGACCCCTGTATATCCGTTGCTGGGGAGTTTCAGGACTCTGGAGAGCTTTATTGATGTTTTCCGAAATATGATACTCGACTGTTTTCCTGCATGGCTGCAAAATGGTACTGAGGGTCTGCAGGAAGGAGGAACGTCCAGTTGAAAATAGTTTTGTTGTTGCATTTGGCGAGTCAAGTGCACGGCTCTGTGCGTCTTCTTTTGTTCTTTTTATGACGACGGCAACGGGACGGAGAAATCATTGTGACATTCCCGCATCTCTCGGCATCAGAATTTTGGGTTATTTTGTATTTATTTGTGTTTTCCCCTGCCCAGGCTGCAACGATTACGCAACAAACAATGTTCATGAATTTAGAAAGCAAGAATTGGGAGTGCAAGTTTGAATTCGTGGTGGATTTTCTCTCTCTTCCACGCAAGGCCAACCTTACACACAGATGCTTCAATGTTTAAATATTTGACTGAAAAAGAAACAACAACTTGATTTTAGTTTCGATCAACAAGCTCCTGATACACTTCAGAGTGTATTTTTGACCAAATTCAGTCAGTGTTGGTAAAGTTCATTTAAACTGTGCTTAAAACACCACCTTCATTTCTCACATTGAATCAAGTTTCATCTTCCAACAGATTGAGAGCAACTAGGGAGGAGTAATTATTGTGATGTGTATCAATATTATGATTAGAAATTCGAAATTTTTAAAATCAGGACAAGAAATTTGAGTTTTTGTGAAAATGATAAATTCCCAGTAATGTTTGAAAATCCCTTAAATTCACAGTATCATCTGAACTGACAGTATTTTTCCATTTTGAATTCATTGGGAGCTTCAGTAAATATGTATACATTTGAAAATATTGTTAGATTCAGTTAATGTGAGCAGTTTGGCCATAGGATCCCTCCTTATTTGTGTAACTGATGCCCTGAAGAAACCTATTTCAAAATGGATATGTTTTTTCAGGAGGACAATTTGTGTTATACCTTTTTTTATTAACAGTTTTATTGTTATCATAATAAATAAAACCTTATATGCTGTGATAAGATTTTAAGAACATATTGTCCATCACTTCTGCCAGAAACTCAACAGTAATGATCAGCTGGAGAAGCAGAAGAGTTTATTTTTTGACAGTCTTCACTCTTTTAAACCCAAGAGCACTGAATCATTTATTTACACACAGGTTGATGTTTTCAAGCCGTTATTACCATTAACTGTGATTATTTTTCTTATCTAAAAAAAAAAAAGAAAATTATATATATAGAATATCACATCAGACCAAAAAATCAAAACATAATGCAGAAATGAGACCCCAAATAAGGTTATGCCTTTGTCCTCATATAGTACTGGGCCAGATCTGCCTCTAAGGCATGAACAGACATTAAAGTGAATTTGAGTTTATTCAAATTTATGAAACAATATTGTTTTTCCCCAAAAAGAAAATATCCATGATTAGATTAAAAAAAATATGCATGATCATCTTATTATTACACTACTATTACTGTTGAATCTTGCAAAAGATGCGGGAATCTCGCGGTGTTGTGCAAATCTCGCGGTGTTTTGTGCACGTTGCAACGTGCTGAAACTTCTCCGCCGTCTCTTTCCTCAGAGGTGAACAAGCAGAGCGGACGCGCACTGCGTGGTTCTGCTGAGACCGTGATAAAAATGGTAAGTTCAGGGTGATAAATCAGCTGGCAGTCAGACAACAGCTAAAGCAATCGTGCCATATCTTCAGTTTATGTTTCGCGGGAATGTTCGCCTGTATTTGTGCGTTTATCGCAGCGCAGTTGTAGGCCTTCTGTAGCGGTGAGGCGCTGTTAGCCACCGCTGCTTGATATTAGCTACTAAACTTGTTTCCTCGTTACCAACACAGGTGGAAGACATTTCTGAGAAATGTATATGTAACTTTATTAGTAGCACCGCTTCAGACAAAAGTATGTATGTGCTCTCAACTCACCATTTTGAGTTTTAGTTGGGCTGTTAGCAGAAGCTAGCAAGTAGCATCTTCCAGAGGGCCGAGGCCAGCACGTGGGTTGGTGATGAGAACTATTGGGTTACATAGATCGATATGCTATTCAGTCTATTAGACATTTAAACTGTATATAAGTCAATCGTTGTTCTGTTTGAGCTATTCTTTAATTATTAAATTGAATATACCCAAACTAAGTCTTTTCATGTCAGCATGGTGACCACGTGTGGACACCATGCTGATATGGTGTCCACACGTGTCAACTCAACATTGACGGTCCTGCTGTCAATGTCGAGTTTAGTCGTTCAGTCTCGTGAATCTCCGCTCTGCAGGTTTTGCTCCATGTGTTGTTCGAGCATGCGGCAGGCTACGCGCTGTTCGCCGTCAAAGAGGTGGAGGAGATCGGCATGCTGCTGCCTCAGGTGAGTGTCTGGGTGTGTTTGTCTGTGGCCACGTTCATTCTATAGGAGCTGGACTCACTCAGTGTGTGTGTGTGTGTTTGACAGGTGGAGGAGAGCGTGTTGAATCTGGCGAAGTTCAACAGCATGGTGAGCCTGGCCGCCTTCTTCCCCTTCAAGTCTGCTCAGGCGGCCCTGGAGAACATGAACGCCATCTCTGAAGGTTTGTGCGTTGCAGCTGCTGCAGGAGAACGAAGGAAGGATGCCCTCAAAGCTGCACCAATTGGGCTCCGATTGCAGCTGATTTTTATCAATTGGACCTGCTGAGGCAGTTTCCCTTTAAAAACTCGCCCACATCTAACCTTTTATTCTCTGATATTTTCCTGCGAGTTCCATAATAAACTGAATTCTTTAAAGATGAAGCGATAAGTTTAATTATGAAATAAATTCCCTCTCATTTCTGAAATCTCACCCCTGCTAGCAGTTTGATGTAAAATGTACTTTTTTCTTAGCTTTATATCTCATTATTCCCTCATAATATAAAACATTTGGAATGTTGCCTTGTTTGAGAAATCCTTTAATCTCCCTTGGCAACCATCCGGCTGTGCAAGATGTTTGTCGGACCTAGCGCTGCCTTTGAGGCTCGGTCTAATTTAGAGGTGTGGTTTCCAAGCTTCTGATCTAATTGGAAGCTCCTTCAGACTATCCAGCAACAATCAGCACATCTTCTCATATGAGCAACTTGTCAGTGTAATGCAGGTTGAAAACATTGTTGAAGGGTTAATGGAAGAGCCATGTTGTGGTGACTTTCTGAAGGTGGAGTTTCATAAAGAGCATTACTTTTTAAAGAGACAGAGGCCCAATTTTAAGGTGTTAAATTACAAAGTAAAATTTCTGATGTCACATTTGATATATGCAACTTTTTTATAACAACTGACAGTAACATAGTTACTTGAGTATGGTATGAAATGGCACCATGTGCCTAGAAAAAAACAATACTGCCCATTTTAAAAAAAATCTGCCGATAACGAGTCTGTGTCTTGGTTCATCTCTGCTCCTCAGCTGTAATGATGCACTTTAATCTGTCAATCCACTGAATTGTGATGACAACCTAATGTTAACACTGAACATCTGAGGAAAGCAGCTCAGTTTTTTTGTGACGTGGATAATGTTTGTCAGGATTCGATTGGCTCAGTGTTTGTTTTCGTTCGTGTACAGGTGTGGTTCACGCAGACCTCAAGCTGTTCTTGGAGACGAACCTTCCTCTGTCTGGAAAGAAGAAGGCGGTTTTGGGGGTTTCCGATGCCAAAATCGGAGCCGCTCTTCAGGAGGAATTCAGTATTTCCATACAGACTGGAGGCGCAGTGGCTGAGATAATCAGAGGTGAGAACGCAACCAAAAAAATGGCAAAGTTGGAACGAAGGTGAAAGAAGATTCTTATTTTTATGTGGCCTGTTGTGATGCATCCTTATCCTGAAACTCATGAAGGTTTATACTGAAAATCTGAACAGCCACAAGACTACATCGCTTTGTCTCACCTGCCAGCGAAACGTCTCAACTCGTCCTTCATCCCCACAGGTGTGCGCCTGCACTTCCACTCCCTGGTGAAGGGTCTGACGGCGCAGGCCGCCTCCAAGGCCCAGCTGGGTCTGGGTCACAGCTACTCCAGAGCCAAGGTCAAGTTTAACGTCAATCGGGCCGACAACATGATCATCCAGTCCATCGCTCTGCTGGACCAGCTCGACAAAGACATCAACACGTTCTCCATGCGAGTCCGGTGGGTTTATGCTGAAAACCCACCAACCGATTCGTCACGATGAATCGGTTGTTGAAACAATCGTCAACTAATTTAGTAATTGGTTAATCGTTAACTGGAGAGACTCAGAAAAAGTCTAAAAGATAAACACACACACCAGTAATTAAGCCAAAACTGTACAAGCAAAATATATAAAATATGTTTCCCTTAGAAGCTTTCTAAGCCTGGTGGCTGGGCGCCAGCAGCCCATCGTGTTTTTGACTTAAAAAATGTTTACAGTTCACAGGAAATTTGAAAATGTCATTTGATGACTATATGTTATTGAAATATTTGGATTAATACCTGAGCGCCAACTGTAAAGTCTTAAAAATGCAAACATTTCAAAAAGATTTGAATAACTAAGCAGTGCTTAGCCTGGTGGGAGCACAAGAAAAGCCTGGTGTCCCGCCAGAAGATGGGGGGGAAAAAAAAAAAAATCTTTTTGTAAATATGTTCTACTCAGAACTCCTCCAGTTTCATAGTAAATGTTTTTCATTTTGGGAAATTAATAATGCAATAACACATTTACTTTTTTTAAAGTAAATTTTCATGTTTTAATGGAATTTTACTGTATAAACGAGGCTTAAAGGGTTAAAGAAAAAAAACAAACTAATCAATGGAATAATTGATTTATTAAAATGATGGTTAGTCGCTGCCCTGGTTTAGATCACGTTTGCGTTTCCTGAGCTGTTTACAGCTCTGCATAATGGTGATCTTTTGTTGGATTCAATGATCAGCTTTCACACCTGGTCCTCCTCACGCTTACCACAGACTGTGCATCAGAGCACCGTCTGCATAGAAACAGGAGGCACATAAATCTCTTCCAACATTGGTGCAGTGCTGGCTAAGGTCTGGTAAGGCAGCTTTGTTGGTCGAGACATCTTGCATGAAGGTGTAGCTGGTTACTCCTAGGTTTATTCATGCTGTGGTGCTGGATGCTTTTCGCTTACGTTTGTTTGTGTGTTTTGGCAGCGAGTGGTACGGCTACCACTTCCCGGAGCTCATCAAAATTGTGACGGAGAACTCGATGTACTGCCGCCTGACTCAGCTCATCGGCAACAGGAAGGAGCTGTCGGAGGAGAGCCTGGAGAGTCTGGAGGAGGTGGTGATGGACAGCGCCAAGGCTCAGGCCATCCTGGACGCGTCCCGCTCCTCAATGGGTGAGCGAACTGCCGCAAGAACCTCTGATCTCCCGGTGAGGTTGTGGTAACAAACGGAGCGCGGGTTACGACTTTTCCCCAAAAAATAATTTCACAATAAAATGCATAAATAAAATTAGTATCTGAGGGATTTTAGTTACCTTAGAAAACATTGAGCCAAGACTGGAGACACAACCTCATGAGGATGAGCTGAAAGCTCAGCTTCTAGTATTGAGAGTGGGGTCTGAGTAAATGTGCCTGCCGCACCTTTCAGTTTTGAAAAGGTTAAAAATGTTTACCTTTATTATTTTTAGCTTAGTATAGAGTATAGTGTGTAAGATTCCAGTAGACGGGACAAAACGCGTTCCAAGTTATCAAGCCCCTTTTTTGCCCACCTTGGACCTCCAGTCGTCCTCGGTGCCGAACACAGGGGGGCAGAGAGAGTCTCTCATAAACCTGCAGTGAAGGATCCCGTCCTCACTGCGGATCCTGTCGGGAGAAACAACCTCAACGTAAAGATGCTATTACTGCTGAAAACATAGTTTTTTCCTCTCACCATCTCCTGACCGCCTTCCCCTCATCCTCCTCAGGAATGGACATTTCACCCATCGACCTGATCAACATCGAGAGGTTCTCGAACCGCGTGGTGTCCCTGGCCGCCTACCGGCTGGAGCTGCAGGAGTACCTCCGCTCTAAGATGAGCCAGGTGGCGCCGAACCTGGCCGCCCTGATCGGAGAAGTGGTGAGCTCGAGATGAAATCGGCGCCCAGTGGCGCGTTGGGACCCATGATGTTCTACCAAAATCTGTCAATCCCCTGAATCTGTGTGATGAGAAATAACTCTGGTGCTGATGGTCCTGAAAATATACGCAGAGCTCGACTTCGCTCTCAAACTTTCAGCCAAGTCAACATCTTCTTTACCGTTCTGTTTTGTCTAGGTTGGAGCCCGGCTGATCTCCCACGCCGGGAGTTTAACCAACCTGGCCAAGTACCCGGCCTCCACCGTTCAGATCCTGGGAGCGGAGAAAGCCCTGTTCAGGTACTGGGGCGCCCCCTCCCTGCTGGGGGAAGACGTGGCTGCGGTGATGGCAGGGTGGGGCCGCAGCAGAGCAGGGTGACCGGAGGAGCTCGTCTCCCCCGGAGTGATCCCGCTCTCTAATGCAGCCCCGCAGTCTGAGCAGCCGCCGCAGCGCCGAGGTAGAACACCGACCAGCTCTGAAGACGATAGTATCTTCTGCTGTAAAGAGCGTTAGAAAAACAGATGCTGACAGGAAATGTCATTTTGTAGCTTCTGCTCTTTAAATGCAGTTTAATGACGGTAGTTTAAAGGTCTGATTTCGTCAAAGCTAACTATTAAAGACTAACACTCGGCTCTGTTCTTGGCTGAGTCAAAACATTCATGTTTTACTTTATCATATTTTTAGACATTTAAAATGTTCAAATCAAACCAACTAATATGAATTAATTGCACAGGAAGTTCCAGAAGTCTGATTTTACCTGAATTTTATTATTTCTTATTTTATAATGTCCACAAGAGGGCGTTGCTCAGCTGCTGAGAAGCTTTTGCATTTTAGCTCTTTAGTGATCTCTGCTCTGAGTAGATAGAACATTTGAAGGGTTAAACTCTAGAGAGAGCTCCTAATGACAATACCAGAGTTTTTTCTTTCTTTTCGTGTGTTTTCTTTCTTTCTCATATTGCATATTTTCCAGTGAGAGGCTCTCATGGTTTCTGCCAGTCGTGTCAAAAAGCGCCTGCGTCTTCCCACAGAGCTCTGAAGACACGAGGCAACACGCCCAAATACGGCCTCATCTTCCACTCCACCTTCATCGGCCGCGCCGCTGCCAAGAACAAAGGCCGCATCTCCAGATACCTGGCCAACAAATGCACCATCGCCTCGCGCATCGACTGCTTCTCCGGTGAGCGACTGCGCCGCGCCGCTCTGCCGTCAGCTGCAGCGGCGGCCGCAATGATGCTTTCATTTTTCGTCAACAGCATTCATCCGTCAGGTTGATGTTGAGATGTGACTTTCTGAGCAGGGCTGCGTGCGCTCCGCAGAAAGTTAGACCCGCTTCTCTCCGCGCGTTGACCGTTTTCTCTTGCTGCCTCCCAGAGCTCCCGACCAGCGTGTTTGGAGACAAGCTGCGCGAGCAGGTGGAGGAGCGTCTGTCCTTCTACGAGACCGGAGAGGTTCCGCGGAAAAACATGGACGTCATGAAGGAGGCTGTGAAAGAGGTGAGTTTTCTAACTTCTCACTGAGTTTGTAAATCCTTGGAGACGAGCATAGCGTTAACTTCACGTCTAAACGGTGCTGTAAATGATGATCAATTGTTCCCCTGACATCACGGTGAGGGCAAAAACTGATTTAATGAGCCTGATGCAGCATTTCACACGCATTCAGAGACGATCCGATCCGGAGACGATCCGATCCGGAGCGGCGTTGCTGATTTTAACGGTTCCTCTTCCTCCCCCTCCTCAGGCCACCGACGTAGCGGCTGAAATCAAGCGGAAACTGGAGAAGAAGGAAAAGAAACGGAAGAAGCGCGAGAAGAAGATGCAGGAAGTGGGAGAAAACGGGGAAACGAACGGTGAAGCTGAGGTGAGCCGTTTTTAGCCCTTTCGCTCCCCTTGCTGCATGTTTCGATTTGAGACTCGACCCGCGTTTGTGGTCCGTTCTCAGTGTACGACATGCAACATCAACTTGTGACTCCGAACCATTGGCTGGCCCTCATCAATGGGCTCGATCACTGAAGAGAGTCAAACAATTGCAATCAATCGGAACAGAAAATCCAGTAACCATCGGAACTAAAAGTACATTTTAACAATCACTAAAACTTTGCATTTTCTTTCCTTTTAAGGAGGAGAACGGAGACGTTGACACGCCTGTAGCGAAGAAGAAAAAGAAAAGACAAGCCGAAGACGAGGCCGAAGAGGCCGTGGAGACCGCGGTCAAGAAAAAGAAACAAAAGAGCGAAACGCTGGCGGCGGAGGAAACTGAAGAACTTCCAGAACCAGTAACGTCTGAGAAGAAGAAAAAGAAGAAGAAGGCGGATTAGTGACAAAGACTTTCTATTTTTGTGTACAGTTTTATTTTGTACTTAACCGAGGTTAGTTTATGGAGAATACATGCTTATGAATGTGTCATAATTCCATGTGTAAATATATTTTGTATTAAAGTGAGGAAACATTTGGCGCCCCCAGCCTTAAGAACCAGACATACCTGCTGATTTGTGAGGTTTGTGCGACTCTTAGGATTTTGAACTTGAGCTATGTGGAAGATCCCGATGCCATCAGCACTCATCCAAACATTTCCAGTGAAGCACATGCCCGACACATAAAGCTTTCACAGGTTTACTCTGTACGACGACGTAACAGAATCAGTCCTGTGCTTCTGTAGTTTTGTTTCCAGAAAGTCGTCTGATTCATGTTTTAATTGCCAGCTAATGAACTTACCAGTGTTATGTCCAGGATTTCCCTGATCTGTACCATCATGAGGAACTGTTCAGAGAATCTTGTTTGAAAATCCCTCCAAGTTTCGCTTTTGTCAAGATGCCTTGAATTTTTGTGATATTTTTGTAATAAAATGCAAGTCAAATCCCGGGTGTTAAAGTGTCACTGAGAATATAAGGATCACTCCTGCCGTGATGTTTACAAATCATAACAGGCTGTATTAATGTTAATTATCATTGGATAAGATTCTTTGATATCACTTCATCAGAATATCCTGTTTAAAACGAAAAGCAATTGCACGTCTGTGCTAATCCCTTAATGAGAATATCCTACTTTTTAAAAAAATATTTTAAATACAGAAGTATTTATAAGTAGTATCAAACAGGTTTTTCTTGAAATTAAACAATCACTGCAAGCTCTTGTTTGCACATTAACACGCTGTTCAATGTGCTGATCCCTGCTAAAAAGAAATCTGAATTGAACCGAATCACGCATGCGCACAGCTGCTTCTCGTCAGACGTTCCTACCGCAGCACGGATGGACAGCGGCACTACGTGTCGGTGCGCAGGTGGGATGTTTTGACAAGAAGTCTGCTGAGTAAGCAGTACGTGACACAGCATCGAGGTAGAACGGCGTACATCTATGTAATCATTTGAACTATTTAAAAACAAAAACAAAAATCTGATGAAATCGATTGCAGTGAGTTGTACTTTAAATCTCAGGAATACAAGGCTGATGAACGAGCCTTCCACCAGCGCCTGAACGCACCACAACAGCTGCGTTTGCAGTTTTTGAGGACTTTTCGAGAAAGCCTAAAAAAAAACAAAAACACAAATGGACACAAGTTGCGTCATTTTACGTAACAATAAATGTCTCCGTTTTTCCCCGAACGCCATTTGGACCCGGTGTGCGTGAAGGCGGCGGGCGAATCCAGTTCAACGAACCTCGTAAATATTAATGCCAGATCACTAAAGAACTGTTAATAACTTTTAATTTGGACAACAAGGATTAAAATGACATCAAATCCAAGGCTTGGCCGATCAAACCAGCCAACAAGTGAGAATTCAGGAATGAGAGACAAATGGAAAGAAACTGGGAGAAAGAAGAGAAGTCAAGCTATTAAAAGTCGCCCTCAGTATGAGGATTCACAGATGCAGGCGACCAAAAGTTACAAAAACATAGTTTTTTTTTTTGTTTCCCCAAAATAATAATAATAATAATAATAATAATGATGATAATAAAAAAGGCCTTTTGCTTTGAAAATGATGCGTATAATCTATGTACACCATTCTCAGTTTATGGTTGCAAACAAAGAAAAATCACATCACAAGATGCTTGTGTTCAAGTATATTCACCAACTTTATCTCCATGGTTTAGCATTCTCATCGTTCCACTTTCTGGTTTTTTTTTTTTGTTGTTTTTTTGTTTTGTTTTTTGAAATAAAATGTCCTTCAAAATAAAAACAATGCAGAAAACCACATTTTATGTCCTACCAATACATATATACTGTATAAATACATAAATATATTTTACATACAACAGCCATAAATTTGAAAAGGGGGATATACAGAGCAAAGGGGGGGAGGATGGTAGTGTGTGTGTGTGTGTATGTGTGTATTTTAGCTTGTGTTGTAAAAACGCTTCTGTCCCTCTACGATCGCGCGTCGTCGACCCGTGTGTGTGTGTGTGTATGTCCGCACGCGCACACACACACACTCTCTCTCTCTCTCTCTCTGCAGAAGCAACCGTCTCAGTTGGCCCAGTAAGGGGAGCTGCCGTAGCTCGACTTGTTGACTTGGCTCTTCTGCTGCAGGCTGCTGGACTGACCACGCTGGCTCGGCCCGCCCTGAGGAACCAAACGTCCGACCGTTAACCCAAACAATAATCATCTACAGGGACATTTCTCCATTTGTTCTGCTGGAATATCTAATAAAACAAATCTTTCTATATCAATTTAACAGCAAAAATACTTTTTTTTTTTTTCTTTTCTTTAAGTGGTTTGAATGTATTTCAACATTTTCTGATTCTACTTTGTGTGTTTGGTGCAAAAGTCTTTTTCCAAACGACCCAGGATTTATTTTGGGTTTTTTTCCCTCCCCACAAATCCCAATCAAGTTGAACCTTTACAGGCCAAGGAGCCACTTTTTTGTCTTTTGCTTTAACTTCTGGTATTTTTCTTTTTTCATCCCCTCACAAATTATGACCCCTATATTTGTTAATACCTGCCATGTAAAATTAGTTGTTTTTTATTTGTTCAAATTAAAGAAGCGACATTTTAATGACTATATTAAAACAAATTGCAGAAAATAGAATAGAATGTTAAAACTTTGTGGAATATTTAAGGTGAAAAATAAACAACAAACTTCATTGCATCAAATGATGCTAATTGTTTTTTTCACTTATGAAAATGCACAATTAGCATCATTTGGTTTTGAAGATACTTAAAAAAAAAAAAAAAAAACTCCATCCAGTTTTTACACTGCATATCGTATGTATACAGTATTGTGATATAATGTGTCAACATGAAGTTGCTGACACAGAGGCTCGTGGGCCTGAAAACACACTGGGAGAGCAGAACACAACTTCATTCAATTATTATTTGCAACAAAATGACGAAACAAATAGCAAAAACAAGGTCTGTATCTCATCTGGCGTGAGGTTAGTCGATTTTACAGAAAGCTTGTGAAACCTTGATGATTGGAGAATCGCCCATCAAAAGCTCACCTGTCCGTCCTGAGCGAGGTGGTGGTGCAGCAGTTGTGAGTGTGGTTGCTGGTGAGGCAGGATGTGGAGGAATGGGGGGGGTGCATAGCCTCCAGGAGCTGCTCCGGGGTTCAGCGGTCCGGGGCCCCCGAGGGCCGACGGCAAGCTGAACGGAGGAGGGGTCCCTGCATGGAAAGCCTGCTTATCGAAAGACTGCGGACGGATGAAAGGAAGGCGGTGGTTAGTAAAAAAAAAATGAAAAAAAAAACTGGGTGACGGCAAAACGATGATGGGAAGCGGAGTTCAGGCGGCCTGACCTGGGTCTTATTGTAAACACTTCCACTGATGTCTGGCACGCCGGAGTTACTGGATGTCACTGAGACACCTGCAGTGAACACAGGAGAGGCACTCGCATCTCAGGAACCGAATGGATGCGACCGCTTTTCAGTCCATCTTACCTTTTCCAGGCCCTGCAGCAGCAGATTTGGCTTGTGCCTGTGAAGAGGAGTTGTAACCTTTACTGTACTCGACTCCCGCTGGCCCTGCAGTCAGCTCCTCATAACCTGCAGACAAAGACGTGCGTCGAGAATGACAAAACCGGTCCGGGTTCCAACATTCTTCCTGCACGACGGGGGGAACTCTGTGAAACGCGACACCAACCTGAGCTGAAGGCGTGCTGGCCGTACCCGCTGGGCTGCTGCTGCGCCTGCTGCTGGAAGGGGCTGGCCGAGGGGTTGCCCAGGCCCAGGCTCATGCTGTGCTGCTTCGCCGAGGCCGGCCCGGGGCCTCCGGGCGGGACGAACATGGTGGGGCCGTACTGGAAGGCGGCGGCGCTGGGCACGGCGCCGGGCACGCCGGGGTAGTACGGCAGGCCCGTGTAGCTGTAGCCCGGCGGCAGAAAGGCCTGCTGGCTGCTGTGGTGCTGTGGCTGGGCGGGGGCTGCGCCGGGGGGGCTGGGGCTGCGCCTGGTTCTGACCTTGGCTTTGGGCCTGGGGAGGCTGGGGGGCTGCCAGGCTGGGGTGGTGGGGGCGCTGGAGAGGTGGAGTCGTTCCGGGGAAACTTTGTGACGTCACCTGACCATGGGGAGGGGAGATTTTATGTGAGCAGACATAAAATCAGTTTGAACGATTACAGAAGAAATCAAACAAGAGAACCAGGAGGAGCTTCACCTGAATAGGGGTTGTTGGTTAGACTCCCGTCTCTGCCAGAGAGCGCTGCTGTGGGCCCAGGGAATGTGATTCCATAGTAATCCTGCAGAGAGGGCTAAAGGAGCAGGACACACACACACACACACACACACACACACACACACACACACACACACACACACACACACACACACACACACACACACACACACACACACACACACACACAGTTGTGGAACTGTCTAAGAAAACATTAATTGACTATAGACCACATGCTTCTTTAAAAGGCCAGCACTGGATTGTTTAATTGATGTTCGCTTAAATCATTACAAGCCGTTACATCTTACAACTTCTGCTAAAGTCAAATGAGTTTCCATTCTGGAAAACACTCTAAAACGGATCTCTGATTGTTCACACTGAGTTCTCATAAAAGTCAACATGATATATTCTGTCTCCAATCTCAAGCTGTCACTTTATCATGCGTGTCTTACCATTGGCAGTCTGGACTGGAGCATGTGGAGGTCTTCGTAGCCATAAATCTGCTGTGAAAAGAAAAAACCCAAAACAAACACCGTCAGTTCCACGATCTACAAAACGGACGGCAAAAATTCTGAAAATATAAATTATTTCTACGTCAGCGCTGTCAAACTCGAGGTTGCAGCGCAAAATTTGATCGACGGTTTTAAATTGAGTGTTTGATCATTTCTGAAATGATACCATTATTGTTGATGCAATGTGAAAATATCCGGTTGTACCGACATTACTGAACACAGACATCTAATTTGTTTTACCTGTATTATATAAAAACTAACAAATGGTTGTACAAAAAAAAAAAAAGAAACCCACCATTTGAGTAGCTCAGCAGAGCTAATATGGTGCATGTAGGGCGGCGTCTCCAAATTACATCCAAAATGCCACTTTCAGTGACTGCCAGGCCTTTTAGCTTTTACAACCTGCTGAAAACATGTTTACTACCCAGAGCCCAACTTCTGGCCACAGCCCTCCAACAATATCCTCAGAGTTTCACAACACTTCGTGGCTGTTGATTTAATCCACCAGCTTCAGGTTTCCAAAGCAAAGCGGACAGAGCGTCAGCGAGCGAGCGCCATGCTTCACTGCAGCCGCGGGGTTCTTTATGTTTTCTTCCTCCTCATCCACAGGCAACAGAGTTTCAAAGCTGCTTTGGCTTGTTTACGTAGGTGTGAGCTAATTTGGCCTTTGCGTCAGAAGAGCCCTTCAGCGAAACTGAAACGTTTCCCACCAAGACTTCCTGCAGCTGTTTTCCCTTCAGTCTCTGAGAGACTCTGACCACCTGCCTCAGCAGGAAGCTGCTGGCAGTTGATGGCTTCCTGTTTTTGCCGCCAGGTGAGGAACGCACTCTTCATTTAACTTTCAACTTTTCGAAGTGCGCCTCCCAAATGCAGGAACGCTCTGAGCATTTTTTTATAATCCTCCTCTTTTCTCTTCTGTATTTGAAGTGATCCACTTTACACAACTCAAATAAAGAAGACCTGCATTGGTTCTATCGAATGTACCGGAGGCAAATCTCAGGTCTTATGATAAATCTTATTAATGGGGTTGGATCATTTTGAGACTCCAGCAGTCATTGAATGCATCATGTATTGTTGAATAATTATTCTAGTTACCGTCACTCACTCCTTGCGTTTAGGGCCACAGCGAAGCACTATTTTAGTTAGCGATTCATCTATCGATTATTCGAACAGTTAACAGGTGTACGTTTGATTGTTTGTAGCAATGGATGCATCTACAGTTTAAAAAAATACTTCTAACATCAACATGTGAGACGCTGAGTCTCTTCCCGGGTGACGAACATCAGTCCGGTGTTGGGGTAATCTGTCGATTATTGTTTGGATTAACCAATTCATTTTTGGATAGCAAGAGGTGTTTAACATGAGATTTTTATACAAAATATGAACTTTGTAAAGCCTAAAATATGGCTAATTTGGCGTTTTGAGTTGAACATATTTACAGATAAACCCTTTTCTCTGTTACATTTTGCACAGTGGTGACTTAATTACTTCTCTGAATATGAATATGTCCTTTTTTGGGTCTGTATGCTCCAGTTAACGATTAATCAATGACTAACCTACTGGCCGTTCATGTGAGCCCGACTTCTGATGATCCACTTACCGGGTAAGCGGGCAGCAGGCCCCCTGGTCCCATTATATACTGGTTTGGTAGTAGGGGAGGCACTCCCTGGGAAAGGTTGGGAGGAGTTTTGCCTGTCGACACACAGACACAGAAATGATGCATCCGGCTGGAGAGCGACTCAAAATGTCCCGCCGTTTCAGCGGCGTCCGGCTACCGGTGGAGGAGAGCAGCGCCGTGGCCCTCGGTGCGGGGAGGTTGGACGCGGCGGCTCCATTGGAGCCGAGGCCCAGCGCCGTGCTGGTGGCGATGGCGGCGGCCGAGTGGAACCCGCTGGCGCCCGTGATGCCGCCGACCGTGCTGCTCATGTTGCTGCCCATGCTGGGCATGCTGGCCAGGTGGCTGATGCTGCTACTGTTGCTGCTGTTGTGGGCTGAGTGGAGCGATGAGTTTGTGGGCTGCGAGGATGTGTAGGAGCTGGACGAGGGAGTGAGGGAGCTCACGTTGCTGCTGTCCACACTCGTATACTGTCCAACATTTGGGGGAAAAAGAAAAAAAAAAAAGAAAAAAGCAGAGAACATTCAAAGTGAGTTTGATTCAGTTTGGCTTGTTTTTAAAGCATAAATTAAAAAGTTCCCAGTAAGTTTAGAGGAGTGGTCTGGCTTGAAATGTGGAATTACTAAAAAGAGATTGATGGACTAAAGAAAAGATGGAGGGAAGCTGGAAGAATAGGAATGAACAGGTTAATGGATAAATAGATAGATAGATGTGAAGCGATAGAAAGATGGAGGGAAGGCCCATCACAATAATTTGTCGTCTCACGGATCAATAAACTTTTATTTTGGACACTTCACTCTGGAACTGGAAGATGTTTTAAATATCCAAAGTAAAAACACGACAACCCAAAGCAATAATTAAAACGGAAATAATAATAATAACCACTTATAACCAAAACCATAAATGAAATGGATTGTGATGTCTCCCTGAACCAAATTGCCTGTCAAAACATGTTCATACTCAGAATGGAAATTACTGAGCTCATTTGAACTTTATTATGTGATAAATTGCGAAAGGCTCACTGGAGGAATGAAACAGAAACACAGACACAGGAATGGAGCAATAATTGAATGGTTGGATGAAAGGACACGACCTTCAGACTATGAAACAGATCAAGTGAAGAGACTTTTTTTCACTTTTCTCCTCCCACAAATTTCTTCTTCCATAGTGATCCAGATGTGGAAAATATCTAAATCTAATCCCCGTTCAGGGCGGGAACCCTGACGGGTCATTTTGCACTGATATTAGCGTCGCTGCGGCCCCAGCAGGTACTCACAGTGAGAGAACTTGATCCCAGAGCTGAAACCGAGGAATGGCTGCTGACATGGCTGCTGGGAGTAAAAGAAAAAAAAAAAGAAAAGTTGAACTCAGGATGCAATTATGCAATTTCCACAAGTCTATAACAAAAAAAAAACAAAACACAAAGTTGGCGGAGCTCTTCTAAAGTTACGACACTTCAGGCGAGACTTGAACGACCTGTTGAGCGAGTTCAGCTGGCTGGCCGACGGCAGGTCCTGCGTCAGGCTGGAGAGCGTGGTGGAGCTGTGAGGCGGCAGCGTGGGGGGTAGGTGGGAGGACGCCGAGGGACCGTTGGCGTTGATGTTCACAGACGGCGATTCTGGCTTTGGCGTGGAAGAGGCCGACGACGCTGAGAAACACAGAAAGAACTTGTGTGTGCGGCTAACTGATAAATGCGCCTCTTCTACCCGAACAGCTAAAAATAAAGCAGTGGTGAGTAACTCACTGTCTAGAGCAGCTGAAGTTCTCACACCATTCAGACCATTCTGACAAAGAAAATTGCAGTTTTAGGTTAGCTGATTAGGTTAGCCCTAACCATGACGGCGTCCTTTAAAAAGGGAAGATAAGCCGGCCTGCTTACCAGCACCGGCCCCGTCGGCTCCTTGCTCTGGGAAAAAGCGAGCCGCGTGTGAGGGGGCATCGTGCCTTCGTAACTCCCCCCTACTGAGGAGAAGTGGGAGGAGGTAGAAGGTGCAGAGGATGAGGTGGTTGAGGTCGCTGAGGTGGACGACGGAGGGTTAGCGGGGCTGTTGGTCCCCAACGATGGCGTGAGGCTGGGCATGGCCGCGCTGGAGGAGTGATACACCGGTTCAGACGACGAGAGGGGCGAAGGGAGGGCGACCGAGAGAGAGCTGCCCAGCGACTCACTGAAAAACACACACGCGGCAAGAAGTGTTGCGCCGTTTGCAGTTGAGAAACGGGGAGGGGGGAGAAAAAAAAAAAAAAAAGAAAAGAAATGCTCGATTAAAACAGTAAACGCTTCTCTGGCGGGTTTTTGGCGTTGACATTTTCGTCGCATCGCAATCGCCAATTTGTATGCAACGTAGAGAAAATACACTGAAATACAACCTGACAACATTTAAAGTTTTCAACCAACTCCTTTATGATTGTGGTGTAAAGCTTTAACATTTCCAAAGAAAATACGACAATCCAGTGGAACATCACTGGGATTAAAACCATTAATCAGATTAATAGAGATGAATCGATTGTTGAGATCGTCATTGATTTATTGGTCGATCAATTGCTGACAGGAGTGTAAACAGACTCAAAAAATGACATTTTTTGAGTCTGTTTACTCCAATGTAGGAGTAATTGAGGCAAAACTGTAGAAAAAATATCAATATTTTACATTAAAGTTAAAAAGAAAAACTTCATAATTATTACATTAAGGATATTTTGTTATCCATGTATAAATTGATTAATATAAAACAGTCAAAAGATTAACCCTACACTGTATTGATGTAAAGTCAAGCAGAATGAGCTTTTCACATGCTGATGTTACAGTATTTGATCAAGCACGCACTTGTTTCATTTTAGGAAAAAATGTTTTTGTTTTTTTTTTAAAAAAGGAACTGCATAGTTTGTATATTTGCATCCAATACTTCTGATATTGTATAAAAGGCTTATATGGCTACATAAAAAAAAAACTAGCAGAATGTGCCAATTCTTTCTTTAATAGTCAGAATAATCAGTTGTTAAAATAATCAGAACCATCACAACTCTTCCAACTTGCCAATCTCAGCAGTAATACACCTAATCAACATCAAGAACTAAGATCGGCTCTTATACAAAATGTGAACTATTTTTAAAAATGATTTTAATAAGATGCATTTAGTCAGAAGGCAGCAGTACCTGAGAGGTTTTGAGTACAGACTCGTGTGGCTTTGGGTCCCTGGTCCTGATGCAGGTGATGCTGGGGCGGGGGCCGGCGTGGACTCCCGGGACACTGCGCTCACACAGTTGTCCACGACCCCAAACTCTGGCAGTGCCGACTCTGAACCAAAGTCCAGAGCTCCAAACTGGAGGTTTAGCCCTGGAACATCAGCCGAGCCTGGCATTTCTACTGCTGTGGATGGGATCTGCCAGAGAGGAGGCAACGCATTCATACATGTCACCGCCTCCTTCGAGCTTTAACTTTTTTCTCCCGGTGCATCACCGTCACTCCTACCTTCGATGTAGGAGGTATCCTTCGTTTCGGACCTTTGAGCTGCCCCCGCTGCTGCTGCGGCGTGCTGCTCCCGTGGGAGTCCAGCCCCGGACTGGGAGCGCCAGGCTTGGCACCAGCAGCAGCCGTCACCGGGCCGACCTGCGCTGGCGTGCTGATGTGTTGGGGAGCAGGCGAGGCTGAAGCAGGGGCTGCTTGCTGCTGCATGGGTGGACTGGACTGGCGCGCCAGAGGCAGGGAGGGGCCACTGTGCCTCTGAACCAGCTGGCTCAGAACAAGAGAAGGCTCCGGCTGCAGCCCAAATTCACCTGCAAAAAAACAAAATGCATATTTACTTTAGGGCTGAATCGATTAATTGTGATTAATCGATTATTTAATTGATCGTCAACAACTTTGACGATTGTTTAATTGTTAACTGGAGAATACAGATTCAAAAAAAAGGCCAAAAGCTGGAAGAACAACACATTCAGGACAATAAATACAATAAATTTTGCATTTAAGATTTTTTTTTTTTTGCTACAAATGATGATGCGTGCAATGCTGTTATTGTATTTTAGGCAATAAAATGTATTGTTCTTATTTTTTTTTTTAAAAAAAACCTTAAAAGTATTATATGCATCTCTAAACATATTTCTGACATTTTGTATCAAAGGCTTAAATGGAAAATCTGCAGAATGTTGCAACAATCTCATCGATTAATCGTTAGAATGACTGTCCGAATAATCTGTAACTAAAATAATGGCTATCCGATTAGTCGATTACTTGTCAGAATAAGCAATAACTAAAATAATCGTTTTCAGATGAACTGATTAATCGACAAAAAAAAATCATTAGTTGCAGCCATAGTTTACACACAAACTGCGAAACTGTCCAGGACGTACGCCGCCTCTCGCGCAGCATCGGTAGATGTATTCGCCACGGAAACATCTAGACCACTTACGACTGAACTGCGAGGACAAGGACGCGCTGTTGGACTCTGAAGCTTTCATGTCCCAGCTCGAGGATGATGGCGGCGGTACCGGGGCTCCCAGACCCGGCAGCCGACCCGTGGAGGTGTTGCTCCCTTGGGCGCTGACAGGAGGGGCAGCCTGGGACGAGGGCAGCTGGCCCAAACCGGGACCCTTGAGCTGTTCCAGGATCTGAGCACCAGGACTCGGCTGAGGCCTCTTGGCTTGGCCCAAGTCCCCAAAACCAGCCCCCAGAACCGAAGACTAGCGGAAAAAACAACAACAGTGAAGTTCTGAATGATTATTTTTGGTTGCATAATGACTGTGAACAACAAACAAAGGGAAAACACGAATAAGAACGCAGCGTTCTTTTTTATTTTCAGTTTTACCAGCGCAGCGTGGGCGTAGCTCGTGCTGCTGGTCGTGCTGCGGCTGGGTGGCGGTTGCTGATGGTGGTGGGAGTTGGTGAAGACCAGACTCGGTGTGGAAGAAGAGGAAGGTGGCTCTCTTCCTCCTACTCCAGGCTTTTGCAGCAGAGAAGCCAGGTCCAGACTAACACACACACACACACACACACACACACACACACACACACACACACACACACACACACACACACACACACACACACACACACACACACACACACACACACACACACACAAGTTTTTGTAAATACATTCATTTTTCCACTACATAGACCCAATCTCTAAGAGGTATTAGGACTGCACAAAAAAGAACAACATTTTCAAAATATGTCACATTGTAGCTCTTGGTGGGTGTCTGGGTTTGTTTCCCTGCTAGAAGCTGAGCCTCCACTTCAGTCCAATAATTCCCAGGGTCTCAGAAGTTGCACTTGATTTTTTTTGGCGGAGTATTAACAGTGAAGGGAACTGAATTGAAATGTGCAACGTTTTTCAGATTTTCATGTGTTAAAAAAGGTTTCCATTTGAAATTGTAGCATCACAGATGTTCCAGAGGTGCGATTAATGTTGCTACACTAACCTTTGCCCAGGGGTGATATGGTTCTCAACATCAGGTGCACTTGAGGAGGTGAAAACCTTGGTCTCTGCAAGCTGTATGGACACAGAAACACACAGTGTGTAACATAGAATATTGTGTATCGTGAGATTAGTGTATCGCTGCAGCCCGAAAAGATACAATCAAACTTTTTACTCACACTGACATCTTCATTCCACTCCTCGGCGGTCCAGTCTTCCATGGTATTTCTCCAGGCAACTAGAAGAACACACACACACACACACGCAAATATACATAATGCTTTCCCACACTGACAGATCACAGTGAAACAGCAACACACTCTCTCCAGGGCTCACCTGTCCCATCTGTGCTGCTGCTGCTGTTGTTGTTGCTGTTGGCTGTGTCCCAGCCCTCAGTCTGTGTGGTCCCGGTCCCAGCCTCTGAGGTGTAGTCCGCTGGGTTGAAAGTCCTGATCAAAAAGATGAGCAAAGTCCGACAAAGGTTAAAACCCACCTTGGTTGGTTCTTTCTCAAATCTCGCAAGTTAAGTTCACATGTTAAAAACAGAACAGTAGGCAATGGTCTGAAGCAATAAACGTAGTTGTGTGTTGCCACTGTACCCCATTCCCTGCGCTGAGAACCTGCTTCCAGGCGGCGCTCTGCCTCGACCCCGACCTCCTGACCCTGCAGAACATCCAAACGAAAGTCAGACCCATTCACTTATTACGCATCATTCTGACAGTGCTACAATTTCATCCTCCTACCTCTGCTTCCCCTGGCTCTTCGACCTCGATCCGAACCTTTGTCCAGTGGAGTCGCCTCCACGCCGTTCTCCTCCGGACGTGCTGTGAACAAAATAAATAAAAATCCATCAACAACAACGACAGGATTCAACAGGAATCCTGTTCTGAACTAGATTTAACCTCATTGTTAAGCCCCGGGTCCTCACCCTGCCGGTTCCGGCTGGCCCCCTTTCCTTTGCGGTTGGCCGAGGCGCGGCCCTTGCTGGCCTCTCGCTCCCCTTTCTTCTCCCGGTTCTCCTTGTTCTCTTTGCTCTCTGACGGGCTCTCCTTCACCAGAGGCTTCTTCTTCCCCACTGTCTCCCATGAGGTCTGAATGCAAAAGAGGAGAAGACACAAAAACAAAATAAATTATAAAAGTCAATATGCATCACTATTCATAGAGGAGCGCTTAGAAAGCTGCAGTATTTGGTAGGTGAATATGTTTCGAGTGAAATAAATGAATGGTCTGTATCAGGGGCGTGTGAACTCTTTGTCACGTGGGTCAAAATGTTCAGCTCAAAAGTTACTCAGAGGGCAAAAATTAAAAACTAAAATCACCAAAACTAATAACTTCTTACCTGCTCAATAACAAACTAAACATGAGCTATTTTGATGAAAAAAAAATTATATATATTTTTTTCTAGCAACAGAATCGTAGATCCAAATCCTCAAATGCTTTTTTGCCCGTTTCTCTTGTTAAATGAAAGGCAACCAGTTTGCTTATTAGTAATTTGGCCCTGATTGAGAAAAAAAATTCAAATAATTCATTTGTTAAAAATTTTTTCTACAGCAATTAAAAGTAAATTTAGGTGCACAAATGTGTACTATATAGTAGAAATGGTCCCTGTTACCATGACAGCAGAATGAAACCAGAAAGCTTGACACTTCACATTTGTTTACAAAAATTTAACTTAAAACTTGTAGTTTTGTCCCAATTTAATTTAATTTATTCTTGAACTGTGGTCTAAGTGACGCACAAAAATAGTCTGGGGACCACAATTGGCCCCCGAACCGCACTTTGAACACCCTTGATTGCTTTACATACACTACGTTTGGCCTGTTGAATAGTCTCAAACTATCGTTAATCCCCAAACCTGACACAGATTTCATCTGATGAAATGCTAAAGCTCACAGTAACATCTTGTGTGCAAATGAAAAACAGCACAAGTTTAAAGATACGGTACTAATCCAGAAACTGATGTTAGTCATCAAGGATTTGATGCGTTTTTCTACAAGTAGCCACTCGGTTCCCAGGTATTCTGAGCATTTATTGAATTGAAATGAAAACCTTGAATAAGCAAATCCCCGTTACCAGATGAAAGGAGCTTCCACTTACCATGTCCGAAGTGCTCTCCAGGAGGAAATTGATGGCTCTGCTAACGTCCTCATTGCAGTCATGAAGCGCTACCATGCACTCATCTTGATTCTTCCCAGTCACCTCCATCAGCTGGAAAAGGAACAACACTCACTTCACGCACGTCTGCTTGTGTCAGAGATGAAAAAACACACAGCACTCCCACTGGGTGCCAACTTAAGAGCATGAAAACAGTTGACAGAGTTGCAGCACCTTCCACACCAACTGGCACCCCAGATAAAGACGTGTAGAAGAAAATTCAACTGTTGATTGCGACGCATTTATTGTACTATTGAAATATACTATTAGATGCTACCTACACACTAAGCAGTTGTTCAGAAAAGCTTTGCTATGGAAGAGAAAGCCTTTTTTTGCCCTACCATCACAAACAAGTATCTAGAACGTGCTAAACTCTGCTGCAACTGTGTCCCACTTTTATGTCTGGTGGTCAATTTTTGATTATGGGAGCCTGTTTCTCTTCGGAAGTCTCTAGGAATCTCGTTGAATGCATGTCACACAAACTCTTTGAAATACCAGGACATTTTTTTACAACAAACCTGTTAGAATCTTCCAGGAAAACTAAAAATGATCAGTTATTCCTGGGTATTCCAATAGGAAATTGGCCACAATGTGTGGTCCAGTCGGAAATAAATGGCTCACCTACACACAAAATCAATATTTATTATCGGTAATCTCCTATATACGCCGAAATCTATTCAACATCCGTGTGGTGAGTTAAAAAGAGTTTCCCCAATAGAAAATTTGCACTTGTATGGATTTTTTTTCCCCCCTTAAAAGTTTAGTGAGCATCTGATGCTAACGTTCAAGAAATGTTTGCTTTCATTCTGACACATCTTTACCAGGGGTGCCAATAAGTGTGGAGGGCACGTTAAACCACCAAAACGTCCCAAGTGTTTCACACCTGGTTAACTTTGTCCTCAAAGTCAGCATCATTCTTGTCGTAGATCATCTGAGCAAGCCGGATCTGCTCAGCAGTAGCCTGTATCGCAGACACATTAGACATTGAAAAGGGATGCAGTTCTTTCGTGGTAGCTGTTAAATTGGTTGGCGTGTTTTTAAAAATCAACGGCGAAGGAATAAATGGGAAATAACCACTTCCTATTGTCCCATTAGGATAATGTCTACTTTGCAGAAGCAATCAAACCAAATTCAAACTTTAGCGCGTCTCATCTCGTGCTCAGAGGAGAGCGCTTCCACACTTTGGCGTTCGGGGGACGCTCACCTGTATTTGCTTCTGTGGCTGTGGTGTGTGAGGGGCCGCTGGCAGCGCTTTTTCCCGAGGACCCCGGGCCTTGTCGCCGCCCAGCAAGCTCATCATATACAGTATATACAAAACTCTGTATGTACAAAATAGAAAAACCTGCAGAAATCAAAAAGTAAAAACCCACGTAAGAGAACGAGCAAAAGCTACCAGCAGTAATGCTAATTAATAACTCCCGCAAGACTGTTTACGACCCAGCTGCAGCTTTCCCCTTGTTTGATGCCACAGAACTTCCTGAGCATCCAACGCCAGAAGACGCTTTGAGCACAGAAAAGCCTCACTCTCGAGTAATGAATAGTGGCCTTGTGGAGGCTGTAAGACGCACAGTTGGCCTGGTGACGCAACAGCTTTGCTGAAAATCTGGGTCAAGGAGGAAGAGCGACCCAGTGTCCTTTTACAAACGCCACAGACTACACAACGTGAACAAACAACACACCCCAGACCCCATATCCTGTCTCATTGTGGAAAAAGAGCTTCTATTTAGACCCTAAACACAAAACTGATGCACTGAAATGATCTAATCGGCACGAGGATCCTAATCAGCCTTGCTACGTGACTGCAAAGTCAGTGTGATGCTTTATTACACTGCTGTTAGTTCCATAATAGTCGTGATACGCACTCGGAATTGGCAGACATTATGATTCGTCTCTGCTCTGATTGTGGACTGACTGGTCAATAACTGAAAATATGACTTGTTTTCTGGTCAGTAAGGATGCAGGTTGCGATGACAACACTCTTCTGTGTGGAAGTCATCACTGAGAAAAGATGACTCAAAGGCTTTCACGCGAGGAAAAAATAAAAACAAGTGGAACACGCGACTCTAAAGTTACTTTGCTTTACCTTTTTATAAGAGCTAAGCTATACTTTCATTTCACATGTTGATTACAAAATCTTGGCTTTCTAGGGAAACCCACGGTAAGATTCTACTTCTCGATGGAGAATGCAGTCAGATTGTTGTTGGGCAACTCTTAAGAACTAGAATAGGCTGTTATGTCAACTCGTACGATGTTGTTTTTGTTTTAAAATGACACCGAGTGCTGAGCAGTACTTCCTCTGGTTCTAACACAATAAATTAATTATTACTCTGGTCAGAGAAGGCTTTCTAAAGCTCTTTTACACCTGCAATAAACTAATGAATCATTAAATCTAACAAGGGCACATCCGTTTCTTTCCTCCTCAGACCTTAAGTTGAACGCAGCTGATTAATCTGAGTAGCTCTTATAGAAAATAAATCATGTAAAAATAAGTCAAAATAAACATACATACAAGCTGTAATTTTTTTCCCCCCTGGTTTTATTTATGCAGATACCCCCTATACCAGAACCAGGGAGAATTCACTATGCATATATATGAGGCTGTAACTTTGGAATGTGTTGAGAAACTAGTGTTTTGCAACAAACACTTTTAAAACTAGCATATCCAAAAAGCAGAAAAATAACATTTGTTCTCTACAAAAAAAAAAAAAATCAGAATTAGAATTCAGCCACTAGATCTCAGATCAGTGCATCTTTAAAAAACAAAAACAAAAAAAAAAACACGTAACTAGATGTGTAAACTGAAAACACAACATAGTGCACAAGCTCAGGTTTCCCTTCTGACCCATTTGTTTTGTGTCAGAGAACAATGGCAGTCCGGCTATACGTGCTCTGCGTGACGCTGGCAAACACACAGCTTCTCATTGGCTGCACCATTGAACAAAGCTAAAACAAGAGCAGGCTCTTCTTTTTTTTTTTCTCCCACAATTTCAGCAGATTTGAGTTTTTGAACATTTCAAATAATTTTTCTCACGGAGAATTTAGTCTGTAACAGCACCGATATCGCAATGAGGAAATTACTTAATGCCTCTTTAAAGCGAGAGTTTAAATATTCATTTGGGTATGCAAAAATAAATAAATAAAAAAATAAAAATAAACAAAAAAACAACAACGACAAATAAAATTGCACAGCGATGTTTACTATTTTTTATGGCTTTTTAAAAAATTATTATTATTTCCAGCTAGGGAGACAATTAACTCTGTAGCTTTGTGTTTGTTTTGAGTCGACGCCGATTTTAGCTGGCTGCCGCCGTGCTGGTCATTTCTAACATCTAAAATGTGGACGCGTTCAGCGTCCTCCGCGAACGCAAACGATTCCAAGACGCAACCATCAGCTCGACACTGACAAGACTGTCGTGTTGTTGACACTGCCGTCCCCTTTGTCCTCGCTAGCTCGCCGTTAGCCGCTTCGCGCTACCGTTGACACTAGCATCGAGCAAACGCCGCGGCTAACGATGCTAAACCTAAACCTCGTCCAAGTTGAGCCGTCAAACTGCCGTGGGGGGAGTCCTGCGCGTGTTTCTGGGGCCGCCGCCGCACAACGACACGCACGGAGACGGTTAAAAAAAAAATGTTCCCATCACGCAACCAAGACGAAGCCGAAAGCCTGGCAGCAACAAAGGTGTATCGAATCTACAGGAGGAGAGAGGAGAGGAAAGAGAGAGAGAGAGAGAGAGAAAAAAGAGGCCTCGGAGAGCACAATCCAATCCCGACATTGCTCGCCGGGATTCAAGACAACAGGAAAAATAGCGAGGAGACATCCTCTCAAAGCCCGGCGACCGCGCACAAAGGAGCCGGCCGCTCGCCGGTCCGACGAGCGACGAATTAAGTTCGACGCGAACCGAGCGCGAAACGTTAACAGCGAAGTTGAATAGGACGAAGAAAAATGTGTGTTTTTATTACCTGCTAACACGCTTCACTCGGCCAGCAGCAGACAAGGTGGTCACGTGACGCGCGCTGCCGCGGTGGATGCTCCCCTCTGATCCAGCTCTCCCCACGGCGCTCACTGTTACCACCAACCAGCGTCCAGAGACCGAACGTGTTTTTCGCACTTGCACAGATTCATTTAGCGCGTTTTGCTGCTTCGCTCCCGATCCACGCATTTGTTGCAGCGCTGCGCTGAATGACCAGAGGCTTATTCGTATTGAATGAACGAAAGTTTACTTTGTAATAAGCCCTTCGATTGGAAAATAAGCAAACTATTACCACATAATCAAACATTAAACACTGTTTATGATTATATATATTGTATATATATTTTATAAATGTTTGCTCCCAAATAGACTGTTGGGTTATCACTACCTTACAGCAAAATGGCTTCAACTTGATGCAACTAAAGAACCTGACTTCCGGGTTATCAAGAACTTCAAGGTGAAAGGTTGACATGTAGAGAGGACGTCTACAGGCTATTCAGGAAAACCCGGGAACGCCTAAACGGTTTCCTGTTAAGGATGTCGCGAGGCACAGTGTTGCCACCAGCGCAGAGCTTGCGCAACTGATGGCAGCAGAAAAGGCCTGGGAGCCAAAGCGGCCGGGAATTACTTGTACTCAGAAATCACATTTTCAGATTCCAGTTGACAAAAATTAGTTTGAGAAACAACTCCCAAATAAGTCATAATTTAACACTTGAGATCATTTTAATGTTTGAGAACATTTCCCTAATCTTTATCAACCCTTACAACAGAAAGGTTTATCATCCACCTGTATTTCTACTAGCAGTTTGCAAATCTCACTGGTTTCCCATCTTGAAGAACACGCTCAGTGGGGCGTGACATGAGTCACCGGCAGACTTTTGATTATCAGACTTGTGACACGAAGCGTAACAAAGAAGACGTACTCTGTCCAAGAAAGACATTAGCTGCAGTTTTGCGGAGAGGATGGACTTAAGGCTGATGCCAAGTTATTTTATACGATGAATCCTGGCTCCATTTCGAACACGGGCGAGATTGCTTCCTATGGTCAAAATGTGTATCCGAAACGACTTTATCCAACAAATGTGCATAATGGATGATGGAGCGTCGTGTTGCAAAGGGCAAAGCAGCTACAAAGTTATTCTAAGATCATAAAAATTGGGAACCAATACAAACTGGATCCCAATTTGTATTGGGATGCAAAGAAAAGTGGATCACTTTTCTCTGAAAAGTGGCACATTAAACAGCACCAAATCAACAGTAACTAATGAGAAGGTATGAGACCAGAAGTTCCTAAAACATTTCATCTTCTGAGCCCCAACGTAATGGAAGAGCCTTGAGTAGCTGCAGGCATTATTTTGCAAGTCAAATGTGAAAGAAAACATTCATTTTGATCACTTTTAGCTGCACTTTTACATTTTTTTGTGAGATTAAAGGCATAAACAGGGTCTTCCAAAAAAAAAATAAGAGGTGGGGGTTAAAATGGGGAACCTGAAAAAAAACATTGACAACTTCTGGATGATCATATTTCTGTTGAACGAGCTGCTTACATAATTTCTATCAAGTTGACGCCTCAAAACCAAAAAAAAAAAAACCCAAACAACAAAACAGATACATTAATATACATTTTATTGTATTATTTACTCCTTTTTAAAGAATTAGATTTATATCCCCAAGTGTTTATATCTTACAATATCCTGTTTCAGTCATTTGTAAAAACATTCACGAGGCTTGTATATAAAAAAAAAGTGTCACCAAGGAGACGGATCAATCCACACAATTTCTCAGGCGTACACAGAAAATGTCCGCAACTGTCCTTAATGCATTTTTTTTTTTTTTTTGTCTTTTACGAACACACATATACACATTTATATATTTATATAAAATACACCTTAAAGTGTTGGTTTAGTCAATACTTGGTCAGAATTGTTTCATTTCATGTAGAAAAGGAAACTGATGATTAACTCTGTGGCTGTCTTTCACAGAAAGATTTCAGGAAGGCAAAAACGTAGCTGAAGCCAACCCTGATTCTACCTATAACAAGGGGAAGCACAGCCACTCACGGCTTGTTAAAAGAGAGGGGCGAGTGGCTATGAGAGAAAATATATATATATAAATATATATGCGTCAGGAGAATTTCCAAACATAATGAGCTTTCTTTGCATCGCTTCTGAGAAACTGTTCCCGATGGATCATATGTGATCATGCAATCAAAACCATCATCCTTTAGAAGAAGCAAGATGAACAATCCTGACCAACAAAAACGAAGACGACAAGGTAAAAAGGTGGTAAAATAAATACAAATGAAGTAAATCAGATCATCGGCATGCGATCGCCCGTTGGATCAAAGTGGAGAAAAAGAAAAATAATTATTTCTATATTACGTCCTAGCAGAGCAATAACACTGCGCTTATCGATTCTAACACAAGTCTTCTCCTTTACATCATCTCAGTGAAGATAAGAGGAAGAAGAAAAACAATGAATCTCTCACTTGATCCGGTTCTTTGTTTTACTTCTGAGAGCAGAGGGAAGCAGTACTTTGCGAGTGTTGATCGTTCTCAGATGTCAACCTGCACTCCTGCTCGGTCCATCTACAGGAATGGCATCAGTAATCCTTCAGTCATTATTGCTGTCCATTTATGCGAAAGAAGGAAAAACTAGTTCGAGTGAATGCTGTTCTTTTTTTTTTGTTTGTTTTTTTGTTTTTTGTCGGGTTTTTTTTTTTTTTTTTTACAAATACACTTATTTATCACAGAGAAAGCAGCAGTTAACACTATCCTTGAGTACAAAAATAAGCGAGCAAAAGACCACAGCGTAATCCCTGCAGGTTGGATGTGAATGTATTAATGATGCTAAAATGAATATTTTTATTCTTAATGTCTTTCAAAACTCTGAGTTTCTCAGTGGCAGACTTAGTAGCTTTTTAAATTATTAGTTAATTGTACATTTTATATACATATCTATTTATATTTATATATATATAACTATATATATATAAATTAAAAAAAAAGGGGGGTGAGGGGGTGGGCAGGGTCAAAACAGATAAAAGGTGAAAGGGGTTATTTGGGGAAGATGAGAACATAAAAGTGGACACAAATATACACAGCAACAACATTAAATTATGAAACACCATGCTCCTGAGTCCAAGTGTGAGCAAAACAGATGATCGGCTGATCAAAACAGATCCCAATGAAGGTGATGTGGATGAACTTAAGCGAGTAAGATGGAGGGACTTCTGTAGAACGATGGAGGCGGAGGGAAGGAGCTGATTGACGAGGAGAGGAAGAGGCTAACTCCACAGTCCTGCGTAGTTTCCGTGCAGGCCAGAGCAGAGCGGCCCGCCGGCTACAAACAGCTTGGTACCGGAGTCGTCATAGCAGTGGGTGTACACAGCGTTGGGGAAGGAGTGAATGTCTGAGAAGTAACTCCTCCATGTTTCATCATGATTCTGAAAGCAGCCCAGAACAGGAAGGCAAGATTTGGAGATTAAACAACCTTTTTCTGTCATCTTTCGGTAAAGAAATTTTTAAAGAAAAACACTTACCAGCCAGCCTTTCCCCGTGGTTAGCTTCAGGATGCCATCTGGGGCACCCTTCCGATACCCGCTGGATGGATTGAAAGGGTTCTCCAGGAACCTATGAGCCCGGATGTCGTAGAAGAGAAGAGAACCTTGACCGGTACCCACAGTCACAATGTGCTCATAGAAACTCACGGATCGGATCCCTGCACAAAGACACAGCTAAGCATTAACGACAGCAAGCCAAAAGATACAGAGTAGGGATGCAAAGAATTAATCGACTTACAATTGTCGATTAATAGTTTATTACATTAAAAATAGTTTCAATCTGTCAACTAATAATGTCCGCTTACACCGTCTTTCGGTATTGTAGTTTGGCCACCATGCAGCAGAAGGTGATCCTTAAGCGGAGCCAGATACAGGAATAAAGATGGCGGCGCCACAACAGAACAAGAAAGGGTCCAAACAGAGTCCGGTTCGGGACGCTAAATGCACGTCACGCGGTTCTGTTTTGAAATACAAACACTTGACAACCTCCTGCAGCTATCTTTTTTATAGCGCTCATTCGGTTGTGCTGCATGTCACCGCATTGTACCAAGATAAAAAAATAAATAAAACAAACCCTTTGCTTCAATTAAGCAGGTTTATTTTGAGGGCTGTCGTGAGTTAATGCAAGTCATCGAGGGAAGGTCTAGCTTTCCTTTGAGAGCAACCACAGACAGTACCTCTGTATGAATATTATGTCATTTATTCTTTTCATCTTTTCAGTAATATAGTGAGTTCATGTTTGGTTATATTTTATAAATATGTTTAATATGTGAGGGGGAAACAGCTTTCTGTCAGTCAATTCAGACAGTATTTAATACAGCTGACAAAATAATTTATAAATGCAGTTTTTTCTCTATTAAGCATAAAATGAAAAATCTAGTCCTTCATGTTATAAAAAAAAAAGACAGTTGGCCAAGAAGAAAACTTAGATTTTTTTTTTAAAGAAAACGGTCGCTTAACAGATAATATAAATCAACTTTAGATCGACTCATTGATGACTGCTATAAAGGATATAAAGTTTTAAGTACCAAACGTCAAACCATGAACTTACTCAAGCTAAAATATTTTTAAACAATATGTAGCTAATATTACAATAAATGTAATTGTAAGAGTCAATCTCGTCAAAAAACGAGCTTGAGTTTCTCCAGGGTGATGTGACTTCATCGTTTAGTCACAAAAAATCTTTTTTTTTTTTTTAAAGTTTATTAAAATCTCTGGATTTTACATCTTCTTTGGAAACTTACCGCTTCCTCTCTCTCGAGAACTAACAGACTTGATGTTGTGGGTTGGCTGGCGTGGATCCAGAAAGGAAACATGGGCCTGAGAACCCACAGCGTACACGGACCAGTCCTGCCCATATGCTAAACACACATTCTCTTTGCAGTGAGGCAGCTTGGTGGACAGTATCTACAGAGACGATGTGGAAATGACAAGAATTTTAAGTCAAATTTGATATGAAAAGCACACATTTTCCGCAAAATTATATTCTCATGCTCCATAGGCGTAGAAAACTGCAGCAGAAAATAAAAGACACGTGCGATGTCAATCTACTTCCTGCAAAGGTGAGCGCATAGAAGCACACGATAAATGGCAGAATAGACCAAATGATTATTTAGTCATGTACCTTGCACAAATTATGCTCTGCTTTCCAGAGGTGAAAATAACCATCCAAGGACACAGCGCCCAGCTCCTGAAAAAAGAAAAGCCGCACAGGAAGTCAAGACATAAACCACTAAAATATGGTGCATGAGAAATGAAAAAAAAACAAAAAACGTTTCTGCTATTTCTAAGTATCTTTTCGGTCTCTTTTTAACAGAATGAGAAGTGACTGGTCCGAGCTTAACCGCAGAGACAGGAAGGACAGAGAAGTAATTATTAGTGAAAATGTGAAGTATTCGGACAGTTTTCCATTTAAAAATAAGTTCTTAACCCCAAAAGAAAGCTTACATTTTCTCCAAAGTGTGGCTTATGTTATTGGTCAAATTAGATGTGATAAATTCTACATATACAATTAGAGCAAGATTACAAAAAAGTCGCAGCTTTAAAATGAACAAAAAGGTCCATCAGAGCATCTCTGTGGATTAAAGTGGTTTTGATAACATGGACAGTGACAGCGATCTAAATACCTCAGAGCGACGCACTTCTGTGTCCACTCCTAAAGTTGCTACATGAACAAAGAGCAGCAACTCAAGATGAGCTCACTAATTAAACAAATACAAACAGATTTTTTGAAGAAATTTAAATTTAAAAAAAATCAAAAAAAAAAAAAAAAAAGTTCAGAGCACAAATTCTGGTCTTTTGTTCAACAGCCATAACTAGCACTGGGGAACATTAATCGTGACAAAGGGATGGGAAAGTTTCTTCACATTAATTAAGTTGTGTAATAGATCAGAGTTGATTACAAATTTTATGAGCTTGACTGCTTAATTACATATTTTCATCAACGGTTTTTTCTATTATGACCTACATAATAACTTAAGCTGTTTTATAAGGAGTTAAAGAAACAAGTATCAGGTTTTATCTCTTAAAGATGAAAAATTCGCTTCATCTGTTCTACTAAAAACAGAAAAAAACTGCGGGGGATCCAGAGGGGTCTTACTTTATGGGTGTTATTGAAGGCCAGAGCACGAACTTTACAGTTGTATGGGTTGGTATACTCCTTGGGAATGTCCTTCAGGGCACGGTGGGAGATGTGCGCGTAAGATGGAACCGTGTCGTCACTCGGACTCCTCTCGGACTGACCGATCACTTCCTCTGTGATCTCCCACAGACCCATGGAGCCGTCTCTGGACCCTGCAGATGAAAGCCCACGCAGCGGATAAACAGCCAACCCAGTAAGTAGGTGAAAGGTGAGGATTTTGTAAAACGGTCACAGAAATAATCGCTAAACCTGCTGGTTTTACCGACTGCCCAGAGGCCGCACAGTTCATGCTTACTCACCAGAAACAGCCATGGTGTCATTGATCCACGCTATGGAGAAAATCCAGTCATTGTGACCATCCTGGAAAACAAAATGGTTTTGATGTGAAACATCATAATAGCCAAAAGAGTTAGGGAATATTTTTTTAGTTTACTTGCTCCTAATTAACAACTCAACAACCTTGACGTGTGGATTTGGGGAAAAAAACTCCCAAACAGACTCACTGTCTCATGAAACGCTGTAGGAAACACTTCATTTTTCACAGAATCCGAAACTCATCTTTTGTATTTTTCCCAATTTATCCTCTTTAGGATTGGCACTCGGAACGGGTTGAGCGGTTTTAAAAGACCTATCACTACCAAAATAAATCGGTGAACTTTTAAGTGATAGAAAATTGAATTTTCTCATTGTACCGAAACGCATTATCTAGCCTTTTCTGCTAGATAATGTGCTGCAGCATTCCAGGAGTTACTGCACAGTGCTGCAGAATATTCCACTGTACTCGACATAATAGACGGGGCAAGCTGCACACGTTTACTGCGGACTGCTTTGACCCCTTTAATTGACCGTGCTCTAGACAATATGGCACTTTGAACGCTTTTGTGTGTGTGTGTGGGGCGGGGGGCGTTGGTTTTGGCAAAGGCCACGTGAAAACAATGGCTTTAACTATAACATAACGAGAAGTCCACTTTTATTTGCTAAAATAAATAAAAAAAACTGGGTTTTTCCTGACTTTTAAGATTATATATAGAGTATCTTATCAACTACAAGCTTTATTGTATATTACTGGAATATTTATGTGAATCACTAAAACAAAGTAGTGCAGCAAAACTGCAAATCTACCAAAACACACCAAGCAACCCAAACTACAAGGCCGGGAAATGAAGCATTAATGAGAGCAGCAGCAAAGAGGCCCATAGAAGCTATGGAGAAGCTGCAGAAATCCACAGCTCAGGTGGGAGAATCAGCTTGAATCAGAATCAGTACAGCTATTAGTCTTCTACTCCACATATGTGACTTTCATGGAAGATTAGTGAAAAGAAAAACAGCTACAAGAAGTCTTGTTTGCCATTTTCTGCATCTCATATAGGAGGCTCAGCAAATCAATGAACACGCCATCCCCTTGGCGACGCATGGTGGTAGCACTCACGTTCACCAAGGAAAGAGAAGTTGATTAGAACTGACGGGAAGACAGACTGCTGCTAAACGCAGGGCGATCCTGGAGGAAGACTTGTTAGAGGCAACGACAGACTTGAAACTGGTTCATCTTTCAGCAGAAAAAAAAAAAAACAACCCTACCATACTGTCAGAGCTACAAAAGACGGTTTCGATCAAACGACATGCATTTTTTTATTACTACCAAGTCAAAGCCGAGGCCTAAATCCAAGGAAAAAAAAAACAGTATGCTCACAGACACCAACCACTTTGACAAAACTTCAGCGGAAATGCAGTCTGACAATGAAAAGTGGGGATGGCAAAAAAAACAAACCAAATCAACCAAACAAACAGACAATGAAAAATTAATTAATGTTTTTTTGGGGGTTTTTTTTATTTATGGGGTAGGAGTTCATAAGTTTCTTACTTCTTCTTACTCCTGTTTTGAGCATGTTAAGATTATTGTGGTACAAATAATGTGTCTTTAGCATTTCTTGTTTGTGTCTGTTATTCTAAACTGCTATAATGTACAAAATAAATTTTAAAGAAGCTGGTGACGACAGGCTACATTTTCAGATTTAGATGTACAAAAATGCTAAAAACCATGTGTTACGTTTCTCTCCACTTTTCAACTACCCATCTCTTTGTGTTACTATAAATGATCAATTCCCAAGGAAATACATTGACGTTTGGGATTTCAACATGATATAATGACATAAATACTTTGCAAGGTATTGAATGTTTCGGCTTGATCGTGATGTTTCGGCATGTGATTCAGCCAATCAGCTGGCTGAATCTGACCTGGTTTAGAAGTGTTTAGAAGAGGCCGGGGAGGTTTTTCACCTTTAGATGGAAGGTAAAAAATTTGCCAAAGGGAGGAGGTGTTTCCCCAAACCAGGGAGAACCTGTTAAAGTGCTGCATAACTTGCTGTGTGCAAACATATCAATTGCTTTCACCTGACTTACGTTTTGAATTTCCTTTTATTAATTGGCGCAATTGAAGTATTGATTGATTGTAACAATTATGTGCAAGTCTAAGCGCTTTAGATCAAATAAACTAAACCAAAACAGAAAGATAAATCAAACCGACTTGTGAAAAGGTTATGACGATTCTCTTTAGCAAATTCTCGGCTAACACCACCAAAACGTTTTTAGAAATAAAATTTGAATTTTGACTTTTATTTTTAAATCAGGTTCTGGCCCATACGTTATTAGCAAACTAGAGAAAACCGAGGCACCGTTTTACTAATTATGCCTGCATGTCTGAACAACATGTAAAAATGACCACACAAGAGACACTTACATCTCCAACACAAACAGGGTCCAGTGTTGGCAGCTGGTAGATGGCTAAGCTATTGGGGTTATCTCCTCCAGTGGCAAGCAGAGTTTTTGAGGGGTTGAGTTCAATTGCATGTATGCCACAGCCCTGCTGGTCCAACCGGGCATGAGAGCCCCCTGTTGGGAGATATTGCCGCCCTGTCGTCATAGCACCCACTGTCCCAGCGCCTGCGTCACTACACTCCCTGTCCTTCAGCATTGGAATGCGTGTTATTTTCCCCGTCAGGACATCAACGACAAAAAGCTGCAGACAAAAGAAGAATACGTAGCCGGTTAAGTACAACGTACGCGCGAGGAACATCAAAACACAAAGACGGGCGCCGAAAACTGGATTCGCTCACCGTGTTGCACTTGGTCCCACACACCACCTGTCTGTGGTTGAGCCACTGCGAAGCAAACACCTTGTTCAGCCGTCCCAGAGAAAACTCCCTCTCCTTGAGGATCCCAGGGAGCCTGCCGGCCGCGAAGCCGCGCAGGCTCCGTTGGAGCCGCAGCTCATGCTGCTGCTGGGGCCTGAACTCGCGTCCGCGGAGAGCGCACACGACGGAGCGCCGACTGCCGCACCACTGCTGAGCATGCCGCGACGAACAAGAAATACGGATCCGCTTCTGTGGCGCTTGACACCAGCCTAGCTGTGGAAGAAGGCAGAGGAAAAGGCTCGAGCATCACGGGGAGAGATTTTATTACAAGCGAGAAAAGGGTCACCCTGCATTCTCAGCAGTAATAAAGTCGCTAAGCAATATTTATATGTGCTAAGAATCAAAACTGATAAGGGCATAACAAAACGGTTCAAACTGTAAAAAAGAAATTGTAAAAATAAAGACATTCTTAGTGTTTGACTCATCTAAAATGAAAACTTATTTAAAGTACCAAAAACTCAAAGGTGGAAATCAGCGAGCTGTGGAGACGATGTTTGTTGAAACGTTTCAAATGTGATGAAATCGCAGTTTATGGCTGGGATTGATGAGACAGATTTAAACTAAGTTATTTGTGATCACGAGAAAGAAAATCATTCATGGGTTCAAATGCTCTTACAAACGAGACAAGCATTTTATTGATGCCAATGCTTTGGAGAACCTTTGACCCGGAACGGTTGGAATATGTCTGCATCTGCTTTTTACATGCAAATTATGGGACTTCCTAGGGCGTCCTGTTGCCCCTTTATTTAAGGGCATCAGAGTCAAGGAGACTCAATAGAAATGCATGCTATCCTTTGTGGATTTTGCTATAAAGAATGTGCAAAAAGTAACATATGATCAAAAAAGGCATACATTGGAGTTTGTGATTCTAAACAAAACTTGAAAAATGATACACTTTTGCAAGGCACATTATCAAACAAAGGTTTATTTAGACTAATTGCTCACAAATTACCACGACCAATAATGTACATCTTCTCCCCAGGTGACCCATTTTTATGAATGTACACTGGATTCCGATGACAATCTTAAGCCCGCACACGAGCACATATGACGTCTCAGCTAACGCTGACGTTGGTAAAATGCTTCTCAATCAGATTCCAAATGGAAATCTCGTTCCCAGTCGAAATTCAGTTCGGTTCTTGCCGGGGATGAAAAGTTGGTTTGACCCGCCAGGTCACGCTACGGCGTTGTCGCCTTTAAAAGAGCACCTGTGACCACGTAATTGCGAAGCTATGCAGCAGCTGAAACGTCAGCCTTTATCGGAGCCGAGCAACCACTGAGCTAACGTTAGCCCTTGTATTGTAACGGACTGCCGTTGGCGAACGTCGGGCAAACATTAGCGGATGTTGATCCTCGAATGGAAACAATGTAGAGCCCTTCATTTGAAAAGTCTCCCGTGTGTGCGTTCCGGCTCCTTGTGCAGCCGTATAGAGCGGTAGTTACTCGGCGAGCTGCCGCACGGATGCTCCTGTCAGCTAACACTGGCTAGCACATATTTAGTTAGCATGCTAACACAACCGGTTTCCGCCTACCTGTTGTTGGTCCTTCGGCTCTCCTGCCTTCCTTTTCCTGCTAACTGTTTTTCTCGCCATAATCTGACACACACAGTTCCTTCACCCACATGGAGGGTACAAGTAACACTGGATACTGGGTCATATAATGGCGATATGCTATTTTGTTCCTCGGCCCTCGCTGGCAGTGCCCGACGATGAGGTAGGGCGATCACATAAGGGTAAGGTTGGTCAGAGCGAAGCTAAGATTAAGGTAAATATGCAGCTCCGCCTCCTGAACAATATGACCGTGAGGCCGCAGAAACTATCCCGTTTCCACTCAGTCTTTTCCACTCAGTGTTTTTTTTTTTCTTTCCCCTGCCTAGCTGTGTGCGAAGCGGCGGCAACGGCGAAAGCGTTGGGCAGTGCGCAGCCGCACTCAAATTAAACATCAACAACAACAAGGTCGTACGGAACCGAGAGCGTAATACGTAGTCACTGACGTCACTGGCGTCCAGGAGACGCTTTTTTTGTCTATCTGCTAGAAAGACATAGACATAAACACACACATGTCAGTTAGTCAAGTATTTTTGAATTCAGTTTAATTTGATAAGCAGACAGATGATTACAAGGATTTAGAAGCTTTGCAAAAATCCAGCCAAGCTTTTCTCCCTTAAAGATTGGTCTGACAACAGACCAATCTTCTGATGTCATTAAATACTTTAATTCAAAATATATCAAGTTTGAATTCATAACTATTTTGGCCACTATTCTGGAAGCAATTGTGTTTAACTCCCATCCTTAAATGTGGTTTCTTGACAGTTAGACGTAAACATGATTTGAACATGTTTGCAACAGGGTTTTGATTTCATAAATATTATCTTTTTTTGATTTGAAACAATTTTTACGTCATGGAGTCGCCCAGCCAGAATCTTGATCGAGTTGAGAACCAATGGAAGGAGCTACAGATTAGGGCGATGGCCTTCCAAAGTAAAAAAAAAAAATATTGGAGTTAATCTCTAAAGATAAATTATCAATATAGACGTGGAAGCATGCAAACAAGTTGCCAGGCAATTGTGAAAATGGGTTGACTGTTGTGATGAAAATAAAACCTTTCTTTTTTTCTTTACACAATGATTCTTTTTGTACATTGTTTTTTTTTTTTTGTAATATCTAATATCTCATTTCAGAAACAAAATTTAGAAATTCTAAATTCTAAATTCTACCAGAGTTATTAAAATTTATTACTTTTAGGAGTAGCGTAATTGTCTGTTGTCTGCCACGAGGCAGGAAAATCTCTCAGTGAAGCAAAAGAGTGTTTTGTTCCCGCAATATTTTTTTCTGAATTTAGAAATCAGAATTTTTATTTTGCATTTGAGAACTGGCAGTGTTGAAAGATCCTACTGAACGTAGGTTTTCGAAAAGCCGTATTTGTATTTTCTGGTTGTCTTCTTTATTCCTGAATGGTTGCACAAGTCAATGTGACTCAACAAACGTCTTGTTTCCATGTCTCAAAACATCCTACCTCTGAAAATGCAACCAGAATCCGTAGAATAACTTTTTACATCTAAAAGGTGAAAGTCACCTCTCCTTTGTTGAAAGGTAAATATGAAAAAAATCAAGATGACTCAAGACATCTGTTCAGGATTGCATTAAGATCGTTTAAAATCATTTCTTATAATAACTATTTATAGATATGTAGGACTTTTTCTAATTTCATGAACAGGTGCTTGCTTTCTCTGATTTTTAGTTGCGGGCAAGTTGCATGGGCCCCTGTCCTGCTCTTCTTTATATTTTTTCTGCTGACCAACAGGCCACAGTTGGATTTTTCCAGTTGTTGTACATAATAACTTGTTGTCTTTTCAGCCGGACATTTAAAAAGAGAGGCACAAAAGCAGGAAAAGGAGGTGTTGTTCTTTGAAAGGTCAATATCTCACATTTAAAAACCTGGGATAAAACATGAAGCTGTAGGCTTTAAAAAAAACAAGCAGAGAAAAGCAATGCCGAAAAGATGAGCATGTTTAATTAGTCGGATTTTCGAAATAATCTCACAGAAAATTAAACATTTTGTCGAAACGCATCAATGAATTTGTAAAACGACACTGAGCTCACCAAGCTCAACCTTACCGTTAATGTTTTCCAGATGTGATTAGATTTGCTTTGTGGTAATGCAGAAATTGACATTTTATTCATTTATTTTTTTACACAAACATGTTTTTACCCAAAACCTGTAATCCAAATAAAACTACAAAAAAAATCTGAACCAAAACAGCCAAAGATGCACAGTTTTAATTAATATCTGTGTGGATAACAAAAATCTAACAAGTCAAGTGTGAAGACAATAATACCACTTATGTGTTTTCTGTTCTTTTTTTAAATCATAGAAACTTAAATAATAAAAAAAAAATGAAGAAGCAGCTGTCACTCATGTCAAACCCATTTAACTTAAAGTGCTTCCTATAGGAACTCAAGTGAATTATTATGACATGGAAAATCCAACTCTGCAAGGAATTATGAGATCCATGTGTTCTAAAAAGTCTCAAGCCATGTCTTCTGGAAGGTATTTTAGACTCGACAAATATGTTGTCAGATCCCAAAAGGGTGATTGCAAGCATAATTTCACCGGTTTTAGTGTCTGGATAAGGCATGGGCCAGTCACGAGTATCAAGAAATACTTGAGTGTTTAGAGTTACAGCCTCAAAAACCGCAACATTTTTCATTCGTCCCTTTTAATGAGAGGCCAGAGTGAGGGTCGCCGGTTGTATTGGTGAAGTAACAGTGCTGCAAATAAGCGCCGGTGTTTATTCTTTATTTCTCCAAGTTTACAGTGCTGAGAAAAATTATTAGCCCTTACAGTTTATTCTAGGGTTTTCTTGTTTTCACATTTTAAATGTTCCAGATCATCAAATTGCAACACAGGACAAACATAACCTTCGTAAATACAAAATACTCTTTTCATTTCTTAAGTGAATTACAAGTTATCAAAATAATAATAAATAATAAAAACGAATAGCCCCCTTTATAGTTTGTTGCATCACAGTTGTATCGCCGCTTACTGCAAATGTTAAGTTTTTGCAGTAACTTGAAGTGAGTCTTCGATTGAAATGGAGGAATTTTAGCTCAATCTCCTTTGCGGAATCATTTTTATGCAACCTCGTTGGTAAACGTTTGACGCCACACCATCGATTTAAATCCATCCAAACTTCACCCCAAAATCTTTTTTTTTTTTTTTAAGAGTTATTGCTGCAGTTTGAGTCCAAGTGCGCTTGGGCCCAAGGTCACAAGTTAATGGTTGTACGTTCTCTTGCAGGATTCCCAGATAGAGGGCGAAATGAATGGTTTCATCAAGCGCAACGTGTCCAGTTACTTAGACCACTGCACACTACCCCATTATGTTTGACTGTGGGTATAATTTTCTTTCTCTGGATGCTATTAGCTTGACGTGCTTATAAGTTTACAGAACATTTCCCTACAGCTCTTGGAACTCATCAGTGTTTACTGTGGAAAATGAAAGACAACCTTCAGGATCTTTTAGGTCAGCAGTGGCTCAGGCACTGGCACCTTCCCATTGTTATCACTATGGACGTCTTCATTGTTCTTCACCCCAACCTCTTCAAATCTGGCAAAGCTGGTGTGAAACGTTGCACAAATGAAAATCTTTGCAGTACAAATCAGCACAAACTTAGTCGAGTTGATTAATCTCGTTTTTGTCTGATTTGAAGAAGGTGGGAGGTCTGGATGACCTTTCAGGCTCTGTGGAAACATTTATTAATATCTTTAAGATGATAGTGGCACAATTTTTGCTGCACAAACGTAGCACAAACCAATTTTGTTAGATCATGATTTGTTAGGGAGCCAATTTCACTCAGGTCTTTCCTACCTCTTAAATCAAGAACACTGACTTTAACTGAGGGAAATGGGGCCCGTGGTGCATTAGATGTTTGTTTTTTTTCCGCAACTTTCTGGATGACTCATCACTTTGCTATTTCAGTTATTTTTGTAGGCATGTGTCTTATGGGAAGCTTCACCACTGTTCCATGTTTTAAAAGTGGTTCTCACTGATGGTCCAAAAGCCTTAGCAAGAGCTTTTTAACCCTTCCCAGATGTCAGAATAAAGATGTCGAACTCTCATTTGCTCTGAGATTTCTTCAGATTAGAGCACGACGTGCTGTTTTAGCCTACTTCATGTTGAATGACAGGTTCTATTTAAGTAAGTAATACAAGTCTGGCAGTAGTTGGTCCTTGTTGTGGCTGAAGAAAAGGTGAACAATGGCCAATTTATTATTTAACAATAGGGGCAGGTGGGTTTGGAGCTTTTTTTTTTCATCATTTTAATAAAAATTGTATCTAATGAGAACTGTATTTTCTAAATCACCTTATAATTTTGGCAAAAATATTTTGTTACTTTTCAGAGTGTGTCAATATAAAATGTTTTAGATAACTACAATTGTAAAAAGAAAAAAAATCTGTTAAGCTTATTCTAGCAACATGAATAACTATTGCTCATCTTTTGTTTTTAATAAAAGTAATTAGATTGTTATACACATCTGCTACATTTCTTGACAGGGAAAAATGGTAGTATCTTTTTTTGTTGTTGTTTTTTTTAAAGATTATCACAATCTCATACCGGCCCATGCCTTGTCAGGGCTTGCCTTTGAATAATACATGAAAATACTCAACCTGCCTGAGGTATGGAAAAAAAAAAGTACATAGGGATCAGGGGAAGAAATCAAGAGTCCAACCTCAGCCTTGATTAAATTTTGTCATATTAAATTCAGTGACAGAAAACAAATGACAGAAATCAATAAAACAGAAACTTTCATCCACATTTCCAGTAAGGCTTTAAAGACCATTCCTTTTAACATTTATGGAGGCTCAAAGTGCAAGTCAACAGCCATACAACATGAAATGTGTCTATTGCACTGTAATTTGGCTGCAGAAAAACAAACCACCCTCGCTTATATTATTACTTTTTTTTTTTTTTTGTTGTTGCCTCTCACTCTTTCAGTCTGCAAACAAACGCTCAGGACAGTTCTGTAGCGTTGCATTTGTACGTTAACATATCTTACATAATCCCACCGAACTCCAAATAAATCTTAAATCAAAGTGTCAGTGTACTCTTTTAAATAAGATCTGAACAAATGAAACACGTGTGCGCCTGTGCGTTGTATGATCAGTGACATTGGGGCAAGAGACATATTGTATTTCTTTTAGGGAGGAAAAAAAAAAAAAAAAAAAGTTTCCCACTGTAGCAGGTTTCTTTCCAGTGCAGGCGGAAGAGTGCAACAGGGCACTCTTTCATTTTCAGAGTTTTCATGACTAATGATCTATAATGCAATTCCTAAAACAGAAAGCAACCTTTAAACAGACAAATAATGATGTCCAAAATGAACAGAAAAACAAACAAACAAAAAAAAAAAAGACATGAATGTAAGAAAAGCATAAAGAAGAACAGAAATAGGTCCTGGGCACTGCAGCTCAGAGGGCACTTCTTGAGAGTCAGCTCTGCTCTGCGATTGTGCCTTTCACTGTAAGCTGGTTCAATTAGAAAAGAGGGCCTTCTCTCGACCTCTCCACTCCCATCACCTTTTTAAAAAGTCTGCAGCAAGCAGGAGAACATGGCAGCTGTCTTATCAAAGAGTTTAAGTTCCCACGAGTCTTCCCATGAGGTGCACGCCGCTAGCTCCTCCCCCGTTTAATTGTGCAGTTTCTCCTGCATTCATCGAAAGACTTCCAAGAGGAAGCAAATTAGAGTGGCATCGAGATGCCACAGCCCACGTTTCCCAGCATCAGTCATTTACTCCAATAACACAGCAGTACCTGAAATGAGCATTTAGTATAGGTACATGTTAACTCAATCCAATCTAGGCACACAAACTTTCAGAAGTGCTGAGGCATGGTATGTTTTAGCACAGACAGAAATCGCCCCCGGGGTGTCCTTTCCACAGCCAAGGCAAAAAGGGCAGGGCGTAGTGAGATAAGGTAGGCAGAGGGAAAGGGGGCTTCAGGTTGGGAGCGGAGTCAGATGCCTGGGGTAGAGCTTTGGCTTCCCCGCCGCCTTGGCTCAGCTCGCAGCGGCGCGGGCCATCAGATCCTCCAGAGCCTTGTCCTGATCGTTGTTGTGGACGAGCAGGACCTCTTTGATCGCGTCTCTCTCGAACCCCATTTCACCAAATCTGGACATGAGTTCGAGATACTGCAAGGCCTGGAAACAAACGGTGAAAAGAAAATGCTCAGTCAGCGTAATCTGCAATGAAATCACTATTAAAGAGGCCAATAGAGTGTTTTCCTTTCTCTTAAGATTAAGAGAAATGTACAAACCTTTTCTTCTGAGCACTGGTACATTTCTAAGCACTCTTCCACAGCGCTGGCATCAAAGCCTCTCTCGCACAGACGACCATGAAGAAACAGATAGTCCAGTACCTTGGACAGAAGGTAGATGAAGGTCAACCATTGTTTCTAACTTCCCTTTTGTAGAATCAACATACACTTCTTTTAGTTTCTCTAAATGGGAGCAATGATGTAAAATGTCATATTAGAAGGTCTTAAAAATTCTACTTGTGCAAAACAGTTTGAGGTTCATACCAAGGCATGGTGGCATTTCTAAATTGATAGTTCATTCTTATTTTTTTTAAAAGTTGATCACAGTCTCTGGGAACTTTAGATCATTTATCCATAGTTTCCTGCTTTTCTAGACTCTCAATGACATGATGCATATGTGCAACGCTCTTAAAGTTGGGAAAGAGAGGAGAACATGTATCTCCAGTGTAGCTGGGTTCATGCTGTTCCAGTTACTGGAGGTCTTGGACAAGATGTTCTGGTTGGAAGAGCTGGAAGAAAACCTCTACCTCCCGACTTGAATTATTGCTCTGCGGCCAACAGACGATTAAGTGGCGCGTGACCAAAGACAACCAACCACAAATATCAAGCAGCGACAGAAATGTTCTGGAATAATTGTGCAATGGAATTTCTCTCAAAACAGATAAGCATTTATTCTCTCTTTCTCTTTCTAGTAAGCGACTGCTTGCCGTTCATTTCACCCTTGATCACCCCATTCTCCTCCCGTAACTTGCATTTATTATTGGACCGATAAAGAGAATTGGCCAGCACCAGCAAACTCTGGCTCTTCCACAGCACAATGCAACAGGAGCTACAACCAAGAATTGATAATATCTAGCTTGCATAGTGTTAAAGTGTGTTGCAGGCTAAATGGAAAGAGCGGCTTGCCTAAAACGTATCCTTATGCAAGTCAGAGCAACAATTAAAATGTTTAAAATAAGTAGAAATGTGACAAGAGTGGAGATTCTTTAGCGTCTGCACACAGTAGCCTAAGACCAGATGCTCCCAGCAGTGTACTCTTTCTGTACAGCAATCTCATTTAACTGTCATATTTTTAGTCACTTGCGTGTTAGGAGCCTCAGTTTTGTATTAATGTTCAGCAAGTCAAAGTAAGTTATTTATTTGGCGGCATGTAGATATACAGTCAGTGTTTTGGTAACCAACCTGCTCCACATTCTGGCCCTGTCTCTGCATGGCCCGTAAAACTTCCTCATAAGAGTAACCCATTCCCACAAGCGTCTCCACACACTGCCGTTCACTGGGCGTCATGCTGAGGAGAGCTCCACCGCACGGTAAACCAGTAGGCCCTGTTCCAGGGTTGGCCTAGTTAAAGGACGAAAACAGTGAATTTTGAAGAGTTGCTTGAACCTCAAGCAGACGTGCAGAGTGCTCTTTAACACTCACCGGCTTTGGCGTTCCACTCTTGTTGTGGTTGGATGGCTCGGGGGCAACAATGACTTGTGTTTTTGGTAATGCTGGCGGGCTTCCGTTGGTCAGGTTCCGTCTGGGAGAAGGAACGGCAACGGGTGCAGCACTGTACTTTATCGACTCCGGTTCACCGGAGTCGGAGAGCTTGGGGAACGTCAGAGAGCGGATGTTACAAGGCCGATCGTCCGTGTCAAAGCCCGCTCTTCCGGGATGCCCCACTTTGTCCATGTCCAGCAAAGCAACCAAGCCGTTTGGCTTGTGGGCGAAGCCTGGCTTAGAGGAGATGCTGGTGTTGGTGCTGGGTGGAGAAGGGCTGTCCCCACGAGATACTGAACCTTGCTGAGGTGGAGACACAGAGGGCGGAGGCTGAGGTTGGCTCTGCAGAATGCTCCTCAGCTCTTCCTTATCATCCAGGGTTTTCAGTTCCAGCTTGTCAAACGGGTCTTCCTCCCGCTCGAAGTCGGCTAGGTTGAGGTTTTGTGGCTGTGGAGTGCTGTCCTGGGATTTTCTGGGGCCGAGTCTGGGGGCCGGCAGTGGAGTGAGGATGGCGTTGTGACTGAGTCCAGCAAGGACCGGGTTCATGGCTGGTGGTGGAAGGTCCTGGTCGTCCGCTGCTCCATCAGCATCCCGAGACAGAGACTCTATGCTCTCAGCCTCCTGCTTGGCTGCTGCCTCCTCCGCTCTGGCTGCTGCTGCTCTGGCGTCAGCAAGTTCTATCCCCCAGCGAACACTTCGCCTCTCCAATGTAAAATCATACTGTTCAGAAGAGAAAAGGAAGGAGAAGGAAGATGGAAAAGTAATTACATCAGTCACAATAGCCAGGTAGTGTTAAAATTCCAGTTACGGAAATATCTTTTGCTTGGCTACACCTTAAATATTTACTTACGTAGAACTGAACGTATTGAAATCCTCTTTCTCAATTATCATTTTACACAACTTGTAACTGAAAAATAGAAAAAATACATCTCTATGCCCTCTGTACCTTTGTGTCTGCAAGTACAGCTCCATAGTCTGGCAAAAGGAAACCAACGGGTAACCCCACTTTAGCTGGACGCCGGAATTTGTCGTTTATCTTGAAGGGAACATCATCAAGGTAGCTGATGGGTCCTGTGCAGAGGAAAGAAAGGATACAGTGAAGGTTGCACAAAATATTGCAAATATATCATCATCACTATATCTGACGATAGAGTGTATGCAATAGTGTTGTGAACTTGCATTTTTCATGCTAATGTAATACTTAGCCAGTTGAACAGAGTCCAAAATGACATTACCACAAAATGTTAAAGAGTGATGGAAGCACAGATGAGAAAGAGGGGACAGAAGACAAAAGGCATAAATTGCGCTTAACATTGTTATTGCGATATATATATATATAAATATATATATATCAATGTTGTCTTCATTGCAAGATTTTATATAGTGCAGCCCTAAATACTAAAAGCACAGACATAGACACCATAAAATATGACCTTAAAGTAGAAATTAATCAAAAAATTGGCCCATCCGAATTTCTAACTTTTTTCTGATTGGTGATCAACTTATAACTATATGAACAAGCCACCATACAACTCTCTCTGGTGAGGAAGTTGCAACTGAGATGAGAGAATAGAAAACAGTATAGAATTGAATATCTTTTATTCTTCCCCAATGGAGCGACTCAGGTAGGGGTAACAGCAGTGAAGATACAGGCAAACGGAAGCACACAGATTTACACAGAGGTGAAAAAAAAATACATGTACATATCATACATTAATCATTATTCAAATCCTGTTAATGTTTATCTATTTACACTAAATATTATGTGTGAGCGCTAATAAACCTGAAGTCAAGATCCTTGTTTGTGAACACAGTCTTGGCCCTTAAAGCTGTACTGATTGTTTAAAAATGTAGGAACAAAACATAAGAGTTGAGGCTGTACAGTAAGAGCAAATTTATAGCATGTGAATAATACTATACAGTTAAAATAGCATACTCTAATTAAAAGAAATAAATAGATTCAGCTAACTTTGTAAAGAAGCTATTTAAATGAAAACCGATGAACATTCAGCATCTGTGCTACACATTCTTTAAGCCTCTGAGCAGGCAGAAAATAAAAGAATCAGAAATAAGGTCTTACCATTGTTATACACGTCTGATCCAGACTTCCTCGCAGCCATTTAGTCCCTAAAAAAAGAAAGAAAGAAAAAAAAAAGTGCATGAGTTCAATGTTTTTAGTGAGATTGTAGTTTAAAATAAAGCAAGAAAACTGGCGAGTCATTGACCCTAACAAACACACACACAGAATGACGGAAACTTAATTACTAGAATAAGACACTAAGATAATACTTTAATTTATTTATTGGGTTTAAATGTATAAATGACTGTGGCATTATCAGGTTCATAAACTACTTAAATTGGACTGCAGGTGTGTAAAGCCACAAACCATACAGTCTACATTATTATTGCGCATAAACTAAATACGAAGTGAAAGTAGAAAAGTTTCAGAGCCTATACTGCACACATCCACCAAACAAAGGTCTTTCCTGGTCAGTGCAGATTTTTGTTTTTCTTTGAGGTTTGATTTTTTTTTTTTTTTTTTTATGAAAGTCCAAAGGCAGCTTCAAAGAGTCTAATTCTGATGAACCCTTTTCTGGTTTAAAAATGGGATTAATCCTTAGTTTAGAAAACCCCCCCTGATCCCCTAGCCCCAAAGATTGACAGGGTTTCATTGATCAGAACTCCCCTACCCCTCCAAAACAGACACATCACAAAAACTAGTTTGAATCTGAGATTAATTCCATTTTTGGTCACATAGCAACGGAGCCTGGTTGTAACGAAAACAAGAACCTCTGGAGCAAATCCGTCACAGCACAGAACTTTGAACCGATTAGATCAAGTAATGAACAAATTATTGACGCAGTTAATCAAATACTAATCACAGACATAAAGTACGTATTTGCTAGCAAAAACTGCAACTTTCAAATGAAACCCTAATGTTACTTTGGTGTGGATAGATGTCAATCCGCCATGGACCACTCATGACCCGCTGGATCTTGTGATCAAGGCAGCGCTGCGTGTCTATGTGGGATTTCCCATGCATTAACTTGAAGCATGAAGTCCTCAACAGAGCAGTCACCCTGCAGTTAGTCGCTAATAGTACTCGGGGATAAAGTTATATAATACCATACCTTCACAAGTTGCTGTTCCGCTTTGCTACTCAACAGCTTAGCATGTCACGGAAACACGGGGTGCGTTGAGACAGTTCAGAGATAAGTGACAACTGCAAGGATATTTTAGCTAACTTAAACGACAGGAGTCGAGCAAATGAAATTCCCTATATCCTAATACTAACGTGACTAAAACTGGGTCATTGTAGGCCGTCAAGAGTCAAATGCAGCTCATAGTATGCTCTGTCAGACAGTTAAGTTGTAACACATTCGAGTACATTTGGAGACCTTTAGCCACAGCTGGAATAACACGTACTTCCGAGGATAACGCGATGGCCGCTGTCAAAATGCTTAAGTTTCAAAGCTCGACGTCGCTTGCTTTAGTCGCCATTTGGTAAAAGAAAAGGCAAACTGAAAGTGCACACTGCCAAACACAGCCAGAGAGAGCGTCACGGTCCTCGGCGTACGCCACAGTTCATGCTAATACGCTTAGCTTCGGCTGTGGCCTGACTTGTAAACGTTACGTGCTGCCACCGCCCCTCACACAGCCCAACAACTGCCCCGCAAATTTAAAATCAGCGCTTTCTCACCGGTATTGACTCCGTCTCTTCCTTACGAAATCCAAACGACGCCCAATCACGTTGGCACTCCGTTAAAAACTGTTTTGAAAATCAGTTTTACTTCAAGTCGAACCTCTTTCCTGCTTCGCCGTAGGTCGCCATCTTGGTTTGTCAAGCTCCCTCTGCTGGTTCCTGTATGACGTCACTGGGCTCCACGACGTCAGACCGAGATGACCAGCTGAACAAGGACAGTCCAGAAGTGCATCTTAGTGACTTACATTATGATCGGGAAATTGATTTGTTCCATTAATTCGATGTAGTTGAATTCAGGTGAAATTCATAAGACGTGAATTCATCACACAGAGCCACATATTGGGCATATTTCAAGAATTGTTTTTCACAGTTCTATCAGAAACTCAATTAAAAACCAATAACCCGGAGCAATGCAGTCATTCGCTGTACTCATTTGAATCATATTCGATCATTTATACAAAAAATATATTTTGGTTCTGATCCCTGAAGTGTACTGAAGCTTTTAGGATGTAACTAAAAACAGATTTTTAAAGATTATTCTAAAACTTTTTTCTAGAGTGACATATAAAAGGTGCAAAAAAAAAGTACAGCAAGTTTTTTAATTCAAGGGCTTGAAATTAATCGTGAACCTCATGGCAGCTGAAATGTAAAATACTTTATTTAACATCACCTGAATATTCTATTCACATTCTCAAGCTTGTAGATAGTGTGCATTAATTATTTAAGATCAATACACATTTTCTAGCTATAAAATGCTGAATAATAAATACAACCTAGTTTAAAGATAAAAAAAAAACTGCTTTATGATTTAGAAACGGCCACGTGAACAAGCTCTTGTTCCTAAGAACTCATGTTTTCAGTTTTATTACGATATTTATTATTATTATTATATAGAAAAAAAATAATAATAAGCGCTTTCTGAAACTTTATGAAATTTAGAACAATTTCATAAAGTTAAAAGGTAATGTTTTTTTTATACATTACCTTGGGTGCGCTCACGTCACCGCGTACGCGCGTTACGTACTGCAGACACGCGCAATGATAGCCGGAAGCATCGATGGGAGGAAAATAAAAAATCGATAAAAGCCAGTGTAATTCGCGAGTGTTAAAAAAAAAAAAAAAAAAAAAAAAGAAAGAAAACTCCTACTTGCTGTCCTCTCTCCGACCACGGGCTCGAGTTCCTGCGTGTTTTTATCTCGCCGCCGCGCCGGAGGGGACGACAGTACGGCGGAAGACCCGCTCCGTTCGTACGAAGTTGCTCGGTGGGGGTTTATAGCTGACGTGTGGAGAAGTTGAGACTGCTGGAGCGCAGATAAACAAACATAAACAAGCGGGGGTCAGTTGAGAGCCTGTTCGAACCGAACCAGTAGCTCGGGGAGATGGCAGGGACAGCCAAACCCCGGTTCTGAGCCCGGGAATGATCCGCAGGAGACGGTGACTTCCAACTGAGACTCGCGTCTTCATGTCAACTGTCAACACTGGCAACACAAAAGAATTTGGAAAAACACGAGGAGCAGCCACGGGCTTCAGGAGGAAATCCACCGCTCCGCTTACTGTTGTGCTCGCACGGCGACGTTAGCATGGCCGGCCAATGAGTTCACCTTTCAGGTTTCTGCTGGGAGCAAACGACAACGTTTAGTTCAAGGAGGCAGAGGTAAACACTTTTTTTTTTTTTTTTTTTTAAAAGAAACTTTGCAGTTCTACCTTTAAGGGCCTCAGAGGAAGCCTAGCTTGACAGGCCACATAGCATGTTTGTATTTTAAATGTTGATGTAGCACTTTGGTTTCTCTGTTTGTTTACACCAAGTTCAGAGAGACTGAGATTTCTCCAAGCTGTTGACTCGGTTTGGTGCCTTCAAATGGATCCGTCCGTCTCATGATCTCGCTGTCTTGTCTCCAGGTTTGCTGATCTGTGGCCCCTGGGTGTCACAAGTGGAATGAACATGGCCCACCAGGCAACCCCTAGTTCTCAGAAGGCCCTGATGATGGAGCTGAAGTCCCTGCAGGAGCAGCCAGTGGAGGGCTTCCGCATCACCCTGGTAGAAGAGTCTGACCTCTACAACTGGGAAGTGGCCATCTTCGGACCGCCCAATACGCTGTATGAAGGAGGCTACTTCAAGGTGGGAGAACTCTGCACAAATGGTCACATTGCACTCATGGTCGCAAACAGCTGCTTGGATGCATCCGATGTTAACTTATCATGCTGCGGGGTACAGAAGCGGTGGGGAACATCTTGATGACAACGAGTGAAAAGAGGAGAAGTTTGGTTTATCGCAAGCAATATTGCCTTTCTAGTGTTTAACAAAAGCGTAACTGCAAGAATTGTCCAAAGTACGTATTCAGAAACGTCAAAGTTTTGTATGATCACCCAAATTAACGTTTACATTAAATAAAGGTGTCACAAAAATGTCTCTGACATTAGGAAAACAATAAAATGTGAAATGATTGCTCAGTTTTGCGGTAACGATATTGGTTGCGTTAGACCTCAATTTCTTTGCTTTCCTTTTCCTCTTCCGTCATCTCGATGTCCTTAAAACTTTGAGCTCAGCATCTTGATGGCAATAGGACACATTTGCATGCAGAGCGTGAATACAATGCTCTTTAAAGTATATTCATCCATCTAATCCATGTTAGCGTCGCGTTGACCATTTGAATTTTTTTAAAAATTTAAACCCAAAGAGTCCCACCACCCTACAGATCTGAAAAGTATCATTTACATCTTCATGCTGCTTCCGGCCTCTTCTGTGAGTCGTTTTTGTTTTTTTTGTTTTTTTCACTCATTAACTCTGACTCCATTCTCAGTCTCCGCTCCTCATCACTGTACGGTGGTTGTAATTCAGAAAGCTATTTTTGGCTCGGTGACCGCTATAAATGGCACTTCAGCACAGAGAGCGAGTGGGAGACGAGGGCAAGATTAGACTCCTCATCTGTCTTTCTCAAAAAGGCAGATGAAAGACAGAAGATGCAGGTCAGACACGGGTTTGTGTGAGGTTGTGTTCTTGCAGGTGTAGCTGGAGTTTACAACGGGTGTACAAAATAGGTCAAATAATCAGTTGGGTTGTTTTTTGGGGGGGGTTTTTTTGCCCTGCCTTTTTTTTTTTTAAACTTTGTACAATACTTCCTCATCCTCATATGTAGCTCGCTTGCAGATAAAAATAAGAGAAGTGTTAGAAAAAGGCTCAGGGTCCAGATTTATAGAAGCTAAATATGGATACTGTGGTCGAAAGTAAATATGTCAGTAAGTAGAAGCGCCGCTTGTTAGGCTAGCAAATATATTTACTTCCTATTTCGAGCTCTCGCTAGACATAATTCAGTGTAATTATTGTTCTATAATGACAAATATCAATAACCTCAAGTCAAAATACAATTCGAACATATTCCAGTAAAGATTCGTATTTGATTAATCAAATTGAAATGAACCTTCCTTTGGGATCAGTAAGGCATTTTTGATATGAAAATGCATAGCTTGATTTAATTTAATGCTTGAACTCGGGGCACTCGAGCTCTTTGTCTGGCCTCTCGTTTATGGATTTTAAAGTGTAGGAAGGCTGTGATGGAAAATCTCAGGGACTTTATGACCCTAAACCTTGATGTCTGCTGATGCAGGCCGCTTGCTCGTGTTTGCTTACATCTTTTGTGGTTGGATGAACCGTTCACACATAAAACCATGTGGAACCGCAGAAAAAGAAGTGGCAAGCCATTCACATGTCAACAAAGGTGTAATCCTGTTACTGTTTGAGGTATTCATAGGTCCTGATATGCCTGACCTGATATATTCCTGATCTTTTCAATTGAATCATGACTAACGTGTCTCTGCAGAATGTGATGGCAGGCTGTTGAGGTAATGTGCTGGAACAGGGACACATCTAAAAACATGCAGGGCAATGTACTCCCAAGATCAAGGTCAGGAAACACTTATCCTACCTGCATATTTATGTTATTTTAATTGACATATTTATTTAGCTGATAACACAAATAAAAACATTTTTTTTTTCCCCCGTCATGAATGTCCTTCATTGCAAATAATTGTGGCGGTTACTGAACAATCAGAAGTTTAATCAAATTATTATTATTATTTTTTTTGTCAAATATGTACTAAATGCAAATACATGGGGTTGTCAAAAGGTCACATTTTAAAATAAGATTAAAACTTGGTTTTTATTTTAATGGTTTGTGCTCGTCTTCTGTTTTCAAGCAAATAAAATAACCTAACCCTCGCTGTAAAACTCGTGCTAATCTACGGTAATATTTATATCCATGCTAAAACATGGCCGTGGTGGTGCAGTTCAGTGATTGGCTGTGGATTGACGATAGTCTTATCTGACTGGCATGCAGCTAATTTGCGGCTGCTGGGTGCACACCCAGGCTCTCCTGCATAATACTTAATAACTGGACAGTGATAAACTGAGAAAAAAAAAACAAACTGAACCAGACTTGCAGTGAATAGCAAAACTATTCGTAACCCTTGAACTTTTCAACGTTTTGCCAACATGCCTGTGTATGTTATTGGCATTTTTTGTGGTAACCTGGGACAAGGAAGTGCATAACCGTTCAGAAGAAGAAAAGCAATATGAGCTTTTTTTTTAAAATTATTTTTCACAAATTCTGAAAAGCGCTTAACCGTGACACCCCTAAATAAAAAAATAAAAAAACAAATTGACTTTAAGATGACTTATTTAGTAAACAGCACATTTATTGCAGCACTAAAGAAAGTCATTATTGAAGAGCAAAACAAACACTGTACATCATCCTCAAAGTTAGGCACGGTAGTGGCAGCGCTGTGCTGCGGGGATGTTTTTCTTCGGTAGGGGCAGAATTGATGAAAACGGGACAAAAGGGGATTTATTTTGTGAAGTTTGCTCCATTTGAAGTATAAGATTTTACTCAAAAATTACCATCTTGTAAAGAAGCATTTTAGTTCAACTTGCAACGTGAAGAGTTTGCTGAATTGTCACAATTCAGTTGTATCAAGGTCTTCCTTTATTCCACATTTTTTTATACTGTAGAATAAAGTAGTTACTTGTGCTCCCTTTACCAATAGAAGTGACTTTTTTTTTTGACTCAGCTGAACTACATTTACTTTAAGGATAAAGTCGCCTGTCATTTGACTCAGTACAGCTGAGGTCCCAGCAAAGGCTCAAAAGTACATAATCTACATGAACTCTCTCTGTTTATTCTTCCAGGCTCACATCAAGTTCCCCGTCGACTACCCATACTCCCCTCCCACGTTTCGCTTCCTCACCAAAATGTGGCACCCAAATATTTACGAGGTGAGAGCTTTCGGCTGATCTGGATGTAACGCTCACTTTTGATGCTCATATGGCCTTTAAAGTCTCTATTGCTCTGAACTTGTTGTTTACTTCATGAGTAACGTTTCAGTGACAGCCTGTACACGCGTTGGGTAATGACAGTGTTTTGGTTAATAACATTTGTTTCAATAAATATCCGATTTGTTGTCTTACTGTTTCTCCTCAAGCAGATTTCAGATGGGATAAATAAGAGGGTTGCGTTTATGTCTGATTTCCGTTTTGGGCTCCAAATATGTGACTCAAGCCATCAAAAACGACGACTTATTCCAACTTACAGTTGTCATTTGTGGCAAAAACAAGGTTCATGCTAAGTGCTTAAGGACTCAAATGGATGAGATTTTGTTTTCTTGCTCCACAAAAGGTGCATGTAAAATTTACAAGATTTACCCTCCTGTAAAATGATGTCATCGGCCCTCAGAGGGCAGATTGAATTTTTTATCGTAAAAAGAGAGTGAAATAAAACCTTCTTTCTTTTTTCCTAAGCACACCTCATTCATCATGTCGGAAAACACCACGAGGATAATCCCGCAGCCTCACTCGAATTTACTGAGGACTTAGGAAAAGTAAACTGCGCTGCAATGAAAATCCAATAATCGTGTAACTGAAACAGGTTGTAGGTTGAGCTTCAAAATGCAAAACGAAGAAGCAGGAGCAAGAGAGGGAGACAAAAACAAAATAAATAGAAGGTAAAAGATTAAGACTGTATTTGAACTCAAACAGCCTGCTCATTGAATCAAAACCTAAAGACTACTGCCTTTCAAAAGTCAAAATAAGCACACAAATGTGACTTTGGTGCCATTTTTGTGCCAACCATTAACACCGCCATGAGCCCAAGAGGAATTAAGAGGAAGGCAAGAGCAATGAAGCAATATCTGTCCTATTTTAATGACATGTCAGTAAAATTGCTTTCTGATTTTTTTTTTTTTTTTAAGCATTTCTCGTGTGTGTGCTATTTGTTGCTTCTCCAGAACGGAGATGTGTGCATCTCCATTTTGCACCCCCCGGTGGACGACCCCCAGAGCGGGGAGCTTCCGTCTGAGAGGTGGAACCCCACCCAGAATGTCAGGTACTCCCTCTGCAACACGCCTCGTTCTGCAACACGCCTCGTTCTGCAACACGGGACGACTGGTGGCTTTATTGTTGCCTTGGATTACAACTTGAAAGCAGCGTAATCCCTAAAGGAATACCTGTTTATTTTGTACATCGTGTAAAGAGCAAAAATGAAACAAAGGCCCCACTTGTCTCTTCAATCTCTCATGCATTTTATTACAGTTTGATGCTAATTTAGAAAACACAAGGTTTTGTTCTAAATAAAAAAAAGGTGGTAGGGTGTGTGTGTGTGTGTGTGTGGGGGGGAAACACACTGATAGTGCAGCTTTGTTGAATAACTGCTAAATTTAGCCCGTCAGCAGGATTCACATCACTGAGGGAAACTGCTGAGTCCGTGTTTGGGAACTTGAGCAGAGTGGAGGTGGCGTGTAATTGAGCCACACGGGGGACGCGGGACGAGCATAATGTTTCTGACCGCGCCGATGCAATCCCATATCTGACTGTGTGTACGTGTCGCTGTGCTCTCTCCGCCGTCAGGACGATCCTGCTCAGTGTGATCTCTCTGCTCAACGAGCCCAACACCTTCTCTCCAGCCAATGTAGACGCCTCGGTCATGTTTCGCAAGTGGAGGGACAGCAAAGGCAAAGATAAAGAGTATGCAGAGATTATAAGGTAACGCAGCGCAGTGGCTGTAAACACTGCTGTACGCGCCTCTGCTGCATGGAGTTCATTTACTGTAGTGATTCATTTCGAAACATTGGTCTCTGGTGTCATTTAGAGTCATTACACACAGAATGATCTATTTAAGGTGGGCTTTTTTTCCTGTTTATTTAGAAAAAAAAACAAACAAGATTTACCCTCCGGAAAATGCAAATGTTGCTTCAGGCCAATAAAAAGGATTTTTTTTTTTTTTACACAGTATGCATCTGGTTTGGGCTCTTTTCCATAAATTACTGCATCAACGCTGTCTAGCATTGATGTTTCATTGTTGATAAAAATATTTACATTTTTTTGAGAAGCCAGTTTGTCCAAGCTTTTTGCCACCTGGGCCAAAATAAAAAGTTAAGTAAATAAAGTAATTTGATTTCTTTTTTTTTTTTAGGAAAAGGTTATTATTGGAGATCCAAAACGTAAAGAGGATTTTACACAATTGTTTTGGAATTTCAAGGCTGTGTTAAAGGAAAGGCATGGAGTTTACTCATTCTAATTTGGAAATTTGTTCTGTTCTAAGACCAGGACTTTCTTTCAAATGCTTGGTATGTTTAGCCAAGTTTAATGAATTAAATAAAAGCTGATTTAGACACACGAGCTCATATTAAATGAGCTTGGTTGTGAAAAGTCAAAAAGTCATTGTAAGAAAATTCTGTTGGTAGTTTTATCCTGATAAAGAAATAGTCTCCATTCACATCAGTCGCCTGTGCTGGACCCACCAGATCTACATCATTCTTGAACTGCGACTGGATGAAACATCACATCTGCATCTCCAAAGTTTCACCTTTTTGTCACGTTTCTCCAGAAGGAAAGATTTTTGAAGTCTGCCATATTTAGTGATATCCTGTTTCAGTGAGATGCAGTTTAAACCTGTATTTTTAAGCCTAACACTAAGCTCGACATTTTTTTTTTCAAATTCTTAGTTGTTGTTTTTTTTTTTCTCTCTCCCCCCCGCCATCTTGGCTGCAGGAAGCAGGTGTTGTCAACGGCGGCGGAGGCTGAGCGGGACGGCGTGAAGGTGCCGACCACGCTGGCCGAGTACTGCGTTCAGACCCGGGTCCCCTCTCAGGACAGCAGCTCCGACCTGCTCTACGACGACCTCTACGACGACGACATGGAGGAGGAGGACGAGGACGAAGACGAGAGCGAGATGGAGTCCGTGGGCGAGGCCGGGGCCATCAGCTGCCTGGAGGACGGTGGGACATCCACCAGGCACTACGACAACCAGGACGACTCTGGCAACGAAGACTCATGATGATCTGGACGATAAATCCTCCCTGCCAATTTAGTCCCGCCGTCGTCTTTCATTTTTCAGAGTATGCGGATGTGTGTGTGTGCGTGCGTGTGCGTGTGTGTGCATGCGTTTGCACAAACAGTGGGGTCAAAAGTCTACTGCCAAAACGTTTAATGATTTGTTAAACTGATACAAGTTTGATTGAGTCGATGTTTTCACACGCTGTAAAAAAAAAAAAACAAAAAAAGAAAGAAACAACAACTTTGCAACAGATGGTTGTTGGCACTATTTCCACTTAAAGTCAGAGTTTGGTGTTCTCACCGTTTGCCTTAACAACACCTTGCACTCTGTCTAATGTTTAGCAAAGTTTGAGTAAACAAATTATTCCAGCCCGGTGTAGGAGATTGTTAAAAATATTACTAAAACCCATATTTTAGATTTATCAAGCATTCAGTCGTTTTTCAGCATGCGAACGTCAAACTGGACGACCGTCCTCTTGAATATTTACATCGCCAATCTAGTTTAATTTCTATGCTATTCCAGTTCCTGTCATATTTTTATTACACTCACGAAACTCTGCTCACTCTTCATCCTTGCTGTGTCCCTTGGCTTTGTGTCAGCGTGCTTCCTGGACGCCATCTGGAGTCTGTCTGGCCCAGGTTTGAACGACAGAAGAAACTCTGTGCAATCTTTGTCTTGACAATGCCACTATTGTTGGAAAAACTAATGAATAGGTTTATTTTAGTACATGAGTACTTCATTAGTGAAAATGTACTCATTAAAAGATGAAACGACGCGCTGTCGTTTGAGTTTGACAGGCTGCTGGTGCTGATAAATGATGACAATAAGTTGCATTATCTGCCTGGAGTTGAGAGAGATCGGATCCATGGCGCGTTTTCTTGCAGCCGTTTTCCCATTTACCCGATTGAGACTGTGTGTTCTCTGACTTGTCTCTTATATTTCCTGCTGCGTCTCAGGCAGTCTGGTGAGGGGGACCCTCGGCCCTTTGGCTCATTGGGCGATCAATGAGCCGGGCAGCTTGTCCTCTCAAAGTTCTCCGTTTGACTTTCACTTGATTGTCTTCCAATGTTTTGGAAAAATGTCCGAAAAATGTACCACACTGCAACCATAAACTCCGGCAATGTATTGGGATCTAATGTGATGGAGCAAAACGGTCCAGCGTCATCTTGCGAAGAATCTTAACAGGATCTATGTCTGAACTGTGTCCTGGTCATTCGAACGCGTGTATTTTATGGATGCAAAGTGTTTTTGTGTTTTGTTTTTTTTTTTAAAAAGAGGTTCAGTGTTGAATGCTTTTTTCAAGGAATTGTAACTCAATTTCTCTGTCGCGTCTCGGCCATTCGAGCTTCAGGGTCTCAGTCGATGTTCCCTTCGGTCAGTGACGATCCGCGGAACCAAACGACGACTCTTTACGTTCTTTTCTTGCTCGTTGTCAGACCACGTTGCTCTGTTGGCCTCCGATCCACATGTGAGCGTTTACACACCTCCGAGTGTTGCATTCGGTCCAGGTCTCGGGTTTTCTTCTCGCTTAGTGAAGAGAACCAGAATTACTCTGTAGGGGACTTCTCCTTTAGACAAGCCAGAGATTGAGATGCAGTTGATGAGAAGAAGTAAAAAAAAAAAAACAAAAAAAAACCTGTTGCTGTGACTCAAATTTGTGCTTTAATGCTACTTCATTAGTATTGAAAATGTATTTCTCTTTAAACAACAGAAAAAAATCATTTAAATAAGACACTGATTGCCTGTTACCTGTGCGTGTGTGTGTGTGAGAGCATTTACTTTTAGCTTTTTTCTTTTTTTTTTTTTTTTTGTTCTTTATGATGTCAAGTTTTTTATCTTCACCCAAACGTCCCTTCATTGGAGTACAGTCAGACTCTCGTCACCTGAGCGATGAATGAAACTTCCACCTCAAGAGAAAGAGAGAAAGAACTCGTCTCTTATTTCCTGCTTGTCCGCCGGCCTGGATTGGCTGGAGATTTGAGGGATTAAGAAAAACAACAGACCTTCTTAGTATTAAGCTTTATGAACATGCTGACCAGCACAACGTGACTGACACAAAACACAAACTTCTAAGAATCTCTCGTCCCGTTGAGCGCTCACTTCAGACGGATGGATCTTTACGCCACGGACACAAACAAAACCCCCCTCACATGAGGCCTCATCTGAAAAGCATGCTGAGGATTTACGTTTTGTTTTGGGTTTTTTTTTTTTTTTTTTGACACTTATTATAGGATACCCTTTGGATTTTAATGTGAAGCCGAAGGAGTGAAAGCCGTTTCTCCTGGTCCTGTTCTTTGGGGAAGAAAGTGAGGAAGACTCTGGAAATGGACCTGTAACATAATTCGGAAAGATGCCCACAGATCTCTGGTTGTCTCTAAATATTGCCTACTTTTGCTGCCCCCGCACCCACTCGCCCCCAATCATGCACAAACGCAAACCCCTGCTAACGATTTGAAAGCACCTGAAGTGATGTGCACAGATCAGCTATAATATTATGGAGTGAAAATCACCTTAGCCATTCTGACCCCCTTTTAGGCAGTAATTCATTTCTTTTACATTTAAGGAGTGATTTTAAGTGGGTTTAATTGGACTGCTGGGTCATGTCATCTCCGCTGAAGCGATGCGGCTGTCAGGTTTTCGCTGGCCAAAACTAACTTCTAGTTTTCTTTTCGTTCAGACTTGCCAAATCCCAATTTTAATTTTATTCCTAAGCATTATAAGTTCAGATGGAATAATAAGAATGAACAACTTCTGTATTTCTACAAGGACCGCTCTGCCAATTCAAATTTTGACAGATTCCATGTTTTTCCCCCGACAAACTTTTAACATAAAAAAAAACACAAAATCGTGGAGGTGACATGTCAGATGTAGTTTTGAGTCCAACATAAAAAAAGCATATAACTTAGTTTATTTATTTATTATTATTAAACTCAAAAACAACAATGCTTCTCTCGGTTAATTTGACCGAGGTCTGAAAATGTTCTTAATGCGTTTTCTAAACTTGCAGATATAACAGCCACTCAAATGTCAATTTGAGTGAAAAATTCAGACTAACATGCGTCCACCAAAAAAACCCTAAAAAACTGGAAAACGTGCTGCACGGTCATTGATGGAGGTCGTAGTTTTGAATCCAACAAAAAGTGAATAATCACTATTGTTCATTCATCATAGACCTGTGTGTCTTTATCACATTCAATGTGGAATGAAGGGTTGAAATGTTTTGGCTTGGCAGTGATTCTGAGGTTCTGCTGCTGAGTTTGAATTGATTTAAAAAAAAAAAAGGTAAAACAACTGTCTGATATTAATTGCATAACACCTAGAAGATAAGACGTTCCTGCATTATGATCCGCAACCTTTACAGACCCACAGAGCTTCCCTGAGTTTCCCTGAGCCTCCTCGCAACATAAAAATGTGCCCATTAGAAAACGTGACATTTCTTCGCTGCTGTATCATACAGTTGAATGTACAGAGTCAGTGTTACCATTTCCTGGAAAATACCCACTCTAGTGAACTTCCAAGAAGTTATAAAATGACGAATGACGGACTTCTAGCGTCCGAACTTTAAAACCTAAATCCAAGTAACCATAGCGAAGAAAATGGGGGAAATCCCATATGTTTAGCTGTAGCTGTTTAGCTTATTTAGCATTTAGAGAAAAACAACAAGTCTGGCTCAGTGGCTCTGTCCAGCAGTAACAAGGGGTACTAATGAGCACCTTTGGGGAAATAAAAACACAGTTTGTGCTTTTACTTGGACTCGGGTTTCTGTGCTGGACTGCACTCTGAGCAGGAGACGTGACCTCAGACGTGACCTCAGACAGAATTGGGTTAATTGTTCCCCTGATTTCCACTTGTGCTAAGCGAGCTAACTCGGTGATGTGGCTTGTATATTTACCACGCGTACCAAAGAGCTGTATCGGTTTTCTCGAGGATGTAAAATAAATTTCCACATCTGCTCAAGAGCCCAGTGTCAGTTCCTGGCAAAGCTTCAGATCTGAGGTTTAGGCCCGGTAGGAGCGACAGCATCGCCCAGTTACAAACCAAATGTTGGCCTTGGTTTTTATAAGGCAGAACGGAGGAAGGCAAGAGCTATTATTAAAAAAAAAAAAAATAAATAAATAACTGCAAAATCCCTACACACAGCCCCACAAAAAAATCTGAAATCTTTTAGTTAATTTAATGTATGTCTTAATGTATCCCCTCCAAAAACTCCGCAATGTCACTACTGAAAGACAGACCTGTCCACAATGTCCATCCTGTTGATGCTGATCCATGTTTGGTATCATTCGATTTTTTTTTCTTTTAATTTTTTCTTTTTTTTTTCTTCTGTTGCAAGGGTGCAGATTTTTCCGTTTCTGCAAAACCCACCTTCGGTGTTGGGTTTGATTGTAAAATGACTTTGCTGTCCCTCACTGAGCCTAAATATCGTCCAACACGACACCTTGAAGAAAGCAGGTCTTCAGGCTAAAGTTGACAAAGTCTGCAGGAGTAAAATTAATTGTGTTCAAGTTGTAAAGTCATTAAGAAATAAATAAAAGTTGGTCCTTGATCAGTGACTGCCGCTTCTTTCCGCCACGATTGCACTTTGGCTTTTGTGGTTGGTTTATGGCTCCAAAGCACACAGGGGTTCAATCATTTTCACAGCTTTTGTTTCATGTTGTCCATCAGCTGAAGAGCATTTCAAGAACAAAAAGTGTCAACTGAGAAATCTATTTTCACTTCACAAAATTCTTCTGCTCTTTTTGTTGTTAGTGTTCAGTTGCAGGGAAGAGCAGAACAAATCATTACTCCTTCAGGTCCAGTTTTACTAATCTACACTCAGGAATCCCAAAAGCTATTCAATAGAAAACTTTGTTGTTTTTATCTGAGCCGTCCAGCCTGAGTTACGTTCCTGGGCACAAACTGTTTGTGTGATTTAATCCTCTAATCATTTTTACTGCTGATTTTATATATATATATATATATATATATATATATATATATCAAAAATATCAGAATGTGGTCAAATATGCTGGAGAAAATGCTTGAAAATTCACTCGTAAACAAACTTGCACCAACCTGTATTTGAAGCTGGCACACCGATTCAGATGCAGAAAACACATAGAAACATATTGATGACTTAGCTTACACAAGTCAGTTTAATAAAAAAATTGGCAAACAGGTTCAATGCTATCCCAATGTTGTTGTTTTTTTCGTTAAACCATTAGTGACCTTCCACTCATGTTTAGTGTGTATTTTCAGTCATGCGGGTCATGGCTAGTGACTAGTCATTAGATGGCCACTAGCCACTAGTGGCCATCTACCTTTATTGAGATCCATCTCAATAAAGATGAGTTTAACCTCATCTTTATTGAGAATAAAGATGCAACAGTATTCTCAAGTTACGTCTTGAGAATATTTTAATTGTCATTACACAATTTTTTTTTTTGATGACATGAAACCCCTATGTGAAATAAATGAGGCTTTCAATGAGGCCACCATTTCTAACATGTTACATGTTCATAGTAATGAAGCTGCATGCTCATCTTCTGTGCAGCATTAATGTTTTTAATTGTCAACAATATTCTTTAAGCTTCGTGGCGTTGTGTTTGTCTCCCCCTGGTGGTACAGTCTAATGTCTACAACTGACAATGCAGTCGGATGAAGAGCCCGAACTGTTCCAACAATCATCAAAGGTCAAAGGGTGAGCATGAGGCGATGTCATAACATGAAAAGTGTCGAGTTTCTTCTTTCATTAAAATTTCTTTATTTAAGGATCTTCATGTGACTAAAACCAATTGAGTACCTGTACATACAGTATATCATCAGACACATGAACGTGTTTCCAAGGCAACCCGGATTTGTAGATAGTTCAGGTCATAGAAGTTTTTGTTCCAGATTAAGAGATGATTTTTTTTAACAGTAAACATACAAATTATTTTTAAGACTGTTTAACCTTTGAAAAGAAAGAAAAGTTGGCGTTAAAACTCATCGCCGGTCACTTTGAAGTGTTTCATTTCAGCTGCTCGTTTAGTTCAAAGTTGCATGAAATCATTTGACATCTGCGTCTTATATTTATTCCTTTCGTTTTCACTTCTCGGTAGATTAAAGTGCAGAGTCTATAGATGCAGAGGGAGAAGAATATTTAACTTAACCCCCGCAAAAAAAAACACAAAACTGTATCTGAACGCTCTTCGCTCAGTTTTAGTCCAGCTGAGCCTCCAAGTGTCTCTGAGCGGCCCTCAGTGTCTCCTGCAGGTCTCTGTACCCCGCCAGCCCGCAGGCCTCCTCCAGCCGGGCCCAGCGGTAGTCCCGGTGCTCGTCGGACAGCGTCACCGCCGCCTCCGGGTTCCTGAGCTCGGCCAGCCAGTACAGCACCTCCTTGGGTCTGCCGCGAACCTCGTAGCGCAGCTCCTGCACGAAGCCGTCTATGACCTTCAGATGCTCCGCCCCCAGCCCTGCTTCCTCCTTGGTCTCCCGCAGAGCCGTGGTGAGGTCATCCTCACCCGGGTCAACGTGACCTTTGGGTGGGGTCCAGTGGTGCTCCCCGTAGGAAGTCTGCAGGAGGAGATACTCGATATCCCCCGCAGGGGGGTTGAGGCCGGCGAGGCGACGGAACACTATAAACCCGCAAGCCCGCAGAGCCATCTTCTCTTGTGTTTTTAAAGGTTCATCCGCAGAAACTGCTGGAAATGATAAAGTAGACGCCTTACTGTTTTGTTTTCAGAGATATTTCCACTGAGAGCCCCAGTGAGCCAGCTGCGCTTCAGGTAAATTCGTCCGACTGCAGATCAAGACCGACACATTAGTTCCGCTACGCGGTGGCTCGGAGTGCTCCAGGTTTGCGCCGTGTTGTTGCACCAGGCTGCAGTGGAAAACAGTCTGTCTCACCTCACCTGCTAATATTGATAACCAGAAGGTCTAAATACATTTCCTGGCTATGAAATGGTACAATACGAGGCTAAGTAAAAAGAGTAGAGGGAGAAAACAACAGCAACAAAAAAAAAAAAGAAAAAAAAAAGAAAAAAAAAAGAAGAAAAAAAAAAAAGAAAGAACAAAATTAATTTTTGCAGAAGAGGGACATTGTGTATTGAACAATTTGAACAACAGGCTGAATAACCTAAAATTAATAAGGTAAAAAGAAGAAAACAAAAAGAATAACATCAAGATAAAATGCATCAACAAACACAACACTTTAACACTTTAACACTATGTCTTTTCCCCAGGTTTTACTACAATTTAAGCTCAAAAAGATACAACAGAGCAAGTTTGACATAATCTGATCAACCGATTGTTCTCTATCAGATTAAACATGCTGGACTTGAAAATGCTGCCAGCTGTTAAGGTGAGAACCTGCAGCCTTGTTGGAATAGACAAATATTGTTGTTCTATTATGATGACCGTATAAAGCAAGTATATCAATTGCAGTTTAAAATTTTAACTTCATAATCATTTTGTCTTTGTTTAAAAAAAAAAAAATATATTAATAAAATCTATTTCAGGGCTACTGCTTTGTCACACCCTCAGTGTGACTTAGTCTCTACCAACATAAACGGTAAAATCTTTTCGAAAAAGGTTTTCCAAAATGTTGTTATGGCTTCTTGTATTGTAGAACTTAAAGTTTTTTCTTTAAATACACATTAAGATGTATGACTTTTTTGAGGTGGAAATTAACCACCTTATGTCTTTTTGTCAGTCTCCACTTGTTTGTGAAAGCACACACACCACTAGATAGCGTCTTTAACAATGGTTTCCAGTCTTAGAAGCCTGCATAGCCATCAAACCGTCCAGCAGCACCATCCCTCCATTCCTACAGAGCTTCTTCGCCGTACACTGCTGCTTCCATGTCCTCTGGCGCCAACGCCCTACAGCTGCCGCCAGCCAGGTTCAAATTCAGAACCTGGAGAGGAAGACGCCTTAGCCATGCAAAGCTCTCCTTCTGGACCGCTCTTTCACAAACAATCACGGACCGCAAAGAACCACCCACAGTCAAATCACTTCTCAAAGCAAGAGCTTTAGACGTTTCACGATTTTACATCCCGTTTGTCCCGTTTCGTGTCCGTACTCGACATGCCCACGAGCGTCTCGTGAAAGCGGCTGATGATTCTCTGCAATAAATGTAAAACAAATGGGCTAAATAATTAAGAAGAAGCATTTCTGCTCCATCAAACAGACTGTGTGGCAGAGGCAGAAGGCTAAGACCCTCAGATGTCATCAGAATTAATAGAGTGCGCTTCATGTGTGAGGCTGGTTAGATAAGGAGCAGACCCAGAGGAGGCTGGACCAACTGAAGGCAGCCTGCGCGAGAAGATAATAGAAACGAGCCCTCCCTTCACCCCTGAGCTGTCAGCAGAGCAGTCCTTCATTTTGACGAAGGAGTCACAGCTGCTGGGTTTCAAGGTAAGTCAGAGTGAGAGCTAAATCGTCTTTTGTCATTTTTAAGAAAAAAAAACAACAAAAAACCAGCAGATATATATTTTTTTCATGTTTACATCTCTTTAAATCAAAGTGGCATTGAAAAGTTCATTCAGTTCAAGACTGGGAACTTGCATGAACTGGTTTTGGGATGCGCTCGACGTATTTGAAGTATTTGTTTATGTCGAGCTTGATGACTTTGGCTTACGGATAGTGAAAATCTACAGTTTTCAGTTAAAACGATACTTGTAAGTCAGAAATGCGGACCTGTGCAAACGTCTGATCATCGTTTGCCTGAGTTGATTCGTCTGCGCTGCGTTGGCTCTCTGAGTGAGTTGGGATCACTTTTAACTTTGACTTTAACCTCGTCGGCTCAGATGTTCGTCGTCTTTCACTCGAGAAGACGTCGTTGATACTCTACAGATTTCAGGAGGCCCAACCACTGCAGAAGATGACTTTCCACTGACTTTGGAAAGTTCCTGCTGGACTTCAAGTAATTTGGGTTCTGGGTCTATTCCTTCCTCCAGCAGGCTTTGGGATGATCTTGCTATCCAAATGTAAAGCAAAACATTTCAGTGTTATTCTGTATTATTATTGTATTATAGTTTCTTTTTTCCCCCCCGACATTCTTCCTCTTCTTTATTTTGGCCAGGGGCTACAAGAGATGTTACTTTTGATGCTAATAAAGAGCTTTTTTTTTTTCAGCCTGTGACACAGCAGAGCTCATTATTCCACTTTTCTGTACATGGAGCAGATTTTTATCTGACATTTCTGAAACATGCTGCCTCTTTGGGGGTTGCACATGTTCACAGTGCAGCGCCGTGGCCTCTGGTAATATTGGCAAAATCTAGTTGGATCCGCCGTTTCATAGATCCCATTTCTATATAGGTCGTTTATTTAATGTGGTTTTGCATCAGGACCTGTTCTTTTTTCTTTCTTTTTTTTTTTTAAAAACGTCTTTTTCTTTATTTCTGACAAAGACGTCTGGTGGATGTTTAGTAAACGATGACGAAGCAGATATTAGGGATTAATGGTTTTCAAAGTGCGGGGAGAAGAGATGATCGGCGCCGAGGATGTTCTCGCTTAAATGTTCTGGAGGTGTCGTGGACTTAATCTAAGCTGACAACTGAGACGTGAGGTGCCAACACAATAATCCCGCTGACAATTTATTATAAAAATAAAATAAAAAACTCTTTCCACAAGTAGCTCAGGATGTAGTGAAATGAACACACATCAGAGAAACTTTGTTGCATCTTGAAACAGACTCACCCGGTGAGCCATGGAGGAGAAGGAGCAGTCTGGAGGACTTCACTTCGTCGGCAAGAAGGAGGAACTGATTAAAGCAAAACGCTCTTTCCGGACTTTGGAGGGTCGAGATGTTCTGATTATCTACCATCAGGGAGTTTTCTATGCTATGGACTCCTACTGTTACCGTGAGTTGCAGTTTTCTGGTGGCAATTCAGAACATTGTTCCCCCCACCACCACAATTTCAACATTATGTACCAGATAAGTTTATCAGATAATTTCATTACCAGGCGTCAGACTTTAATGAGCAGAACAATCTGTTCTGAATCTGATCTGTTCTGTCCTGTGATGGAAGATTGTTAAAGCAATTAAGAATCAAACTTTCTGGAAAATTTCTCTTTATTAATGTTGTTGTGACTTATAGATAATAATAATAATAATTACTTTGGTGGCACTCTGGGAAACCTACTGGCCTCCACAGAGAATCACGTTCATGTCAAAGGAAGGCATACAGAGTCATCTTCTTCAATGCAGGGATCAAACCTGATAAATTAATGAGTAAATAAATACAACATCTATTAATATGTAAAGAAATAAAATTAAAAATTAATTGTATTTACTTTTTACAATTTTTCTTTGCTGTTCCCGACTGATTTATTATTTTTTTCCTGGCCTGGTGTGGCCACCCGTATGAACATTGCCACCACTGACCCTACAGGGTCGTATCTTTAAGATTTGACGTTTACAATGTATTAAAACACGTTTTCAAGTCCCTCCAGTCTTAATTATTTGCATTAAATAGCAAGTAAATTTTCAGGAAACTGGGTTGATGTTGCATTACAGGATTCCTTTTTGCAGAATAGTGTGTAAAAGTCTGCATTTATCCCTGTGCAGAACATCGGTTCTCAATGCATGTAGACGGATACAGCCTTATTGTTTGTCTGCTGTTAAAAAAAAAAAAAAAAAAAGGAAAACTTGTGTTCTTCATGCAGATGCCGGAGGAACATTGGAGAATGGAGACATAGAGGTGAGTTTTCCATTTGACTTTGTGTCAGATTAGCCTATAATATCGTGTAGGTCAGGTGGGAGCGCTGAACTTTAAGTCTTTATTTTCACCCAGAGCTTGCTCTCACACGTTAATCCATCTGTACCGTAATCACCTACCAGCTCCTGCTGGGCCGAGACGCAGAGAATTGCTGTAATTACCATGTCAAATTTGCATTGCATTAACATATTACCCACCTGCTTTGTTTCCAAACAAACACGCTTTACACACAGGACATCAACGGCAAGCTGTGCATAATTTGTCCAAAGCACAAGTACAAGATCACTCTGGCCGAGGGCGAGGGCTTGTACAGGGGCCGTAACCCCCAGGAGAAGCCGCCGGTGTTCAGATGGTACTCCAAGGGGGTGAAGCAGAGGGTCCACACCGTCACAGAGGAAAACGGGGAAATCTTCGTCAAGCTCGTCATGGTCCCAAACTGGGTCGATTCAGACTACTACCAGGGAGAAAAAGGCAAGGTGGAAAGAGCCCGGGCCGAGGAATCTGAGGGGGACATGCCTGTGATGAAAGATGACGAGGAGGACGAGTGAAGTTTCTCCCGCCGATCTCAGAATGAACCGTGACTTTTGCAAGGACGTTCATTGACACAAGCCAAGATATGACCTCCTTCAGTGTAGAAGTTTAAAATATATACGTTTGATCAATTAATCATTTCAGTCCCACTGGGTAGCCGCATATTTCCATACTGTCTTTGCCTCCATCTCTCCCTTATGAATTATGCAACTGGATCGATGTGATAAAAGAGCTTTATTATGATCAATACATTCCTGGTGTGGAGAATCATTTGCATTAAAAAATAACATCATGCAACAAAAGTGACTCGTTTTTTAATTATGAAAGTAGTAGGTGACACAAAACAAACATTTTGTGGAATTAATTGCCTTATGTTGCACCATCGCATGCCTTTCAATCATACTCATGCTCCTTGAATTGTTTTTTTCTTTCATTTTTTTTTTCACTATAAAACCACAAAGTGGCAACATGTTTTACTGGATATTTCTGCTAATGGCCACAGTGTTTGCAAAGCTAACATGCAGGTTCCTCAAGCTTCTGGAGCGCACATCGGCATTGTGGTCGATGTTCTCCTTGCTGGCTCTGTGAGTTTAGTCGGAAAGCAATGCCTTGGCAGGGTTGCAGAGCAGTTGCGCATTATTCTTTCCATTTTGCACAGAGTAAAGGGCCAAGGCACACTATTCAGATTTTTATTTGTAAGAAAATTTGATAATCATAGGTCATTGTTCTTCCTCTTCACAATAAAGGTCAGGTTCATGCTGTTTTGTCACATAAAAATCCCCACGAAATACATTGATGTTTATGGTTTTCATTTGTCAGAATGGGGGAATAGTGAATATTTTTTTGCAAGTGACCGTATTGTGTCCTTTCAACCTTCGTGACTGTAATTAACGCCAGGGTAGTGTAGTGTTTTTCATTTTTTTGGTTAAAAAAAAAAAAAAAGCACTACTTAACAGCTTACTGTACGCACAATCCAGAACAACGTGGCTTCGAAGACAACTGTAAGACTCAAACATGACCTCTGTTACTATCCCACAGGCTTTTTCCATTCTTTTGACACTTCAAATACGATTGATAAGTGAGACGGGGCTGCAAAGTTGCGAAGGATTAAATATTAACATATTATTATGCTGTCAAACTGACACAATCCTGGAGCTACTATCTGCTGAAGGTCATTTCTAATGGGTCAGCAGAGAGTTGTTTGTCAAGATAAGGAGCCCAGAGTGTGAGAAAACTGCTAAGCAGGCGTTACCTGAGGGACGGCGGCGGCCTGCGAGCGCCATGGTTTGCAGGGAATTTAAAATCTAAAGCTTGATCACATTACACAGCTGTGAATGAGACAAGATGCTCTGATTAAAAATGTATATGTCCTCAGGCTTGTCTACCTCTACAAAACAGCAGTAGAAGACCTTGAGTTTGTCCAACAGAGATGGGCAGATCTAATTTATCGCCTGTTATAGACCCCCACAACAAAACAGCCTTGAACACCATTCGGTATCTTGCAGTCGTGCTTCTAAAAAGGAAAAAAACAACAACAACAAGCAGCTTAATTTAATGTTTGATTGACAAGTAAAAAGAAAAAAATAAATGAGATAGTACAGGCGGTTGCTTATTTTTCACACAGTCGTCGCTGATTACAGGGCTTCCTGCAACGTTTTCAGGTCCATATGCATCAACGCTCCATCTGCGATTCACAGATTACAACTATAGGTGCACCAAGTAGAGGACAAACCAGACCCAAGTCCTTCTTGCTGCAAAGTAAAAGTGCAAGCCAAAGCACCACAAATACTTCACAACAAACTCACAAAAAAATGTCAGCTGTCTGAAAAAAAAAAGAAAAAAAAAGAAAAAAGGAATGCTAAGCATGAAACCATTCAGCCAAATATTACTAGAACATTAGAGTAGCCTTTTAACTTGACCTGATTAGTTAATCTAACAGGAAATGCTGTTCTTTTAAAGTGGCCCATCTGGAATCTGATGGAGAATCTGTGAAAGTAGTTGGAGATTAGGGTGATGGCAAAGAGGCCTTCTGACATGGAAGATGTGAAATTCACAAGTAGGAAACTGATCGGGGTTATAGCGTACACCAGAAGCTTTTTCCATTGATCAATAAGAAAATATTAACCAAGTATATATATATATATATATATATATATATATATATATATATATATATATATATATATATATATATATATATATATATATATATATATATATATATATATATATATATATATATATATATATATATATATATATATGTACCACCAGCAAATAACCCATGCTGTACCACCAGCAAATAACCCAAGTGGCTGATATCAGTAAATCCTACCAATGGCTGGAAAAAGCTGGACTCAAGGACAGCACAGAGGCCCTCATCATGGCCGCCCAGGAACAGGCCCTAAACACCAGAGCAATAGAGGCCCAGATCTACCACACCAGACAAGACCCAAGGTGTAGGTTGTGCAAGGAGGCCCCTGAGACAGTCCAGCACATAACAGCAGGGTGCAAGATACTGGCAGGAAAAGCGTACATGGAACGACATAACCAAGTGGCAGGCATAGTGTACAGAAACATCTGTGCAGAATATGGACTGGAAACCCCGAGATCAAAGTGGGAAACACCCCCAAAGGTGGTGGAGAATGCCAGAGCTAAGATCCTGTGGGACTTCCAGATCCAGACAGACAGAATGGTAATGGCGAACCAACCAGACATTGTCGTAGTGGACAAACAACAGAGGAAAGCCGTTGTGGTAGATGTAGCAATACCAAGCGATTGCAACATCAGGAAAAAAGGAGCACGAGAAACTGGAGAAATACCAGGGCCTTAGGGAGGAACTGGAGAGGGCCTGGAAGGTGAAGACCACAGTGGTGCCTGTGGTCATCGGGGCCCCTCGGGGGCAGTCACCCCCAAACTGGAGCAGTGGCTACAACAGATCCCAGGAACAACATCAGACATCTCAGTCCAGAAATGTGCAGTCCTTGGCACAGCCAAGATACTGCGCAGGACCCTCAAGCTCCCAGGCCTCTGGTAGAGGACCCGAGCTCAGAGGATAAGAACCACCCGCGGTGGGTGAGAAGGGAATTTTTTTTATATATATATATATATATATATATATATATATATATATATATATATATATATATATATATATATATATATATATATATATATATATTTAATTAATATAATGTAGTTTTTCAAAACGGGCGCTCCTTTTCCATTGTCGCATTATTCCAAAACTTCTTGTAGTAAGAATAACCTAGAAGACTTTAGCTGTCCATGGACAAACTGTTCAGGAAATGCGCATTTCTGACCAATTAAAAGTCTCATTTTAATGGCTTTCTGGGAAACTGAACGTCGGGGGTTTTAATCTGGTATATTTGTGTGTTCAGATTAACATGAAGAGCTTTTCCAGCTGAACACTGGCTTGACATTCTAGATCTGTTGACATTTTATCAACAGTGAAACTTGAAAACATCGCTGCCCTCGTGTTTGATAGGGGGCTAAAGATGACTCCGGATTACAAATCACAGTTTTTCTTTCTTCATCAGGACCAACTCTGGAATTTTCCCGAACATTGGACGTTTCAGTGTCCAATGTTTAATTCTCTGCGAGGACGAGCAGGACAGCAGCAACTGGTCCACTGAAGACAAAGCTCACCTTCGTTAAGGAAAAGAAAAACAGGAGAACATATGAAACAAACTAACAGCGAAGCAGCTCCGCGTCCTGGACGTCGGCAGCCTCGTTTGTGCTTGTGTGTGAGTTGGCGCGCGCTTTGGCGTATGTGTCCGCGTGCGCGTTGCTGAGTCAGGCGCGGACATTCTCTCTTGGTTCCCTCCGCGGCTCTCCTCTCCTCTCCTCTCTCTCCCTCTCTCTCTCTTTCTCTCCCCCCAGCCTCTCCGAACATCTGCCCGTGACTTTCTGCTCCCCGCCGCCGAGGGGATTCTCATGTCTGGACTCCGCGCCGCGGAGCCGCTGCCCCTCTCGCCGCCGTGAATCTGCTCGGCAACTTGTACGCCTGGCCGCCCATGGGCGCTGCTGCTGCTCTCACCCACTCCGCTCGCTCCACCGGCTCGGGGCTGTCCGGTGCGCCTCTGCGGTCGCTCGCTCGCTCGCTCGCTCGGTGGGTTTCGGGACGGTGCACGAGCTCCGCTTTTATGAATGACTAAAGAGACGGCGGTGGAGGTGGAGGTGGAGGTGGAGGTGGAGGCGGGGTGGGGAGGAAATGCGAGTAAAGCGCTAAACCCCCCGTGCAGCAGCCCGGGCTCCCGGGGGGCCAGCCGCCGATGAGAGACGGATTATCGCGCGGCTCATTGCGGAAAAGCGAGCCTGACTGCAGACTGGCGTGGAGACGCACCGTGACCACATAGCGTAGAACATCGGAACACAGCCGCGGCCACCACAATGTAAGTTCATCTGCAACTCATTGGCACACACAGGGAATCGACGCTCCTGTTTGCATGCCTTATTTATTCCGAATCCATTCATCACTGCGCGGTGAGCACTGAGAGCAGTTGTCCGACTCTTTGATTCGCTGGACCACATGCCCTCTCAGGTGTCGGAAAGGCCTCGGTGAGCTCCATCTCTTGTCATTTTCAGTGACATTAACAGGTGATGCGCTGTCTCCGTGATGCACATGAATAATAAGCTCCCACTTAAGTCTTTTACCCGGCAGCTGTCTTGCCGGCAGGTCCATCCACATCGTTGCTTTGGGCAGCGAGTGTCCCGGAGGAGCCGGGCCCGGCGAGGAGCTCATGGGCCAGGGCCAGCTGCAGGGAGGCTTGCTGTGGAGCTACCTGGGTCACGGGGCGCTGGTGGGACCCTGCGACCTGGAGGGCAGCCTGCACAACCCGGCCTTCATGGAGTACACCTCACGCGTGTTTGGAGACGTCACGGTGGTGGTTCGGGATTGCCCCAGTTGGGTAAGAAAACAACCGCGCTGAGAGACAGATTGATTGATTGTTGCTTCGTTAAGCTGCTCACAGTTTGGACAATGTGCGAAGCTTTGAGCATCTCACAGAACAGTCTGATGCTCCGACATGGGAAGATGCAAGCCTGTCAAAAGCCTTTGTACCAATTGGTGGAGCTCCACCAACCTTGAAGAGTACACAGAAAACAGAAAGCATATCAGTAGAGATACCAAAATGAAACTTTTTTTTTTTGCACAAACCAAAAACTGCTCATCAGTCTGATTCTGCACACCCCCTCCCAAGGTGAGACACGGCAGCTTCATGTTTCATCAATGCTTTCCTTTAGCAGTTTCAGGTGAACTGGTTTACGGGAAAGAAAGATGGACAGAGCTGAATATCGGGTAATACTGGGAGAGAACCTTTTAGAGGCTGCGTTGGTTGGTCCAGTCAAAGTCCGGTTAGACTTGAAAGTTGGTTTTGTAACCCACTTTCTCCATGCATTGTGATTAAGCTTTAGGCATTGCGAAGAAGAACAGGAAAACATTGTATCGTCCAGATGCGGAAAGCTGGCAATGACATACCCTAAAAGACCTGCAGTGCAGCTTCGGTGAGAAGTGGTTCTGCAAAGGGGGAGCTAAATAGGAAATCCTATATGACTAAAAAGTTTTTAAAACCTTTCTTCTGCTTTTTCACACACAAAAAAGTCAACAAGTGTGTTGACTTTTGCATGGCGACAGACCCACCTGAGTCATTATCGTCGCTTCTGGCTCTGCCTAAATCACGACTTATCGAAGGCGGGACGTTTAACGATGCCAAACATGCCGTAAAGTAGTGGCGCACATTTTCATTCTGAGCATTGTCTTTATGACAGAGTGTGAGTCTCTTCGCTGACACGCCGTTTTGCCTACTATTCCATCTTCTTCGGCTTCTCAGAAGACGTGCGGCACATTATTTTCATGTTCCCAGACCTCCCTAACACTGATTGCAGGCTTTATAAAACATCCCTATTCTTGGAGGACGCTATTTTAACATGCAATGCACAAGAAAGCCCAGATGAAAGACCTTTTGTTCTAAGTAGCACATGAATTTGAAATGAAAGCTCTGCTGTTGTGGTTTTGTAGCGACTCGGCACACGTCCTATTGTAATTCTGTCAGTCCAAATCAGGAGTAATTGTGCCGGTTTAATTTTCTGCGTCCTTTTGTCCAAATTCTGTTCCAATGGGACGCAGCTCTCTCTCTCTCTCTGTGTGTGTGTGTGTGTGTTTTCTCCTGTTTAATAAGTTGAATCAGGTTGGTTTAGAGCTGCTAGATTTATGCGGGTCCTTTGGGGGTAAAGTCCCAGGAGCTAACCACACTGAGGCATTCAGACTTTAGAGGGGAAAGGTTGGCGCTATCTGAGGGGAGATTTATATTGCCTGTTGAGAACACGCAGATGACTCTTTGCTGCTTTCACTGTGTCAGCTTTTGACCTCCTTCTCATCCTTGTTGTCCATTTCTCTTGACCGTCCAGGACTTGTTGGACAGCGACTGGGCCGGCGTGCGGAAAGTTCTCGAGCAGGCCGACATCCTCGTCATTAAATACGCCGTCACGGACAAGCTCGCCTTCCAGCAGGTCAGGAATGGCTACGCCCCGAGGCTCCGCCCTCTCCTGAGGCACTGGGGCGTGCCAGTCATCCTTGTTGCCGTTGGAGCGCGACTGAATGGTGAGCACGCGCGTTGCCTTCGTTCTGTGCTTTTTGTCCGGATAGGATCAGGTTTAGATTTTTCGCCATCATCGAATGCATCACTGGTGCGCAGGAATTTGAGAGGAGCCAAACACAAAGTCCGCTGCTCTCTCAGTGATTTGGTATTGCTGCACAGGGTCTTAATAAACACTTGAGACTCGGGTGGAGGTTCAAGTTTAAGAAAACAACCCTAAACATGTTGCAAGAACAACAACTGAATGGTTTACATTAGAGGTAATTACTCGACATACGAATAATTGCCTTTGAATGGTTTATTAGATTAAAATGAGTTCCAATCAACTGACTAATTACTTCAGCTGAGACCTGCTTTCACTTTAGATGAACTCATTATGCATGTTGAAATGGCCCAGTCAAAGTCACAATCAAAGCAAGACAAAACTCCAAAGCAATACATTGAAGTTTGGAGCGTTTAGCGCATCAGAACGGGAAACATTTGACGTAACATGAATACTTTCACAAGGCATTGTAGTACTTTGGGGTCAGCTTGCTTCTGCTTCAGCGCTTGATTTTGTTTTCAGGACAATATCAGGCTTTTCTGGACGGGTGAATGCACTCGCCGTCTGAGTCTCGTGTCCTCCAGCGTGTCCTCCCCGCAACGAGGAGGATGCTCATGATTAAGCCTGCTCTCCGTTGCCTTCAGGCAGTTGGCTCACATGTCTCCCCGAAGGAAAGTCTCCAAAGCAAAACATCCAGTTTGTAGTTTCTTTTTCCTTTCTTTTTTTTTGGTCGAGGTTTTGCAAGCAAGGCAAGAATACATATTCACAGCTCAAAAGTGCAACAGCGGCCAAGTGTTCCTCACAGTAAGGAGATTAGAGCCTTCGGGTGCAGCCTGACCGGATGCCATTCGATACATTAGGCATTAACGTTAAGTGAACTCGGGCCACGTTAGCGGGTCCGCGTGTGGTTTTTTTCCCGCAGACACGCCGACCCTCTGTTGAATCCAGATCCCGTAAACAAGCGCATCAAACACAGCAGGTTGTATTTTTAGCTCGTCTGCTCGAAGACAAGAGAACTGCTACTGTCAGAGAGCTGCTGGAGAAAGAGAAGAGGCAGAGGAGAGGAGGCAGCTTTGAACCGGAGCCTTGGTGTTTTTGTTTGTGGCTGCTGTGAGTTTCCACCCTATTCCCCTCAAGACTGCAGAGAATGACAGCCTGAGCTCGGAGCGTTTCCCCCCCTCAACCCCACTCGACTCTGGACCACCTAAGGTGCAGCTGTGGCAAAAGAGAGCTGCTGCACCTACATTAAGGCATCTATTAGGCGGTAATGAACAGAGAACCACATATAGATTTATCCCCTCCCAACCTCCATTCTAATACACACACACACTCCACACGCACACCCCATACCTCGCTTGGCCCTCACTCGTGGACACACGCACACACGCACTCGACCCAGCTCCATCTCCGTGTCATGCCTTCAGGTTATTAGGAGTATGATTTATCCAAAGCTCCGCCCCCTGGCTGTATGTCCAGCTCATGCTGTCTTGCTCTCTCCTCCTTTAGTGCAGTGCGCTTCTGTCGTTTTTTTTCTTCAGGACACTCCATCCCATTTTCTGTCTTGTTCTGTCTAAGCGGTTTCCATCTAGGCACGCCACGGTGCAAAGGTGGTCATTGCTCCCGAAGCGTCTGCTGATTTGATCTTTTTGATGTTTCATGCCAAGCAGCCTGAACAAACCCGTCTGTTTACATGACGTCTTAGCGCTCGGTTGTGATGGAGCTTTTGTGATTTTTCTAATTTCTTCTCCTTTTTTTCAGACCTATGCATCGTAGTGACTTTTTTCCCCCTGATATTTTTTCATTTTTTATTGTTGCAGGCAGTGCAAAATGTCAAACTATGTATAAGTTGACTACTGCAAGTACAGCCATTTGATGAATTATTGAGGCACCTTAAACGTTTTCATGCTTTTTTCCACGTTAGAAGTGTGTTTCACGAGGGTTTTTTATGATGGAACAACAGAAAGCAGAGAGACGCTGAATGAAAATGATTGGTGGCTTTCACAACGTTTTACAAACACAAATCTGAAAAGTGTGTTTGGGCTGCTGAATATTTTAGAATATTTTAGATATCGGTTAATCTGACGATTGTTCTGATGATTAATCAATTTATAAGAAATTTTATTTAAAAAATGGCACATTCTGCAGATTTTTCATTTGAGGCTTTTTTACATACATTAGAAATACATCAAAAAATGAAAACAAATAGTCCAGTTCCTTTTTGAGATAAGAAAATAAACACTTAATTGCATAAAAGCACAATAACGTAGCAAAAGCTCAACTCTTTCTGTTTGACTTAACATCAAAACACTGTAGGACTAATCTGTTGATTACTTTTGGATTATCTGATTAATAACTGGACATGGTGCTGAGTAGAAGATTTAATTTGGGTGAAGATAAAACTATGTCATTTGAATAGTTTTGGTGCAACATATTTAAACACATTTTTTTCCCTTAAATGCTAAATGCATATTTATTTTTGCACAATTTTGGCTGAATTTCTGCTATGAGTATGTTGTTCTTTCAGCCTTTTTTTAAATCTTCATACTCCAGTTAACTATCGATTAATAAATTAATTGATTATTATTTTTCATACTTGACTCATCACCTTTAATCTGATTAATCGGCCCGTTTGAGACGCGTCTCTGTTCCAACACGGCTGATTCAAACGCTGCGACGACCTCTTCATCCCGTCAGAAGTTCTGCAGAAGTTCTGCCGCTGAACCATCATGTCACCTGGTGTGTTGAGCCAAACATGCCGGATATCCACCACTGAAAACTGACTTTGGACGTCACTGATTTAGCGCAAACTAAATTTATGTGTTCTATTGCCTCGTAAAAGTTCAGAACTGAATCTAATTAAGCGCTGATATTCGGAGACGCTCTTAGCGAAGTCTCGCTGAGCGAAGAAGAAAGCTGGGAGAAACGCGCCAAAAAATGCCTTCAGAGTATTGACTAAAGGGGGCTTGAACAAATGAACACTGCATTATTAAAACTTATGTGTTATTTTCCTTCCCCTTAACAATTACGCTGCCCTTTGTCTCCCTTTGTCACCCCAAGTCCCAGTAAATGCATTTAAAGTTTGCAGCTGGATGCGAAAAAGTCGATACCTGTGCATGCGAACCTGCAAGTCATTGCACAGTTTGAGTACTTCAAGTTCTCAAGAACGCTCTCCTGCATGGCTTTAAAAGCGTAATGTAATATTGATGACATGCGTCTTCTTTTCTGCATTGAGATGAAGGACCTCCGTGTACGTGTCCGCTGTGTGCGTCTGACTGGAGCAGCTGTGTGCCTCACAGTGAAGGTCTGCAGCTCTCCCGGGACCTGGGCGCCACTTATTTGGAGCTGCCCTCCCTCAACCACGTCTTCGTCGGCCGCTACTTTGGCAGCGTGGTAAGCGGCGATGCGGATCTTTAGAACGGTCCACCGATTGCTGCGGCTTTTAAATGTTCATATTCAACCCTCATGTCCACTTCTGTTTGCAAAGAGGCATTTTTAAGGCTAAGGATCGATGACTTAACAGTTTTATTTTCTGTCTGTTTTGTGCAGCTGGAGTACTTCATGATTCAGTGCCTGAAACACAAAGCCAAAGAGAGGCCAGACAAGAGACGAGGGAACAAAGTGAACGAGCTGCGTCCGCCTCACTTAGAGCAACCAGGTCAGAGAAATACTACATCACTTCATGAACGAGGCTCTACAAGGTCTAACTGGCTTGTACTTGTGCATTGCTGTCCTCCCCTTTTGTTTTCAGTCTCTTATTGCCGGGTTTAGGGAACATTCAGTGGACTGACTGGATTGTTTCTTCGGGAGCTAACGTAGCCGTGAAAAGAGCTGAGCACAAAGGTTTCATGTGGATCAATATTCCTCTGGTGAAACTGGAAAAAGGGAAAGAGACAAAAGAGCTAGGTGGACTGCTTTTTCTCTTTGCAGAGACATTTGAATCAGTTGAACTGAGTTGAGTCTCCGGAGTTAACGCCGAGTTGAGTGAGAGACGAATATGTGCGTCTGACACATCTTTAATTGAAGTGACAGGTTTTACTCATAGAGTTTAAAAATCATGCTTGGCTAGTCTGTAGGGTTGTTTTTATAGCTCTACATTTATGCATCAAATTTGAAAACATGAAATGCAACAACTAATTGTCGCTATTATGATTTGGTCTTTTTCTTATTGCAAAATGGTTTTAATTCGTTTGTTGAGACGGTTGAGGTTAATGTCCTTTTCCATCATACGTGTATTTGTTTTAAGTTTTTCTTATGCACCAATGTATGTGTTGTAGGTTGATGTGTTGATGGACCAAAAATGGAGGGAATTCTTAGTTTTAATGCATTTAATATCTAGAAAAAAAAATGGTTTAGTATTAAACGTGCTAATCCCTTCTCTGACCTGATCAATTGAAAAATTATAGTTCCAGGTATTGAATTATTTTTGTTAATTAATGACAACATGTATTGATGACTGAAAATCCAGAAATTAGATTTAAGAAAATCAATCCGTCCGTCCGTCCATTTAATTTACTCCTCTGTTAGCAACATTTTCTCACTTGCAGATCTATTGCAGCCTTAATCAAACCGCCTCCAATCCAATAAAACTCCAAAATAGCGTAACTATAGGGGCTAAATGGCTGTGCTGATCAAAAGAGGCTAAAACTCTGAGATTTACGTACATTAATATGCAGTGAGCAGCTTTCAGACAGCGAGTTTGATTACTGTGGCAAAGCTTCAAAGTAATAAGCCAGGCTCCGTAGCTCGACAGTCGGATTTCCCCCACTTCGCTCTTATCTCAATGTTCATTTTTCTCCTCTGTCTGGATCTGTGTTGTTGCAGCCGGATGAAAGATGTTTGATTAAATCTGAAACTGTTTTTTTTAAGCAGTTTTTTTTTTTTTTTTTCTTTCCACATTATGGATGTTGCTACAATATGATATTTTTTCAGTGATGAAACTAAAATGATTGAGCTTTTGACTGACGTGACGCTGTTAGCTGTACGTCGTTTTCTTTTTGAGGCCTTTTTCTCTGTGCTTCTGTAAGACGAAGACACCTGCAGCTCTTCGGCATAAACCACGCCGTAAAAGTCGAGCTGAACATTGATCCGGCCGCTCGTCTCTGTGGCGTCTGTTTGAATCTGACACGGTAACGGAGAGCTGGACGTCCTGCCAGGACCGGCAGCTAGTGCTGCTGGATTTATTGGTCGCTGTCTGACTCCACTTAGCTCAACTTATGGCCCAGCTTACATTAAATATGACAAGCGCTGATTCAGAAACGGCACAGTTTTCATGGCTAAATCACAGCAGCAATAAAACAAGGGGACACTCGGTGCAAATTAGTGGGTGTGCAGCACGAATAGGCTTGTAATGGGACACTGATTTGTGAGGCGTCCATACTTCTTTCGCTCTACCACCTCCTTTTTTCTCATATTTTTATCAATCTGACTTTTTGATATAACATTTGAAAGCACTGAGTTATTATCCGTTATTTACAGCAGGCCATCCTTTTGTTTTTTTTCCGTTTTCTTTGGTCGTTTTGGGGGTTTTTTTGTCAGCGTATTCTGATTTGCAGTTTTATTAATGCCGGGTCACAATTATTCTCTGTGCTGGTGTAATCTTTTTGTATTCTTTGCGCTACAACCTCAAACTTCACTGTATTTTATTGAGATTTTTGATCATGAACTATACACATTTTAGCCCTCAGTTCGAGTGGATGGAGTCGTCTAATTTCTGGTCTTAGCTGAGATTCCTAATTGCTCTTGAGGTGCAGACTTTCGCTTTGTCGTTCCAACAAGTGAATATGAATAAACCTTTATCTCTGCTCTTGGGGTATCATTTACAACTTAATCTGCTTGGTTTTTATGATGCCGTTTGATCGATACTGCGCTCTGATTCACTAGACACGGGTCAACTTGAGTTACTTGCTAGAGGCATTTGGCTTAAATGGTTTTCAAATTAAAAAATAAAAATACTTTATTACTTTATTGATCCCAAAGTGACACTAAATGTTGTATATTAACATATTATTCAAGGATCTCCTGTAGCAGTCTGTGTTGCTGTGAATTTGAAGACGCCTCTGACTGAAGACGTGTTTTTATATGGCAGTCGCTTGCTCTCTGGGTTGTCCATGTTTCATTTTTGGAGTAATACAAATTTCACACCAAGCATCAGATTTTTAGATGTAAAACATTTGGAAACAATGCAATTTTTTTGCATTGTTTCCAAATGCAAAAAAATTTGCATTTGGAAATTGCAAATTTCCAAATGTTGTAAGTAGCTGAATTGCTAATTCAGCTACTACTTTATGGGTATGAATACTACTGCAAGACACTGTTTGTTTTGTGTCCATTCCTAAAGGTCGTACATATTTTAGTTCGGCAATCTGAGTCGGGATCTTCTTAACGCTGTCAATAATCCAAAGAGGAAAAAAAAAAACACTTTTCTTTCCTCATTTGAACATGACTTTGGCCTCCCATCACACTTCTATGTTCTGTTGGTGTTGAAAGCTATTTGTCCACACACACCCCGTCTCCCTCAGGCCAAAGGTTTGCGCCGAAAGAAGCAGGAATCAATAATGGAGTTAGACAAGACTGTCTGTTCTGCATCATCCCTGCTACACACTTTTTGTGGTTGAGGGAAGTCTGAATTGTTTATTATCTTGCAGTTTTCTTCCTTTGCCACCTCTTCCTCTGTCCTTTCAGCTCGTCTTCCTCCTATCCGAGTGGAGGAGTCCAGCTTCTCCCAGGACATGCAGTGGCTGTTGGAGCGCGGCGTGCAGTTTGCCGACGTAGCCTTCTACTCCGGGGATTCTGGGAAAGAACTGGGGTGGGCCCACGCGGCCGTGCTGTGTGCCGTCAGCCCGTACTTCCGACAGCTGCTTCTGGGCCCCAAAGCCAGGTAGAAGACATGTCTACTCACTCGCGGTAGCTCAAAGAGCTCTAGTGTAGCTGCGCTTCCTGTCTGTAGAGTCGCTGTAAAGCGTCTTGTCTGACTCTCGTTGGACAGGGAACGTCCACAGTCACGGTGTGTCTGCAGGGAGCGAGAAGGAGGCCCCCATTCGCTGCTCTCCACCTGGGACGGCAGCATTATTGACGACCTGCCCCGGTCGGATGGACACATGACGGGACGGCTCACTCGGCTGGTGGTGAAGGACCCCCTGCTGTGCATGTGCCTGTGGGAGACGCTCATGTTTATTTACAGAGGTAAACCCACCCACAGTCATCCAAAGCTCTTCATCTTTGGCTCTGTTGGGGAAATTCATCCTCATTTAGAGGTTGAATCTGCAATAAGAGATGTGCATTTTATTAACAATTATCAGTAATGAAAAAAAATCCCCAGAACAAATCAAAAAGTCCCAATTTATTACTGCTGAATAAAATTTAACCAGTGCACAGGCTGGGGCACCGTAATGGAGAAAATAATTGATAATTGATCAATATTTCCATGTCAATCACAAGGCCTTTTGTGAATCTGTGAAGTGACAGAGGACAAGTGGTATTCTGATGTTCCACATTCTCCAGAAACATCCACGGTTGCGTTGGGAAGGATTCTGAGTCTCTTGTTACATCTGGCCGACTGTGGCAGGAAAAAGACCAGGACGCTGTTTTCAGTGAGGCAGTGTTTGTGTTACCTTTGAGCCACATCCTGAGCAAATTGTTGTTACTCCCAATTCTACCCAATATCTAAAAAGAGATGTTAGATTGTCTATGGCTGTGGAAGGTGGAAGTACAACGAGGGGGCCATTACTGAGCCACTCTAAGTAGTCCCTTCCACATGTTGTACAGCTGCCTGCACTGTACAACTCCCTGTCCGTTTTCACACCAAGAGAGTCGAGCCAGATGAGCAAAGACTCCAGTAAGCAAGAAACCTCAAAATCTCTTCCCAAGACCAGTCTTCTCTCCCTCAGCTCCTTGAGAACTGGGGAGATTTCTTCTGGAGAAATGTGTTACCCAGGATGACGGACGGCAGAGTGGAGAAGACCCACACAGCACGGGATGGATGATGCCTCAATGAACACCCTTTCCCGAGCGAGACACCTCCTCGTCACGCTCAGGTTTAGGATGGTTTGAAATGAGGCGTTCATCCAACTGTTTGAGAAGACGTTGGAGAACGTAAAGAAGTTCTCCGGGTCTTCCATAACAGCTAGTCCCCGCTGTGCGGACTTCACCACATCCAGGACGTCTGAGCCAGCTTGCTGCTCCGAAAGGTTAACGTCCCCAGCCGGGTTAGTTATCCCTTTAGGAGCAGTGAGAAAGCTGTCCCCAAAGACTTTGCTCTCGTTCCCAGAGAGAGTTACCCCAGCCGGGGCAGTCTTGTCTTTGAGAACGGTCACAAACACGTCACACGTCTCTGGGGTCTCAGAGTTGTTTGTTAATTGAACTTCCCTGTTCGAGGAACAGTTAAGCTCAATAACAACAGAGACTTGTGCCTTTGAGCGACAACATCTCTGGCTTTGCCGGAATTGCTGAAGCCAAAACTTCAGCAAAACCTTTGGCTTCGGGGTCAGCCTTGGAAAAATCTTCCCCCGACAGGTCAGATTTTTCTACGACTGTCCTCTCACGCCTAAGACCGTCGTCTACCGTCATAGCTCTCAAACCAGTGACATTGCTTTGACTGGCAACTGGATGACTTATAGGACAAACTTCCCCAGCCGGGTTAGTTTGTCCAAAGACAGTACGCTCATCCGAGGTACTGTCCTTCAAAGCCTCAGTTGAGTCAAAGTCCTTGGGTTCACAGACATCCATCGCTCATTTGAAGCAAACCTCCCCAGCCGGGTCAGTTTGTTCAGAGCTGCTTTTGTCCAAATCCTTCCCGAGAAAGTAACGATTGAATACTTTCTTCATCCCTGTCATCACCGCGTATCCAAGCCCCCAGCCGAGAGGGATTAGAAAAGGACTAAAGCCTTAGATAAACCAAACATTATTCAAAAGCACAATAGAGAATCTCAATAAACTGTCTGGATGCCAAATGCTTGAGCATTTAGAGATTCACACATTCAAAGCTTCAGAACTTCTTCGATCTGTTGTGATGTACATGCGGTCATCTATGACATCATCAACGAGCTCACGGTAGTTCTGTGGCACTGTCTTGCGGCTGATCATTGCTATGGAAATGATCAGATCAGTTCTGCATGTCTCAAACTATAGACAAAATAATGACTGGTAGCATTTTTTGTTTGTTTGTTTTTTTATTATTTTTCTAAAAGCAAGTAATGCACAGCCTGGCTGGGGAGCTAGTAAAGCTAGTGAAACTAGTAAAGCTAGTAAAGCTAGTAAAGCTAGTAAAGCTAGTGAAGCTAGTAAAGCTAGTAAAGCTAGTGAAGCATGGCGGGCCGCCAGGCTTATAATACACTGGTGGAAACCGTGCAGTGGTATCTCCTGTTTATCTGACTATCCTTATTATACTAGATTCTGTAGGAATGCCTAATAATTATTTAAAAGAATAATCGTTGCTCTGTTCCATTTAGTGAATATGGGCCGAGTTGTATTGGAACAGATCATGAACCAAGTTGGGACTTTGTACAATCACTCTCAATAGTTAGAAATTCTTCATGATTTCATTTCTCTACAGCATTGTTCTGGATTTTTTCTATTATTTATCTCAAAGTAATTGATAACAGGCCGATCTTCAAGTCACGTATTAAAACATTACTACATTACGACAACACTGCCAGGGCGACTGAGATTTGTTTCTCTAAACATTTTAACCTCTCATTTAATTTGAAATCAGTCTGAACTTTTGGAGCTATGCCATTATTAAAACAACAATCATACAGTCTTATAATAAATTATTTACATAAAAACAACAACAATATAAAGAGCAGTGAGTTTTCAAATTTTAATGAATACTGCCAGGTTACTCGTGTTAAAATTTGAGAGCTGCATCAGCAGAGCTGCGACACAGAAGAGCCTGCCATCCGTTCTGAATAAAAACCCTCTGATTGGCCAACGATGAAAATTACCCAAACTGAAACCCTGGCAGGGGGATCATACAGAATGTGCAGGAAGTGCCAAACAGAGAGTGGAAATCAGGAAAGATAAAAGGATCTCTACAACAGCAGCTATCGTGCTCTTCGTCCAAACAAATCCAAGCTCAGTGGCTACACCTATCGCACAGCGTGGAGGTCACACATTTCCTGCTTCTCAATTCGCTGTCATGTGTAAGATGTGCATGGTTTTCAGCCCTGCTGTGGTGATGTACACACGTTGGTCAGCTGGAGCTGAAACAGGGCTGGGAGAGCTGGACTGATGTCCACAAGATGGGAACTCTATTCCTCAAGAGCCCTTAGTCATTTCCTAATAATTCAGACGTGACGATAAACGCTGCCTGGCAGTAGGAGGCCGTCGGTTGTCTATTGGGCGTCGTCCAATGGCCCATTACACCGAGGAGCAGAAATCTGTCAAACTGAAAGTGCTTCATGGTAAAGCACTGTAGAGGAGTCATCTGGGAGTCGATGGATCACGTTAGAAGTTTGATCTTCTTCCCTCGTTTGACAGCTGCGTCTTCTTCGTCTCACTCCAGTTTATCATTATAGAAATTACTTCAAAAACCGGGACACTGAGGAAAGCCTTTGAAGAAACGTTCAAGAAAAATCTAAGGGATATCTCTGACTCTAATCTCTTTTAGAGACTTTGTGCCTAAATCATAATCTGATCTTTGTGATGAAGCAGGCTTTGAATTATTACTGAGCCTCATGTCAGAGACAAGGGTGTAAACAAGTGCGTGAAGCTGCATGCATTTGAAATTAAGGCACGAATCCCCAAAATGTGTTCCTAAGCTTAGTTAAAGGTTCCCTCCATGTCGTGACATTACGCTTCATCTGGAATGTGCGTGGCCTCTGCAGGGTCGTTGAGATTTCCTACTGAAACGCATAAGGAATGCTGTAGAGTTACTCAACTGATTTGAGCGTGCAAACATCAGTCAAGTAACGTAGTGAGACGGCGGTGATTATGATAGCGGCAGCCTGGATGTAGCAGTGTTCTTGTTTTTTTTTAATCAATGCTTGCACCTGCCTGGATTCATCTCTTGTGTGCTACGTAGTTTACTGTAAGTCACAGGTGTCAAAGTCCAGTCCTCAAGGGCCAGAGTCCTGCAGCTTTTAGATGTGCCACAGGTACAAATCACTGGAATGAAATGGCTTAATTACCTCCTCCTTATGTAAATCGGTTCTCAAGAGCCTTGCTAATGACCTGATTATTCTACGCAGTTGTGGTGCAGCAGAGGCACACATAAAAGTTGCAGCAGTTTGACACATCTGCGTTTTACATTGCAGCTCCGACGCACGTGGTATACGACTCTGGCTTCAACAAAAATGAGCAAATAGATTCATTCTGTCTAGGTCAGAATTGAGAGAAAAACTTTACACAGAAGGAGATTTCTGTGTGCGGCACTCCCCATGGTAGGACGTTTTGCTCACACACGCCTCCATATTGCGCATATCGACTGATATATGCTCAGTCTCAGAGGAGAAAAGATGTTGCTCCTTTCTGGAGCTGTTCGTCATGCTGTCAAAGGGAAGTCATAGCAAAAACCAGGGATTTTGCATTTGTGCCAACGACTTCTATTGGCACAGAGAATTGTACCAGGTTAGAAATGACGAGGCACAGAGTGCAACGCTCTGCCCAGAAAACACCACTCTCTGCAGAATACTATAATGCTTGATTAGTTGATGACAGAGCTGATGGTGTATCCTTGCTGACAGAAGCTGCTTCTCCACTGACCTTAAAATTGTGCAAAATCGGAAAATACAAAAATACATTTGCTTAACTGAAACGTGCCAATTTTGAAGTAACTCTTTTCAATAAAAAGCTCTGGCGCTAAGATGAGCTGGTTTTTCTGCTGTATCAGAGTTGGTGTATTTTGCAAAACTGCAACGGAAACACTTTATTGCATCACACAAAAAAGACAAAGAAGGTGACAGGAAGTGGTAGGAGAATGAGAAAGGGGGATGTTTTATGATATGACTTTATTTAATGTAAACTTAAATTACAACATTTGTGGAATTTTGACAAAGTTTTGCACACATTTGTAATGGAAACATAGCTAGTGAGGCTGAACCTGATGGCGGATTTGCAGAAACCTCCCATAGGTGCAGGAAAGCGTTGCAGATTCGGACGAAACGTCTCTCTGCAGATGTCTGAACAATGCTTCACACAATTTTAGGAAGATCAGGGAAGCGGCACAGTAGGGTCGTGCTTGTCTTCGCTTTGAGGTTAGGAAAATTTGCAGCAATCCAGCATAGCTTAAACAGTCTCGGCTCTCCAAAATGAGCGACCACAGGGAAGTCTAACTGGTGTGAAGGGGCCTTATCAAAATCTGGAGAGAAAACCTGACAACGGTGTCACGCAAATGTCCTTTTCGCACAGTGCAGCAAGCTTTTTTGAAGGATCTGAATCACGGCACGCAATGATAAACATGTAATAAAGCAGCTCTCATGCTCTGACACATAAGCCCAAGAGGAAGGTGCACACAACATCTGAGCTGGAGAAGGCTGAGCAGAGGGGGAGAGATTATAGAGTGAGCCCGATTCTCCGTGAGTGACTATATGAATAAGAATAAGCGAGCCAGCAGCTGAAATTGGGAGCAGTGTGGGCTTTTGTGCACCTCTATATGATGCACAGCCCTGCGTGTGTGCGTGTGTGTGTGCGTGCGTGTGTGTGTGTGTGTGATTTCATAAGAAAAAAGGGAAAGCAGCGTGCAGGGTGAAAAACGAAGGTGGCAGAATGTGAGGATGAAACGGGAGTCAGAGAGTTGGAGGTGGAGAGAGTAAGGCGCTACTTTTTCTTGGGTTGTGTAAGAAGACGTGTTGGCAACGAGCCGAGCGGCTCAGCAACACCGTCAGGTGTGTTGATGTTCGATTTGGAGCGAGTAGGAAAAAAGAAAAAGAAAAAGGGTGGATGCGCTAAGCGGAATGTGGACGCTTTTCTCAAACCCTGTGGAAACAGAGCAGAACGTGTTCTGTGGAGATAGAACACGCTGAGCCATGTGGAAAAACACCCCAGTTAACCTTCAACACCGACGGTCCGAACGGGCTGACATCGTATACGGCGCACGTAGCCATGCGTCATCTTGAGTCGGCTAATTAGATGTGAACGGGCGCCTTCTCAGCCTGCAGAAACATTTCGAGCTCAGTGGGAGAAGAACGCTCTTTTTCGCAGCCTGCGTTCGTGAAAGAGAAATAGAAGAAGCGTCTTGTTAGCCAATCAGCTTCATTAATTGTTCTGCTTCAGCCCATTTCACTACGTCACAAAAGCAGTTTCCCCAGCATCCCGTTTGAGCATCACACCCACAGCGGGAGCTGCATGCTGCGAGGTTTTTGCCACTTGACTGTGTGAGGACAGTCACAGAGGCCATGACTTTGTGTGTGTGATGCTAACACTCTGAGACTCTGTCTCCTTTTGTAGTGAGCGGCTGAATTATTGCAATTGTCGTTTGGATGCAGTTGTGTGGATGTGCGTTTTCTGTGCATCTGCATGTGTTTGTCTCTGATTTATGGGTCCAGTTAGAGTAAAACAACCATGTTTGCAGGAGAAAAAGTATTTCCTCCCTTATGGATTTCTTGTATTATTGCCTTTTTTACACCTAAATTCAGATAATCAAAAAATATATTTTAGACTATAATTGCATGAGTTAATACAAAAATAAGTTTTCAGATAACAGTTTGTCAAAACTAATCTGCACCTCTTTAAAAAATGAATTTCGCCCCTTTACTAAATCTGAAATGAATTGAGAGCAATCACTGTTTTTTTTGTTTTTCTTCTGGAAAGCTGAGTTCACACCCAGATCTGGCTCCTTCCAGATCTAAAGAGTCAAGGAGTTATTTAATTACAACTTATTCAACAAAATGGAAGATAATAAAACTTTAAACGCAGCAGGTCTTCCTAAAGAAATTCAAGTACCAAAAACACGGTCAGAACGAGGAACAAAGGTTTAAGTGACTTTGAGCGCTTAGACAAGGTCGTTGATGCCTGACGATTTCCTGAGGCACGTAGTTTAAATTTCTTCAGACTTTGTTATTTGAAAGTCACACAGTGGGGGATAAAAGACAAAAATCTCCATATTAGAGAAATTGAAAGTTGTGGCGTTATTGCTGTGCGTCTCAAATATGACGCTGGTTGAAACTGAGCCAAAACTCCCGCTCAATAAAATCTTCCTATCTCATTTTTCAGCATTAAAAATAAATTACGCGCATGCACATTAAGTTGCACGGCACTTGAAATATAATCTACCAAATTACTGCATCTGAGCAGTTTTTTTTTTTTGTGAGAGGATGACTGTGGCTCAGTCTATTTTGCAGCTACACTTTTGATCTACAAATTATTGATTTACTGTCCAAAGTGTGGCAGCAGGAATAATTTGCTTGTGCGACGGAGGAGATCCAGATGAACAGGTTGTGATGTCGCCATACGAGGAAAAAAAAAGCAAAAACTTGATGAAACTTAAACTGCGACGTCACAGAAGAAATAAATAACTGATTTAGTTTTTGCTCAAAGTCTTCCAGCATGTTTGGAGTTGGACTGACATTTCTCTCTGGTCAGTCTATCAGTAGATAATGATTATAAGCCTTGGTTATTTTCTAAAAGAAAGTATAAAATGATGATTATACCAAAGATTATAGCAAACATCTGTTGAATAAATTAGCACAGCGTATTCAGAAGGAGTCTGTGATCAAACAATCACCACTTGATGGCTGTAAAACATTGGGAGACGGCTTGATGACAACACAAATCATAAACATACAGTTTATTATTTTTATGTGTCGGAGTCTTTATTGGAACAATATGGAACCAAAGATGTCAATTATGTTGTTTTTTTTTCATGGGATTAATGATTTTTGAGAATCATTCATGTCAAACAAACTTTTTTGCTGAATTAATTATAATTAAAAAATTGAATATAATAATTATAATATAATAATATAATTAATTAACGTTATTTGCCTCCCAGAGTAACCAGATTTTATTTGGACACAAATTTTTTTCTATTCAGATTAGCTCTGCAACGTAAAAGTCTTTGAATGCCCTGATGTGTCGTTCGGCCTGCTTGCATTCTTTAAAAAAGTGTTGTTTTGTTTGTTTCTGGACTCGTCCCTGTAACTAACGGCAACTCTCAGCTCCATTGGAAGCTGAAGAAATGAGGGTGAAATGATTTCACTATCATCTAAAATATTTCTCCCGCCTTGTCGACATCAATTATTTACACATTTTAAGGGATGAGCTGCTGCAGGGATGAGCCAATCTGTTGCTGATTGGACGGCGTTGTTACAGTTAAGATAACGACAGCGTGAACAAGTTATCGCCCTAGAAGAAAACTAGGGTTCAAATCTTTTGAACGTTGGCAAAAATAATTTTCATCTGTCTCGATGTAGAATAATAGCTAGTGACCTGATGAAAGAAGCAAATCTGATATTTTCTATTGTTGATATTTGTAGATATTTGTGGATGGGTCAGTTCCCCCTCCTCCATTCCCTCCACTACCAACCAAGATCACAGTTTATAAAAAGCTTGGACTGCAAGAGAAAGTCGAGAGTTTGGTGTTGAAAGCATGTGGGCGGTCGGATCTGTGTTTTTCTCAAAACCGCACCCTTCCGGAACCAAAAGGTGTGACTGTGGATGTACGTGTTTTTTTTTGTTTTTTGTCTGTTTTGTTTTCAGGAGCGTGGGAGTGGGAGCATCTCCAGGAGGCCCTGGAGGAGAAGCTGAAGAACTCGCTGGCCGTGGCTCAACTTATGGAGCGCATCCGATCTCTACTCAGCAGAGACAGGGTCAGCTCTGCTAAACACCACAGCACACAGAGAAACATTCGTTAACCCTCGAACTCTTCCTGTGTTTTGTTTTTTTTTTTTTCAGGCAAAAAAAAATTCAACGTCCTATATTGGTTTGGGGCATAAGAGGTTGTTTCACTCAAGTTAAAGGGAAATATGTGGGTTTTGTCCGTTACTCTAAAAATACCTCAAGTTTTGCTATAGATTCTCAGTTGGATTGAAAACTTGACTTTGACTGGGTCACTTACCCAGCTGTTTGGATGGGAAACATTTGTTTTTCACCTATTCGCAGCAACCGCAGTAGAAAATGGATCATCTAAACACTTAATCTAATAATGACAAAGAAATGCAGCAAAGTTTGCTTTTGAGAAAAAGTTACTGACGGTTTTTTTTGTCCTGATTGGTTAATAAATAAACCGATGGGTTTTTTTTTATAACTAATATTTTCCATTCTGCAAAGCAGCACAACCTGGCTCAGGGACTGTGATAAAAAAAAAAAGAGGGAAAATGACATAAATACATCATTTATAAATGTTTAAACATTTTAAGAGTCCATTTGCATCCGGTATATAAAGTGGATGCCCCTGATTTCTCGCTGTATCTTTAAGGTTGCTGTCTTTCTGTAAATGTTGACCAGCTTTTCCCGTCTCTGCTGAGTAAAAGCGTCCCCCACAGCATGATGCTGCCTTTCTTTCAAAATCCTGACACTCTTCCGTAAAGCTCAGATTTGTGCATCTGATAACAACGTCACCCGCCTGTGATTCATTCTAAAAAGTATTTCCAAAGCATTGTGTTCTGCATGAAAAAACCCCCCAGCTGCCCAATGGGATGCATGAAATCCATAACAGAGGTTAAACAGCTGAATTAATTTTTCTTTGAATGCATAAAAATATGTGTTTACAGTTGCAGATTAAGAGGGCCTTCATTAGCGAGATCATATCAATAATAATGCGTTTGTGATCATCATATTTGCATAATCAGTGCCTCTAATCACCTCCCAGATACTGTGGGGATTAGCGCAACATAAACACGAGATGTTTTCCAAGAAGCAGAACGCAAGATCTGGAAGGGAGCCGCACTCGCATGGATGCTGCTTTCAGGCGGCCGCGTCGCGTTTAGGTTGCCTATATTTAGAAAGCGCCAGGACACGACGCAGCAGACTTTTAACATTTTGTTGGGGAGTGAGAACGTGTGGCGCGGGGAAGAACTGACCGGCCATTCCGGCACACCGAATGCTCCTACCTGAGGCGGCGGCTGACGCAGAGCGGCGGAAGCGGTCATTTAATGTGGCGAGGCACCACGATGTCCGGCCCTGATTCAATCCCTTCCTCGGCGAACCTCCTCCTGGTCATCGGCACGCTCAGGAAATTCAGTTTTAAAACGAGCCTCTCTGTGGATTATGAAATCAAAGGCCTGGTTTCTGTTGCCCTCGAATAATGTGCTCATCTCTCTGCAGCGTGAGAGCGAGAGATCTTTGTGCTCCAGCAGGCTGATAAAGGTCACGCAGTGGTAAAAGGATGCTTTATAACTCTCAGCCATGAACAAAGCTTTGCACCATGCAAATGTTGACAAAAGTTGTTTTGTTTTTTTTCTCTAGTATTTCATGTTTCATTTGCAGAGCACCAAACATGTTTCGTACTTTGTACAAATCTGAAAAGTGTGATGTGCATTTTCAGCCTCACAAATCTCACATTTTGAAAAGAGAAGAAGAAATCTGCATGGAGCGCCAGATCATGTTTGCCACAACCCATGTAGGGAAAACAACAAACACATGGAAGAACGTGATCACGGGAGGAAAAAAATGAACTTTTGATCTGTGAGGATGTTTTTCCTCGAGCAGGGACAAAGACACTGATCAGAAATGACTGCGTGAAACTAAATATCGGACAAAACTAGAAGAAAACCCGAGGAAGGACAGAAGTAAAGCAGAGGATCAGCTTCCAGGAGGACTTTTTTAAAGCTGCTCTTATAAGGGAGGTGCTGGTGCCTGTCTCAGGCTGGAGTTTCGGGTCAGAGGCGGGTTCACCCTGGTCAGGTCACCAGTCTGACGCAGGGCAACACAGAGACAGACAGGACACACAACCATGCACGCATACACACACACACACACACACACACACACACACACACACACACACACACACACACACACACACACACACACCTAGGGAGAGAGCAAATTTTTATCTGTAAAAACAACTGGAAAGCATGGATCTCTTTCTTCCTAGTTAAACATTATCAACTAGTTTGTTGCTCTGGTGCAAACTAGTTAATGAAATACGTTCAAGTTTGCGTTACTCTTATAGGGCTGAAACGCTTCATTGGATTAATCACAATTATTGAAATATTCATCATCTGATTCAGTAATAGATCACTTGTTAACTGCAAATTGCCTTTCAGCTTTTTCTATATAAATCTTGCCTTTAAGATATAAAAAACCCCTCTGCAGTTGTCACCGGTTTAATTCCTGGCCTCAGGCCATTTGCTGTATGTCTTCCCTTTCTCCCTCTGCCTTTCTCCCTGTCAAGCTACTAGAGCCATAAAGAAAACTAAAAAAAACAAAAAAACCTTAAATGTTTTATTAATAGGTGGTCTGGACAACCGTCTGGTCTCCAATTTTCATTCGCTGTCGGCCACTTGCCGTCCCGTCGGTCTTGGCTCTGCAGTTTGAGTGTGTTTTATTGTAGCGCTGAGTAAAACTGGCAGGAGGGGCCATCTGTATTCTATGAGGGAGGCACAAAAGATGCTCAGCATGACAATTTTTCCTAGTAACAAGAAAGCTGACACACAGCAGAGGAATGCTAACTAAACTCCTTATGGCTTTCTGCTCCCTTTCTCTCTCTCTGCGTGTGTGTGTGTGTGTGTGTGTGTGTGTAGAGCTCCAGGGACACGCCGAGTGCACGGGCAGCTCAACTCGGACCCCAGACCCTCGTCAACCTCTTTAATTCCCCTCTTTATTCGGACGTCATTTTCATGGTTCAAGGTGGGCGCAGGCAAACACACCGACTGACAAATGCACACAGCAGCGTGAAGTGAATTATTAGCCCAGGTCGTCCATTAAGAGACAAATTAAGGTAAAGCAGCTGAAATCAAAGGCTCTTTCCCACTTCTGTCATGTTTCATCTCCACAAAGAGCTTCTGCTCTCTATTAAATGCAGAAATACAAGCAAAAGGGCCCAAAGCATCCCATAATCAATATTTATCTCATAAAGAATGCAGTGAGCTCCTCCTCGCCATGCACCCCTGAGCCAAGTTAAAATTTTAGAGGTCAAAGTATATTTCATAAAAGTATATTTCTGTTGTATAAAATGGAAACTCGCCACTGGCTGAGTTTTAAGTGCAGTTAATGAAGTGAATTTGCCCATTATGACTTTAGACCCCGTTTGTGATCATTTATTCCTGCGCTGCTGCAGGCGAAACACGTTTATTGTCAGTACATTTCAGGGATTTATTTATTTATTTATTTTATTATTATTTTTTTGCCGAGCTAAACTGTAAACCCTGCCGATTAATGTGCAATTCAGGAAGCGTGCTGCCCGCCCACCGCGCGGTGCTGGTGGCCCGCTGTGACGTGATGGCGGCCATGTTCAGCGGAAAGTACGCCGAGGCCCGGAGCAGAGTGGTTCCCATCCACGGCGTCTCCTCGGACACCTTTCTGTCTTTTCTGGAGTACCTCTACACTGACTCCTGCTGTCCTGGTGAGGTCACTGCACACAGCCAACCCACAGGTGGAACTGCTGTTTTTGCTTGACATAAAGAAATAATGACAGCATGGGAGACGTGTTTCACAGAGACTCCAAGGCTGCTTTTAGCTAACTTTTAGACTAGATAAGGCCTAGATGTCCTGAAATAGAAAATATTCTAAATCTGCATCCTCACAGACTAATCTTTTATTTTAGTTGCAAAATTTCACTGAGAAACAGTGTGATAAATATATATATACATTTTGCATTTAAGATAAAAATACTTTTGTCTGTAAACGTGTTTTACCCAGAACTCCTTAAGTTTTAGTTTCACCTGGTTCTCTAAAAGAATGCTATGTTGCTGCGTTTTAGGCAATAAAATGTCTATTCTCTTTCTTTATAAGAAGGATTTGCATCACTGATATATTTCTAATATTGTAGAAAAAGGCTCAAGTGGTTAAATGAAAGATCTGTAGAATGTGCCCATTTTGTTTCTCGGTTAACTGATTGAATCATTGATAGACAGTAATCAGGATAAACGCACATCTGCCTTTACTTCCATGAGATCTTCCCTTGTCTTTCCCATGTTGAATAATGACGTGCATCTCTGTCACCTTATGTTCATAGGTTGTTGTCAATGAGGGATTTTACTAGAGCAATTATTTAACGTGTCATTTTCTCTGAATAAATGTTCTCAAATTAAAGGTTGGATTGCTCCCAAGTTTCACCGTGGGATCGTGCTGCTGCAGCTTTTACACAGCCGTATGCAGCGCGGGGTCTAATAATGAGGATTCTCCCAGTGAGCAACTTGTCAGTAGACGCTTGATTGGTTGGTAGCAGAGAGCGGGGTCTCTCCGCATGCTGTGGAAACGAGCCCCGCGAAGAAATGGGCAAACAACAGAGGCGTGTGTCACAATCCTAAGCCTTAAACAAAGACACAGACGACTGGTCTTATCATCCATCTGTGAGAGCGCGACGTGTTGCCAGTGTTGGTCTCTGGAGACACTAGGAAAACAGCACTGAGCTTAAAATTCAATTAGATTTAGAGGGAGGCTTGAAATCGGACCGTGGCATTGCTGCTTCTGCTGCCAAGTCGCAGCTCCACACATGTTGTTGTTTTCCACTGTCACACATTTCACTTTGAGATGAGTCTCTTGTTGTGACAATGCGGTGCTGTGATATTTATGCGTCTGATTACAATCCTTATGATACTGGCTTCAAGAATTTACTTCTAAAAGTATTTCGGCTTCCTTGGCCTTCATTTTAAACTCATCACTGATAGTTACTGCTTTTGACTCTTCTTGATCCGGTGACAGTTTCCGCAGCGTCTCTCCAGGTCCAAGCTTTTTCACATCTGGGCCAAAATTGTCAAGTTGAGAGCACTCCGGGCTCGACTTTAGATTTTTTATTACTCTTAGGGGCTTTTATTTGAGAGGAGTGAGACAGGAAACAAGAGAGGGGAAGACATGGGGCAAAGGTCATGAGGCCGGGAATCGAACCTGTGACGTCCGCGTCAAGAAGACTAAGGCCTTCATACGTGGGTTGTGCTTGAACGCTGCTCCACCGCAGCAACCCCACATTTTGTTTTTCTAAATTAAAACTGAACTGAAAGATTGACTTCTTCAGACATTTGTCCCACAGAGGCCTGTCATTTCTGTCCCCAGTCCAGCTGAATGAAACTCATTTAGAAACAAATAAGTTCCACAAAGTTTGGAAATAGAAGACATCTTTTTTTTTTTTTTAATATAATTTTACAGTTTTACGATAAAGAGAAGCACAAAGCTTTAGTAAAGAGAGGATGGATGTATCTTCTTCATATGTGATGCTGATGTTTGTGGAAAATAATGTCAAACAACCTGATAGTTTTTACAACCTGATTACAAAAATCTGTTGAGAGAAATTTCTCTTGTATTTTTAGCGTCATCCTGTTGTGGAGACCGAAAGCAATCATCCGGTGAAAACACAGAAAAAACCCCACTAAAATGTTAATCACATCACATTATTAATAATAAAAGAGCCATTATGGAAGGCTGCACTCCTCTGGGACAGAAAAACAGCAACAAAAATCATGTTTGCTAAACTTCCTGTCTTCCTGAAAGCTTGAGTTTGAAATAAATAATAATAATAAAAAAAACAGAACAAATGTGCAAACTCCAGCTCAGCCTTACTGTTATCTGCTGTGAGCCTCGCTCTCTCCCAGCCTGAATATCTTGACATGCTGAGACACATGCTGGCTCTTCTTTTAAACACCCCACTGATACGGACAGCTGCTAACGTTGAGCAGCTTTAATCATTTCCACAACACAGATGTTGTTGTTCGCTCCGTCCTGGCAATGTTTATGGATTAAAAAACATTATTGGATTTTTTTTTTTTCCTTTCATTTCTCAGTGCATCTCTAGTGGTAAGAGCTTGATACTTACAAAGGCTTTTAGAGCGACGCCACTTGGCACTAGTGTCTGGAAATGGACACATTTCTCTCTTTCAGTGATGTTATGAAAAGCAATATTGGAGCTTGGAGGACTCTTATAATTATTGCTTGTCTGCAGGATATCGCAATGCATTCATATTGTAGTGGCAATTAAAAAAAAACAAAAAACCCTACATTTATTCCTTAATATCCGGCTTAAATATCCCCAGGATGAGCATCTCTGTTTTCGCGGAGCTACAGCTTCATATCCACTCACGACTTCAGGAACATTGAGACCAAGAAGCTGCAGCTCCTGAAGCTGCAGCAGCCCTTCAATTACATAAGACCCCCGGCGCTCAAGGTCAGCACAAGGTGACTCCACGAGTATCAGTGACAAACAGAGCGCTATCAAAGCAGCGGGGCTGGCGCGGCGCTTCACCCAGATAATGCGGCCTGAACATATGAAAGGAGACGTTCCTAACGCTCGTTTGAGCAATTGTGCGGCCAGACATAACAAAGCCTTCTGCGTTTGCTGCTGCTGCTGCTGAGCTGATGGTGCAGCGGCGCATCTGAGGCGCGCAGGAGGAGGGAGAGACAGGCAGTGAGAGCAGGATGAGGCAAACGGTGCCAAACATGGGGCTGGACATGAGTAACAGGAAACACTGAATTCTAGAATTTCTTTGAATTCAAGAATTTCTTTGAATTCAAGAATGTAATCGTAGACGTCATCGCCGAAGCTTATGTGTTATGCAATTACACTTTCGGATGTAATCATGTTTGGATAATATCACCAGGTATAACGAAATCTTTATCAAGCTGCTGTTTTTGCCAAGTAATCTTTAGCATAAGGAGCCCCAATTTATAGTTTGTTGATTTTATGGGTTTTTATGACCCATAAAAAATAGGCATATGTATTGTTTCTATGACTTAAAACCTAAATATGAGCGTTTTTGGCTTTAGAAGGCGTCAATGACGGCAGATAAAACTGACCTTCATTTGGTAGTAAAAGTTTAATAAGGATCTGCATTAATAAAATGGCATAAATACAACCATATGTTAGGCTCTGATGCTACCAAACAAGGCAATACCTGTAATAAAGAAACTGTGTGGTATTGTTCAGGTCACAACTCTCAGTTCAAGCTAAAATAAAGGCCTTATAATAGTTTGTCTTTTCTAAGCCGCGGCCGCCTTCACCCCGGCTCATTTTGAACTCGTTCTAAATCTACGTGTGTGTGTTTCTGTGTGTCCAGCCAGTGTGCTGCAGGCCATGGCGGTGCTGGTCTGCGCCGAGATGTACCAGGTGAAACGGCTCCAGCACCTGTGCGAGGTGTGCGTGTGCGCCTACCTGCAGAGCATGCCCAGCAGAGAGCTGTCGACGGGGATCAGCGTGGTTCGACTTCTGCGTCGAGCGAAGGTGGGTTATGAGAGCCGCCGTGTGGCTCGAAGAGCGACAGACTTCGAGAGTGAAACGCTCTGTCGATTTGCTTTGAATTGCCAGTGCCACAACGCAGAGCAGCTGTACGTCTGGCTCCTCCACTTCATCGCCAACAACTACCTGATCTTTAGTCATAAACCCGACTTCCTGGAGCTGTCAGGTCAGTGGCCCATGTTTTCATCCCGGCACGACGCTTAAAAGTGGCATCTATGATTTATTTCCTTCTTAAAGTTTAATACGGCAGAGTACGTGTTGCGGTTGCCTGTAGCAAAATGCACTGATTAAAAGGTCATTTACATTTCAATACAAACACAGTTAACCTCTGAAATGAGCCCTTTATAACAACATTACAAAATGTTTTGATAATGATTATTTGTTTGGAAAAATTTGAATAATAATTAGGATTCAAAATGTTTATCATATAGGAAAACCATTTATATCGGAATTGAACATTTCATTGGTATATTTTCAGAGATGTGACTTTGATGTATTTAATAAAATCTTTTTTTTTTTTAGTTAAGCGACATCTATCTACACAATCAAATCTATTAATACCAAAATTAAAATATGACTCATTCTCAGAATTACTTGTCAATTCTGAAATCACGTACAATGCGAGTCATTTCCAATGCGCCTCAGCAGCAGCGCAAACATGAGTTTGCATCTTCATTTAGTCTAAATTTAAATTAGCTGAACTCGGACGACGAGGCTAAGGAGTCTCGAACCGAACTTCTACAGGCTTAAAACGTACAAATAATAGAGCTGCTCATGCAAATTACACTTTACAAAAAAAATGTCCATTTCCTCCCCCCCACTGTGAATGAAGGCGGAAGGTGGAGCGACATTAATAACCTTCCTGTGTGAAACAGGGGCGTGAAAATCTTTTCCTGCCTGCTGATTTGCATCAGTTGAAGTTCAAGACGATGTCTTTGTCGTGTTTCACTCACCTCGGTATAACACGTTCATGTTTTGGACCTCAGTACTGTAATTTAACTGGGTTCCTACATAGTCTTGACAAGTATGGGAAATTAGCTTTTATCATTTTGCAACTTTGCATAAAGATGAAAAAGAACATGGAGGATAAAAAAAACATTTCAACTTCAAGACAGTTTTGTGTTTATTTATCAGTATACGAACAAATGGAAACAAAATAAACATACAAAATAATACCTTTATGTTAAAGAATCGGTATTTATTGTAGGATAATAATTTGGAGATTTGACGACTCTTAACTGTAACACAGTTTGAAATCAGGATAATGTGACTTGGTTTGGATGCCAATAAGATAACAGAAAACAAACTGAATCTATTTGTTTAATAATTTGGAAAATATACAGACAATAAAACCAACTAGATACTGTTTCTCAAAATAATCTGGAAGAAACATTAAGAAACATAAGTTACATTCTATGAATAACTGGGAAATGTGTAGGAAGCCTAAATGAAACCAAACACAAATAAATGTCCACTGATAAATCGTCTTAATTGGTGGAGTTTATAGCTCTTGTAAATTTACCAGGCAATGACAAAGCGGATAAATCCAGCTTGGAATAACAGCAACATTGCAAAGCAGAAACTGTTTTATTGTGTTCATCAATCGCACAGGACTCAATATGCCGCTGGACGGACACTTAAGGCCACAAACTGGCTGGGGACAAACTTTTAGATATTTCATGCTCTTTGACTTCGAACGTATCAGTTAATGAGTGTCGGAGCAATGTAAACAATTCCTCATGGGCCTGCAGTCACATATTGCAGCTGCAACCGATTCATGCTCTTCGTGTCGTCTTTATTTATTTATTTATTTATTTTTTTGTATTTCCAGAGGAGGAGCGTGAGCAGGTGGAGAGGCTCCGCTGGCCGTCCAGAGGATACCTGCAGGAGCTCAGCGAGTATCAGCAGCGGCGGCGCAAACTTCGCAAGTCCCGCTGCTTGGTCATGTGACCACACCTGGAAGCCCCCGCCCTGCAGGAAGGGAACAGGGGGTGGGACGGAGGAAAGGAATCAAGGGAGGGAATGACCCGAGCGAGGAGAGGATTGTTGACTGAAACAAAAGTTTGACTTTGTGGAGCGACACTGGAAAGGACGAGTTGAGAGACGGCAACAAAAATAAGCCGATCGGTTGGGACACGAGTCTCCACTTTTTCCTCCCTCCTTGCCTACAGACTGTTGCAACACGGGCAACACGAAACGACTGATCCTTAAAAACCCAATAGGATTTTAAAAACGACCGTCTGACCTCTGGTCGGAGGCTCTGTGATAGATTATATTTTCTACTGGCAATACAGCGAGCTTCAAGGACAAAACGACACTCATCGGAAAACAAACCAGCATCAATTATATGCAGATTGTTTGAAGCTTGTTCCTAATGTAACTTCAGGTTGAAAACACCTAAAGAAGAAGAAAAGAAAATCAGGAAGTGGACGATCTGTGTGGTACAACGTCCAAGACGTCGTTATAAATTCAGCGCCTTGCGAAAGAAGTCGAACCCCTTAAACCTTTTACACATTGTCACATTAAAACTACAAACCTTCTGTGTGTTTTAATGGTATTTTATGTGATTGACCAACAAAATGAAATGACGGAATCTCTTTGTGGTGGGAAGTAGACAGGAAACAATACAGATTTTTCTTTTAAATCTAATAAAGCGCAGCATGTGTTTGTATTCAGGCCCTCAAGGTAATACCATGTAATACCATGTGACTTCAAGCTGCGGCTTGTTCTTTCATAAGCTGAAAGATCGACACACTCAGAGCACTATTTAAGCCAAAACTGTACAAAAAAAATAAACATTTTGCATTTAAGATAAAAAAAAAAAAACAAACAGAAAAAAACACCTTCTTTGTCTGTAAATATGTTCTACCCAGAACTCCTAAAGTGTTACGGCTTTTGCTTCACACGATTCAAATTCTGTAACATAAATAAATTAAAAAAAAATCTCTTATTAAGCACCTTTTGGACTCATATAAGAATGAGTTAATCCAAAATACATCAGCAGATTAGTCCAACACTAAATGAACTTTTCACATATTGATGTTAGGATTGTATTTTCAGCACTAAAATGTTTATTTTCTTATTTAAATAAGTATTTTATTTGCATCACTTAATGTGTCCCTGTTATTTTATAAAGAAGCCTAAGCAGTTGAGTAAAAAATCTGCACAAGATGCCAATTTTTTAATCGATTAATCATCAGAATAACTGATTAGTAAAACAATCATCAGCTGCAAATGCAAAATAATTTGAGTTTTTTCTGCCAGACTAACAGTTCTCCTTCTTCTGAAGAGCTTTTTATTTATGTGAATCAGAATAAAGGGGCGAAACAAATACAAATCCATGCCATCGCTTTTCAAACTCGCGCACCGTTTTGTGTTGGTCCATCGCATAAAAACCCCGACAAAACTCAATCAAGTTTTGTGGTTGTGACGAGTCGGGACGCGAACAGATCCAGTGTGTTTCCGTGTCCTGATGGATCAATAATCGTCACGGCGCGCGCACACACACGCACACACACACACACACACACACACACACACACACACACACACACACACACACACACACACACACACACACACACACACACACACACACACACACAGCGTTTCTTAAAAACGGAAACATCCGTCGCCTGCTCAGCAGAGCGAGATAAGGAGAGATTACGAAACTGCTCCGGTTCCCGTCTGTAATATATCAGGAGCTCAGATCAGCGTTTGAGCAGGACCAATTTAATTGCAATTTCAAATTTTATTGCCTGATCACTAAAACATCTCGTTTGGCAGGGGAAGGGGGCAAATTTAATCTTCTCGATAGACGTATTTTGATCACAGCTTGGTTTAAACGAGGGCATTTTTCACTTGCACTGACAATAATAATAATGAAACGTCTGAATTTAAATCCTTTAAACAGACGGTGTGAAGGTTGTAAGACGAATTAAACGTTTTATGCACCAATGCAAACATTACTCACTATGTTGTTTTACAGTATTATTCTAATCTGTTTAGCTTTAGTTTTTTTTACGATGGTTTTGGTGCATTGGAAACATTGAATGGTCTATATTGGGAGCATTTTGACGTATCAGTTTTGTCAGAGGTGGAATCGAAAAGAACATGAATTAATACAGGAAAAACCTTGCTGCCTCTGAGTTACCACAATATTTATTTTATCCTGTTCAATTTTTTGCTATCGTTTCTTTTTAAGCAAGATTATTTTCAATCATAATGGGATTTATGATTTATGGTGCTGCAATTATTTTTGTAAATTCTATATAACCTGTGGGCGTTTCCTTCAACGTGACGTAGAGACAACGCGGCGGCTCTGATTTACAGTCGGACTTTTCGCTGCCATTTACAAGTGACGTGTGTAAGTGAAACTCATCAGTGACCAGTTTTTACAGCTCTTTGTGTTTCCCATTGATTACTATCAATGTATTATAATCAATCGCGCCGTCTGTGGCACAGTCGGAACCACTAGCTGAGTAGTTGTGCAGAAACGTAGCCGAGATCCGCGTGTCGCCGTCGGTCCGTTTCACCGGAAGGCCGCCAAATTCGGCGTCCGACGAGAAGTCCTGGATAAATCTGAACTCGTGAGCGAAAGCAGTAAATGGCAGGTGAAACTCTGGACTGTGGAACAAAAGTGGGACCCGGTGAGAACCGGGCTGGGCCTGAGCTGTACAGACTGTAGATAAAACAGTGTCTGACTTTAAATAAAGACTTGTTTTAGAACGAACACGCCGCTGCTCTCTGCGTGGACGGTTCGCTTTTCATTTCCTCTCAGTTAACCCTGCTGATTATTGTTCCCTGTTTTGGACAGTGATGGACGGTTTTACCTACATGGCGCTTGTAGGGGTTCCTAAGAAGTCTGGAAATGTATTTCCCAGGTCTGGTTTGGTATGCAAGAAGAAAACAGTGTGAAATGCGAGATGTTCTACGGTTGAATGAAACCATTTCGTTGTCGGGGCTTCAAGAGTTCCTTCGGCGGAGAAGATGCGTCACAAATACCTGCTGTGTGGCTTCTGGGAGGATCTTAAACCACCCAGTTGATGCTTAGTGGCATTAAAGCTTCAGTTTAGCTGGAGATAGAAGTTACTCAAACCACTGCTTAGTGTTTTTTTTAGCAATGGGTTAACAGAAATTTAAGGGACCGAAACGGGCAAAAAAAGATGAATATTGTCAGTGGAAACGAGAGAACAACGAGAGAACAAGTGTCAGTAAACTGTTTTTTTTTTTTTGTTTTTTTATTTTAATGAAGTCAGACCACCGACCTTCTTCAAATCGGTGTCAAACGTTTTGTGCAGCAAAAATCTTTTTGGTTGTGCTGCTCTGGTTTTGAAGATATCGATGAAAGTTTAAAGGACAAAAAGGTCAACCAGCCCCTGCCACTTTTGCTAAATCAAAATGACCTTTAAACTTTCATTAATAGCTTCACAAACAAAAACTGTTTGCTGCACAAACGTAGTCGGAAGGGGAGACCTGGGGGTGCTGGTTGACCTTTCATGACCCCTGGAAACATTTCTCAATATCTTTAAAACGATAGCGGCACAAACAAAAACACAGACGTTTTGACACCAATTTTGTCTGATTTGAAGAGCATTTAAATAAAGAATGAAAAACCTGACATAATAGGTTTTAATAAATGCATAAAGGCATTCACAATTCAAACAAATATGTGCCTACAAAACATATTCGAGTTGGGAAAAGTGCTGCATTTGGACAACACAAATAGGAGCCGTGTGAAGGCAGCAGGAAGATGCAAACAAATGCAGCGTTTGGTACCTGGAAGCAGATCACTGAAGGGCCCCGATAGACTCCAGCATTTCCTTCAGCTCGCCGTTCTTGTCCAGCTCTTGCACGTCACTTCCTCCTCCCACACACTTCTCACCAATAAACACCCGGGGAACCTGCATTTTTAAGCCACGGTGGGAAAGAATAAAGACTGGTGAACTGACGAACAGTCCGACAATTACCCACAGCCCTTCTCAGTAAAGATATGTAAAAAAACAACAACAAAGTAATTAAATACAGTTATGGCAAAGAAAAGTACAACCAAGAAACAAGAATGGCTTCTAAGCCATTACTGAAAATGACTTGAAGCGTAAACATTGTTTGAGCTTTTATTGTAGGATGATTCAGAAGTGAATCATGAGTCCTGCTGTAACATGAATCCTCCTCAGAAAGGAGGAAACCAAAAAGTGAAACATGTCAGTGGGTGGAGTCCACTCAGTGTGGAGATTAGGGCAAATAATGCATACAAACAGATTCACACCTTTTAATAAAATAAGAAGATTTTATTACAACCTTAAATAGAATAAAATAGTCTTTCAGTACCTCCCTTATTCTTGCAGATTTATTTATTTATTTTTTCTTTTTAGGAGAAAACGACTCAAGAATAATTTAATAGTAATAATAATAATTATTATTATTATCTTAAAAGTTTTACAACGAAAAAAATAGCAGCTAGTGCATCTAAAAATAAACTTGGAATTTAAATAATGATAATAATAATAAAAATGTAAAAACGGTGAAGAAGGAGATGAGTTTACCGTTCGGGCTCCGGTGGTTTCCAGGAAGTAGTCCTGGAGGCTGTCCATGTCGCTGCGTCCGCTGATGTTAACGCACTCCAAATGGCCGGGCTTGAACTGGTACTTGGAGAACACCTCCTGAGCCATGACGCAGTAGGGACACGACGGCTTCAGGAAGACCACCACTTTGTCCCCTTTAATCTGAGCCTTCACGAACTGCTGCGCCATCTTTCTTCTCTTTCAAGACTTCTGGGTTGGTTCTGACGAGGCGTTCAGTGTCGTCACTGAGAGGACAGATTCCGTTTGAACGTTCAAATAAAGGGTGACGTTGAAGGCGTGTGAAGACCACCTTAAAGGCGCAAGACGTATTTATGTTCTCAAAGCGCAGTTATCGTTCACGTTTACATAAATACATGTAAAATATAGTATGAACTAGTTTATAGCAACCGATGCTAAAATAAGCATTTCTAGCTAATTCCTTGAAATAAAAATGGAGAGTCATTGTAAGTCACCGGTGGTGGGAAGTAACGAAGTATAAATACTTACAGTAACGAAGTATTTGTACTTAAGTACAATTTTCGCGTATCTGTACTTTACATAAGTAGATTTAATAATGGATACTTTCGATTTTTTTCTCCACCACATGCTACAGTAAGTATCTGTACTTTCTACTTCACTACATTTCTACAAAGCCGTCGTTTACTCGTTATATCCGAGTCGCATTGCGCTTTTTTGTTCCGTTAAAATGCGACGTTCAGGGACTTAACGTGGCGCCATAAAATCGAACGTACTAATTACGTGTGTCTGTTAATTACGGAGAAAACTGAAGTCCAAGTTTTCTCCGAGCGGGAGAAGATGTCTGATATTTTACTTAATTCAAAAAATATAGAGATTTATTTCATTGGCAATTTCTTTCAAAATAAATGCCTTTAGTCGCAGAAAAAGCGAAGTTCCTGCTACGTTAGGACAGGAGACAAGACGTTTCCATCACATAGTTTAACTGTCACAGAGTAAACACAATAAAAACATGCTTTTTACTTTTAATACTTAAGTATTTTTAAAAGCAAGTACTTTTGTACTTTTACTCAAGTAAAAATGTCAATGTGGTACTTTTATTTAAGTACATTTTTGAGTACTTTCTCCACCACTGTAGGTCACAGTGGTAGCGATAGCCCAGCTGCTACTGGTAGCATTTTAGCTCATTTTAACTTCTAAACTAATGTTTGCATATTTAACATAAAGGCGTTAGCTGCAATGATTACATTTATTTAGAGACATTTTTCTGTCGGTTGAGATTTCTTGAAATCACTTTTTTGAAGAAATTAAATTTAATATTGTATATACAGATACTTTTTTTTTTTTTAAAGGTTCCTCTACTTTCCGTAAATGTACAAGTTTTGAGAAAACACCTGAGACGTTTTATACACTTAAGACAGCATGGATTTTAGCAGATGTCCGTCCTGGTCAGTTTCCTAAAGTTTGAAGAAAGTACACATGTTTGAGGAAATGTTTTCCATATGCAAAGCTTTTGGAGTTACTCAGAATAATTTCAAAGTTGGGATGAGTTCAGAATGTCAGAAAGAGCATCCAACATTCTAAAAAACGACAAGAGACATATTTCCACGTAAACCAAGTAGATTTTTATTGAAATGTCTTTTACATTTTCAGGATAGCAAGATGACATTTCTTGTTTTGCTTGGGTAATTTTTTTTTTTTTTTTTTATTCTGCTCATTAAGACTGGTCAAACCCCTTTATTACATGAAGTCACATTAGGCCATCTCAGGTTGTTCTAACCAAACTCAAGAAAATTTCTGATTAGGACAGAAACCCTCGGAATGATGAAGAGGACGACTCAGTCGATGGGACAACACCGGGGAGACTTTAGGGGGGATATTAAAAAGCTTTAAACTCAAGGAATTCACCTTTTTAAAAAAATGTAATTTATGTGATCCATCCAAATTGGTGTGAGATGTTATGAGATCTAAGCATACAGATTTTAATACTTTTGTCAAAAGTAACCAAAAAGGGGAAACAAAAGTTTTTTGTTTTTTTCACTGATTCTGGCAGAAAACCAAAACAGCCAGTCTGCTGCAGAGACTGACCCTAAGGAAGAATGCCACAAACAACATATTTAAATCACCCCGTGGAAATGATATGGGACAAACTCTTAGTAGCCCAATATCAGATTTGACAAAGAGGCTGATCCTCTTCACATTTCTGAACTTTTTTTTTAAACAGACAACTCATTCTGTAAATCTGTTGTCTCAGTATGTCCTTAACTTGTTCTCCTACCAGAACCTTTACTCCATGGAAGCGGTACCGGAAAGGCATTTCATCTTTGGCAAACGCTCCAACAAGTCTGTAAACATTTCTTTTCCCTTGTTGGAAAAACAAAAAAAAACAAAGAACAGAAGCCAGCCATTCAATCCATGAAAACAAACCTGCATCAATGCAGAGGAATTTACAAAACTGAAATCTTTTTTAAGCCAACGATTAAATACAAGGAGCCCCCAAAGAACAGATGGGCCCTCTGTTGGATGAGGTGGCTTCTTTCAAAAACTGAAATATACACTGTTTCCACTGGATAAACACGGGGTGGAGGTGACCCTTTCCATGGTTGAGAAAGGAAATGCTGAAGGCGGGAGGGGAGAAAAAAAAAAAAAAAAAAAAAGGATGTTTTGCATCACTACTTCTAGGATCAGGTACTGAGTCTCCGGCCGGGATGATCCTGAGTGCACCGGCTGGTAAACAGACTATAGCAGCTTCTTTTTTTGGGGGGCGGGGCTTTTCACGTTTCTAACTTTTATTCTCCATGTAATTCACAACCGTACGCTCACGCACTCATTCCGGACTCCGTGTCCCTTCCTATCATCATCATACACTCATTCACACACACGCACGCTCAAGTTTCAGGCAGTTGTAGTTCCTTTGCATAGCCGCTGGACCCGAGTCCACTTTCCCAAATGCAAACGCCATAAGGCATTGTGAATTTTATTTGGTGCAAAGAATACTGCCCCCTCCTCCGCCCCCCCCCCCAAGCACCCACCCAGAGGTGTCACAGGATCACAAGCCTTTGGTTTCCCCAACCTCTCCCCTCTTTCACAACTAATTATCCACCACCCATGCACATATTTTGCTACTTCTCATAAAGCTCATGTGATTCCTCCCCACTGCCTCGTTTCCTTCCCGTTTCGCTCAGCTTCGGCAGCAGTCTTTCCAGTACAGTTTTTGTTTGAGGGGAGTGGAAAACGAGGCAGCAGAAGAAGAAGAAGAAAACAAAAAAAAACTCAGCTAAATGAGAAGCATGGATCTTGCGTGCAAAAATGGCTTCACAAATTCAACACATAAGGCTTGTGGTATACACTTTTTTTTTTCTCCTTTTTTTTTGCATTGCTCAAGAAAAAAAAAATTTAAACAATATATCATCTGCTAACTCTTGTTTTCAATACGACTCTCAAAATAAATAGATCTCCCTCTTTTTTTTTCTTCTTTTTACTAAAATACAAGTAAATATTTTCTCTCTTGTGCTCAAAAATACTTTTAGTCTGAAGAGAGTCCTTCACAAGTTAGAGCTGAAGATTTCACACAAGCAGACTGCTCCTTTCTGCTGATCCAGTGGCATCAATTCCACAAGACCAAATTCATCACAGGGGAAAAAAAAAAAAAAAAAGATTTTCAATATTGCAGGCTATTAATGAGCCTGTGGAATCAAAGAAAAGAGGGAGGGAATGAAGGATGAAAGGAATAGGAAGTGAGAGAGAGAGAGAGAGAGAGAAGGATGCAGGGGCAGGAAATGAAGAGGCGTTAAATAAATAAGAGCAGGTTTGGTCACTCCCACCCTGGTTTGACACTCCGTTCACAATACTGATCGGTGCTGGCTTCTCAACACCAGGCCTGGGCTCTGCGCTGGTCAAAATCAGCTATTAGTCGCTTGATGTGGGCCAGCTTGTTGTGCAGGTATTCACAGCGCTGTTTCTCTTCATGGTAGTTGGGGTTGTGCTGGAAGAAACGCAAAGCCATAAGGTCAGGCTGGACGTCCGTCCCTGTAAGGCCGCGGCGGCCTGAGGCCAAGTAATGTTTAACTCGGCTCTGAAATTAGGGCTGCACATGAAGTCAGTACCACACTAGACATGTTCAATATCAATAGGTAATATGTCTGGGTAAAATATTCAATAATTTCATTGAACTCAGATTGAGAACCGAACACAACAAAGACCACAAAATGTGGAATACATGCGAACGTGTGAGCCCTGAGTAAAGACCTTGCAGAGCCTTTACCCAGCATCTCTATTAGGAGACTGACAGACCGAGAGTTTACCCATAGTTCTTTGCAAAGTAGATCAATCTCTCAGATTAGATGAAGAGTAAAGAACTTATTTCAAATCTTGTTGCAGATTCCTACTTTATGTCTGAACTTTGACTACTTCATTCCAACACTTTAATATGACTTAATCTCGGCGGTACAGATCCAGGGGGTTGAAGACGTTTCAGGAGAGTTTTTTTAGTTTTACAGCAGACGTGCCCAAGTTTAGTCTTCCAGAACTACTCTCCTGTAATGTTTGGATGCATCCATCCATCCATTTTCTAACACCATTGTCCCTAGTGGGGTCAGGAGGGGTGCTGGCGCCCCTCTTCCGGGCGAGAGGCGGGGTTCACCCTGGACAGGTTGCCAGTCTGTCGCAGGGAAACACAGAGGCAGACGGGACAAGCAACCATGCACACTAGGGAGAATTTGGAGAGACCAATTAACCTGACGGTCATGTTTTTGGACTGTGGGAGGAACAGTGCTACCAACTGTGCCACTGTGCAGCCCTGTTTGGATGCATCTCTTCTCCAAAACATCTGAATGAAAAGCCTGAATTCCCTCATCACCATGTTATTCAGCTCTGCAGAGGCCTGCTGATGAGCCATTCATGCGCTGTGTTGGAAGAGGGATGCATCGAAACGTAGTAGGCTTGGTGTTTAGACCTACAGAAATATAGAAGATCACTAGAATAAAAATGGATTAAGGCAAATGGTTAACGTCAAAGAACACACTGCCTGTCAGTCAGAAAAGCAAAAAATTACAGTAGCTGGTTGAACTACTCACTTGTTTCATCTTTTTGTACTCTTTCAAGACCTCTTCTTGCACTTTCTGTCAAGAAAAATTATTTCATGTCAGAAAAAAATTTTAAGCTACATCAACAAATGTTTAAGTAAAAACAAGCAATAAAAAAACAAAACAAGATTTCTTTCCCTAAACTGAATGAGTTTCCTGACAGAAACTAATCCAAATCCTCATTATCAGACAAGTTGTATGAAACTTTCTCTCCGTTTTACATCTTAGGCTCATTAGTAAATATGACGTGCTGTTATTGCTCAAAGATGGAGGCAGTGCTTGGACCGACCTGGTGCTCCTTGGTGCCGGGAACCAGCTTCCTACACTGAGCGTCGAGCTGAGTGAAGCGCCTGGTGATGCTCTCCACGCGGGCGTGCAGCTGGCGGTACTCGTCGTATTCTGCGTTGAAGTCGTCTTTGTAGCGTTGTCTCTGGTCGAGAGACGCCAGCGTGGCGTACTTCCTGTGAAAGTGCGGTCAGCAGAAAACCGTCCGTCAGTCCACCTTTCCGAGCAGTTCTCATTTTTACAGATTCACCCAGGAAGCTTAGCACCTGCTGAGCTTCTCTACAATCTGATAGAGCAGGAAAAAACAAAGCTCCAAAGGACACACGACAGTGCTCTGTGCCATTTCTGCATCCTCTTCAAATAAACTTGTTTTCTTTATTTGTCAAACTGAAAATTAAAACTCACACTACGTAGTCGGGTGCATCAGTTTTGGAAGAAGATTCAGAGGACTGGACTGGCTTCTGTTTGACTGAAAAGACAAGAAGGAGAAAGAAAAGTCAACACTGAACTGGAAGCCCATTCAACATGATGAATGTTCAAAAGTGCCGAACTTAAAAACGGTTAAAATCCAAACCATAACGAAATAAATGTGGATGGCATCATTATTGCCGCCAGCCTGTTTGACTTTTAGTTCATCATTTCTGAACGTGTCCTGTGAAACTAAACATCAGAACAGTGATGGATTTTAAAACCCAGAAGAATCTTTTTCGTTTTGGGCTGTACAATACCTCTAATTCGCCCATAGAGGGCAGAAGAGGGTAGCTCCACAGATTGTGGCATTCATGCGTTTTATATAGAATGTTGCTGAATTAAGTTCACACTTCCTGTGCAGTTCCTGTTCATGGCGGATTCTTCTTCCGTGGTCAAAATCCTCCAGTAGTGAGATTTTAGATAAAAAACCACAGCTTTCAGATAAAAATATTAGTGAGAAAAACTCCCGTTAGTATATATATTTTTTTAATTTTGCAAAAAAAAAAAAAAAAAAAAGTACTGGTAATTAATTTAAAAAGTCTGGAACAAGACATAAAAACTATATATTTAAAATCAGGACCCTTTAAAACTGATGGAATTGTATAAATGGTGTTTAGGACTTTCCTGAATTAAATTCTCGATTCAAAAGTTAGTTTAAAAAAAGGTTATTTTGTGAATCCAACAACATTTAGAGGATTATATTTTTCTGGATTTAGTTTAGTAGAATAATTTGGAAAACTTTATGTGGACAACACAATCCAGCTAAAATGACAGTCATTACACGTACAAAGCATTTTACTTTTGCTAAAAGACTCAAATCAGAGATGACCTAAAACCTTGACAAAGAAAACTCAGTCATTTTCAGCATCAGTGATGTGTTTAATTAGCTATTTAAAAAGGAAGATCAAGAGAAAAGGAAGAAAGCTGAACATATTACAGTGAGGTTGCTCTGTTTATATTACAGTGAGGTTGCTCCGTTTATATTACAGTGAGGTTGCTCTGTTTATATTACAGTGAGGTTGCTCTGTTTATATTACAGTGAGGTTGCTCTGTTTATATTACAGTGAGGTTGCTCTGTTTATATTACAGTGAGGTTGCTCTGTTTTTTTGATCTCTGCTAGGTAAAAAGCTGGATTTTGACTTGGATTGCTGGCAGCCTGTAGGAATCTGACTCAAATAAGGATCATCATTCTGTAAGGATGATGGACTGACTGCTGTTTCAGTATTACTAACTAACAATGGTCTTGAATATCTGATGCTGATGATAAGAACAAATACCAACTTGGCAATGAATTGTTTTGCTTAATATTAGTAAAATCCTGTTTTACAGTAGCTGCTTCTCCTAATGTGGTGCAATACAAATTACTACCGAGCTCCAGAAAATAAACAACAACAACTTTTAATGCTGTTAACTGTTGTTCTAACGCACCAAAATGAGAAAACCCTGATTGGTCTAGGACAAAACACTATGCAGCTGTCAAAAGTATAATATATTTCCCAAGTCTAAGTTTAGTCAGACCTGATTGTTCATGTGGGTGAACTGGCTTTTTGGATGTGCTCCAGCTGAGTGAAGCAAAGTGAGACGCGTTTAGTGATAATAAAGAAACTCCTGCTGTTAGTGGAAGTGTTTCCAAGTCAATCTGACAACAGAGTCAAAGATTCATCAAACCTGATGGCCAACTGGACTTACAGGAACTGCACTAGGTAGGTAGGTAGGGATCTCTTATTACATTTATTTTCTGCTCGGTGCTTGAGTTATGCAAACAATGCGTCTGCTGTCATACCTTGATCTTTGTAAGAATTTTTCACAACAGCTTCCTCGATGACTTCCTCAGCGCTGCGCCTCTTTCTTCCCGTGTGACTCTCCTCCGCCGCCGCAACAGGAGGACTGCTGCTGGAGGCTCTTTCCGTTTGTTTCCCTTTGACGCTCTCACGGTCCTTGTCTTTGTGCTTCTTGGATTTCTTCTTGAATTTCTTACTTGTACTGCTAGACAAAGGAGGGCTGGTGACAACAGTGGAGGTAACTGTGAGAGAGGTGCAGGGCGGCGGGCTGGGAGAGGCGGCTGCTCTGGGGGCCGGGTGCTGACAGCGCTCCTGCAGGGAGCGGGAGAAGGGGCTCGGCGAGGGGTCTCTGCAGGAAGAGCTCTGGTCCATGGGCAGGTCCTGAGTGCCGCAGCCTTCCGGGGTGCTCGGGGAGTTGGAGTTGGAGGCTGGACTGAGCTGCTGATGCGCCGGCGGGTGGGAAGGTATGGGGAGATGGGTGGGAGGCCCTGAGGTCACGCTGGGGGGCAGGGACGAGTGTTTGGAGCGGGGGCTGCTCTCGTCCTCGCGGCGGTCTGAGGACGAGGCTGCGGGCCCTCGGCTGCTGAGGTGGGAGATGCGGGCTTTCTTGGGAACCAGAGGGTCGATGAAGTCAAAGTCTGCCTGGTGCTTCTGCGAGCGCAAGAAAAAATATATATATATAATTAAAATTTATATCCTCTTGTGTGGATGTCTGTGTGTTTGTTTCACTTTTTTTTTTTCCATACCTGTGGGGATGAAGGGAAACCGTCTTTAGGCAAACTGTTTGACGAGACTCTCTCAGTAGGGAGACCCAATTTGCTATTAAGAACAAAGAAACACATCAGTGTGGCACAAATATCATACGACCACTAGGAGAGAAACAAAACAGTTTCTTTCCTACAGCCATCATATCTTCATATACACACACTCTTTATATGTCCATATTCTCTATTTGCATTTTATTTATTTAGCAGGCTTCTGAAACTGGGACCCGAGTCTGAATTTCATGCAGATGTGGGCTGGGATGACAATGAACATCTTTGGGAAGATACACTTATTGAAGCTAATGCAAGGTTTTTAAAAAATGAAAGACTCAACATTCAATGATCTGATTATAATTTATCAAGTCCAATAAAATGGCTATACAAAAACAACAAATGAAACTGTAATAAATAGTTTTAGTGCCACACATTGTGCATATTGGGAAGTTCAAGACAGCTGTGTTTACTTCTCTGACTCTTGCCAAAATGCCAATGTAAGTCTCTGCTTGAGTCATGTCATGCATCACCTGCGGTATGCATGCTTTAACAACACGTGAGGCTCTGCGGCCTTGTATATAAAAATAGACTTAGAAAGTCTTTTTAAAAACAAGAGAGACAAAAGGATAACAGGTTATTCCAGTACCGGGCTAGAATCCGGTCAGCTTGGATCTTCTCATCCTCAGAATAGCCAGGCCAGTCTCGCTGCACCTCACGATATATAGACTCCCTCAGCGAGTAAGTGTTATCTTTGGGATTCAGGTTTGCCACCTGTTGAACGAAGACACAGTGAGCAAGTTTCAAATTTCAAACTTCAGTTGCATGAGAACTTTTCTTACATGTATTGAAACTTGCGAATTTCCTGTATGGGCCACCTGTGCATGCAAATGGCGTGCAACAATTGAGTGATTGGTTTCTAATCGATGGAGACTTTTTTTTTCCTCCCTTTTGCAGAAGGCAGAACTTCCTCGCGCAAATGTGGAAACTTTAATCATATGCTGAACAAGAGCAAAGAGGATCTCTGGGATTAATGTCGACTCAGAGGCCTTATGAAAGTTGCGCAGCTCGCTCTGTATCTCAAAATTAGCTGCACGGGATTTTCTGTGTTGCCCAACATGCGACTTGGGCTGAATCCAATTTAATTGCTGCAAATAATCCAAAAAGTGAGTAAACAAAATGTCTGATTACTTGTTGCAAGGTGGTCCCCAGTAAGTTTCGGTCCTTCTGGTTGATACCGTCCCGCTGCAGACGGCCCAGCACTTCCAGCTTCTTGTAGGACTTGAGCACCAGCAGGTGGATGATGCGATCCCGGAGGGGCCTCTGAGATACGGGGTTGTTGGAAAGGCACTTGCGTATAGTGTTGGCTGGGTTGATAGGTGTGGAGCGTTTGCGCTCCGGGACTACATCTGGGGCCGACAGTGCTGGCTTACGAGTGTGCACCTGCTTTCCTAAACACAGAACATAAAAACGGCATTAAACATTTTCTCCATAGGGAGTTTGAGCTGCATATCGTATGAGTTTATGAATGTATTTAAAAAACAGCACAGATCTAGATCTAAACAAATACTATATATATATATATATATATATATATATATATATATATATATATATATACATTTGCATTATGTGGGAGAACTGAATGCTGCATATCTTGGAATAGTATTTATGTTATTAATGGACAAATTAGGCAGAAGCAAAGAATAACCTGGTTTATCATTAACGTAAATAAAGCCAGAACGGACAGGCGAACACCAACTTTGATATTTTAACATGTGTATTCCTCGTTAGCTAAAAAAAGGCGTTTAGATGACTGTTGTATTTCTGGGCCATGTATTTTACAATAGACACGGCACGTTCTCATGCTTCCTAACACTTGTTATGAAATTCTAAAGCTCTTTAAGAGATTAAGGTTAGTGACAGAGAAGAGAAAGGAAACCAGTTTTTTCCAGGCAAGATGATCTGTACTTCATCTAAAGGGTTTAAATCTTTTTCACACAGAAAATGCCAAGCATTAATAATAAAAATATAATATAATCTGGTACTCCAAAGAACCAGATTATGAAAGATAAGAAGTAGTTTTGGATTAAATAAATGGTTGAAAACTGCTTTTGCGTAGAGAAGGTGCTGACAGTAAACCAGCTGCAACAGGTTTCAGACCCACCGCTTTTCTATGCAGCTCCTCTCGTTTCCCAGTTTCTGTCTAAATCGGTTTCTGTCGAAATTTGTTTATGTAAATCGATCCTTACAATTATGTCACAGAGGACAGAGGTCATATTATTCAGAGAATTGTGCAAAAAAAAAAAAAAAAGTTCATATTTTAAATTCTTCTGCAATACTTCCATAATCCTTGGATATATATCTGCTACAAATAAAAAGGATAAAGGATTCTCTTTACTCATCTCATTTTGAAATGTGATTAATTAACTCCACTTTAGCCTGTCTATGCAGAGAAGAACTTTAATGACAAGTTAGAGTATGGTAAAATATAGCTCACAATTTTATTTTTATGTCAAAGACCTTCAACCTGAATAAATAAAAAACTAAATAAAATTGAGGCATTAAGGGGAATAGTCTTTCCAAGCCATCGTTGTTCTTTGAGAAAAAGTAATTGCCTCGTAAAACTGGTTGTGGCAACCTTGGAAGCCAAAACTGCCATCAAACATTTACAATAACTGGCAATTAGTCTTTCACATTACTGAGGAATTTTGTCTCATCATTCTTTTTTTTTTTATTATTGTATTAATTGAACCGCCTTGGGGGGTTTTGAGCATGAAGATTTTAATCTAGAACCCTTTGATTTTTTTGTTTTTGTTACTGTCATTGATGCGCTTTAGCAAGCTGACCTGCTGCATAACACGCGTGTCCTCGGGCCTTTGTGTCCTCGGTGGACAGCAATTGGCCTCGACTTGGAACTTTCTGATGAATGCCGTTTATGCCAGCTTGTTTCAGACTGTTAGATCATGAACACTGACTTTCACTGAGGCACGGGAGGCTTTAGCTGTTGTTCTGGGTTATTTTATGACATTGTGGATGGGTCGAAGCACTCTGGAGTAATATTGGTAGACTGCCCACTCCTGTGAGGGTTCGCCAGTGTTTCATAGCTTTTCATTCTGTGGACAATTGCTTTCATTGGGGATTGTGGAGACTCAAACCTTGGAAATGGTTTTGTGAACTTTCCAGACTTACAGATGCGACTCATTTTGCTTTTCATCTGTTTTTGAGTTTCTTTGTACTAGGGCACCATATATTGCTCTCTGGGATCTTTTTGCCTACATTGTGTTGTCAGACGGATCCTGTTTGAGTGACTGATTTTACAGAAAGTTATCAAGCCCTATATGTTATTAAACAGAAGTCAGTTTTTCTCAAAATGTGGTTGATTACAGCTTATATATGATTAAGAAAACTGTGTCAGATTGATTGACTTTTTTCACAACGGCAAAATATTTGAAAGATACAGTGTGAACTTTCAAACTTTAGAAAAATTACAAAAGAACATGTCTAAATTTTAAGTTTGACTCTTTTTTTTCTAATAATACTAACTATAATGCATAATCCTTATGGGCAATAATTTGACATATGAAGTCCACAAATAGAAAAGTTTGCTAAAATTCAGGAATACTAATGCAAAAAATATTATTTAGTAAAGTCCTTCAGTTGGAGAAATACATAAGTCATTGTTTGTCCTAGTTAAAAATAAAAACAACTAGAGTTTTAGAAGACACAATTTGACTTCTTTCCAAAATGCAATTTCACTTTTTTGTTCATACTGTAAACATTAAGACATAACTACATCATAAAAAGGTCATAAACTACATCAAAAATAGCGGGACACTATTAATCGAATTGAATTCCTGTTTAAATTAAAACAAAGTGCTGGAGACTGCGTCAAAATGGTCCAAAACAAATACACAGAAAAAAAAAAAAAAGACAGTGGCAGATAAACAAAGCTGGACTGAGGGCCTTACCTCGGTATTGCCCCCCCGGCTTGATGACTTTGGTCCCCCGTTCACGCGTGTCCTCCGCGGCCTGGGTCATACGTTCCCGGGTCACCTGGTAGGAGTCATTGGTGGCGCACACTGTGACCTTGTCCTGAACGGTCGCCAACAATGCCAGGTGTGAGGCCCCTGAGCTGGAGACAAAGATGCAGCGCGCGAGAGAAATGTGAGGCAGAGAGGGATTACCTTCCAGCAACGTGTAGTAAGACAGCAACAGTTGATTCAGCTGAACAGCGATTACCATTACCTGGACACATACTGGTGGATGCACTCAAAGCTTCCCTGAGGGTTGTCCTTGCCCACATTAGACAGGTAGAAATCAAAGTTGTGGAAGGCGTTCGAGGAATCAGTCCTGGGAATTTTAATGTGCTGTAAAAGAAAGTAAAAAAAAAACTGCCTAAATTTGAGACTTTAAATTTCTAAAACAGAATGACGACCCAGGTTTAATTTACGAGTTTGTAAGTGAGAGATATTTCCACAGTCAATAAGAGAGACTAATGACGAGTATCTCTTTAGCTAATTGACTAAAAAACACTAGCTTAGGACAATGGTTTTTATTGTCGTTCAAGACATCCATATTTAAGTAGCGCTGCGTTCACAAGTACAGGACCTCGTGTCCCTCAGTGCAGCTCGTTTTATGTTTCAGTGTCCCAACACACGCTGGTCCTCAAAGAAAAGTCAGACCGATTGTTTACAGTCTGTTGAAATCTCATAATGCCCCGTTTGATAGAAATAGATGTTTTCCTTAAAGACATGGCAGAAAAATCAACACACTGCTACCAAAGCATGAAGAGTGCAGGATTAAACCTCACACTATGATGTTATTTTAAAACAAACTATGTTATTAAAATAAAAATTACCCCTTGAAGTCCCTTGAATTGTACTGTTGGCCTTGAAGATGGTACATTCTGAAAAAGGAAGGAAAGAACACAGTTACATCTGTTCACAATTACTGACAAAGAGGGATCGTAATCAAGATAATAGATTTCAGAGTTCATCAAAAAAAAAAAAAAAAAAAAATCCACATTAAATTTAAGCCGTCAAAATTCAACAAAAATCAAAATCAGGTCAATTCTCTCTGGGTTGAGTCTGATCGGTTTCTTCAGGTCAAATGAAGAAAAATCTTGTTTTGATTTATTTATCTTCTATTCAGAATGTGTATCAAAACCAACCTTTAGTCTACAAAAGCATCAAGCAAAAACACAAATACCTGCAGCACAGTTTTTGTCTTATGTGCTAGAAAAAAGAACATCAAACCAAAAAGAAATCCAGAAATGGAGATGAGCCAGGAAAAGAAAATGTATTTAAATGACTCATCTGAACCTAAAATGTAGCACGGCAGGAGTGTCCAACGTTTTTAGGTTCTCTCCCTGGTGGTAGTCATCGCATTTAATTGTTCTACAGACGCCTGCGAATGAGCCATCATCTGATCCAAATGAATTGAACATGTTCAGACTATTTCAGCTTTTATCTAGAGGACATTACTTTATACCGTCTTAATTTAGTATCATTCCAGATTAGGTGGTAATATAGGCTGAAGCTAACATCTAATACCAAAGCCACCTTAAAAGTCTCCAATCTTAAGAGAAATTTATCTTTATGTAGTTTTGTTCAATTTCTTGTTACACTTCAGAAAACAGATCCAACAGGCAGTTACAACAGTTGCTTGTTTGGGGGCGCTGTCACAAGACGCAGAGAGCTGTCCAGTAGGTTCATCAAAGTGTTGGGGTAAATGCAGCAGTACCATGAATGCAGCTGTAGTTATACCAAAAAATACAAGGATTTAGACATTTTCAAATAACACATTCCTATAACTCATATCTCATTTACTCTCTTTGGTTCGCTGGACAATCAGGTTACATGGTCATATAAAGGTAGTTTTCACACCGCTTAAAACAAACTGGTTCCTTCCCAGTCTTGATTCAGTTTGTTAGTGGAGAAGTGAACACCAAAATCGCAGAAATGGGTGTGAATTCGTACTCTGACCGTTTGGAGGTCGTGGTTCCAAATACAATCCGTCAAACTCAAAGAGATTTGGACCAAAGTTACCCAACTGCAGGTGTGAAAACGTCTATAGGGTAACCTCCACCAGGGTTCATTTGCAACTGAACTGACACCCATGTTTCCAGACAGACCGGAGCGCAATGAGCTTTTCACACCTGATCAACCTAAGCAGACAACCTGAACAACATGAACTCTGGCCCATTTAAAGTGGACTAAACAGCTGTGAAAGGGAGGAGGAAATCCAGTGGAGGCAAGATATTAACTACTTATTTAACTTTTGAAATCCTGGCCCATTTATTCAAATGCAGAAACTGAAGCCTTCATTAGCGTAAAGTCATGGAAGAGGAAAATGTTTTATCAAGCAGGAAGTAAACACGGAAACATTTCGGACTCAAACAGCTTCATTTCACATAAAAAAGGCAGGATAAAAAAAAAAAGTCAAAGGTGATGTTGAAGAGTTCTCTTGATATACCACTTTGATAATAAAATGTGAAGTAAAGCGTTTTAGAGCTGTAAAATTGTATGGCAGGTATGCATGTAAATCTAGGTTAAATAAAGCTGGTAGCCACAAATCTGCAGTGGCTGCAGCAGATAATAGGTTAGGACAGGAAAGCGCAAAACTCTAGTTTCTTCACAAAGCCTTAGCGCACACACACACACACACACACACACACACACACAAAAAATACTTGACTAGAGTCATTAAACATTGCAATCAACTAGCCGGAGAGGAAAGAGGTTTTTAATTTAAATCCACCTATCTCCCTTCAATGGTAAACGTAACGCATGCTTTTAAACTTACACGGTGAAGGAAGGGCCGTCGTTTCGATAAAATACTTTAAGATTGAGAGAATTGTGTCACATTGGCGAAGGCTAAGCAAGTCCAAGCCACAGACTCCCTCCCCCACTCGCTCACACAGTTCTGATCACATTTCACGTCGCCACAGAACGACAAAGATAGCCGGCTTCCATAGTTCGATGACTGGTTCAACAACAGCACACATTACTGGGAGGGAGAGAAACAAAAAGCAGGCAGTTTTGGGCTGCTCAGTCAGCAAGAGATGGCAGGCTTCCCTTCAGCAGACAGAACGCACTGACACAACCAATGGACCCTTACAAAAGAATTTTGGACTTTGTGATAATTCAGTCGTCCTGACGTTTGTAATCCAAGTTAATAAAAAGAAAAAAAATATTGAGCTTCACCCAGTTTCGTTGCTGATGTGGAATAATTTTGCATGAGACATCATGAATAAAAAAAAAAAACAATAATAAATTCACAATTTTTTCCTTCAGTTTTGCCAAAAGTCAGCAGACAAACATCAAAGAAAAGACAAAAACTGAACCATCAAATGAAAACTGACCTATCACTATGTCTGTGTCAACTGTTTGCTTGAGAACATTTAAATTACTACAAAACTGTTTTAATATGCAAATTTATATGTCCATGGTGTAATCCTCCTTTTGTAAAGGCAATCCCAAATGTCTGACTGGTCCATATGCCTATATATATATATCTATACGTATATATATATATACTTATATATATACGTATAGATATATATATAGGAAAGAAAAGAAAAATCTGACAACTGGGAAAAGCCTGATCGTCACATCTCTCGAAAACAAAACGAAAACACAAGAGATTTCTGAACACTAATACCCTGCTCTAAGCTGCAGTTTATCAGCGTGAAAAGAACTAGTCAAGAGTCCTGACATTACGTAACTTTTTAGTTGTTGGCAGATTGACAGTAGTTAAGGCCAGATAAATTGGCTTCAGTCATCTGCAACTCAAGTGCGCAGAGGTTTCTTCAGGTGAGTTTACCTGCGGTCATCTCAACATGCTTACATCACCTCAACACTTAAAGATTACAGGAGTTATATTTAATGTGTTGCATTTACTCAGATCCCAGTGGAAATCATCTGTTTGTGATGAAATAGTAAATATGCTCATGTCAGCTGTATATGAAATATATACTTATTAAAATATTATGTGATTTTCTGCAGCTACAAACACGACTGCAGTCACGTATTAACTGTTGTCTCCCATGAGAGGGACTGTAAGAAAAACATACAAAACACTGAGCTATTAAAATAGCTTGTACGCCAGTCTCCAGGAACAATTAAAGTTATTTGATTGCCACATTGTATAATAGGTTAAAGGGCTATAAAAAGGTGGCTCTAGTCTAGCAGAACGTGCATATCCCTGGCAGGCTGCGGTGTTGGGTTTTCCAGCCAGTTGAAACCATATGGTAACCTGACCAAACACCGACGAGCTTTAAAAGCCTGCAAAGCTAAGCTAAAAAACCCCAAAGTTCAATTTGGTTTTTTTTAAGTATATACTACTACATATTACTGGTGCTGACATAGTTACAATTTACAGGTATTAAAGTTAAAGTTTGCTAATGGACTTGTTCACAGCTCAAAAATAAAAATAAAAAATAAAAATAAAAAAACTCAAATGTTGATAACGTACGATATTGAAACTATTTCCTAATAAGCACGTTAGGTCGGTTGAGAGGAGAGGGGAAAAGGACTAGGTTGACCAGCAAAGGGGGATTCTGACTGAAGCAGAGCTAACGCTAATCAGACTGTCAGTAAGTTAACAAAGAGGATTTATAGTTTATTAAATGCGTGTCAGCTCCTAAAACGTGGCCAGAACAAAAGATGTGGCCTTCGTTAATTAATATCAGCCCATAAGCCGGCCGACACAAAACTAATTTAATCACAAACAGGAGCCGAAAGTCGCCCTGTCAACAGTTTAGCTAACCTCCTAGCTTTAGCTGTGCGTGGCAGTTGGGAGCAGCGGCTTCAGCTCGAGACAAACCAGCTGCCATATTTACAGGAATTAATGTCTTCTTCAACTCACCGAACTACTTTGGTAGTTTTCTATCGCTCTCAGCGCCGTCTCGGTCAACTTGACGTGGAGTACGGATACTCTTTCGGCGCCCTGTTGGCCACAATTTAATCCGTACCTCCCATCCTCGGAGAGAGCCGCCATCTTTACCAGCCCTCCACCATCGTCCCTCTGAAGCCGGAGCATTTAGCAACCCAGGCTCCCTGGGCGCACTCTGCTCCTGGGAGGGATTACACTGCTGGCCAGAGGGCTGGAGTTGGATTGGTTTTCATTTTTCTGTCTTTCTAAACTGACCTAACCTAAAATGTTCTACAGCGAAGAAAGAGAGCACTGCTTTACTTAAACATTTTAGTTCAAATGTACTTTTTTTAGAGGGGGTATATCTGAAGGGGCAGCTTTATCTTTTTTAAATCTTTTATTTGAGCACTTCTGGCTTCTAGTTCCTCTTTCTCTGCACATACAGACCCTCTTCTGAGTTATGCTGACATGGTGGAACTAATTATAACCTTCTGAAAATGTCAGAGTTAGCTTCTGGGACAGTAATTCATCTATTTCACACAAGGTCTGGCATGCATTCTGATGATACAAATCAATTTTTGTATTTCCAAGCATCACCATACTGGATAGAGCTCTTTGAACAATGTTATAAGCAGACTTAATTAATCAATTAATAATTTTTTTTTTTTTTTTTTAGCTTTTGTACGTTTTTTGGTTGTGTGAAATTATGAAAACCAGGAAGAAGAAATTAGCAGAAAGGTCCAGTAAAGCGGATATTCCAAGTGGTAAAATCATAGGTTTACCACAAACCTCAAAGTCCAATATGGCTGCCTTGTGTAGACTAATAGAAACCGTATAATAGTTTATACTTTATAAAAGTACAAACATTTGCTTGTACTTTTGGCTTCTCTTTGATCCACAGTGTATTCCAAGCTTCAGCAAAGATGTTACTAGTGTTCAAAATACCAAAATTGCAGAAAATTGCATTGGATGGTATTGCTTTTAATACAGTGACATGGCAAATAATTTAGAAAATATTATTGTTTTATTTTTATTTTTTTTTACTGCAACACAGTTTTCAGAGTAAATTTTGACATTGTGAAAAAAATTTCACAATACTATTTTCTAGTCATAGAAAATTGAGTGGAAGGAAAAAATGTGGGGGAAAAAGCTTGCACCGGGAACAGGGTTATTGACTGCCTTTAGAGCCTTCTCAAGCATAATATATTTAAGATTTTATGGTTTGGAGAGTGTAATTAACGCATCAAGATCCATTATGCTGAGAGGAATCCTACACTTAGGTTACAAAGTGTGGTATTTCTGAGTAAAATATTCTTCTTTTTTTTTTCAGCTTATGAAAAATTGTGTTTATAAACATTTAACATACCCTGAAAACCAATACCTCCCGTGTTTCAAATTATTTACCTCAGAGGACCATTCAGTGTAGAACTGAAAATAAAGCATAAACAATTTTAACTTTCACAACCACACCCTAGTCCTCCGCTTTGCCTAGTTTCTTTTTTTTTTTACAATATGTGTTTTCCTCGTCAACTAGACTATCTAGCAGCGTCAGTCCCCTTGTCATGATGATTAACGGCGTAGCCATGGGCAGGGTGGGGAAAGGCTTGTGTGAATCCAGCAGATTACCGTGTCTCTTCGCCCCACCCATCCCCCTGACTAGTCAGCCAATTACACACACAGATGCAAAATGCTCACATGTTTAAAAATATCTTAGCTGTGACAAATCAGGATTTTCCTTTGTTCGTTTTTGTAATCCGTTAACGTGTCTAACTTCAACTGAGTCAGAGAAACTCTGACAGTTTTGGTTAGTATTGCACCCCTCCTTTTGTTGAGTCCATGCAGATTTCAGAACCCAGTCAACCACTCCAGTTTGTCTGACAGATTGCCTGCTGTGCAAGCAGTTAAGTAAAGCCTTCGAGGTGTATATGACCCTTTTATTTTAGAAGTCTTGTGTTTACAGAGGCCCTGAAGGTGTCACCTGATAGAAGCCTAAAGAGCACCTTAACATTACATTCCCTTTGTTTCGAGTTAAATTTTAAAGACTTGAAATACTGTTGAACCATGTGGCTAAACAAATTGCATGCTGCTTTACTGTGTCGTTAGTGTTTTTGTTGATTATTTTTTTCCAATTAGAGTCAATGTTTGGGGGTTTAGATCTAATAGATCTAATCTCATGTTTCAGCATGAGATTAAATTTATTCTGCTCTGTTTCAAGTTCAAACGGACAACACAAGAAGGGACTGTTCGGACGTCTCCTTTACATAAGTCTGAGTAGGTTAAAGTAAACCATACCAAAAATGACCAATACCCACTAAAACCTTTTCACAAACAAGTCATTATCATCAGTGTAAAACATTCAAAGCATTCTTAGCAAACCAATGCAATTAAAGTACTTGAAATAAAGAACAACATATTATTTTTCAACTTCATTCAGCACAATCTATGTGAAAAGGTTTTGGATACATAAATACCTTTTAGCAATTTTATTAATATCCAAAAATTCAAGTGGTATAACCAAAATAAATTAATTCAAACTGAAAAAACAGACTTTATAAAACTTTTTGTTTGATTAAAATTTTTTCTCGAGGAATAAATTAGGATACCCCACTTTTATTTCCCCGTTGAAACAGATAAAGACACACACCACTGGACCGCGTCGGGTTCACGTGATGAAAACATCGCAATTCGGCATTTTGAAGGAATGTGGTTAGACCTGAGACATTCACCGTATGTTTCAGACACAGTTTTTTTGAGGTCTTCAGAAAGTTGAGAAAATGAGTAATTTTCTCTGTCTTGAAAACGCAGGAACATCCAGAACAGCTGCTGACACGTGTTGGCTTGGCTGTTCGCAAAAGGCTAAAGTCAGACAAAGACCAGGAATTCTGGAGTTATGTTTTTGTAACAAATAAGTCTAACATTGAATAATTTGGGCGTGTTTGGTAACCATTTTTTCCACATTAGATTCTCCTTCAGCGCCACAACGATTGACCTCCATGTGCCCAGTTTGCTGTTTTCTGCTTTCAGTTATGCTGTTGTCAGTAATCTTTTATTTTACTGCCAGTAAAACACATTAAAAGGACTGAACCAATAAAACTTTAAACTCAGCAGGGAAGTTCAGCTAAACTGAACACACAGAGTTAAAGTATTCCAGCAAGTTAATGTCAAAGTTATATGTAATAGTAAAACTGTGCAAATGATAAAACATTTAGATAAAAGGAGTCATTAATCGCTTAGGGTAAGAAACTAACCATTGTAAGATTATTTAGACACAAATAAGAAAACCTTTAAAAAAAGCTTTTTGCATTTAAAAGTTTGTAAGATGTTTCATTACTAGGACCGTCTCAGGTACGAGCCAGTTGTACTGGGTTCATCTAATTATTCAGTCACAGATCGAAAACATGGTATGAATACAGAGTTGACAAAAATGACTATTATTCAGCAAAATTGATAAACAAACAAAAATATGTTTAATTTAGATACAATGTTTTTTTTAATTTTTATTTTTATTTTAAAGTGAAGTTCCTTTCAAAATTATACATGCAAATTTTAAATGCATCATTTGATGTACCTGTGAGGTACATCAGATAAATACTACCAGGGAGAAACAAGGTTATAGTGAAAGAAAAGGATTTCTCTTCGACAAAAAACCCCCACCACCAAGATAAAGCATAGCTAAAGAAAATAATGCATTAATCTTCTCCGGATTTGTGACAGAAAAAAATAGCACGACATCAAAAGACCAGAAAAATATTCCAGTTTAACGATGATCACATGAATGAAAACCACAGCCTTTCCCAGTATGTAAACATATCGGACCTGAAGCAAGAGAACAAGTCTGAGGTGTTCAGAAAGAATGAGGCCGGGTTGCAGCAACAAAAACAACACTACGGTAGTTGAAAACAAGAGGAAAAAGTTTGTATCTGCTGCTCAAATATTCCTCAATTCTGATAGATAGGTCGATATTGTTTTACATACAGACATGAAGTACAACATAATACTAGAAAAAGAGTAGCCTAAAAGAGAAACAAGACAGAAGCCGGAGATATGGCAGTGGCAGAAGCTTCTAACTTAGAGTTGATGTGAATGTCTTTGGACCTTTTCCTTTAATAAAGATAATTGTGACTATATATGCCTATGTTGCTTTCACCCTGTGCAGAGTGTACTATTGCAGACCATGTCTTAACCTCTGTTGAGCATCGCAGTAACCACCTGAATAATTCACCCAGCAATACTTACATCCATCATTTAGATATGAATTTCTATTGCTCTGTGAAAAAAAAACAAAAAAAACTTGAATAGTATAAATCTCCACCTAATTTCCTAATAATTTTTTCCCCACTTTTAATTTATTTCTTCATGTAAAAGTGACAACTGCGCTGGGCTTAAAGTTCATGTACTTGCAATTTTAACGTCATTAAAACCCTTCAGTACTTGCAGTCAGTAAAAACATATCAGTAAAATTGGCACACTCATAGGAATTGCATAGCAGTTTTTGCCATGTGAGAGACATAGAGTTGACGTTGACTGTCTGGAGAGCTTTTATTAATTGTTTGGTCAAATCCAAAACCTTTGAAAAAGACGACTTTTTCATGTGAAGCACAGAACTGTTTGAAGTTCACCTCCCACTCCACTCCACGTGGCGATCTGGCCCTAAGGACAGATTCTGCTGGCGGTGAGAAGAAAACATCTGCTCCTGTTTAACCCACCCAATAAAAAAAAAAAACAAAACGCAGCGCAAAAACCAGCAAGGTCTATGTGTGAACGTGGGAGCATGTTTGTGTTTGCGGGCGAGAGGGAGGGAGGAAGACAACAGCATACACAACCAAGTTAGTCAAGTACAGCTTTTATAGATATATAACATATATTTATATATATATATATGAAAATATGACATGCATAATATTCTGTTCATGCTGCATACGTTTTCCTTCCACGTGCAACATGGAAAAACAACTCCCAATTTGAGTCTATTTTCACCCACCTGGTCTTTAAAGACCTTGGGACTGCAGCTCTTTCAGTTAATGATTGGCCACTGTGGGGAAAGTGTGCACTTACTGTTGTCTCTTATCACTGCCGACCACAAAGCCACTGGAGCAGTATCTCTGAGGCTGACATTAATGGAGAGGACAGTGCTTTGTTTACAGAGACAGGTCAGTTTCTCTCTTTGTCTGCTGGGGGAAGAGAGAGTGTGCATGCAAAGGCGCTATTGACACCACTGGACCTTTAATTCAGTGCAGGTTGTGCAGCTAGCTTGAACTCAGTGACGTGCGGTCAGGGGAGGCAGGTGAGGCACGGCCTCACCTGACATCATGGAAAGAAAGAAATGAAAAAATATATATATTTATATTTATTAAACTTCACCATTTTTAGATTATTTTTTATCGACTGTAACACTTTTCATGGGTAATAATTTAATTAAAAAGCTAAGCGCCAACATTTTTTCTTCAAAATCGCCGAATTTTCACATTTACCGTTAAATGCTGAGAAAATCCGGGAGGTGAGGCAGCACCTTGCTGAGCCTCACCATGGATTGCGCAATGACTCGGCTAACTATGCTGCCATGTTATTTAGTGAGAGCAGATCGCTGTCTCTCTTTATATCACTATTAGAATGTTCAAACACGTTTGATATATGAAGTAAGTTTCCAAAGTTAAGCCGATTTATATAATGAACAGCAACTATATGCGTGTAATGTGTTTTTTGTGCTAGCGCAATCATAAAACGGCTGAAAATAGGCACGGGGTGAGGCACGCACTGCTCCTGCCTCACGATAGGGGGCGCTAGTGAGCTCAGGGATTCTTTTTGCGATTTATTGGCTGCAGAATAAGTGACAACAGGCGGGAGTTTACAGTTAGCAAGTCAAGTACAGTTATCGTTTTCTTCTCGCATGCCCTTACTTTCAGAATGGATTATTCTTATTAATGGATTATTATTGTTAATGTTTTGGCGTGGTTACGGCCAACAGTAACCCATCCTGTTGAGCAAATAAAAGGTAGAGTACCGAAATGTTGCCTGATTATTTGTACACTACAATACAATATGCTTGTAAATCTGACAGATGAAGTCAGTGCCTCACCATCCATGAATCTCACCGCACGTCACTGCTTGAACTCGATTGCTTGCGCCATTTATCTCACAAAGCAAACCATAAAACAAAAAACCCAATCTGAATCTTTTATGGAGATTTCATTAATATTTTCATTACATTGATTTTTATCAGTTTTTATCAGTTGTCTTGTGAAACGCCACCTTCATGGAATGGCATGAGATACAGTGCCTTGCAAAAGTACTGATGTTTTCTTTCCTCGTCCCTCTCACTTTAGCACATTACCACCACAAATGAAGCGGAATTTAATTTCAGTATAAGCCCAGTTGTTTGTCGGAGACCTTGGTGGTTTGTTGAAGTAAATCAATGAGTAAATATGAAGACCAAGGAAAACAAAAGACATGTTAGTGATAAAGTTTAGGCGATTTTTAACTGATATGCCTGATACAGCATCAATAGGAGAAGCAGCCATGGAGACTGTGCAGATTAACAGCTTAGGTCGGAGTATCTGTTGACAGGACAACTGTTAGTTATCTACTCCTTCTTGGAAGAGAAGCAAGAGGAAGTCGGGAGTGCTGAAGAAATCCCATTTGCAATTTGTCACCAACAGATCACTTACCTGGAAAAGGGTTCAAACCACCATTTGTAATGGAAAACTAACATTGGAGTTCAACTCCATTGAAACATGGTGGAGGCAGAATTGTGGTGTGGGGATGCTTTTCTTTATGAACGAAAAGGTAGCTTGTCAAAGATGATGGATGGATTTAAAGACAAGGCAATACTGGAAGAAAACTTGTAAGAGAGAAGACTTGAGAGTGGCATGGAGGTCCACCTTTCACCATGACAACGACAATACAATTACAGCCAGAGCTACGACAGAGTGGTTTAGATCAAACCTCTTAGCAATTCCCCCATGGGGACCAAGAAAGCACACTGGGGTTTGTTTTGATTTCAAAAAGCACAAAGGGCATGAATACTTTGCATACCACTGGGTACATAAACGAGTGCAAATCACAGAACTCTCTTGTCTTTCCTTTTTTAAAATTTCAACACCTCTGTAGTTCTCTTTTCTCCATGTCATAAGCCTCACACTGCCTTCCCAATGAGACCAGTCTTTTTTTAGGCACATGGGCAGTAAGGGGCGAATCCCACCAGCTGTACTCTGGTGAAAGCACACTGGTAGGCCTGTGGTCGATCAGGTAGCGGTTTAAGTAGCTCTCCTCCAGTCCTTTGGCCATCATGTTGTTCGCCTGGTCCTGAAGTATAAGCAAAGAACACTCCCGAGCAAGTCTGCGCATCTGAGAAACCACCCCGCCATAAAACTCTGATGTGTAATAGTAGTCTCCCTCGTCCTCTTCTACGCAGGCAGATGACTCTTCTTGGTCTTCGTAAGGGAAATTGTTTCGTGGCATTTCAAAAAACTCTGGGTGTAGCGTACCCACCAGATCCCCAAGGATTTCCTCTCCTACTGGGCCCACAAACTCCTGGTCAACGTCAGCGCAGAAGATGTAGTCGACCTCTTTGCCAATGGGGCCCCAGACGGCTTCGGCAAACAGCACCATGCGACGGTAAGCCAACCTGTCCCAGCCAGGAAACTCCGCAGCCGGAAGCACCTTCATCTGTCGTCCAGGGCCCAGCTCAACCGGAGGATCCAGAGTGCGCGGGTTGTCTGTAAGAATGTAATACGTGACCATCTGACCAGGGAGAAAGTGGTTTTCGGCTGAGTGGAGGAAATGACGGACAAACCGGGCGTAGGTTCCGACCACAAGGGCCAACAGGCCTACGCGAATTCCTCGTTCTGACAGTTTCGCCCTGCGCCACACCGAATTGTGGCTGTCACCCCAAACCATGGGGGCTCCCCATGATGTCTCCTGTGGGGTTTTTGAGTCCACTGTCTTCATTGAAGACATGTCTTTCAGTATCATTCCATCCTTCATTCCCACCACCCGAGACAAGGGATGGGCTGACTCCAAACTGGCAGCAGCTTTACGTCCATTAAAGAAGTCTGGAGAGACAAAAAGCTGTCATTTAAGAACAAAAACAAAACTGTTCTTGGATATGGAAAGTAATCATGCCTATTAATATTTAACTTTAACTTTCTGTCAACACTGAGACAGAAAAGGTTAAAACTCTGCCAGAAATGTAGCAAAATACAGAAATGATCTTTATAAAAAATGATCAGAAGCAACAGTTCTAACTATTTGGTTGGCCCACAACTCATCTAAGGTCAGAGTAGGTCTGTTCACATATTTCTGTGTGCATGCATTGTCCTGATACAAAGTGACTGAACATATTGCTCTGTATACTTACATATGATAAGAGACAATAGAAAGCAGCACAGAAGGAGCTGTGTTCTGTTCATTCTGACTGGGCCTGCATGACGACAAACACACAGTGCTTCATGAAACAGTGGCAACTTGTCCTCATCCACTCTAATGCAGTGATGGGTTTTTTTCATCCTCTTTGAGATTTCGTCCGTGTTAACTGTTTCCATGCAGCTTAAATGGTTCAGTTCAACCAACACTTTAAACGTGAAGACAAAGATAACCCGGGCAAAAGCAGTTTTAATCTGCACAAGCCTTTTACATCCCGGTGAAGAAATGTTCTTCCACTCCTCTTTGCAGGATTGCATTAATTCACTCACACTGAGGGGTTTTAAACATGAACGGCCTGTTTAAGGTCAAGCTACCGCATCTGAATTTATTTCAACGTCAGACGTGGATGAGGCCACTCCTAGAGGTATATTCATTTTGATCCATCCAGAGGTGGACTGGCTACCTAAAGGTGCTTGAGTTTAAGACCACAAACTCATGGCCTGAGCTTCTCCTTTAGGATTTTCTTTAGATTTTCTTTCTGTTCTGTTCTTGGATTTCTTGAAATAGGAACATGATGTTTTCTTTTATTTTCTTAAATGTTTTTATTTTTTTTTTAGATATTCTTGTCAACTTCATGTTGTCAGGTAGGATCTGGTTGCTGGGTCGGTATTTTACAGGCACATAGTGTGATTTCATAGCATAATCAAGTAACTATGTTACCTTCAGTTACTATAAAAATCCTGAATTTATTAAACATGACTCAAAAGCAATCTGATTTTGCGATTTGACATCTTTAAATTAACCTCTATGTCTTTAAGAAGCTCCTACTCTTTCTGCTATTCCTCTTTCAGCAAGTCGTCACAACAATGCTCCTCCATTATGCTGCCTACAACCATTATTACGAGAGTTGAACTGCAAAGTAGTCAGCATGATAAACTCAGCAGATGTTCAGTTCCATCATGTTTGATCATTTCTGCTGCTGCTGCTAGTCTGCAGGAGTAGAGTGGGGACGAGTTGCGCTGCTCCACGGCGGAGCCTTGTGGAAATAGGCGGTGCTTGGAGAGAGGAAACGTTTAGGCATCATGTATTTCTCAAACATGCGTGAAAGAATCAAAGCAACACACCAGGTATATTTTTGGTGATGGAATAACATTAGAACATGATGTAAAGCTCAAGAAGTTGAATTTACATAATGCCCCCCTTTAAGTATATTTTTTAATCCTGTGTTGATCAGCTGTGGTTAATAGGTAACAAATTTCTGCTCCACACAACCAGATAAGTTGCTTTTTTCATTTAATTAATTAAATAATTAAAAGCGTTTTTGTTTTTTTGTATTTCTTAATGTGATTTTTGTCTGATGCTCAGATTTGTTTCATCCTCTAAAATGTTTAAGTGTGGTCAAATAAAAGCAAAAATCTGTAAGGGGGCAACGGCTTTATCACACTGCTGTGTTTTGCTGTAGTTTGAAACCTGAAGTTTTCTGCTGTGGTCGTCTGTTTTGACTTGGAGGAAGGAAAATAAGAAGATAAAGAATGACATTTAGATGAATAAAAGCATGTAATCTGCAAGACCTCATGTGATACTTTAGGCAAAAAATAGATAACAAATGAGAGTTAGATGTCAAACATTTTTGAAGCCATGCACGTCCTGCAGGTTTTTTTTTTTTTTTTTTTTCCTTTTTACTTGACAAATTTCTGGAAATAGTTTGAATTTCAGCTGCATCATTAAGAACAAAAGCAACTTTAACCCACATGCGACACACATTCACAGCTGCCAGTGATAAATAAATTAGGAGAACAAAAAAAAAAAAACAAAAACCAAAGAAAGAGATCGCGCTTTGCCCCTGGAGAGTCCACTAACCTGCAGGAGACTTGCAGAACAGGAAAAGTGCCATGCTGCTATCGGTCGTTGGTTTAAACTCTCAAAGCCTAATCTAATCTAACAGTGCAGGAAACTATTTCTGCCCTTTGTGTGTATTTCTCTGGGTAGCTCAGCCAGCCTCTTCCTGAACGTTTGCCATTAAAACCGCGGTGTTCGGCCACTGGTTTTCCAAAGCTTCAGATTCTCTCTCCTCCTCATAGCTTTCAGTTTATTTTCCTCTCCTCTTGCTTCACATACTGAATCTTCTTTCCAGCAGCTCCCCTCCACCCCAACCCTCTCACATTCCTCTTAACATTTTATTATTTTTTTTTTTTCTGCAGCTTTGACTCTAGGAGCAAAATCCAGACAGCCAGATGTGTGGGGAGGAGTTGAGGGAAACAAAACCAGGGAAGTGCAACTGCTGAAAACATACACACAACCAAGAAACAGCAGAGATAAACAATTTAGCTTCCTTCCCACACTGGGGGTAGAAGCTCAGGGCAGAGAATAACTAAATGTCTGGGTTTTACTTGCTTTGTTTACAGTTGAACTTAGGACTGATGTTGGATTTGTTTCATCCACAAGGTGGAGATATTTAGTTGGAAATAGACGCACGACTGCATGGAAAACATGAGAGGACAAATATTTCTTTGAGCAAAATCAGGCCAGCAGATGGCCTAGGAAATATTTTATCACTGATTCATTGTGAAAATACGGAGCTTTGCCGCTCTAAATATTCAGCCTTCCTTTATGAAAGGCATTAGGTTTTCTTGTTCTGGCTTGTTCTGCAGCCCCAGAACCAGAACCAGAACCAAACGTGGAGAAGCAGCATTCAGCTTCTATCACAAAAATAAACACAAAGTTTTCAACAGCATTTGACCTGTGAAATAATTCATTTATAGATCAGATGAAACCAAACATGCAAAATATTTTTTTCACGGTATGGTGATAAATAATCAGGCTAAATATAGCTAAATACAGGTTGTAGTGCTATCATTGTTGAAGCTAGTAGTGCTATCATTGTTGAAGCCCATTTGAAGATGCTGTGGTGTTGTAAGCTCCTGGTATATTAAATCACAACAATTGAGTTAAATGGAAGCACCCACATACTCACAACAATTAAGCTGTCCCAGAGATGAACCTGTTCTGATGTGAAATGTGCCAATTTTTCAAGAACAAAAGTTTACATTTTGACCACGTGGCGTGGTCAAAATGTAATGTGGTCTAGTCAAAGTGACTGGCCAGTGTTAATGTCACAGGAAATGCAAAGAGGCCTGCTGCTGTGTGGTTGGTTTCATGCAGGAGGAAGTGCTGCGCTCTACGTGTATGGAAAGCTCGTCAGCAGAGGTGAGCTGTGTGGGAGCGAGGCCGCCATTCAAACCCGACTCAGGCACAGCAGCTCTGTCAGGAAGAACGGGACAAAATTCGAGGAAGTTATTGTGAAAAACTTGTGGAAGGAGACCAAAAATGGTTGACTCAAAAATAATGAAAAGAAGAAAAACAAAAAGCAGGTAATTGACAGACTGCACAATTACAAATAATCATAACATATTAATAGGAAGTCAGTTCTACTAACAGATAAATACCTGTGGCATTACCTGAAATCGTAGCAGAAAAGAAGTAATTATGTTGAGCAAAAAAAGTGTCTTCCTGTCTAACTACTTTCAACAAAACCTTTTTAAAAAAAAAAAAAAAAATAAATAAGTGTGCAGTTGGAATTTTCATAGCTGAAAGAAAGAAATAATTGGAAGTGTTTTTGAAAATATAGCAAAAACTCTTATTTTAGGGATTTACTGACATTTTCACTCACAGAACCAGACAAGGTTTTCACTGTGGTCACAAGTAACAATGTCCCTAAAAAAGGAAAATCTCTCTGCATCCCGACAAAATCACCTCAGACTCAAGGTGTCACTTTGCAGTTTATTCGATAAATTTCAGATTCTTTTTTTTTTATACATCCATACAGAAATGGCAACATAACGTTAATTTGTGTAAACGACGTCTAACCGAAGAGTCCGTCAACAGAAGTGGTTAAGAGAGCAGCACGGGCTGCTCTGAAGGAAAGGTGAGTTGGAGCATGAAAAGCTTTTATCCAAGCGGGTCACTTTGCTGAGGCGGCGACCCGAGGCAGAGGGCAGAGGGCAGAGGGCAGAGACTCCCCATGACGGCTTCCGGAAGGATTCATGTCACAAACACTAAAGACGTTAAACGGAGATTAAATGTGCACAGTAATCATAGCAGAAATTAAGGCGTTCAACATGAATGTGCTTTGATGCTGCAGGATTCAGCCCCTATTCTACAGAGGTTTGGGCCAGGTGAAGTTTTTTTTTTGTTTTGTTTTTGTTTTTTCCCGCTGGTACATATGCTGGAAAACAACATTTTTTTTTTTTTTTTTCTTTTGCGAAGCTTTTCCACAGCAACATTTTTGGCAGTGTTTGTAGTTATATGTATTTATAACCAAATAGACTTTACAGCCACAAACTGTGTGACCTGAACCACAAAGAAATACATTTTTAAAAAGGTTCTGATGTCCTATTAAACTTATTTCACAGGTTTAAATCATCTATAGAAAAATAATTTCTTTTAATGCAGCATTGCACTCAGAAAATAATAATAAAAAAAAAAACTGCTGGGGTATTTGCTTAACTTTTTGTGATTGTTTTAATTTAACCAAATTTTGAAATACTTTAAAAAAAAAAAGTATTTATCCTTATTGATTTGCAAGTCAAAACATTTTTATTTGCCCGCTTATATAGCAAATAATTTTTCTGAATGATATATTTCTCGTAATACTTGTAAGTACATAGAAAATAAAGCTATTCTTGTGTTGCTTTGTTGACACCCTGAGAACAGATCGAAAGCCAACATTTTCAAAATAATTTAAAGAGATTATCAGTTTAGTATTTTTGTTTTAATTCGTTTCTGGAATTTTTCAGATTTATCCGACTTCCTTTCGGCTTTATAGGATCAACTTTTACTCAGAGGTAAAGAAAAAAAGTTATCACAGTAGCTCAGAGCATCAGGAATAACTACATATAGGTGGGATTTGCTTAAAAGGGCTTTCAAACCGTTTTACAATCATTGTTTCCGGATGACAATATAGAAATAGATACTACTGCAAAACTTATATTTTAACGGTGGCATGCTTGAGCAGGCAGTAAAGAGAAGAGAGCCAAGGCCACCGAAACTTCCCACATCCCTTTGTTTTCTGGTTAAATGCATTTAGACGCCCCACATGAGGATACACTTTACGGCACACAGGCTCCAGACAAGTCCATGTTGGAAGTAAAGAGTTTACTGCTCTAAAGGACCGAATGAAAGAACGAATCTACAGACAGTTATGGATTAGAAGTAGATAATCAGAAATGCAGCATTTTGGGTATTTCTCATCTCAAGGTTCTCTTTAGAGGTTTTGACATCTGTCTGCCTTCTTTCATCTCTGTCTTGTTCCTCTGCTCCCAATCCGACGGGACGGCTCTCCTCTCCTCTCCTCTCCTCTCCTCTCCTCTCCTCTCCTCTCCTCTCCTCTCCTCTCCTCTCCTCTCCTCTCCTCTCCTTCTCCTCTCCTCTCCTCTCCTCTCCTCTCCTCTCCTCTCCTCTCCTCTCCTCCTCTCCTCTCCCCTCCTGCGTCTTGCGCCTCCCTGGCTTCTACTAGTCGTCCAGCATTTCAAACAGTGCCTGCAGCAGCCGGTCGTTTCTGTGCTTGTACGGCTTGATGTTGTAGAAGCCGTCGCTGTAGTCACTGTAGAGGCTGTCCCCCGGGCCGCTGAACTTGTTGATCAAGTCCAGAGCCTGGTACAGCTTATGAGCTGGGAGTTTTGTAGGAAGAGGGAGAAAACCCCGGCTTTGCTGCTGCTGCTGCTGCTTCCTTCGGGCAGAAAGGGGCCTCGCTGTGGCCCGGGGAAGCTGCGACGCGGCGGCATGGTGTTTGAACGCCGTCTGAAGGAGACGCAGCAGGGCCAGGGGAGGGGGGCGTGGGGAGCCGCTTGAGGGGCTTTTGGGCTCCTTCTCTGAGACTGAAGGAGAGGGTTCTGCAGCCTCGGTCTTCTGACGGGGGCCGGGCTGCGTGGACTCCTGTGTCACCAGCAAAACACAAAGAAGACACGGCATTTGGTCATGACGCAGATTGTAAGAAAAAAAAAAAAAAGAAAAAGAGATAATCTTCAGAATGTGCGTGCAGATTGCGTTGCGTTTCATTTTGGCTTTAGCAGAACTGATGTGAGAGCGTGCAAGACAAAAATTTGTCTCATCTTTAAGGATTGGACAGAGAAGCCGAGACATGAGTCTTAATCTGAGACGGCACCAGGACCAGCGAGCTTTGAGCCTGCGGCCGAGTTTTGCATCTTATCTTGACAAATACCCGTGCTGCCATTTGTCAGGCTACACAAAAACCTCTCTTTAAAAAAAATATGTAAATAGACATTACTCTCATAAATGGGATTTTACAAATATCTCTACAAATTTCTGCCACTGTTGTCGTAGTTATTAGGTATTTCTGTGTAGAATTTCGAAGATATTTGAATCAAATTTGGAAAAAGGCTGTAACATAAAAATAGTGGAGAAATTGAAGGAGGTGAATATTTTCCAGAAGTTCTTTAAAAGCTGGGCCATCCTTGAAGAAAACCTATTAGAGCAGCAATTCTAAGAGTGCAGCATGAGTTACAATTCACCAGTTTAGTTAAGGCACTTTCTGTGTTAGAATGGTGCAGTCATTATACTGACCTAAATCTAATGAGGAATCTTGAAAATAAATGTTTTGCAGGCTGCTGCTTTCCAGCCAGTGGCTGAATTTGCAAAGAAGATGGGGGCAAAAAATACTCTGTGCACGTCCAAAGGGGATAAAGACTATCGCTAAAGACCTAAAGGTGCAATTGCAGCAAAATGTCATTCTGCTCAAACCCCAATGAAAACGCCTTAAAGTTTTTGGCTGTGTGATGACATCAGAAAAAGTTCAAAGCTCACCTCCATCATGTCATCCATGTGCTCCACGCCACGCCGGTCATTCTGAACGGCATTGTAAGGAATGTAGACTCGAGGTTTCTTCATGTGTTCCGGCTTCTCCGATGTTCCGTGGAGAATCAGCTTCCAGTTCAAGATCCTCCCCTTGTTCTCCATTCGCCCTGACTGCGTAAAAGAATAAGAGGGCTTAAAAAAAGCAATAGGAGATGCTCAATAAATCCACAAAACCAGCAACATTATGCGCTGATTTGTAAAATAAAAAAAAATAAAAAATCCTCACAGTATCTGTGATCTTCAATGTCCAAGTACCAGCCGGGTTTTCTCCCCATGTGTGTACCGACATAAAGTCCCAGTTTTTGAAGCCGTTGGACGACGTGTCTCTTTCTCTCTCGGCCAGAAGTACAGTGGTTGTACCTGAGGCAACACCCAAAGGAACGGACTGTTTACAACCACATCGGGGTTTGTTGTTTGTCGCGCATCCTCGTGTTCGTGTGTGCGCGTCTCTGACCTGCGGGGGAGGTAAGCGTGATGTGCAGGTCTCCTCTCCGGGTGTATTCGATGCTGGCCTCCACCTGCCGTGCTCCAGGGAGCGGATGGCGTTCTCCTGGCCCTCGCAGGCTTTGGTTGGGATCTCTATGGTGATCTCTCCCGCCGCTTTCAGCTCCCTGCGGGACGCATTGAATTAGCTGCGGACGCGACGCAAACAACACTTCTCGGCAAACCCAAGCACGTCACATGGTTCCTGACTCGGGACATTTCTATTATTAAGGAAGGAGAATTGTTAAAAGCGTACAGTATCAGGACTCAACTCCTTTCAACTGTTTAAATTTGGAGGGGAAACAATCATCTTTTAACAGGCTTGTCTGTTTTTTTTTGCTTTGTACTGCCCACAAAACAAATTCTCCTATTTTTCACCTAAATATTAAATTATAATACATTTATTTCAATTGGAGTTTGTGATGTTCATAAAAATGATACACTAGAAAGTTTTTTCTCACTATCTCAGACTTGAGTGACTTTATCCAACATTTTCACAGACCTACTCATCATCCTCTTGACCTTGCATATCTCCACACTAGTCAGGATACCCTCGCCGGTCAAGACCTGACACCCGATCAGTGTATTTACCGTCCTAGTTGCGCTCGTCACATGCCGCCATGTTGCATGTTTAGCGGCAGTCGCAAGTGCACACAATATGCGTCTGCAGATTTAGCAGCATTTGGTCATTCATTTGCAAAAAGCAACTAATCCCAATCTCTCCCAGATATGAATGAAAGGATTTATGCGTTTGAGCTGGCATGAAGCCAGAGGGGCCGTCCAGACTGCCAAGCAGAGCAGAGGAAATGGAGAGGCAAATCTTTGGGATTAAACAGGGGCAACGCAAGGTAATCAGAACATGTGTGTTGGGGATACTGAGACTGTTAATCCACCATAAAGTGAAGAATCAACATAAACTTTTTTTTTTTTTTTTTTTTACTCTAGTGCTGGATTATGCAGCAGAATGTATTATCTCTGCCTCAAAATGTTCTCTGTACCTTGGCTGAAAAGAGTCGTCTCTGACGATGCACTGCTTCTTCTCCGGCACGTGTTTCCACACCGCTGGGTCTGCCAGGTCCACCAATGCTTTGGCGTTGAGAAGCCCGAAACCGAAGCGGCTGTTCACCATCAGCCCCGCACCGTTCCTCTTCCAGCCCGGGTTATTGGCCAGCGGATCGAACTCCGAGGTCCACACCACGATGTGCTGCAGGTCTCTCCACGTGAGATCCGGACTGAGGCAGCAAACACCAGCAGAGCAGTGAGCATTTACGGAAACGTACGAAACAAAGCTTCGATTTGCTAAGTGAGTTGCAGGGTCTCATACTTTTGTTCCAGTGCGAGGGCGAAAATCCCAGCAGCCAGTGGGGCGGAAGCCGAGGTTCCAGTGTGAGTCTGAGTGCAGTCGTTGTGAAGATCGGCGCTGGTCTGAAGGCAACAACAGCAAAGAAGACTGGATGAAGAAAGTCCTGAGGTGGATGAGCTGTGTCTCTCTCTCTCTCTCTCTGTACTTACGATCCTCTGGTCGGTGTAGTCTCCGCTGCTGTACGCCGTAGCCAGAGTGGAGGAGCACTTCTCGGCGTACCACGGCGACAGGCCCTGCTGGGAGGCGCTGCTGATTGAGATGGTGTAGATGCTGTCTGTGTAGCCGTCGCAGTCACAGTTATCGCCCTGGCGACCTCCATTACCCGATGCCCAGACGAAGATGGAGCCTTTCCCGTTGCGACCCTACACAACATGAAACAGAGAGCGAAAGGAGAATACTGGGTTGTCAGAATCAGGCAACCTCCAGCTGGTTAGAATCTAAAACTGATCCCAAACAATGTTTAAAATGCAAGAAAACAGTTATTTTCTATGAAAGATATATAAATTCCGCCGAATTCTGAAGAAAGGATTTAAAAAATAAATACAATGAAATAATAAAAAAATATGTGCTGCATGCATTTGTTGTCATTACTTCTGAGTCAATGCTAGACCAAAAGCTCTGGTTAAAGCTTTTGCATGTAAATTTTTCTGGTACAAAATGGTATCCGTGTTTTCTGTACCTGCTGAATACCGTATTCAAATGCTTTCTGGGCCAGGCGGCCAGGACCCTCCACGGTCTTGCCGTCGTCGTTGGGCCCCCAGCTGGCGCTGTAGATGTCCACATGGTTGGGGTTGAATCCAATGGAGCTCGCCTCGATGGCGTCCGTCACAATCCCGTCCAGCATGCGAATTCCTGAGGGTGAAAAACAACAGAAATATTAAAGTTCAACACACTTTTATGGCTCTGACATTATCTGAGGTTCTCCAGAGAAGTAAGATTTTGACATGAAAGCAGCCGCGTGGTACGAAGGAAAAGGTTCAGGGTCAAGTTCAGAGTTCAGAGGAAGTCAAAGGTGAGACAAAATCTAAAATACTCGAGTGACATCATTAATTTCAAAACCAAACACTGCCGCTTGTAAAAACAGACAAAAGCTAAGATAAAACACACACAGTGTTATGAGGTGGTAAAGCTGAATGGATGTGCTCACATTTAGCTCAAAGCAAAAGCTCTCACCTCCAACCTTGGAGTTGTACGCCACCCCGACGCCACATTTGTTGTTGTCGGCCTGCATTGCAATCTCCCCGGCACACCTAGTGCCATGCCTAAACGGAAAAGAGCAATATATCTTCATTTCCTCTAAGAAAGGTTTGGTTTTTAACCAAATAAATAAATAGCTAAATCAAGTATATCTTCTGTAAATAGTCTCTTTATGGAATATTTACCCAAATAAATAAATAAATAAAAGTCATAGCAAATTATACTTATAGCACATCTCAGCATCATGGCGGTTCAAAGTGATTAGCATCGTAAAACCACAAACATCCAAAATTGAAATAAATAAATAAGTGAGTGAAACAATAAAGATATAAATACATACGATTGAATTGTTTAACTCAGTCTGAGACACCAGAAAAGTTGAGATTGGTTAATGGTATAACCTGGACTCACTTGTTTTCATTGGTGGAGTCGTATCTGGGGAAAGGATCTGGGTCGTTGTCGTTGAAGTCGTAGCTGGCTGCCGGATCCTTTAACAAAATAAACGGGAACTGGGTGAATTTTTTCATACGAACAAGAATCTGGTGCAGAATATTATAATTCTGTAATTGTTTTTGACAGACAACTTTGTCATGAATTGACAGGCTGCGTGGTCTTTTATTTCCTGTTCTTATGAAACATTGAAATAAAGAGCTTCACTGTCATCCTGTTGCCTCTGGTTCACAGTAACAGCTTCCATATCCAATAAAATCAGATGCCTGTGACTGTCGTTTTACTGCTTATAAATTATGCAAATGAATGCTGACAATTTGCCCTGATTATTATGAATAAGCATCCTGCCTGATTGATCTCTGGATTAATAAGCATTAGCCTAATCGCATTAGGAGCTGTTGTCACACATAATTCGCTCTCTGCTTTTCTTTCCTTTTCTTTGCTGTGTGCATGGCTCCTGAAAGCGCTGCTTTCATACCATATCCCACTGTTGACTGGAATTTTTTTTATGAAATAAACAAATAAAAGTGTCAGAGAGGCCTCGCAGATGCAGAAAAACCCACTAAGAAATGCGTTTTGGAACTCAGCAGCTCTGAATGCATGAAGCCTGGAGGCCCCTGAGCCGACAGGCATCAGCACGCTCATCACTGCCTCTGCGAAACGCCTCGCGAGGTGTCGCCGGTGCGCGTCGCCACGACAACGACGGTCCCAGACGACGGAGGCTGTCTCCATGGAAACGGTGTCTTACGTAATTGGCATAGATGTCCGTGTGGTTCCACTCCAGCCCGTCGTCGAGGACGGTGATGACCACTCCCTTCCCCGTGATGCCCTTCTGCCAGACGGGGATCACGTGCAGGTCCAGCTTCGGCAGCTGGGACGACGACCGCGTGTCTTGCTGGATGTGGAGGACGGAAAAAGGAAAAAAACTTGAATTAATAATTATAATAACTCCCCCACCCACCTTCTTATCTCTTTCTGACGGCTTCACCTGAACAAGGCATTTCAGGAATTATCATAATGAGCGTCAGCTGAACTTCTCCTCCCTCCGCCCCGCTGAGTCCGCTGACCTTTACAGATATTCATCCCTGGGCTGTCAGCCCTTTTTTTCTTTGTTGGAGTTTGAATCCACTCCTGCTGCTGCACAACCACTCACAGGCAGAGTGTGACTGGAAGGTCAAAATAATTGAGCCGTTTGTGTTTTTCAATACAAAACCTTCAGGCTCAAGACTCACACTGGTGCACATGGACGTGGTCGTGGGGAGGAGAGGGAACCTCAGCTCACATCTGGTGATTCCGTGAACATAATCAGAGAGAGACGAGGACGACTGAACGACAGCCTTCCCTTTTCCCGCTGTGAGAAGTTTTTGTGGTTCAGAGCTGGAAGAAGCCGAGACTAAAAAAAGATAGAGCTCTGCACTTTGTTCGTTGCGCTGCAGAACACCTCACCAGATATGAGTCATCCCTGCGATGCATTGGCCTCTGCTTTGATTCCCTGCTCCCACCCCCCTCCTCTCACCTATCGCAGCTCTTTCGCTCAGGACAAGAATCCATACCGTCATACAGACAAACGCCCAAAGAGACGCACTATTAACACAGACCCACAACCTCGCAGCCATGCATGAGAGAGGGATTTCAGGCCACATGTATGAGTCACCCCCTAATTAGGCTCATGCAGTCACCCACTCATTGTAGATAAAGACGCTTCATCTCTCACTCTCTGCTGCAGCTCTCTGCCTCTGATCGCATCACAGAGCTCCACCCTAACTCCCAGTATCAGCACCCATTGGGTCCGCCAGTATCGCTGTCACTGCTGTCTTTTATGACCTCTCAGTCTTTGTGTCATCTAATCATTTTCCTTCGTTATCCTTCCTTCGCCGGCTCTGTGAGGAAACGCCTTATGCCACAATGTTAAAAACAGAGGGATGCCTCCGGTTGGTTGTCCAATCTGCTGCCAGGTTTTGTTTTGTGTTTTTTTTTTTTTTTTTGCATCAAGTCGTAACCCGGTCCTCCCGGTGACACAGACACGGCTTGATGTGGAAATACAAAAAGCGGCGCTTTGACGCCGATCCCATTAGTGTCATCATCCCTCATTGGCAAAGCTGATTCATCTCAATTTGCTTTCTCGGTCGCCGCAAGCGTGACTCATGTTCTGTTAGTGCAGGTGGAAAAAAAAAAAGAAAAAAAAAAGAGTGGAGGCCCAGAGAACGAATCTGTCTTTCAGACGTCCACATATCTAATAATGATTTTAAAAAAAGTCCAATTTGTGGAAAGAATTCGATGACATTTAAGCCCCAAAACTGGCAAAAATAAGGATTTACTCTCTTCGGTAACTGATCGGTCTCACCTGATTGACCCTTTGATCCAGGTCATGTGAGGCGATCCGGTCAATAACAGAGCACATCTGTTCCCTGTAGCTGAACAGCCGATGGTGAACATGCTCCTCCTCTGCCTCTGTTTGCCACTTTATTCCCATAAAAGTAGCTCAGAGGATATAATATTCATTAAGTCGCAGGTGGAAGTTAAGGCAAGGCCTTTTACTGCTTTTAGAGGATTTGTTTTCAATATATCTTGTCGTCAGACAGACTTGTAATAATCTTATACTGCACGATAAACTGTCTCAGTAATTACTCTGGTAAATGATAATATTGCTCTTTTGAGATGATTTTCAAGTGATATATTGATAATTGCATAATAGTGCCCTCTCACAGACCAATGAACTTTCATTTTGTAAAGAAGACTCAACACTGGAATGGGAAGATGTCTTCAGTATTCAAAATAAAACGTAGTAACCAAAAACAATAAAGGAAACGAAGAGAAAAAAACAAACAAACACAAAACCATAAATAAAATGGATTTGTATTTAGCTGTTAACAAAATTATTCCTTCGAAAAACATGAACCACGCCATTGGTTAAGAGCAGAGCACGTCCAACTGTTGGGATGGCCCAGTCAAAGTTCAGACCCAAGTCCAATTGAGAATAAGACCTGAAATCTGAAGTTCAGTCACTTCATCCAGCCACACTAAGTTTCAAGAGGTGAACACAAACGCATGCTACACTTTCCAAATGTTTGTATTTGAATGTTTTTTTTTTTTTAAAAATCAAGCGTGAACTTTGCAACTAAAACTTCAAAGCTGGGATTTTATGTGACAGATCGACATGAAATCATGCAGCACTTTGAAGCAGAAAGAAAAGGAGGATTTTCCAGACAAATAACTGACAATAATGTGCTGCATGTTTTGCCTTTAAGCCTAATTTTGCTGCTTAGCCCTAATAAAATACAATAGAAAACAACCAGCTGTCGTAAAAGAAGTCCTAAAAGCTCATGGGCGAAAGAAACCGTTTTCCAAGGTGGGAATATATGAGAAAGGAGGCTTTGATTGCAGTCTTTCCTCTAACTACAGGCCCTCGGATAGTCGAAACGTCCCGTCGTGGTTTAAATTAGGATTTAATGCGTTGTGCTCTGGCCTACCCCATCCGACTGGATTACAGTCTCTCCAAACCCTCTCATCTCCGCAAGGGACCGTGTGACCAATTAAGCAAATAGCTCTCTTGGCTGGCGCTGCATGATAGAATGCTTTTTTTTGCCCCTCCATATTGCAATCTGATGTCCGTATGCGTTCATATGCAGCGTATTCACTGTTTACTCTCTCCATCGCAACACTTGGATTAATTCACACGAGACAGCTGATGCTTTACGTGTGAAACATGCAGAGGTGTTCCCATTCATCTCTACTCGAAAGGCTACGGGACAAAGCAGCGAGAGCGTGGATCCGTCCAGCTCCCACAATGCATATGGGTCTCTGAGGAGAGCAGACAATCTGCAGACCCAAAGTACGCATCATATGACCAGGGAGTAAATGACCCTCGAACCACAATCACAAATGTGCAACATCTTCACACCACTGGAAGACAAATGTATCCGCTGAAAGTGACCTCTGACATGAAACTGAAAATGTTCAAATGGGGTTTTTCGACAGCCTTGGAAGCAAACGACAACTCACCAGGTACCACTGCTCGTTCCACATGGGGTCGTCAAAAAGTTTGTCCACTGAGCAGTCCTTGCATTCCCTCAGGGCCGCCCGCTTGCCTCTTCGCTTCTCGTACTGCTGCTCTGCCCACAACACCTGCGCCGACAAACCAAGAGGCTTGAAATCTCTTCAGAGCTCCAGCGCTTACGGGTACAGGACGAGCCCGAGGCTTGAAAACCCACCCGGTCATCCTCCGAGAGCTGCCTGGTGATGTGCTCCGCGGCGCGTCTCGTTCTGCGAGGGTGGCTGCCATGTTTGAACAGGAAGAGGTTTTCCAGGGCCCCAATCTGCAGGGAGCGTCAGATGTTGGTCAGATAAGCACACTGCTCCACTGGAAGTCACATAAAATCAACCATTTGGTGATGCACTCTTATTTCTTTGCTCTTTATTTCAACTAATTATATTATATAGAATGATACATGGCTGTAGATCAGTTTGTAATAGGATAAGTAATGGCTGCTTCACAGGTTTTTATTTTTTTATTTTTTTCAAATGAGGATAAAAAGAATCCACACAGATCAGACCAGCAACTTCAGGGACATTAAAGCTTGCAACGGCCAAACCTTTGACGCATAAAGGCTCAGACATATTTTAATCTTAACACATAAATCTTGAAAAACAAGATCCTTGGTAAACAAACTGTCTGCATATAGAAACTGCCGAAAGACATCAATCGATGCCCAGTGCAACAGGCTCCAAAGAGTTCAGACCTCTCCTTACTTCTTCATTCCTGCTAAACTAAAATTTCTCCGCTAAAGAAGCAAATTCCAAAGCATGATGCTGCCACTACCATGTCTAAAAGCCAATATGATCTGACTAGCTCCTTCTGCAGCTCTGCCGTTTCTCTACATGGCTTGTGGCAAACTGGGAATGCGTAGCCGCAAATCAAAATCACCGAGGGAATGTCAGCAGATTGAGCAGGGTTTTACCACGTTTAGAATAAGTGGACTGATGGACATTTGTACCCAGTGGAGGACAGGAGCAGATATATGAAGCAACAGCTGTTATGCAGACTATGTTGTTCTCCTCCACTCTGCCCTTTTATCTTAAAACAATAATAATGCAGAGCTCTGAGTCTCATAGCCTGTTTTTAAGTAAAAGTGGCACAATTCAGAAATCTTTGACTGGTCCATTTGATTTGCTTGATTAAGATTAAATAAAATAAAATAAATCCGGGCCCAGTTTTTTTTGTCTCAGTGAAATGAGACATTTCATTTAAAAATAAAACCCTACTTTTCTTGTTCTGGCTCTGCCTACGTTAAAACACTCCTACGGCAGACACTTTTCCATTAAAAATAGATTATTATCATCATTATTTTTGAATAAAACTGGTGCTTCAGGGCGTCGCCTACCTGTCGGACCAGCTGGTAGTCCAGCTCCTTGGCGATGGCCTCGGCTTCGGACAGCCCGCCGGGGATCTCCACGGCCCACTCGTTCAGGTACTGCCTGTCCGCGTAAGACAGCGCCTGGCAGCGGCGCAGCGCGGAGCAGAGGACGGCGAGAACACAGCACATCACCGCTGGACGGCATCTCACTTCCATGTCAGAGGGAAATCAACAAGATGAGAAAATATTTAAATATATATAGAGAGAGATAATCTCCACACACAAAAAAAAAGAGGGAATAAAAAAAAAAAAAAGAAAACCCTGCGAGATGTAAACGTTGCGCAGTTCTAATAATCACATAAATGGATGAATCGGTCGTTAAGTTCAGGGTGTTCCTAATGAAAGCCGCTCTGAGGTGGAAGGAAGCAGCTTGTTGTGGGAGAGGAAGCGCTGCTGAAAGGTTGGGCTCGGTGTCAGTGCGCGTCTGTGGTCGTGATGTTGGCAGGAGGAGGGGGCGGGGGGGGGCTTACACGTCAAATTACTTGTACTCTGACGTCAGTCCGGCGCCCACCTCTGTTTAGATTGGGTGCTACAGTTCCTGAAGGAGAACGTCCAAACGGGAGGACTAAAAATATCCCACGAGAGTTAGAAAAGCAGACAATATACAGCCGCATCCAACGAAGATCCCATCTGATCACATGTTTTGTGTATGTTCATGATCGTCACCACTGAAGGCGGATGCGCTGCAGCATCTGCCTCACGTGCATTTTTCGTCCGCGCGCGGCCGTCATCTTGTAATCAGGAGTCGTTCCCGTTCCCGCGTGTCTGCGCGTTGTCCGCCTCCTGTCTGCGCTGAACGGGCAGATTGCGCTTGGAGGAGCTCTGTGAGGCAGATCCTGCCGCCTGTCTGTCCTCAGGCGGCAGGAAAAGCTTCAGCACCCCGGACAGCTCCTCCTTCCCGCCGTGAAGCCCAGCCGGACGTCGAAAGGGGGGCCCTCAGGGGCCCAATTTTGAAATGAAACAGCAGGCATGCATATCGTTCCTGATCTAGCTTGCTATAGTGCTATGAGTTAGATGCAGTACGTCACATTAATTCACTCTTTTGTTTGGTTTCTGCGCATGAATCAAATCTGCGTAATGAAATAGAGATGGATGGAAACAAATACTGCTGCAGAACTTAAGACGTTTTCACGCTTTATGTAACAGTGACCCTCTATAGATTCAATTGTGATTTATTTATTTATTTTTTTTATGGTGGTGCGACACAACCTGTTGTTCAGGTAAAAATGTTTGGTTTGCAAATATTTGGCACACAGACCTACAATTAAATTTCTTTTTGGAAATGAAATCCAGCTTGAACAATGACTTTTAGACGACAGTTAAAGGGAAAGAATCTTAAGAAATATATTTTTAATTTGAAAGCTTTATTTTTCTTTTGTTTTATCCTATCACAAAGTATTAAAAAAACACATAGTTAAGTTTGACAAAAATGCCAGTGTGGAGTCACAATATGTTACAAATGGGTGTGAATATTTTTGTGAGGCGTTCCATGCAGCAACGTGTCTCCTGCTCATGCAGTTTATTTCCTCACTACAAGATCACTTCAGAGGTGACATGATCAGGATCATAAATGTTTTTTTTTTCCTTTATGGATATTGTTTTAGAGTTAGTGGTGGAAAATTGAACCCGGGAAAGACCCATGACTCACACAAAACACACACACCACACACTCACACACACAGTGAGTTTTGTTTGCTAATATCAGAGAGGGAATATAAGAGCCAACTTAAGTGCAGTGATATAATCGTGGTAATAAATGACTTCTGGAAGTGTGGTCTGTAATCTGAGCTGCACATCCAGGGAGGTTTACTACGAGAAGAAGGGAGAACAAAACAGCAAAACCAAACAAAAACGTGTTTATGACTCAAACGTGACACAATCAAATCATACAGACATATTCGAATGAAAACACTGCTGATGAAACCGCCCTAAAGACAAAGAAAGCGCTTTAGAATAAAGCACATGCAGTCGCTACAAACCACGTTATTCTCCGATGACACACCAGGCACTGTACGAAATGAAGGCAAGCAGAGGAAGTGAGAATTAAACACAAAGAAGTGAACGTAAAAAGGAACCAGCAGGCTAATGGCCTGGTCACTGTCCAGAAAATGTTGCTCTTTCAAACCCAGACCTTTTCTGACATGCAGGCTGCGGCTTAAAAGACTCTGATAAACAGTTTCCCCCCCCGTAGATTCTCAATTAGCTTCAGATCTTTGTTTGGGTCTTTTACTCAAGAACATAATCTTATGCCCTTCCATCGTAGCTCTGCCTATGATGGACGTTCCTTTGCAGCAGGATCATCATCCTGCTACAAAGTAAATATTTGCCTCCTCCTCATGTTTTTAGCAATCCAACTGTTTTTCTCTTTTGTTACTTTGTCTTGTTCTCTGTTTGTCCATCACCTCTGATGCGATTCCTTGTCCCTCCTGATGAACAGCATCTCCACAGCATCATACAGTCACCAATCACCATTTTTCTCCATGCAGATAAACTGTTCACGGTGCTCATGCGGTTCATACATCACGCCACACATAGCAAGTAGGCTAACATTTTGGCATCAACAAAAATGAGCTTTTTTGTTTCGATTTTTGGTTTAATCTGATCAGAGCATCTTGTTCCAGCAGATTGTTTTAAAATTACTTGATAAAATTATGCAGAATCCTAAAAAACCCCCCAAAAAACAACAACAACAACAACAAAACAAACGCATCAAACTTGGTGGTTGCAAGTTTCAGGAGGATGGAAACTTTTGCGAGCTGTTTTCTGTGTCATGTCACGATCTTCAAAGTTTCATACTAATTTTACCGATCAAAAAATGATGCAAATAGCTGGATTCATGAGATAACACTGGGTTACAAAAAAACCCATTATGTTTTGGAAGTTGTCTTATGTTTTTTCCAACTGATTTAGGACTATTTTGTGCTGCTGAATCCAAAAAAAAAAAAAATGACATCCATTTTTGTCAATCAGGTCAAGTTTTTATTTTAATTTGATTTACAGAAATCTGATCTTCTGACTAAATTGTTGACATAATCAGTTCATTTCCATTAACATTTCTCATTAAAAAATGTTTTAAGAGAAAAAATTTCTAATAGTGTACATTAGTTTAATGTCACAAACTTGGATTTCTGTAGATTGACTAATGAACACTGATAAGGAGAAGTACGTGTAAATTGAAGATCACGTCTTGCTTGTGCTAAACTCTCCGTCTCTTTTCCGTCCTGGTGGCGTCTCTCCTCCTGCTCTGCACTCACTGATCCCAGATTCTCAGGATCCAGATGTGAGAACAAGTCATGCATTTTGATGCTCATGTTGGATCCATAGTTCAGAAAGTTGATCTGATTGAGCAGAACCAATGCGACTTTTGGATTCAGAACATCAAAATGATGCTAAAACAGCTGAGAAACCCCAGACAATGTTTTTAGCTGTTAACCAGTGTAATAAGTCTGTTGAATAGCTTTCTTTTCATAAAGGGCATTATCACACAGTACGCCCTCTCATCTCGTCAAACTGCGACAATTGCAGTTATTCGTGGAAACAATAACGCCAAGCTCAGGTTGCTTACTGATGGAAACAGTGCGTCAGCGGTTTTAAACGAGTGCAACGATCCGGAGACCACGGCTTGGATGGAGGGATGGCTGTGATTTTTCACCCTCCTTGAAACTACCATCGGCCTCAAGAGTCACAGCAAAAAAACAGCATCAACCCGTAACTACGGAGCACGACGCTAGTGCTGCTGCTGCAGTAATGGACACTCCAGTTTTCATTTTAATGAGGTGTGGCTTCTCTATAGAGTGAGTTGTTAGTCATTACCTTTGGTCATCTGGTCGTGTACAAACAGGTTCGCGGCACATCGGCTGTATAATCCATCTTTCCCTAGCAACGACTGTTTGCTCTCACCCAGACTCTCACTCATGCACACAGAAGCACTGAGAAGGGGGGGAAAAAAACAAAAAACAAAACAAACACACGGGGGTCAGTTTATGAGAAGCTGATATTGTTACAGATCAGTGAATCTTTGTTCATACTGATTCCCTGAATTCAGTGTCCTTACATCTAAATTGAGCCTGAGCAGAGAGGGGAGATGTCAGCAGAGATGGGTGAGATCATTCTTCCTTCACCACCCACACACACACACACACACACACACCCACACCACTCACATCAGGCGACTCCAGAGGTCGAGCTGTGCGTCTCGAGCTAATTATTTTTCCAGGTGCACTGAATCGCCTCGCGATAGGGAGCTTTTAGTAGCAACGTGACGCAGGTGAAGACGTGGAAGGAGGAGAGCTGACTCAGCGCATGTTATCTCAAATGAAATCAATTAGGTGTGGCGAATTGATCATTTCTGCGTCCCTGCTCGTCTCCTGCATCGTGAGCTGTTGCAGTATTCGGTAAACGCAACTCAAATCGTTGTGGGCGACAGTAACCGTGCAATTAACAGTGGAATCAATCACAAAGGTTCAGGATCGGCTCCAGTCGTTCGCGTGATGACAACTTTCAGGCGGCCTTCCACAAATGTCATCTGATATCACCTCACGGTGTAAAATGTCATTCTGGGGTCAGATAGTTCTGCTTCGTATTGACAATGATGCACCGAGGATTGATCTGGGGACGGGCGGAGGTCTGAACGCTTATCGGGCGATACGACATTTTGATTTCACTCTGAACTGTGTGGTTTTGGACAGCACCAGCTGCTGGCCTTTTGTCTGTCTGTCCTCTGCCCAGCTGTCTTTGTTTTACATCCCAGACTTGCGTTGCGTCCCTTACAGCGCCATCTCACAGGTTAAACTATGTGTGACAGTCACTGGCTGGACTCATCCGACCTCTGACCCGACAATAATGTTTTAAATATTATAGAACTGTAGGATTAACCACAGACTTTAAAGCTCCTACTGAAGTGTTTCTATCTAAAAGCCTCTTGAACACAGTCCTGGCTGGATCCTCAAGGCTACCAACACGTAGGGCTGATAAGACTGTGATCCTTCCAAAAATAAGCAAAACAGGACATTCTGTTAAAGCCTGTGGCATTATTGCTACATGTGAAACTTTTTTTTTGTGCGAACTCCTGAGAGGTCCAGGTCAGCCGACCGAGTGGTGTTCTGTTCAAGACTTCCAGGCCGTGAATTCAATTCAAGCTCCAACTGGATACATCCTTCAAAATACTGTTTTGTCCCAAATTCCACCTGATGTCAAAGTTTTCTTCCAGAGTCCTACAATCTCTAAGGCTGCGCTGAAAAACAGTTTAGACTCTCTCGGCCTGTGTGATGGTACTGCACCGTATCAGCATGTTGAAAAGATCCTCATCTGCAGCCAAGCTGCTGCTGAGTGGACAAAATACATTGAAACATTTACATGCTTTTGGACACAAAGTGAGTTTGTCAAATTTGAAATTTGTGCAGGAAAGTGTTACATTTTCAGGATATGTTATCTCTGCTGAGGGATACTTTGTATCGCTCACCAGTGTGTTTACTGGGGTTCAAAATAATCCCAAGCCCACCACTAAGAAACAACTGTTGCCATCAGATTGCAGAAATTTAATTCCCAATCTCTCTGAGGAGCCCAGTCTTTTAGCAAACACCTGAACAAACTGCGCATCTGCAGAACTCATTATACAAACTACTTCTTAGTGCAACGCTGTAAAAAAAAAAAACGCAGGTAAAAATGCTGTTAAAGGGTTAATAGAGGAGCGGTGTGATGACTTCCCGAAGGCGGAGTTTTTAATAGAGGCCTGATCTCAAGCCGTAAAAGTACTGAGTCAAATTCATTTTAAATAATGTTTGGTACATACAGAATTTTCACAACTGAACGTAACATAATTACTGGATTGTGCTATGAAATGGCGCTATGTGCCTGGAAGATCCATAATACTGCGCTTTAAATACTACTAACATGCAGTGTGTTCAGTGGTGAGCGTTGATGTCTCACAGCTAAATGAATCCGGATTCAAATCTCATCTTGCAATTGACGACCTTTTTGTTTATTGCAACAAATAATGACGTAAAATTCAGCTTCCCAGAAAAGACAGACTGCACAAAACCAAGATATTCAATAATTAAGTGCCACAATGTACGTATACGCATGGCCCAGAAAATCCCGGAGATGATGAGAGAGTCACTGACACCCTCTACAGGAAGGATAGGATATGGTTATTTCTGAAAGACAGTGTATTGGACAAAGGTGTCAAAGCCACAGGAACAACTACAGGATGAGGTTTAGTTGGTGATTCACAAGGTGAGGACAGGGAGTCAGATTCAATCAACAAAAGACAGACATGTCCAGGAAACGAGCTGCAACTCTCACATCTGCTCCTGAAACAGAGACGATGTTAGAAAAACCTCTTAGATCCGTTCTTAATTCACTGCTCAGTTGTCCCAAGTTTTGTTTTTCAGGTGAAATAATTGTTTTTCTTTTCATTTGGAGATCAACGTCCAAAAATTTAGAGGAAGAGTAAATACTTTCTAGATGAATGAATCAACCTTTTTCTATGCATCAGGGAGAAACACAAACCTAGATTTTATAAATCCACCACTTAATAGTTAATGCATAATATATGCAATCAATAGATAAAAAGTACATGTAAATAAGATAAAACATGAACTGAACATAAATTCTAAAATTTCACTAAACACTTTACATCCTTTAGTTGTTGTAAGGGGCTGCATGCTGCTGTTTCCCCATATTGCTGGATAGTAAACATGCCGTTAAATGTGGTTCTTTAAGTAAAACGTAAAGTGTCCTCGGGGCAGTGAGTATTCAGGGAACCACGTCATCTGCTGAGGTTGGTCAACTTTGTCTCATCAGGTCCAAATTCAGCTACCAGGATCCTGTGAAGCACCTCAAGCTGCCCTCTGCTGACCAGCTTTACGGAGATGCTGATTTCCTTTCCCTGCAGGAGGACAGCTCTCGCTCTCCGTAGTATCACTGGGCTTGACTGGTTGGTAAACTCAAAAGGAAGATGAGAGATAACAGAAGCAACGATGAAGATCAAAGCAAACCGAGTCAGTGAGCCCTGGTCCAAAAATATTAATACACACTGGGTAGAAAATTTTACCCAATAATCAAAACATCTCAGAAATGCAAGTATCACGTTTGCTGGAGTTTCTGCTGTTGGCACAGGATATAAAGTCTCCTTAGGGCCTCGCCTTTTCAGAAGCCTTCAGTTCCAGTTTTGCTCAGCAGAGGGCAGCATTGTGCTTCGATTGCTGATCGGAAACAACGCCATCAACTGGTGAGTCAACTTTTCCCCTTGCTGTGGGTTGTGTTTGTGTCACCAAATTGATGTCTAAAGAAAACCCATCCAGCTAGTGAAACAATCATTTGTTTAATTTGACTGAAATATGAACAGAAACACTGAGTTCAAGTAGTTCAAGTACTTCATTTAATCAATCAGTTGAACAAGCCTGCATATATTTCACCAATTTTCAACCAAATATCTGACAGCATTCAACAAGAAGGTCGCAATCTGCGTCACAGACATGTCTGACAAGAAATCATAAAGTGAAAACAAGACTCTGCAAGCTGCAAAACTGTCACTCACACACACCCACACACACTCACACACTCACACACACCCACACACACACACACTCACACCCACACACACACACACACCATCATGCTGAATCATCTTTGGGTTTGCCATCTTCTGCAAGCATTCCTAAAAACCCTCATTTTTTCCCCTCACCATGCAGCGGGAGGGGCAGTTCGGCTCAACGCAGTGAGACAAGTCGGGACACAAAAGGAGCCGGAGAAGGTTCATCCATCCTGGTCTGCAAAGATGCCACATAAGAGGAGAAGCCACGGCCATCAGAAAAACACCAAGGAGGTACGTTTGATCTTTGTTTTTCATCACAAGCGCTCATAAAGAGCCGAACAATGCAATCTCCACGGTGGCAAACAGGATTTTGTTTTGTGTTTTTTGGAGGCTCTTTTGGGCCTGATTCATCCTCTGCGCCATGCAGGAGTGACTGAATGATATTAACAACAAACTTGCTTTCTTTCCACTTAGAGAGAGGCATGATCACTGCTTCTGGAACGCTAATGCTAAGCCTTTTGTCTTTTCATTTTCAAAAACAAAACAAAAAAACAACAAAAAAATGCGTCCACTGGGTGGAGCAGGTCGGTGAAAAAGCGCAAACAGGTCGTTGCGTGTGGCTCCGATAGGGAGCCCGAAATTCCTTCGAAAGTTGTGAAACTTTGTGCATCCATTGAGTCAGAGAAAGGAAGCGTTGCAGAGCAGACAGTATTTGACAAGGTGCAGTCTGCAGGGAGTGGCTTGACATAAAGCAGGATTTGTTTCCAGAGCGCAGGACTAGAAGCGCAGACTTCAGCTTTGGTCCCTCATGGCGTACGCTGCGTACTGGATGACTCTTGTAAGTACATCAGTTGTTGTCTCATAGTCTTTCTCTCTCTCTTTAATGATTTTTCGTGCATCCACCCTCCCAGATCCCCCCGGCAACATCGATTTCAAAGGCAGTAAATTTGAAGTAATAATTGGCACTCGTTTTGGTTGCGGCTCAATGCGCAAAGCCCAGGATGTCTCGGTTCTGCTGTGCGTGCTTTGAAACTTGACCCAAACCATATGCAATGTAGTAGCAGCTTTATTCTGCCATCGAGCATTATTTATACAGGAGGGTGTGTTACTATCTGAACTGAGACAACTTTCTGAACGCTGGATGTTGTTATTACGCAAGTACTGAATTTATGCCGTTAAGCTTCACCTGACACATTTCAAATTAATACTAATGTCATGTTTAACCCCCATTTTGTTAGCCGTCCAGAAAGCAGAGTAGCCTGAGTATCCCATTGAAACAATAGGTTGAAATGGCTGCATCCTGTTTGCTGGTTCCCCTGAATTCAGGCTGAACGATAATAATCATTCTACCTCCAAAACGTTTGTTCTCATAATAACAAGCTGGTGTGTGTGTGTGTGTGTTTATAGCAAGGAAGAGCGGCCGCTCCTCATCTTGAAGTCCATCATAATAGCAAATCTTCACTCTATTCCTCTGCAGAGTCTCATTATGGCAAGGTACTGATTCCACCTCCTTCTCTTGTCTCAAACTCACCACTCTTTCATTTGCACCAGATTGATGAAATATGTTGTATCAATCTTACGAAACTCATGAAACATAGTCCCCCAGAGGTTTGGGGGATGTTCCGGTTTAATTGAGTGACTAAAATGAAATGCACTGCAGTGAAATTGGTAACTGCTCAGCTATATTTTTGTCTGTTATATGGATGTAATAAGTCTACACTGTGGGTAGGTTAAGGTTTTGTTTTTCTGTGTTATTTTAGTTGAAAGAAATAAGGGTTTTAAACAGCTTACCATTGTGCTGTGTTCTCTAGAGTAATACAATCCAAAAGTGGGAGCAGCAAACAAAGACTGAATTATGAGAAACTCACTGTGGATTAGTGCTTGTTGTTTTATATTAACATGAAAGGTGTGTGCGCGTGTGTGTGTGTGTGTGTGTGTGTGTGTGTGTGTGTGTGTGTGTGTGTGTGTGTGTTTGTCTCCCTCTGCTGTGTACAGTCACAGTCAGTTAAGCCTGGGTTATCCATCACCTGACGATAAAGACTCTCTACAGATTCGGCCAAACTCTTAGGATTCACACAGAGTTATTTTTCAACTCATTTTTCTTCTGGAGACGTTCAAGGCTTTGGGAAGCTTTTATTGAGAAAAATCAAATTTTTATTAAGAATTTTTTTTCTGAGTAAATGAATTTTTTTTTCTGTGTCTTATAATAAACTTTTCATGTTTTAGGTCGGTTAGGATGACCAACATTATTTCTACTTTCTACTTATTAGTCTTATTCTTAGACTAGTAAGGTGTATTTTACTACTTCCTTATATTCAGAAGTTTACACTAAGATTAATTTGCCATTAAATGATTTGTGGAAAACCAGATGATGATGGGGACGCTTAGGAAGCTTTCTGATTGGCTTAAAGTATTTTGATTTAATAGAGGCACACCTGGCTATACACTTTTGAGCAACTCAAAGACAATGTTTCATTGTGTGACATCATGGGAAAAAGTAAAAGACATCAGCCCAGAAAACCAAGTCTGATTCATTGTTATTACAATTTCCAAATACGCGCAGTTGCCACAATAATCTGTCCAAACAATGATGTTAAAGAATAGACACTGTGGTATTGTCCAGCCTGTGTATTGTTCAGAGAGTAGACCGTTTTGGGTTTGAACTGTGCAGATCAACCCCAGATCAAATGCAAAAGCCTTTTGAAGAATCTGCCCGAAGTTGATCATTCACAATCAAACGAGTCCTGTACCAGCTGAAAGGCCACCAAGGGAGGAAGAAGCTTTTAATGCAAGAGCAAAACAAAAAGGGACAATTGCAGTCCGTAAACAGACTCACAGAAAACAGCAGAGACTGAAACTGATGGTTGCAGTCTCTGCCCGAGAAGCCGCTTTGACGCAAAGCGATGCTGACAGCGTGTGATGTTGGATTTAATTACGGCTGACAGTTCAACTCTTTTCAAGGAGGTAGAGTGACATCAGCTGCCATGTCTTTGTTAACGTTTCCACATGAATTCGCTTGAAGGACGAACAATTAAGACGAGTTTCATAAACTTTTACCAAGTGTGTGCAGACTAGAAAATCTGAATTCACATTTATTTTGATGTGAGATTCACTTTGAACGTGCAAACGCTCTCTGAGCGTCCTGTGATCGCTTTCTAAGTAATCTGGTGTGTTTTTATTTGAATTTATTTCAGTTTCCAGTTTTATTTTTAGACCTCTTCCGTGTCTGCTGCTTTTTCTTTTTATTCCATGCATGAACATTTCAGATAATTAAACAAATGTTGTCGTTTTTTCAGATATAAATACAGTTTTTAATTACATTTTTTTTTTAATGCAACCAAGAAAATGATGTTGACTAACCTGGCCCAATGATCACAATGTATCACCGCCAGCCCACCTTTCAAATCATGAATTATCTATAATTAGCCTCCTTCTTTTGAAAACTTAGTTTGATTTGTGGCCTGATCACTTCAGGATCTGTAGAATCAATGACTGACGACACGAATTGGGTTAAATGATCTGAAAACACAACACATCCCTGCTTCAATCGAAAGAAATTCAGCAGATGATGAAAAATTACAAATGAACCCATGAACTTTGGCTAATGGTGGCTCAACCGCCTATTGGGTTTTGGGGCCAATTGCTTTTTCCACATCCACCATGGTTGGAGTGGAAATCATGAGCTGCTTCTTGTATCTCTTCAGCTCATATCTCTGTTAAAGTTTGTTTTGAGGATTTGAGACATTTTAGTGTCATGAAAACAGAGAACACAAGAAATGTGCAAGGGTGCAAATACTTTTTGACAGCATGTGGGCGTGTTGCTCAGTTTGTAAATGAATTGCAGCGAGTGAGTCGCAGTGGCTGTACAGCGGCATGGCTCGAAATATAAAGAGGAATTAGCAGCAGGGTCCAGTTACATATACCACACTATATATTTAACTAAGACACAGTTTCTGGTTTCTTATTTATACCTCAGTGGCTGTATTTATATATATTTTTTTTACATTTTCCTGCTGAAAAAACAAACAAAAAAACCCCTAAACATTCATTCCAGTGCAGATGTTAAAAGGAAACTGCATTCACTGAACTTTCAGATAAAGCTCCGCTGATTTCTATCTAAATAGCTGTTTGGGAGGCTGCAGCGGAAAACATCAATTTCCCATGGTGCACCAGCTTGTTTGGCAAGTTCATTTATCTGCAGTGTTTGATGCAGCCATAGGTGTGCCTGCCTGGCCGGGACCGTGCCAGGGTTTGCTATGTGGAAGAGCCTGTATTGTCACTCTGTTCCCACATGTTTCACGTATGACCGTCTCCGTTGACTGCATGTGAAGTACGTTCTGAGGTGAAGGAGCCTGAACACCTTTGGTGACTTTTATAGCTGCAGGGTGTGCCTTATAAAAGGCATAATTGTGTAACTTGATTCATATTGTGCGAACACAGAAACAAGATGGAAGAGGACTAAACTGATCTCAGTTTTTTTTTTTTAAATCTGAGAAAAGTCCAACCTTTAATTTGAGTTTAAATGGACTCTTGGACTTGTGTCATTTTGTTTCCAGAGTTCTTTATACCACATAAGTGACTGATTCAGCTCTCTCTTTCAGTTCTTTACCATTATAAAAAGATGATTCTTCTTTTTTGGTTTCATTCTCTGCACTTTGATCATTTCTAATATTTTTCTCTAGTGGTTTAGGGTGTCTGTTTTCCACCTCATCTGTAAAGCATCTGTGTTACACTTGACTGCATAAAAAGTGCTCTACAAATACTTTTATTCTTTACAATAAAAGAATAACAAATGAACTCAACATAGCGCAGAGGGCACCTATGAAATCCGTCGAGAGATTATGTCGGTGTGCTTTCTTCCACCCGAATGATTGGTTTCCCAATTTTTTATGACCAAACAATCCAGGATTAATTGGATTGTTTAATCCACAAAAAGCAGGATTTTTGTGGAAATAATTATATTAATAATTATTATTATTATTGCTAAGAACGATGGAGGGTTTGTGATGCTGTGGACTTGTTTCTACACCTCGCTGGACCGCGAGGATTTTGAATAAAAATCTGGTTGCCTCTGTCAGAAAATTGAACATAATGTTGTTAGTGGATTTTATTGGTTAATGATCCAAAAGAGCTGGTCAAAGCAACTCAGAAATGAGTCACCAGGCCCAAAGCACCCAGGAGAGAGACAGTGAAAGGAGTAGTGGTCAAAGATCAAACATCCCTCTCTCTGAAAATTAAACCTTGTGAAACACAGAATAAGTGCTATTGGCAAAAAAAAGGGCTGTACAAAGTCTTAACAACATGCAACCAACAATTATGGCGCTGATTTTGTCAAAAATAATTGATTTATTCCACATTTCTACAACAGGGGGGCAAAACATTTGCGGCCCTCTTATCGGTACACTTATTCTTTAGCTGTATTAAAGTCTTATCATCACAAATAGCTGAACAGTTTGTTAATAAGGTGATGCAATAAAGGGTGAGTGGGGGATGAGATCATCCAAGTTCCTGAAACGCATCCGACTCCCACATGTGTGCGTTGGCAGCAGCGGACGCTCCCTGCCAACATGTCCCAATACTGATTAGTTTCCATCAAACCTATTGTGTGTGTGTTTGAGAGGGGCAGATTTGGTGCTTATGAAGCCTTAATGATTCACCTGGTGAGAAACACAAGCGAGTGCGTTGTTCTCGGCTGGTTGAAACTGGTTGTGAAACCGTTTGGTTGTCAAGAAAATGAATTGAGGTGTGCTTCGGAAAGGCTGAAAAAGCCCAAACGGCTCAGGTGTCGGACTCAATTTGTCTCGGTGATTTAAATCAGAGGATTTTTTTTTGTTTTTACCGGCTCACCCCACCCATCAACTATTAAAAGAGAGATGTAAAGTTGTGGAGAAACAAAAGCATCATAGATATGACAGAGATTGCAACTTCTACTCTTGCTCAATTTATAAATTGTAAATGTAACATTAGCGCAGCTAAAAAAAACCATATTTGTTGTGATATTTGTGTGTTTTTTTCTTGCATATGGCAAGAGGAGTAGGGTAAGATTCGCTCTCTCACGCCTTCGATCTTTGCACACTGCAGATAAACACTCCCTACATTCCCAGCTGTCAAAACACGCTACTCCGCTTTGCTGCACATTGCAGCACAAAAACCTTTCTTCCCATGGCTTTTATTTTGCTCACTTAAACATCGATTACATCCAGGGGTGTAAACCTTTATCGCTTCCTGCTTTTATCTTTAAGAGGTAAAATCAGGGCGGTAAAGAACAGGGTCAAAGTTCTCTGGGTTTTTCTTCTCTTTGTTTACTCTCCATGGTGATTCAGCGACGATGTCGGGAACATGGCACAAGTCTTTTATCCCAGTAGGAAGTGTGAACATGTGCTAATGCCATTGGTGTAATAATTGTGTGGCATAAAGATATGAAGTTTGTTCTTTCTATGTGCGTATGCCCTGGTGTGTGCGTCCAAACATGATCTGATGGGGCCCCTGGTCAGCTCTCGTCCCCTTATAGCTCAGAGAGAGTTTACTGTACACCGCTGCCCAACATCCGATCCCTCTCTGCTCCTTAACCACACCTTCCAGTCGTTTTCCCCTCCCCTCTCTCTTTTCATTCGCTGCTTTCTGCCTGGCTGCTGGGAACATGCAGCAAGCAGACAGATAGGACTCGCAGGCCGACAGACAAACACACACACGCACACACGCACACACACAGGTTGGTCGAACATGGGTCAGATATTGAGCTGGATCCGAGGCCCGCGGGAGCCTGAAGCCCTGCAGGATGTGTCTGTGGACGAGGTCTGTGCCAAATGTGTTTTATTATTTTATTTATTTTTGTTGTTGTTTGTGTGCATATGCCATTGCGGCTGATCTAAATTTTTAACAGCACATTTCTAATGTAATGAGCTAACAGTGCTGTTAGCGCTCTTCGTCTGGTTTGTGGTGCTTGTTGGACAAAAGGACTTATAGGGGAAACTTGGAGTCAACCCGAGTCAGACTTCACTCTCTCTCACTCTCTCTCTCTCTTCAGGAATGTGCGAGGCTCCCGGTTTGCCTCTGAGTTCAGTGTGTGTGTGCGTGTGTGTGTGTGCGTGTGTGTGTGTCTGTGTGTGGGGGTGTGTGTGCGTGTGTGTGTGTCTGTGTGTGTGTGTGTGTGTGCGTGCTGCTCAGAGTGAGACATTCAACCAAGACGGAGACAAGGCCTGCGGTGTCCAACTCAAGCAGAAACAAACATTAAAAACTATCATGAAAATGTAGTGACCATTTTAATGCTGTTAGAAAAAAATAGAGAGTTTGTTGGTTGCTTTTGGCTGACGTTTCAAAAAGGGCTTGATTTCCGTTCCCCACCCAGAAACATATTCCCATGTGCTTATCTAGAGCAGCATGAAGCAATCTGACTTGGGTGTGTATCTGCAATAAGGTTAAACGTATTCAACTTGTAAAATAGCATGTAGGTCAAACCTGGCAACCTCGGCCTCGTTATCTTTGGCTCTCAACTTGGCAGCCAGGGTGACTGCATGGCGATATATCCCAGACTCGATGTCACTGGCCTGTTATCAGGGTCGCTCGAGTTTGCTGTCAGTTGTTTGCTAATGAATTAGCGGAAGAGGCCTGAGCACAGTGAGCATATGAGTGTTGCAGATGGAAGATGTGTGCAGATCTCCTCCACTGAAGCTCCTCCAAACAGAAGAAGACTGTTTGGATCAACTACAGAGAGCTTCTCTCACCTGCAGGCTTTAGATAAACTCCTGATGCTCTGCAGCAATGTGCAAGCTCATAATTAACAAGAACTAGATCGTGTGTAGTTCAGTTCACACGGGTCGGGGTTTAATTGATTCGTATTGATCGGCACCTAATTAACTAAAAGGAAATCGCAATCCCGCTATGAGCTTTTTTTGTCGTTCATCTCTGAATGATGCACATGTCGGTGTAATTAGAAGAATCCAAACGTACACTAAGGATAATAGATCCATATTATTTACCCAAATGCCCACTTAATATCCATGTTATAAATGAAACCAGACAAGCAAGTCTTTGCTTAAGGAGAGCAAACACTCTGCACTGCAATATACGTTTCATTTTGTCCTTGTTTGAATTATACTTCTTGGAGCTCATGAAGTATAATTTTGTCAAATTTACAGTAAAGCCATTTGTCATTTGCAAATGAAAGTCAAAATGAAGAGTGAGGCAAAAACATGAAGACAGATTTGTGTGTACCTTGTCGTACTCAGGGCGTTGGAGTTCGCTTTGTAAGCGGAGGGTCAGCGGTTTGAGCCCCTGCTTTGTTTCTGTGGTGGGCAGGACCGGTTAGCTGCCTTTGCACAAGCTAGTGGTCAGAGGCCCAGTTGGTGCATGGCGAGCTTCTGACATGGTCGCTTTCCACCTCCAATGGATGAATGACTGAATGTGGTGTGAAGCTCTTCATCAAGTTCTCTGACCTTGATGAAGCTCTATACAAGAACAGGCCATTTACTGACTTAAACAGTGGTGCCCAAAGTGGATCCTCGAGGACCGGGATCCTGCATGTTTTAGTTCTGGCCCTGGTTTAACCCACCTGGATCCAATGATGGCTCAGTAGAAGGCCTAAGAAGAACACTGACACGCTGAAAAGGTTGTTGCTGCCACCAGGGAGATTCAGACTGCCGGCCCTCAAGGACCCACTTTGGCCACCGCTGGCCCAAAGTCTGAGTTGTAAGAGCAAGCAGTGGACATCTGCAGTTATGCACATCCAATAATGTTGTGTGGATGTTAGTTGGTTTATTCTGAACCAATTAACCATTTCATTGGAATTCATGACCCAGGAACTTTATCGAACGTGGAGAACGGGGGAGTTTCCAGCTTGTTCTAATCACCCTGTGTCCGTCCTGGCTGTGGCCCAGCTGCAGCTTCTCCTGCAGCACACAGAGGGGAGAGCTGACAGCGAAGTCAGTGCACTTTGGCACTGACACTGCACAGTACCAAACAAGACAAAGGTTGGTGGGCACAGCAAAGCCTTTTTACAAGAAAAGATCTGCAGATTTCTCCGTTAGTTTGCTAAATTCTGACGCGACGCCGCAGTGTTCACATTCCTGCTTTCGGGAATTCAGTCCCTGCTTGAACGTTATCTTAGCATTTTGATTAGCTCGGTTGTGTGACACTGTTGGTGGGAATGCTTCTGATTTTCTCACGAGACCTCATACAAACAGAACCATGTTGACTACATCTAAGATTTATTCTAGGAAATTACTGTGTTGTTGTTTATTCAACGTTAATATGTAATATGAAATTAGTTTAAATTAATATACTTTATTAAAATATCTATTTAGTAGGAAGGTAAAGATCAGACTTTTGAGGGCAACTTGTAGATTTTTAAACTGATTTGATCAGATTTTGATTAAAAAAAAAGTAGTTTGATTCATTTCTGTTCAAGCTCAAGATACTTCAAGTTCCTGTCAAAGATATTTTTACCTAAACTTATTTCTAAAAAAGACAGCTGTTTTATAACAGTGAATAAAGCTATAAAATATAAAACAGAGCAAATTTAAAGTTTGTTAATCCTTCCTGTTACCTGCTGAAGATCTGACTCTTTCTTATTCTGAGTGAAGAACAGATATCTTGCAAAAAAGCCCCTCTATTTTTCCTTTAGTAAAAAGGAAAAACAGCTGGAAACAGCTGTCATTGAGCCTCCTCCCCTCTGTAACAAACTCTACATGGAAGAGAGTTTGCAGGCATGTTTACATTTCCACTGACAGGAAGTTGAGAGCAGCCCTGCTGGGTTGGCTGCAGGAACTGGTGTCATGTGCACTTAAGTGACCTCATATCACACCGTGTCCTTACGCTCACAGTCAGAAGTCACAAACATAACCTGTGAAGCAATCTGTGGCCGCAGGTTCTAAGCAACATCAAAATACAAATAAAGTAAAAGGAGAAACGGACTGAAAGGAGATGAGAGTCGTCAGTGCTGACGAGATGAACCAGCCTGGAGCACGACTCTAAACTCGGAGGCGTTTCCAGGAGAGTGAAACACAATATCGTGATAAACCCAAACATATCTGGTCCTGCCAAAGCCAGCTAAACGTAATCCTTTAATTTCCTTTAAGTTCTTAAGATTTGCTGCAGTTTTTCCACATCTGCATCCTGCGACTTTTCACTGCACCCCTCCAGACCGGTGCTGTCAGACGTCTCCTGTCGCTGATCGCCTGACTTGTTGACTGTTGACCCAGTTGTTATATAAAACCCAGTGAGGCATACCTGAAAAAACGCCAGAGGTGTCGTCCTTTGGCACCAAACTACTGGTTGATGTGCCATGATGATGTTCGCCATGTGATGTTTGTCCTGAAGAGCAGAGTTGAGAAGTGAAGACCCTGCAGCCTGACGCCTCCTGGACGTGCTAGAGGTTAATATGACATTAATTCCTGATGTTGCAACTTGCAACAAAAAATGTAATTTGAGTTTGACGTAATCGTTTGGCAAGCGCGATTGTAATCAATCCACAGTTTGGTTTATTTATAGAATGATGACTATGTATATTAATAACAGTGAATTTAAAAGCATTTCTGTCACTTGAGCTTTCAAATTGTGTCATGTTGCAAGAACATGATCGGGATATAATCTGATTTATAAACGCAAAGTAATACGTAATGTGAGACAGAAAGAAACACAAAATGTTTTTTAAAATGTTTTAGAAATAAAAATCTGAAATGTGTGGTGCGCCTTCAGGCCTTAGGAGTGACTCAATTTAAACAATAACTCAAATCAGAATGAATCAATTTAGTCAGGTTCTGAACTAAACCTGACTAAAATGATCAAAACCATTCTGTTTGTTTGCTTTAAAGACACTGAATATAATTCCACTGAAGTGAATACATGAAACACGTTGAAGCATGAGTTAACAGACGATGGCGAAATATGTGAGCGGCTAAATTTAGTGGCAGTTCATGGACGGGCAGCAGGTCAAAGGATATCCGTGGACGACAGAGAGAGTGTGTGTGTGCCAATGATGTAAATGATGGATGAGCGGAGAAGAGTTACACAATGACACTATTTCTATTTGTGCTGATGCATTAAATCAGTCCAGTGCCATGCTCTTTCCACCACACTGACTTTTGATGGATAGGGATATCGACATATTGAGGTCACTTGGATTTAAAAAGGAAAAAAAAAAGGATTTGAGCCAAATGGTAAAGTTCAGGTTTGAACATCCCGCACTGTCAGATTGTTTTCATTTAGACCCGACGCATTAACAGCAGATCTGAGTTGAAGGATTCTGCACCAAAACTATGTTGTCACCTTCCTGTCACGGTGGCCTGAGACTTTTATTTGTTTGTCTTTTTTTTTCTTTTTTTTTTTTTTTTTTCTCGTCAAAAGTGATTTTGAAAAGAAATTTACTTGCTCAATTGCTTCCTCTTCAGAAATGCACCAATCAGTCATTCAGATATTTGAACTGGATCGCTTTTGATCAACTGATCAGCTGATCTGCAGGCCAAAGAATAAAAAGTGCATACAAAATACCTCTTTAAATGTATTCTAATTAAAGGCTCACACTTTTCACATTTGTTTTGCAGGGTGGACTTGCAACATGCATTTGCCTTTTCCTCTCTTTTCCAAGTTTAATCACTAATCTAAATGTATTGAACCGCCAAGGCACTAAATGCTGCTCTTTAAGAATAGCGCTGACATATTGACTGACGTGTTGACAACGTCTTTAAGAGAAAAAAAAACTTCCAGCGTCCAAGTGGCAGTTCTGATTGGTTGACCTCTCCGTACTGCAGTGGGTCACTGCTTGTCAACAAACAAGCGTTACCAGAGTTTACTCCGTCAGGCATGTGAGTGCTGCGTGGGGACGTCGCCTCTGTGTCTCACAGACGGGAAAGTTCATAGGTTTTAAGCCCCGGAGAAAAGCACAGAGGCTCTGTTGTGTTTGTAGAGTCAGCAGGGCCAGAGCTGCTGGAAAAGATTTGCTGTGAGAGGGTCCTCCACAGCGTGAGAGCTTCAGATGTCTTTGTGCTCGACGAGTATTTTTAGAGGAGGGAGGTCAGAGTCGATCAGGCACAAGGCAGCATAGTACAAGGCTGTGATTGATATGTCATAGTACTGATTATGGTTTGTCTATGTTCAAGGTGGTAATCGGAAATCTTAATCATCAGGCTGTTCTGTGCAGTGTTTGAACAAGTGTGCTCACATTCTTGTCAAGATACGTTTCTGAGAAAAGTAAAGCTGCTTCTGTGAAGACAAACATTTTGAAATGACTTGACATCAAGTCTGTGCAGACCAACACGTGTACGAGCCTCGTGTTCGTCCACAGCAACGCAGACACACTGGATACAGATGCTGGACGTTTTGCCGAACTTCTCAACTCCGTAATGCCGTCAGTGACAGTCTGGGTTTCATCACTGGATGTTGGACATAACTGAAGTTGAGATCACTGAGATTAGAGCGACACGTTTTTATTTTTATTTATTTATTTTGGCAATCAAAAAAGATTGTTTGAGCAAAATATTTCTTAGAATATAAAATATTAATGGACTCTAAATCAACTTGCCGCTCACATCTGATGTGCCGTCTCTAGATGCTAAAGCTAGCATGAGGTAGAGTGTCAGAGAAACACAAATTAATCACAATCAGCATCTTTTCCTGATATGGTGCATCTCAAAAGTTCTTTTAACTAGCAAAAATGTGTATTTTTTGCATTTTTTGCATATATTGATGTATTTTATTATCAACGTGAGATTATAAAATACAAACCTTTTGCTGATCCAACACCACACACATTGAAACTGTGATGTTAGTTACGATTACAGAAACTGAGTCGCTCTGATCAGCTGACCCAAACACGAATCGGAAGCAAAATGAACGATAACGTCAAATGAATTCAAGTATTTCATACAGTTTCTGAGCATTTATAGTTACAGCTCATGAAAATGCTGAACTACTTTGAACTAACATACGATCCTTTGAACACACACAGCCACAAAGCGGTTCATTTATAGCTACAAAGCAGAAGTGGGAAGTAAGGAGCTTGTGGCCTCACGCTTTTATTATTTTCCTCCAAGTGCTGTGAGGGTTTTCAGGCAGAAGAGGGCGCTGTTCAGAAAGCCCAGCCCTTCTTTACAAGTTTGAAACTCTTCCCATGTAGATAAGGTTTAGGTTATCTGCGCTCTGAGCTATCAGCTTGTAAATTCTGTCGCGGCTCAGACCGTGAGAGTCCGCAAAGAGAAGAGGGATCACTCTGCCTCGTTTTTCTATAACCTTATATAAGTTTTGGCTTCTGTCCAGGAGTTGTTGTTTTTTTTGTTTTTGCCTCCACCCAAGATCTTCTTCTGCAGAACATCTGACCATCTTCACTTTTTATTTTTTTAATGTCCTCTCCTCCCTGCTCTTTGATAAAACCCTCCTCCTGTTCTCTCACATGTTTCCTCTCTGCTCAGACACACACGAACTCACTTTGTTGAAGTCTGTTGGATTCCTAAGCAGTGAGTGTATCAGACACACCCAGGCTGCCAAACAGGACTGCTTCAGCACATCCACGTTTGCCTCATCACTGCTTCAACCTTCGCGTCTTCTTCCGCTTCGACCCTTCTAGTTGAAGTCACCGGTTTTTGATTGTTTTTTTGTTTTTTTTAAACATAAACTCATAGTTCACCGTTTCTCCCTGCCCCCCTACACTTTTTCTGGGTTAAGCTGCTTTACTCAGTTTGTCATGCAGGGAGCAGCCAGTGGGTGGGTCAGTGTGTGTCCAGCCATCCAATCCGACTGAGCCGGCTCTGCTGGCTGCCGGAGAAAAGAGGTGGAGACCTGTACTGGTTTTTTAGGAGGGGCGGAGCAGCGAGTTTTGTATCACTGGGCGTGTGTTTGCCTGTGTGTTTGTGCGTGTTTTCATGTGTGTGTGTGTGTGCATGGGCTGTCTGCTTGGCATGTACTGCAAGCTAAAGTGCTTCCAGAGCAACTGAACCAACGAAAGTGGAGCAATCTTGACACAATCTCCGGCAAACTAAAGGATACACACGCAGAGTCAGATCTATGGTATGTATCTCTAACTTTCTGTGGGGCTGTTAGTGGCTGGCCGTCTGTCTGTCTGTCTGTCTGTCTGTCTGTCTGTAGAGGCTTCCTGTTAGACTGATACCTGTCAGATTGTCCTGACAGCTATTGTCGAGGCTCACACCACAGCATTTGGCAGCGATCATACGTGAAGCAGTGATCAGCTTGGTTCAACTGGTTTCTGTGCGTCAGGTTAGGAAGAAAATGACTTTGGGGAGAGTCAAGGTCAGGTTCCCTTGCTGCTGGCGCTGTTATGTCTCAGGTAGCACTAAAAATTGGACAGAAAAATAAAGGGAACGGAAAACTGTTCTGTTCTCATCAAATACTGATGAGTGCATCCATGTCCTCATCAATATGAGTTTGTCAAATCTGACAAAAGGGGTTTGTATGCGCTCCTGGTTCTAGTCTCATGTTGGTGCTACTTTTGATGCCTCAGTAAAAATTGTCCTGTGTGGAAAACAGTCATGAAACGTTGTTGTAGTTTTGATTAAAACCGACTTGTGACGTAAAAACTTTTTACATATTTCTTCCACCTTCTTCACTGTGTGTTTCATGGTGAGTTCACACTTGGGCCTCTTTATTTAATTTATTTTTCTTTAACTTTAAACCTGCCTACATGCATCTGGAAAGCTTCAGTAGGTCTCTTGCTGTATTTCATCCAGACGAAGATGGAAAGCTGGGCAGAAAACAGAGAATGTAACGTAAAGACGAGAGGCTTTCCTGCGTTTCCCCAGGCTAATATTATAATGGCAAGTATGAACTGTATCACATCAGCTCCGGGAGTCTTGTGCGGCAGGTTTTTTTTCCATTTGCGGCATCACTCCTGAGTTTGCTCAGCTGCCTGCTGGCTCATGAAAGCTCCTCTAAAGTGAGAATATCCCCCCCTTCGTTCAGATCAGCTCAAACTGGAGAGCTTACATCATTCCCTCTGTTTAGGGGATCCACATCATCACAAGCTGCCACTGCTATTTAAAAGCAGAGTTAGCAGCAAGCCGAGGAGTCTGTCTGTAGTGACGGGTGGGGCAAAGCGTTAGTCATCAACTTTCATAGGAGGGCCGAGCTTTTATCACTGAAGTTGGGTGAGGTATCCATGTTGCGCTGCCTGTTCACAAATGACACCGACGTAACGCAAAGCCGTTCCCTGGTTACTAATATTTGTGCAGTTGTTGCTGTGCAGGAATGAATGACGGGCAGACCTCAAGCGTGTCGCTTCCTGTGCGCGTTGGAAGACTGCAGGTTTCGTGAAGCGCCCTCTTTTCCTGCTCTCTGGTCATGTGACGACTCTGCCAGCTTCTGCTGCACTGGGTGCTTCTGTTTGTTTGGCCTCCAAATCAAATCAAAGCAGAATTATTTTTCATTTCCATGACTTTTGATTTCCTCTTTAATGGTTTGTGCATGAAGAGTTTCTAGCCGAAGTGCATCAATTATATTAAATAGTGTTCATCATGTTGCTGATTTAGATCATGTTTCCACTTTTAGCTACATTTTACTATAAGGTTGCACAGAGCTGCTTTGCTACTGGGTCATAATTGAAGCCGAAAGTCGGGTTTGTGAAAATCCTTCGTTGTAAAAGAGGCGATTGAGGACGATCTGGTAGTTTCCTCGAGTCAGTGATCTGTGGTGTTTCAGTGAGAGGATTCCTGATGTCACTTTGAGGGTCACCCAGCAGGAAGTGGTGACACGTGGCGGAGCGGGAGGAACTAAACTTTTAAGAAGTTTGGTTCTTCTTAGACGAAGAGCCTGGATGCTCTTCATCTAAGAGAAGATGAAGAGCTGGAGATGACCCGTGACAGAGATCTGAGTTTATTACGCCATCAGCTGCTCTCAACGTCAATTTGCATGAATAGAAAAACGTGTGGAACGCTGGATATCACACATGCAACCTGGGATTTGTTGTATGCCACCAACTTGTTGACTTTATTCACGATGCAGAGCAATAGTTTTTATTTCTGGACCCAAAATACTTTCATGTTTGTATCAGTCACAACGTCAAAGGCGGCAGTCTTTGGCGGATCCGAACAAACCCAGTTTGGTGTACTGATTCTGTTGCTGGGTGACAAATGAAACTCAATGTGACAGACACACCCAGCCAATTCAGCTCTCTCCTGACCAAAGATTACCTCTGACAAACATAAAGCAGCGACTGAATCTGCCTGAGGAAATGCACAGCCTGACCGCCTCTGCTGCATTATGTTCAATTATTCAGCCAATGAACGATTCCAGACGTTTTTCGTTCACCCCATCCTTCTCTCCTTCTATCAAACTCTAATTATTTGTTGTTGGATCATTTTCCGAGTCTTATTTTGCTCCAGCAACAAGTCTACAGTTCGGCATGTTCTGCTGTGCAGAAAGACGCGATTTGGTGCTGACCTCGTATCATTTAGGGCTTGCTAAATCATTGTTCAGGTTTGGTAGGATTTGATGAGGATTCTTTAGCAGCCACACATTGTGAGTGTTTTTCTTTCTGGGGAAGAAAAACACTCACTGCCAGAGAGTGAATCTGGGACCTGAACCTGACCAGTCAGGTCAAAATTCAAAACACAACCCGTGTTATTTGCTTGTCACGTTTAACTGTGCAAAATGTACGAGAACTGCAGGCGCTTAAATTGAGTGTTTTGCTGCCGGGCCGTGTTCTGCATATAAACAGTCACAAATGTGTGCTTGTAGAAGGACAGCTTTTTGTCTCTAAGCTGCTGCAGAAGGGGAACCGCGAGGAATGTAGGAACGCAGCAGTCAAACGTTACAGCCAGCAGAAAAAATATTTAGGTTGCAATCAACAGGTGAGCTTTTTCTGTCAATCTTCTTAACTTGATGCCTCTAGTTTTCTCACAATAAAAATAAGTTCCTCCCTCCCCTATAGGTTTTAGTCTTATCTTATTTGTCTTGTGCAGATATTCATTTTTCAAATTCCTCATCATTCCGGCAGATCAGCATGTACTACTATATGTGAATGCAGCAGTTTCCTGTTTTTTTGTTGTTGTTGTTTTTTTTAACATGTGGATGAGAGAAAAAAATAAATAAACGGCTTGTTTGGTCGGCCGCCTGCTACAACACAAGTTTGTTTAAGTGCTGCCTTGCCTGTCTTTTGTGAACGGCTCCCGAAGGAGGTGGAGTACTTGTGCGGCGCTTCCAGGAGGCAGACTCGGCCTCAGGCGGAGGCTGCATTCAAGGTGTGCACCGTGTTGTTAACGCTGGCTCTGAAGCTGATCATACATGGACACTAACTTTGCACATACAACCAGATGCGTTCTGTTTTCACCTTTGTGGATTTTAAGTTTGCGGCTTTAGCTAGTAGCATCCAGAAATGACACCCTTCAGTGATTCCCCCCCCCCTCCCACTGCCACCTGTCCCCGTTCGTAAACGTTCCTGCATTTACAGTGCTCTCTGTTCAAAAACATTGAAAATAACTCGAGAGAATGCCACCCTGGGCAGAGAGCCATACCTCTCAGAGAAATTTCCACTATTCTCAGCTTTGATTGTGCACTTTGTGGACCGCTCTGACACAAATGCTTACAAAACTACAGCACTATACCTGTAATTGAATCTAGATGCATTGTGCACATTCATTTACATTAATAGAAATTTTTTCTACAATGCAAATCTAATATGAATATGGAAGGTAGATGTTTAATGCGGCATGGAGGGGGGGGGGAGGTGATGCTCTGGGTGCTCCTGACCTCACTTCTTCCTTTATATCACTTCCTTCTCGTTCTAAACAGTCAACCTTCCAACAGTCTGATGGAAAATACAGGAAAGAGAAGTTCACAACCATAACTGGACCAATATGGAGTTCCCTTTTTTTCTATTTCAAATTGTTGAGGATTTTCACCCTTTCACCTGCTTAGACATGGACATTGTTGCATTAAAATTCTTCCATTTCTTTCAGTTTGTTTGGAACTGCGTGGAAACAAAATGTGCAACATGCACTTCACATTCAGAGATGGGGTTGCGGCTTGTTTTTGTGTCAAAGGCATCAGCCAACTCTCCTGAGGTGCAGCGATTTCTTAATCAGGAGTCGCAGATTGTTGAGAGCTGGCGCAACACGTTGTGGATCGTTGTGATGTTTGTCTTTTTGACACGTACTACATCAACCCTTTAAAAGACGTGGAGTCTTTAGAGGTGAAAGTAAAGAAAAGGTGTTGGTCAATGACAGTATTATTAAACTCTGTTATGAACAAATAAGTGGAGTATGTTGACTGGCAGGCTTGGTTAAGTCTGAATACACAATGTTTCAACAGCACACAAAGCACTGCGCTGGATGTGAACCAGCAATCCCACCCCAGCGCCAGAGGTGTGGAGGTTCTCCACTCTTCATTCATGCCATGTAGACGAACCGGGCTGTAAACCTGTGTTCTCTTAAAGCTTACAGGTGGTCTTGATCGGCCAGCTGGAAAATTTAACGTATAGTTAAAGTTATTCACCAACATTTTGAAGCTTTGTTATTGGAATGAAGAAAAAAAAAGAACTGGTGAACTAATGCGATCCTATGTACAATTCTCACCTTGAAACTCGAACGGTACGATAATTTAAATTATTGATTGGAACAGTTGCTTCTTTCAGGACAGAATGATCCACTAAGCAACTTCAAGCAGGTCAGAAAAACCAATCAGTTTTGATTCAGAGTTAAAATACATACACTTCCACTTTTTTTCCCCCAACCTCCCTTAGCAAGTTGCAGTCAAACCATTTGCCTTTTGTAGCCATCGTCATCAAAAACTTACGGCCTCTTATCGTAGACCTCTTATCAGAAATGGTTGAGTTTATTTGAATTGGTTGGGTTCTTGTCGCAGACATGGAATTAATTCTTAAAAGTTTTATTGCGTTAAAAGTCCCAAGCTTTGATAAAACCTTTGCAGAAGCGTAATGTCGGTCTGCTTTATTGATTCCAAAATTTTCTAAATCTAAATGTGTCATGTACCTTCATTGTTCAACTTGCTCTGTGAAAAACACAGCAAAACAGCCCCCTAGCATAATGCTACCGCCACCATGTTTAGCAGTTGCTCTTCGCTTTGAAAGCCCAATCTCAAATCTATTGTTTTTGTTACATTTTGTGTTTGTCATTTGGTGGTTTACGCTGACCGCTGCACGTTTCAGTCACCCTCTCGGTGGAAGTTGATGATGAAACTCACTTCACTGTGGAAAGTGGCTCTGGTTTCCCAGAGCTCATCCAGTTTTCAGTGGATAAATGGATGAGCCCAGGTAATTCCTGGATTATTCTCGAACATGATCGCCAGTGTCGTTTCATCTGAGGACGGCTTAAAATCTGTACACAGTCTGGTCTTGCAACAGGTTCTGAGGTTCTGACCTCGGTGGTACAGTGAGGCCAGGAACAAACCAGTTCAATTAAACTCTGACTTGTTGTTTCAGAAGCTTGTTTCTGGCTACAAAAGCCTGTTGCTAAGAGACAACTAATCAAACATCGGTGAGGATTTATGTATATGGCAGTGAATGTATCTATTTGATGGAATAATTATCGATCTCGCCGTGAATGGATGAGGCGAAAACCCACAACAAATTCAAACTTGACGTGTCCTTGAATGCCCAGGAGGAACGGATGCAATCTTCTATTTTAGAACGTTTAGTCCAGATTACATTCACCGACTGTTTTAACTTCATTCCGGACCCAAAAGGTTTTGCCTGCAGTCAATTAAAGTAATTCAGTCTTCACTTCAAATACATGTTTAGGAAGCTAAAACACTAAGCAGATATTTCACTGTGAGACCTCAGCTGAAGAATGGATTGCTGTCCCCGCTCACTGTTGCCACTGACGACAATAATACAGTGTCTTTGCACTCTGTTGTCAAACAGCAGACACACCCTGCAGCCAGGAATGTAGCACTGGACTCATCCATCTCTGACTGGGTTTGGGATCACACTGCCATGCTGCAGTTCTGAACACAAACTATTAAATGAATTGTCTGCATCTTGACTCAATGCAGCTTTGCTTCTGCGTGTTTTTCACCCAGCTCTTGTGAAATCTCAATGTTTGTGCTTGGAGCTTCAAATAATGAAGTTGTTTTTCTGCATTCTCTGCACATGTGTGACTTTTTTTTTTATATATTTATATATAAATATATATCTCCGTTTTTTTTTTTTTTTTCTCTCTCTGCAGTCGCAGTCAAGCCAGTCAACACCCAAACCGGCACCTCAGGTCTCTACTGGGAGCACCGCACAGTTTGAGGTATCTAACATTCCTTTGTCATGTGGCTCAGCCACTTCCTGTCTGAATGACCCTGACCTCTTCTCCCCCACCGCATTATCTGAGCTGCGTCGCTGTTTCCTTTCCTGCTCCAGAACTCGGTAGTCTTGAATTGCGACATCTTTAAGAAAAGAGCGGATGCTGCTCTTTGCTGTATTTACAGAGAAACGTTAGAAAATGTTTCCTTTCTCTTAATCTAAACATGTGAGGGGCGACACCAAAACGAACCTCAAAAGGACGAGATTGTCAAACATTGTTTGCACGTGTTAAATGGTAGAAAATGTCTATTAAAAAAATTGATTCCTATGTCTATTTTTTTCCTTTGTTTTGATTTCATGTCTGTCTAAAAAGTGTTCATCAATTTATAGATTTTGTATTTTAGATTCGTCTTATTGTAAAAAACGTTGCTATGTTTTCCTGGGAACACAAAGAGCTGGGCGAGTGGGAGGAAAATGATGCGTAACTTAAAAATTTTACACAGATAAAAATCCTTAAAGTACATTGCTTTTATATTCATCCATGCAAAAGGTAGCTATTTCTACAATAGCTACGTTTTGCTGGTATTTGTGGTTTCTCTCACCGCAATATTTATCCATTTTTGGTCGATTTTATGGAGCCCTTCTTTGAGGAATTGTTAGTTTTATAAATTATTATTATCATTCAGTGTTTTGCACTTAAGGATCGACCTTGTATTTAGCTTTGTCCATTTTCTCGTTTATTCTCCCGACCGACTTCCGTACAAAGCTGAAGAAAACCATTTCCGTCATATGATGCCACAGAGCAGCCATGTCAGACCTGATTGTTTTACTCGCAGAAGACGTTTCACACAACCTGAGAGCTTAAGTGCTTCTGCTTGTCCATCAACCTGAGGCTCAGGAGTGTCTGCCTGTTTTGACTTTTAGAACGATTCTATTTTTACAAGTTTTACAAAACAGACCAAAGTGCACTCTGTCAGGCAATTGGAGTTAAAGAGTAACGTAATGCAAGGCGGGTGATCATTTATTGATATCAAGGAATAAGTAGGCATGAAGGTTTGTCATAATCTGCTGTCTTAGCCAAAATCATTCATCTCAAAAGAACATTTCTGGTTGTTTTCTAACACACACCACCACAAGCTTCACACTCCTCTAATCAGAGATGAAGTATAGTAAATATCAAGCAGAAATGGAGATTTTCCAGTTAGTCGTGTGGCTGTGACTGGCACCTGATCTCTGTCCGACTGTGACCACTTCCAGCCCTCTCTCCTCCTCTCATTCTTTCCAGTGTCTGACTATAATCACTGCATCAATAATTATAACTCTGACCATTTGTGACTGGAGTTGTTTCCCACTGGGATCTGTCTGACATGATTCCCGGCACCAGCAAGTCGCCAGAGATCTTCCACCAATCCGACGAGTTTTACTGTCGTATCGAACAGAAAATGACTGGTAGCCGCGTTGCAGTGTTCTGATCCACTTCCCCATACTTGGTGCATTCCAGAAGGCACCTTCAGGATCCACCATGACCACAAAGCCCGGGGTAGTTACCACGGCGGCGGGCGGGGCCGCGGGGAGTGGTGTGGCAGCAGGAGCAGCTGCTAAAGCTGGAACTGCAGGAAAGGATTCGCCTAAAGCCAAACCAGAGGTAGACGGACGCCGGGCTTCAAAATAAAAGTCGAGGGCACCTTTGGGCTGTTTGGTGTGACATCCTGCACCGCTTTCTCCTTTTGGTCTGAAGACTTGGTGTGCTCATTAAGGGAAACTGGAATTTCTCGTTCACTGGCTTCATCTCTTTACCATTTACTCTTCGTGGTTTGGGCTGCACCTCCTGACCTCACACAGGAGTCAGAAGCTTATCACTCGCCGTCTCCTTTTTAAGTGGGACGTCATAACTCATATTCTCATAACTTTCCGCTTGATGTGAATCCTCCTTCCTCACTGACGTCATGAATAACTTTCTCAATCTTCCTTTCCACTCCCTGGCTAATGACTAACAGTGAGCTGGTTGGTGCTGCTGTCATCAGCTGGGGCTAATATAATGTCAAAAGTCATGAACTGTACTTGTTTTCGCATCTCTTTTGTTTGGTTTTATAAGTAAAAAGCTCCATCACTGAAAAGTTGCATCTGAATCCATCGAGAGCTGATGATAAAATACAACACCTTGCAATGTTCTCATTCAGCTTGATTTTGTTTTCTCTTTTTTGTCTAAACAAAAACTATAATTTGAAAGTTTATTAGAAATAATCCATTTTAATCTCTCTTTTTTTTAACATATTAAAATGTTAATGGGGTGAAACGCACATATTCAGTCTCGTATTACTATTGCATTCCCAAGTAGAATCCAGTGAGACAAAACAAAATGCCGTTATTTTACAAGCATGTAAATGTAGTTTAATCTCAGTACAAATCCAGCTGATGACGGCGCGCCGCATCAAATCCGCCCTTTATGGAGGATTGGCAGGAAGGAAGCCGGTGTTGAAGGAAAACCTTTGGAAGTCCTGCACAGTTTACATGTTTGCTCTGTCCCCGACACGCTTCGTGTCGGGGGCAGAGCAAACATTTGGAGGAAGGTGCTCTGGTCAGGAAGACCAAAATCGAATCCTTTGCAGTAAACATCCTAGATGCATGACAGCCACAGGGTTGGCAGCACCAAGCTTTGGAAACGGTTTTCAGAAAAAGAAACTAAACTGTTGGTTCGTCTTCCGGCAGCCCTATAGCTATACTGATTAGCATTTTTATACATGCTACAGTTCATTTCTGCATAGCATTGTATTGATAACTCTTTTAGTTTCCTTTTCTGCTTTTCTTAACATCTCCAAAGTCTTTCTCACTTATTTTCTTGAGAACAAAAACGTTGGGTTTGTGTGTCGTCACTTGGCCTCGTGTATGTGGGCTTCTGCTGGAACGGCTGCCACCGCAGCAGAGACCAAACCTATCGATGCATCTTGCCTTTTAAGGACGTCTTTCCTTTCTCTCTTCGTTTCTTTCTGCTTCTTTGAGTGGCAGAATTTTACCTGGTTTGGTTTTAAGGTCTTTTTAACCGGAAACATCATCTTTAAACATGGTTGTTGGAATTTTCTTTTTAAGCTCCTTTGATCTCCGTTAAACATCGACCTTTTTGATTTCTCGGGGCGGTGTGAGGGACCTTGAATCTTTGCTCTCCAGTTCTTTGCTCAGCATGCCTCCACTTGTTCTCCCATAACATCACACTCATCTGCAAACCACAGTCACTCTGAAGAACTGAATAACAAGGAGATGTGTACACTTTGTTTTGTTTTTTTACTTCTACCCTTGCATCACTTTCCTTTCTCGTCTTTTGACCTCACAAAGCTTGGAGGAGACTTTTCCTCTCTCTGGATGTCGGGGGACTTGCTGTCCTGCCTCCTGTGTGTTCTTCGCATGCGTTGCACACTCTGCATTCTCGCGCTGGACATGAACTTGACCTGTAAATCAGTTGCGTCTCTTGCATTTTTAGAGCACAACTGCGACCACAACAGTCAAAGCCGATGCCGGTAAAACGTCCAAGCCAGCTGCAGCAGCTGTGACTGGAACTGTTTCAGCTCAAGCGAAGAAGGAAGACACTAAAGCAGCACAGACAAAGGTAGACGATCATAATCCGAACTTCAACAGAGGCTGGCTGAAAAGAATACGTCTCTTCTCTGCGATCCAGAAAGATAACATATGCTTCAGATTGCAATCGACTACCTGGGCGACGAAGGTGTTTTCTTTATGATGCTGATGATAATCTACGTTGCAGGTGCAGGTGGAAGTTCCTCCCACGACAGTCAAAGCAGCGGCAGCAGTCAAACAGGTAAAGGCGCTTTGAAGCGCTATGTGTGTGTTTGCTTTGTGAAGCCTGCTGCTTGCTTGTTGCATGCTGAACTGTCGCCTGCGCAGGCCCCTGCCGCGGATCCGTTCCAAACCCTGAGCAGCACGCTACCCTCGGCTGATTCTGTCGCTCCCTCGCGGCCCGCTTACGCAGGGCCGGAGGTCACAGAGGTACAGCATAGGCGCAGCTTTTGCAAGCATTTGATCATCCTGTTAATTGTTGATTTTAAAAAAACAACAACAAACAAAAAAAAAAATGAACGCAAACTTGCATGGCTCTGCTACGTGTAATTGTGTGGTGCACGTTCCTTAGCATGTCACCTCTGAAACAGTCGAGAAGTGTGGAGAAAGAGACGACACGCTGCCTCCGGGATACAGATGGGGAGACATGGTCAGTTTGCTGCTTCTTGCTAAGGCTTTGTTTGCTCTACAGCTTCAGCTTTTTTTCTCTGCAAGCGTCTTTCATGCCTGCTTTCATGAACTCACTGAAGAATCAAACTTAGATTGATTTATAGAACTGAACCACTTTTTGACCAAATTACATTATTTTTACACCAGAGGTGGGCAAAACACTCAAGTGAAAGTAGCACTACTTCGACATATTTTTTACTCATGTAAAAATAAAAGTGGCTCTGGGAGAAACTCCTCAAGTAAAACATTTCTGTATTTTCTTTAATCAAAGGGATGCTGGGGGGGAAATGACGCCTGTTCACCACATTCCAGCCTAGAGTCATCAGAAAATGTGACAAAAGGCACCCGAAGGCAACTGACGCATTCAAATGCATAAAGTTAATTATTAGAAGTTATTGCATGTGTAACAAGACGTTCATGACCCTTTTCAGGCACCAAATTCGAGGTGCATTTGTGTGTAATGGTTTGTGTATGAAAGATGATAAGGTGCATTTACACTTAGGAATATGTGAGGGTTACTTTTGTTTTCTTAAATAAATTCATCATCATCAATAGATGTTTGTACTTTTTATTAGTGGATATGTCACAAAAAATCTAAAAGGCTTTATTGTTTTGGAGGTTTTATATTGACAGGTTAGTTTATAATATTTGGAAGTATCAGAAAGTTGCATCACAATGATTCATTTTGCCTGTCATTTGTCTAGTATTTTTTAAAGAGGGTAACAATCTAGACGGCAACAATGGTCGAAGGCGCTTAGCAACCATACAGGAATAAAAATGAGACATGACAATAAATCAAATACTTTAAATCATCCACATGTTAAACCCAGGTCACAACACAACATTAGATTATAAGAATATACAAAATGTATGAATAGTTGACTTCTGAAAACCCGGACCTCCATGAAAGGGGATTTTATGTCTAAAATCTTCACGTGGGGATAACTGTGGAATCATCAGGCCTCCAGGCTTCAGTCTGAATGTCTGAATTGTTTTGTCTCTTTATTTTTGTTCTAATATTGAAACATGCATCCTTGTCCTCTCTTTATTTTTAGCCTCCAGCCCCTGCAGATGCAAAACCCAAGGATGTTCCTGTAAGTAACCCTTTCAGCACTGCCCCGTTGGAGCTACGGCTTCCTGAACTTTGAACCCTACAATTAACCCAGAGAAAGATCGGAAACGCATTCCCGATAAACATTTTCCTGCATGTGAAACCAAAAAACCCACACACACACACACACACACACACACACATGCATGCGTTTACTGCTTGCACTGTAAGAGCTGCAGGTTCCTCCGCCGCTGCCTTGCACTGCTGGGTGTTGGCCTGGCTAACAGCTCGGCGTCGGCTCCTCATTTTGGAGCGAGTCAGTTCATGTCGAGCGAAACGCAGCACTCGTTTGAATATGCGTAAAAGGAACGAGCACATGCAGTTCGCCGCGCGCGCCTGCAGCAGCACCTCAGCTGTAGCTTGTTTGTATCTCCACTCACCCTGGAAACATTCCTGGGTTTTTAGTTTGCGTTTATCTCTGAGTTCATAAAACGATTTGAGTTAATGTCCCAAGTGTCATATTAAAAAACATTTAATTGTGACTTTTTTTTTTTTTTCCTCTTTGTGGAATGTGAGGAAGGGTGTGTCTGTACTTTTCCCTCAGTGTGGGTACATACAGTCTGGTTTGCATTATTTTTCCTTTAGCTGGTGACGTGTTGTGCTGTGCCATCTAGTGGAGCATCGCGTGGTTGTTGCAGAGACCTAATTTGGGCATTTCACTGAAGAAACATTTGACGTTTCTGTCTTTCTTCTAACATCAGAAGCCGCTGAGCACAGATGAGGCGCTGGATTCCCTTTCGACGGGTTTTACATCCACTGCTCCATCGGCGCCCAAGAAGCAGGAAGTGAGTGTTTTTCTTTTGCGTCGGCATTCAGCTGCTCGTCCATCCTTTCCATAAAACCCAGTGTTCCCAAAAGAGCATCGGGGAGATTTGACATGTAGGCTGAAAAGCTTTTTGCTTGGGATTTGGATGAACCCAATCAGATTCATGGATGTTTGGAGTTATAATATGACAAAATGTGTGAAAGTTAAACTCTATATCAAACCCATGTCTTTAAAACATCACTATGGTATCATTACAGCAGATGGGAGGTTTTATTCTGGGTTTGTATTGCAGAAGGCTCCTGCAGCTGCTCCTCCAGCTGATAAGAAAGCCAGGATGGACAAAACCTCAGATGAGTTCTCGCTGAACTCTGCAGTTTCCTCTCTTCCCTCCGAGGTATTTTCTCACTGATGTGTCCCGGCGGCAAAATTGAAATGAAACGCCTCGTTTGCTTTGGTAACTTGCAACTGTTGATTGTGAAATTGCTGCCTTTGTTTTTGAAAAGTAGAGGTCATTTTCTAAAAAGCACATTATCAATAATGAATGAACCAAATGAGTCGACCATTAGGGCGATCCTAGCTCTTCTTGGCTGTAGAATAAAAATATTGATCAGACTTCCTCTGATACAAGCTGTGCGTTTGGTTTCTTTGCACTCATTTAATTTCAGATTATAATGTCTGTCCTTGTTAATATTATTCTGCTGTCTGTGTGATACTGTAGAAAACCGTTCCTCCTATAGCCGTGTGCCCCGCTAAGGTCAGCGCCCCGCTCAAGTCCGACAAGGTGAGAGAGAGAGAGAGAGAGAGAGAGAGAGAGAGAGAGAGAGAGAGAGAGAGAGAGAGAGAGAGAGAGAGAGAGAGAGAGAGAGAGAGAGAGAGAGAGAGAGAGAGAGAGAGGCGTGAGGTTGAAAAAGCATCTATATTAGTGGATGAATGAGTCAGATTAACTCGCGTTTTGCATCATGATGTCCTGTCAGGGTGAGTCTATCCCTGCGGATGCTCTCGGTGCTCTCGAGGACATGCTGGCGCCAGCTGAACCCAAACCGGAGCCTCCCAAACTCAGACCTAAAGACATCGTAAAGGTAGGAGCTCCAACAGCAGCGCGTCCTGCTTTTTATCTGAAACCTCTAACAGAAATAATTTAGTCCAAAGCAGCTGGCTTCTGAAAATGCCTTATCGTTCTCTCTCATGGATGCGTAACCGACAGGAGGGAAACATCAAGTCGGAGGTGGGTGTTCGCGTGGGAGAGAGGGAGGACACACTCCCTCCAGATTACAGGTTTAAGAAGGAGGAGTTGAAAAACCTGCCTGCTCCTAAACCTGAGGTAGGACATGGAGAGACGTGCGTTACTTCTAAAAACAAATGGCGAATCAATTGAAACTCTCTTGCTCTTTGCTTCCTCTTTCTGGTAGCCGACTTTGGGAACCGGAGAAGCTTTGGACTTTTTATCTGGAGACTTCACAACCCCGTCAGCAGCAGCTAAAGTCCAGGCTCCGGCGGTCAGGCCTTCAGCTGCTCCCGCACAGGTGCATCATTTACACCATTCATGTGACACAGATTTGCAAAGTTTTGACTTTGCAAAACAATTTTACGGCGATTCCAGTTTTTCCCTGAGCTTTATTCAGCATCATTCAGGCACTATTAGAGAACAGTTTCAGCTTTAAGATTATTTAAAAAAATATTTTAAAAAAGCAAGCAATTTAAGCCAGTAGCGTCTCATTTCAAAAATACAAATCACTGTATTGAAGAAAGTAGGTCATGTCACCATGACACAGAAGAAAACTGTTTAGAGTGAAATAGTTTTATTTAACTCTTGTTTCTTGATTCATCTCAGTTTACGATGTTTTCTTCGCTGGTGTCGCTTGTTGTTGCAGAAAGCGCCCCCTGCTGCCAAGAAAGCGCAAACAGGAGCAGTTCCTGCTGACTTCTCTCTGGAAGCTGCTGTGTCTGCTGGCAGTGCTCAGGTACAGTTTCACCAAAAGGTGTCACCAGATTAACTCATTCATTCGCAACTTCTTCTTCTTTTCTTCTTCTTCTTTTTTCTTTTTTTTTTTTTAAAACTGTTAACAGATTTGTCACTGGAAAAATGCTCAATTATTTTAGGAGTTTACTGAAGTTAACTGGTTTGTTAATCAGTGGAGGATTTAACTTCTTAACTTGATGTCTGATGTGTCATTTTTTTTTTTTCATTTGAAATAAATGACATGTTTTTTTGTCATTTAGAAAGTGGAGTCGTCTGGAGTTCCTCCTGTTTCTGGGAAGAAGCCTTCAGCAGGGAAAACTGGCGCCGTGGATAAACCAAAGAGTGATCAGGTGCAGTGGCAGAAACTTTTATCCTCTCTCTCTCTGTCTCTCTCTGTCTCTCTTCCCTCTTCCCATCTTGCTTCACATTTACACATTTGATATGGCATCAACAGATCAATAGACTCGTCTCTCCTCAGGGCGGCGACATGTCTCTGGATGCTCTCAGCGCTCTCGTTGACACGCTGCCAGAAGACAAGCCGAAACCAGAACCTCCCAAAGTCAGGCCTGAAGACATCGTCTCGGTAGAAAAAAACCGCTGAATACTCCTGAGCTTTTTGATGCCATGCAGGACGTTGTCTGTGTTGCTTATGGATCCGTTCCCTTTTTACGTTCTCAGGAAGGCAAAGTAAAGCAGGAAAAGGGTGTGCGGGTTGGAGAGAGGGAGGACACACTTCCCCCGGACTACAGGTTTAACAAAGAAGAGCTGGAAAAGTTGCCCGCTCCAAAACCAGAGGTTAGACACTAAACAAATCCAATCTGAGGGAATTCAGAGTAAAACGCCTGCTTCAGACGATGCTCTATAAACTTCAGATAATCATGTATCAGTGTCACGTCAAGTGATGGGTTCTTCTCTCTGTCCTTCAGCCCAAAATTGGGACTGGTGAAGCTCTGGACTTTTTGTCTGGAGATTTCACAACCTCGTCTTCAGCTGCTCCTGTCAAGGCTCCAGTTGTAAAATCCTCAGCTCCTCCAGCACAGGTAAACCTCAGATACACCTGTTAGTGGTCAGACATTAAAAAAATAATCTGTCTGCAAGTAAAAGGGATAAACTGATGAACATTTCTAGGGTTATCTTGGAGGCAGATATATGTTATATTATTTGTCTATTTACTTGTATTAACTGAGGGAAGTATCAAAACATGGATTTGCAAAGTATCACATGTTCCATTCTCTGTTGTTTTAAACAATTTGTAAATATATGTATATATTTTGTATTTTTAGGCAAAAGTGGAGGATTTGTCTGCTTTGGACAGTCTTGTCGCTCCATCTAAAGCGTCCGGAGTCCACGCACCTGTTCCTCCCCCTGCAAAGAAAACTCCAGAGGTAAAAAAAACTAAACCAAACTACCCGTGCGCTCACTGGAGATGACCCCATGAGGGTTTTAATGACCCACATACACATCTATGTTCTTTACAAACTGGCCTTTCTGGATCCCAGACTCATATTTCCTATAAAAAAAAAAATCAGTTGGATTTATGTCTTTAAAACTCATTAGATTAAAGGCTCGGCAAGTTATACTCTGCTTTTCATCTGGCCTGCATTAGTGGTGTGATTGATACGTTCTGATCGTGTTTTCTTTTCTGAGAGTAACATATATTTTGTCCAAAACATCTCTTTTTTTTTGACACATTTATTTAGCTCTGCTCATGCAACACTAGTTGTCAGTAAACTCACCTCAAGCTACAATTACTTTAAGCTTGGTAGGTGACTGACATGCCAGGCTCAGTTTAGGATGTTTTCAGTTTTTTTTTCTTCTTACAACCTAATTTCCACTCATTGTAAAGAAAAGATGATTGCCTGCTTCATAAATATAGCGCTTTACTCTGACAGCATAAACTTGAATAACTAGTGTTTCAGCTGCCCTTTCCCTCCACCAGGGGGCAGCAGCTGTTTACACCCTGCAGGGTTGAGCTTCATAACTTTCATAACCAAGCAGTTTTCTAGCATTCATTTCTTGGTGATGCATAAATGTGGAATGTTTTTACAGATATATCTTAGTTCAAATTATTGACATTTTTAGTGTCGCAGTAGAACAGGTCATGTAGATTTTCGGACTCAATGCAAACTTTATTTAGGACTGTAAACGTTTCTCTCTAACCCTGGGGACAGTCAAAGCAGGAGCTGCAGCATCCAATACGTTCTCCTTTAACTCCAAAGAAATTGTAAAAGGTATAAAACTCTGAGATTGCAAATGGAGAACCCAGATTTGTTGCATCAATAAAATATTCCCAGACAGCAGAACAGTGTGGATCAGCAGTGACTGATCACTTCATCTGATGTCCTCCTTTCAGACGTGGCGTCTCCTTTCAGAGATTATAACAATCAGGGATGCAGTTTTCAATTATAACGTTCTCCTAAAGTCTTTCAAAGTTCTCCAGTCGATATGCGCTGCAGTGTGCGTCTTTTGTGCGTTTTTGCAGAAGACAGTTTGTCCGATGAAGCAACAACCCCAAGCTGTCCAGAAGAAACCAGAGCTACCAAAGGTAACGCTGGCTGAACAAACCATTTATTTATTTCTTCTGTTTTTTTTCCTTCTGCTTTTTCACCAATTACAGTTTGGAGGTGTAACTTCCTCTCTCTGTCCTTCCTCTTCAGGCGGACTCCATCTCTCTGGATGCTCTCAGCGCTCTGAGCGACACGCTTCCAGAGGACAAGCCAAAACCCGAAGCCCCCAAACTCCGACCTGAAGACATCGTCTCGGTAAAGAAATGCAGATATATATGGTTTTTTTTTAGGTGTGTTTAATAAATTAAATTGCCTACCTTCTTCTTGCAGGTGGACAAAATCAAGAAAGAGAAGGGTGTGTTTGTGGGTGAGAGAGACGACACGCTGCCTCCAGAATACAGGTTCAGCAAGGAAGAACTTGAGAAACTGCCGGCTCCCAAACCGGAGGTGAGACCAGATCGGGTTGTCGAGCAAAGTTTTTTTGTTATTAACCTGGTTTTAGAGTGTATTTCTTAACTTTTTCTTTTTTCTGTTTTTCCCACCAGCCCACCATGGGAACCGGAGAGGCTCTGGACATTTTGTCAGGAGATTTCACATCCTCCTCTGTAGCTCCTGTCAGCCAGGCTCCTGTCGGCCCCCCATCGGCCCCTCCAGCACAGGTACGCAGCGGCGCAGTACCTGTGCTGGAGGTACTGCGAGACAATCAATCAAAATAATGAGACAATCAACTGTGAGAGGAGGAAGGGGGACATGGATGGACCAGTAGATTGTATTTGTTTTAATTTGCCTTAATTTACTCAGACTGTCATATTTGGTTATAGCCGTGGGTAATTAACTTAACTTAAGAAATCGACTGAAGCAGTCGATTTCTGCTTCACTCAGAAATCGACTCTCATAACTAAAGACTGTGTCGCTCCGTCGTTCTCAGTCGTCTGACGCCGCCCTGGATGCCTTGGCGGGAGATTTCGTTGCCTCCTCTGCAGCTCCGTCTGTAAAATCTGCGCCTTGCGCTGCGGCGGATGCCGACACACCGGTAAAGATCCACCGCGAGCCGAACCTGTTTTAGCTCTCGGAACGTCCAGAAATTAGAAGTCAAACTTTTTGTTTCCTTCCTTCCTTCCTCTCGTGGACTCAGTTGCCGGCAGAAGCGGACAACGCCCTCGACTCTCTGTCCGACACGCTAAAGGACATCGCCCCCGCTCCGCAGCCCTCCCCCGTTCCCACCAAGGACGTCGTCAAGGTAAGTCCTCAAACTCTGAGACGACAGGGTCACCGTGTTGCGTCGCCTTCTTTGACCTGTGGCCACTCCGTCGTCGCAGGAGAACAAGATCGTCGAGGAGAAGTTGATCAAGATGGGAGAAAGAGACGACACTCTGCCGCCGGAGTTTCGGCCAACTAAGGAGGACCTGGAGGTAAAATGACTGAGACTGCAGCTCAGTAATGTCTTGTTTTAAGTTAACACGGTAAAGACACAATCATAGGGGTTGTTTTTATCTATTTTATCTATTTCTTTAAAGTGAGCTTTTGTGAAGATAAATGAGTAACAGTTCCCTTTGTATAACATCAGCTTTATTTACTCCCTCCATGTAACTGAGAAAGTTAGATTTTTGCCAATGTTTGCGAGTATCTGCATTGTTACATAACACAACACAGAACAGTGAGGTGAAAAAAACTATTTCCAAGCGCTGTTAGGGGAAAATCAGAGTCAGGTGGGACAAAGTTGTTCACTTTGAATCTAATGTGCGTCTTGTTCGTTTTACAGAAACGACCGGTGGATAAAGCTGCGGCAAAACCCAAGCAGGTACACATTTTTTAATAATATATTAATAACAAAATATAAATCATCACGTGTTGATGAATGCAGAAAGACTTTTTAACTCCCTGCTCTCTTTTTTTCCCCTCTTCTCCCCTGCAGAAGTCGATGGATGACGAAACCGCCTTGGACCTGCTGTCCGGGGATTTCTCTGTGCCTCCCCAGGCCTCTGCTCCGGTCAACACGGCCACTACAAAACTGGAGCCTCCTGTTCTGGACGCAAAACCACAGAAGGTCACAGGAACTTTTTTTTTTCTAATGGCCTACACTTCCTATAGCCTTTATTAGATCGTGTTTTCTGTAAATTTCATCAAATCTTGTGTTTGTCTGAATTAAAGCTTGTTACTGAATTCGAGTTGTTTGTTTTTCCCCTCATGTTTTTAGCCGATGGCTGCTCCTGTCCTGGACTCCCTGGCTGACACACTGTGCCCCGACGCCCTGAAGGCCAAATCCAAAACAGACAAGCCGAAGGTAAAACCGAAACGTGACCATTAATGTCAAACACAACGCCGTTTAGAAATGATACCAAACGCTTTCAAAAACTACCAGTGGAGGGTGACCCAATTTAATTTGGAGAAAACTCGCTGGCAGTTGCTGCGTCTCGACCACTAGGAGCAGTGCGAACATAACCAGCAACTTTGTTGCAGGGCAAGAGCAAGTCAAAGTCAAAGTCTAAAGTAAGCTACATGTCTAGAGCATGGTTGAAGGCTCGACTTTTCACGCTCTGGCCTCATTCAACCAAAGCATTTTAGATTCGCACACGTTTAAATCACAAAGCTCCCACAAGCCGGGGCAGAAAGCATCCGACTTTTGCAGCACGCCTCTGGGATGAACTGTAGCGTCTCCTGAAAGCTGAAGGTAGTTTGCGACTACAAAGGCACAAGAGCACGCTTCTGCACGGCTCCTTCCACCTGAAAACAAAAGAAAAGAAACGAGACGACAGAAAACATCACATGCAGGCTGCTTGCAATGACATCACCAAAAATGTTTTTTTTTTTTTTCTTCCTTTGTGCTTTTGGAGGGTTCGCTAAGAGCAAGTGTGATCATTGCACAACCTAGAATTTTTTTACACTTTAGTAGACATTTCTCTTATAGTAAAAAGAGGTGACTCTTGCCAGCAGCATTGCTATTATGAAGCCGAGAATTCAAAGCGTTTTTTATTTCCCGTTGATTTAAAAGTGGCCTTCTGCACATCTTTTCTTCATAATAGATTTAGTGCTTTGTTTGTAGCTGCAGTCGTTTTTTTTTTTTTTTTTGGCAAAATCTTACTTTTCGGCGATCTGAAGTCAAACATTTGCAGCAGCAGGTGTGCGGATTCGGCACATCTGCCGCACCGTGTTGCATGTTTGTGCCTGGATGCCGAATGTTGGCGCTTATTCGCTCAGTTATTCGCTCAGTGCATGAGACACGAGGACAGAGCGGGCGGGCGGCAGGTGCAAGCGATGAGCGACGTGTGAGCTCTCTGGAGCTGAAAGCGGGTTGTCGAGCAAAGTCTTCGGGAACCAGGGTGTTTTGTGAAGTTGCTGCGAGCCGAAAATGTTCCCTCCTTCTTCTTTCTTTTGTTTTTCACGGTTTCAAAATAACTTCCATGCAGAAACAGGAGACCCAGCCTGCCGCTGACGTGCTCTCGGCTCAGCTGAGCTCGGACGTCGTGCCCAAGTCTGCAGCAAAGGGAGGCAAGAGCTAATTCGCCCGGTGAGATGTTCTCCCATCTGTCACAAAGCGGACGGTGTCGCCTGACGACCCACACGTGCTGACCGCCTGTTTCATCCTTCCGCAGGTTGTGAGTGCGATTCCTCCGCCAGACCGCAGGGACACATCAGTGAGGGAGCTGCTTTTTGGATATCGATTTTATTTTTCTAGCTCATCAAGAATGTATAGTAGTTGACCGACAGACTTAGACACAGCCTAAAACGCTCAAAAAAAGAAAAAAAAGAAAAAGAAAAAAAAGCCCCACACACAAGCATATCTGCGAGCACCGACTTATTTCTAAGTTTTCCGTTCAAAGACGTCAAAAAAAAAACCTTTTTGGTTTCTGTCTTTGACGTGGAGGGAGGGGTGGTGGAACCAAAAAGACTTTTCACATCAAAATGGGTCGAAGGAACGAGAGAGGCGAGACCAAGAGAGAATGAAGAAACTGTTTGGAAACAAACGCAAGAAACCTTTAACCTTAAAGTCCTGCATCTCAGCTGGCGTGGCACCTGAACATCGTGACGCAACACTTGCGTAAGTGTAGGTTGTGTGGGAGCGCGGCGGGGCGAGTGTTTTGTGTTGGGATGTGCGTGCAATCTTGATGTACACGGAAAAAGCCAAGTTGTCTGTCGAGTTGCGTTTGGATGCTATGGAGAACACTAGTGTACAGCTCTGTGTGTGTGTGCGTGTGCATGCGTGCGTGTGTGTTTTAACCAGTGCGTCGTTTACATGTCTAATTATGTGGAGGACTTCCAGGAGGTGTGGAAATTATTTCTGTATCTCGGAGCTTTTTGCAAATTCTTCTTCTGTTTCTGCAAACAAATGTCTGTTTAGAGAAGGGTCTTTTAGTACGTTTCTTATTATGAAAGAAGAAAAAAAAAAACAACAAACTTCGGCATTCACAAGTGTACTTAGTGAACTGATACGTTTACAATGTTTGTGAAGTGCTATTGTTCACATGCTGTAAAAAAAGGAAAAAAAAAACAAAGACTTTCTTCTCTTTTGAGAAAAACACTGTATAATTTACAGAGGGTTGCTTCTTTTTTTTTTTTTTCTAACCAAATAAATCATATTAAAGAAAATACAAACCTTCGAATCATTTACGTTTGGCATCATTTGTGCCAAAACGTGAAATTAATGCCAACGTGAAAAGCCTTAACAATGCAGTATAGATAAAAAAAGAAGTATAGGTAAAAATCAAGAACAAAAACCAAAAGTGGTCGAACGAAAATGTGTGTTATTGAAGCTGTAAGGAACAGAATCTCCTTAAATGAAGCTTTCTCTTCTCCTAATGTGGGTTTTTCTGAACGCTGCTTCCTCTCGACTCCATTGGGTTTCAAAGCGAATGTCTTTCTCTCAAATGTTGCAATTTCACAGATTCTGAAGAGTTTTGCGTCTGTGGAAAAATGCTATAAAATAAAGAAAAGAATAACGCAACACGTGAGGAAATTTTGACTGGAATTATTGAAAGAGAAAGATAGAGAGAAATCTTGTTTTTCCTGACCTATAGAGGATAAAAAAAATGCAAACATAAAAAAAAAAGACATGCACAATTAAGATTTCAGATTTTGTTATTTTTTTATTATTAGTTTGACTGCCTGAATAATGGGTTAAAATGAAAGAAAAGCACACATCCAAGAAGCATGTTATATTTCAGCAGAACAATCGAACTGTGGTTATATAGAAGCTTGAAGCACGAACAGGAAGCTAAAGTGTGACAGTAAAGTTTGATCTCAGTTGAAGAGGAAATTCAGATCGAAGTACTGTAAATGTGAGCAAAGAAAATGAGACAAAAAAAACAACAACCTATATACAGTTACAAAAGGGTTAGTTTGGAATATAAACAATAATATATATTCTCAGTTTCGTCTTCAGAAATCTTAACCTGATCCGACAATTAGGATCGGGCAAATTTACTGTAACATGACATAATGATGAATGCAAACACAGCAGCGCATTGTTTTCTGACACTGATCTGCACCTCAGTTAAAAACTTCACATAATAATAATACATTTGGCACAATTAATAATCAACCAAAGCTCTCTCTGTACTCAAAACAGGGAAACGCTTCGGTCACTAAATATTTTCTATCATACACAAAAATGTTTTTTTTTTGTTTTTTTTTCTTCTGACTTGTCAGATTATTGATTTTTCCAAGCTATTGTTAAAAACAATTTTTTTTCTTTCTGACAAACGTAAAGAGAGTATAGCTGCACTTTGAAAAAACTGCACACGAAGTCACTGCATCCGTTTCAGACGTACCGATCGGACAGTTTTTCAGGAGCCATCATCCTCGGCCTGACGAGAAATGTGAATAATTAAAAAATATAAAAAAATAGAATTAGCTTTTAATACAGCAATTTCACCAAGAAAAAGTTTTTCAAAGGATCTTGTAGGTGGTTTTTAATTTATTGTGCATGTAGTCCTGTTCGGAAACAAACTTAAAATATTCTAAAAGACTGACTATCAGTCATACACTTGTTCGAATATATTACAAATAAACTTTTAAAATTCTGCCTTACGAAGAGCAACTTCTATACATAGTAAATGCATTTTTTTTAAAACTAGTTTTCAAATGAGCTTGTGTTAAAATGTAAGACGGAACAACTGCTTCAAAGTAATCTTTATGGCTGAGAAAACAAAACTAAAAAAATACAAAATTTAGTGCTTCATCCTCAATACTGTAAGACAATAAAACATTATGGAAAAGGAGCAACTCACTTTCTTTTGTAATGGTGAGGGCATCTCCGGGTCCTCATTTCTAGACGGCATTACAAATGAAAGCGGGTTATTTAAACTTCCACGCTAATTATTTCATTTCTGCACAACAAAATTAAATGTCCCCTGCAGCTGAGTGAATTATGGATGCAAAACGTCGGCCGGACTTACTGTTGCAGTATAACGCGGTGGCGATGAGGAGCAGAAGAAGAAGGCCACAGCCTCCGGCCAGTGGGCCCAAAATGATCGGAGCACAAAACAGGGAAGGAGCTGCAAAAGAAATGCTGGTTTTACCGCCTGTTTCTCTGCGCAGCTTCGCTGCTATGCGGATGATGTTATGTTGTACTTAAAGTTTGGTCTGTGTACCAGATGCACCCTTATTGTTACAAACACAGCTGGCCGTAGTCGTAGTCGTCGTTGTCATCTGCCTGCCGGTGGAAACCTGGATTACTTGTGGTTTTATCGTTGCTATAATTGGTCCTGAAAAACGAGCAGAATTTTGAGAAATGTTACTCTGCACAAAACGTAGCTATCGGTTGGTAGTAATAAAGCAGAGCCCACCTCGAAGTTGAGTTACTTGTCCAAATGAGAGCTCATTTCCTTTCACAAGAGCAGCACAGGTGTACATTCCACTGTCACTTTTCCTGTTGAAGTTCTTCACCGTTAAAACAAAGCCATCACTTGACTTCTCTACAACGAGGTTCTTGTTGGATCCAGGTACTTTAGGTGCACCACTCGGGGAGAAAGACCCGATGAACTCCATGCCTGAGTCCTCCACCACTCTAAACCAGAACACAATCGTCCCCGGCGAAGGAAGCTTACACTTCATCTTCTCCAACTGCCCCTCTTCTACTGTTTTAGTGTCGACAGCAGAATTGATTTCTGAATTGTGTGAAATAAGAACAGTCATCATTTCCTTCTGTTGTCATTCGATGCACACGCACAACCATGAAAATCATAAGAAAAACAAGATTAAATTGAACTTACTTGGACAAAGAAACAAAAGCAACAGAACTTGCATCACTTTTTGGTCCATTTTTAACCTTTCCAGGCCAACGATAGCCGTCGAAGCCGTCTCTTTGGTGTTTACTGAACGCTGACGGCAGATAGTTCAGTGAGATATCAGAAAACCACGCCCCAGCTGTAACCTTCTTCTCTTCTGTGTCGAATGGGATCATTGCAGCGGAACGCTTGCAGAGCCCTCCTGCACTACGGTCGTGGTCTGCACGGCGTTTTGAAGTGGAGCCCACCAGATCTGCGTTTCGCTCCTCTGCCTCCTGGTTGACGGCATCAAACGGCACATTTTGATCCAAAAAACACTATTGGCACACTAACGCAGAAGTGTGTGGGCTGGAAGAAGGCGGCTGGGTTGGGGGAGAGGGAAGTAGAAAGTGCAACTATAACTGTAAACAATTTCTGCCCAAATCAAATGTTTCACCCTGTTTTCATGAAAAGCTGGTGGAAGTTTTCAGGATTCCTGTCAGTATGTTTTATATTTTCTTTTCTCCCTTCGTCCTTTTTTTTAAAAATCTTCCCTCTGAGAAAACGTGATAAGGAAGCATCCTACATCATCCCAAATGATAAACGATGCTAAAGCTTGCTCTTACCTTTGCTGGGTTGTCAAGCACAGTGAGAGTTTAGTTATTAAAGCACCTCAGCAGTCCTTCCACTAAACTTTATATTGGCGTGAATGGATGCCAAACCCTGGGAATATTCATTACCTTTGTGTGTCTGCAGTTTTTTCTGTGCTTATGTAGGATAAAACATAAAACCTCAGCATTACAAATCTTTCTTTATTGGTTTGTTTTCGTAGAAACTTTATCCTGGGTTCCTATTACCTGCAAGCTACAATCATTCAGCTGCTTTAAATATAATATTTGGTCTGTAGCGAACTCATATGAGCTTCACTTTTGAATTGTTTTAGTGAAACAAGTTAACTTTTCAATTATATTCCAACTTGCCGAGACAGACCTGTGCAGTGCTGTCTTCTGTTTTCAAATAAATGCACAGGTTTATTTCGAGTGTCTAAGTCAAGCAGCATTGCCCACATTCAGCCGTGTAAAAAGTATTCACTTCGATCATTTATTATTTCAAGAAAGCGTCGCAATTGTGTCATTTAAGCCACTAGATGGCAACAGCAAGTGGGTCAGGCCCCCTGCTGAACATTTGAACACTGAAACGACACGTTGGTGCTGCAGAACACTGAAGAACATCGCATGCTGCATTTCTGACCCGTCACAACTTCACTGGTGTTTGGACCTTCACAGCATTCGGAGTCACAAAACCACCTTCACTGACAGTGGATGTCATGACTGAGAGATGCTTTGGGGTAAGAGTCGAGCAACATGAAGCAGCATTAATGGAAAAGTGTCTAATCAACCAAATTCAGCAGTTTGAGAAACGCTCATGACTAAACGTGCAGCAGCTGTACAGACGTGCCCTTTAAGAAAAAATAAATAAAATAAAAACTCAAGACAAAATCCATTCAGTTTTTCTAAGAAAATAATTTATTTTCAGAAAAAAATCCCCCTCAAAACTAGATGCATGCTTGGACCACTAGTGTCCAAAGTTTTATGCCACAAGAGCTCTTCATACAATAATTAGCAAAAGTATTCAAACCTAATTTTGAACATTGTTTTTAAATTGCAGAACTCACAGGATTTTAATGGGAACATTTGCAGCAGATCAACATAAAGTTGCGCGGATGCTTTGAAAATATTATTTTTGCAAAAAAAGAAAGTCTGAAAAGTGCGTCGTGCACGTGTGAACGGCAACGGGTCAAAACGAACGCGCCCAGAAGTTCAGGAAAGGTCAATATTTCCCACTGGTTCCGACAAGAAGCTGGCCTAACAGTTTGTGGGGAGGTGAAACCGTTCAGCGAGGGGAGACATGGCTGCCACGGCGCAACTCGAAGCCCGTCACATTTCCTGTGCTGTGATGGAAAATAAAAGCGCCGACTTTGTGACAGGCAATGAGTTCTGACATCTTTTCTCACCTGTGGGTGATTTCTGTTCCACTGGTGGGAGGACATCAAGGCCTTGAATGAACCAGCAAACAAAACAGACCCATTAAATGATCTCGCTGTTGAGGCTATTTGTTCGTCGCCTCAGCTTGTCGTGAGGCGACGAGCCTGGAAGCTCTTCAGTTTTATTGAGCCACTTTAACATCTATTTCAAATTGAACCCAGATGGAAAGATGTCTGGTTTCAGTCTTAGCAACGTTTTCAGTAAGCAGGGGATTCTGTTGATGCTCTCTTGTCGGAGGGAAGACCCAGTCAGAACGCGCCCCCATTAGCCCACCTCACCTTTCCATATCTCTGTTTCAGGTGTGACTCACCCGTCGAGGCACACCTGCACGGGCTTCCCTGTCTTAGTCACGCAGGGGGGGTCTCCGAGCTGAAACTCTCATATGTGAGCGTTTTCGAGGTTGTGGGTGACCAGGGGGAAGCCGGTGAGAAAGGAACACCGGCTCCCCCCGAACATGCAGGCAGAGGACCGGTTTGTGCGACGCTGAAAGCCGAAGCGAACGGAGGAGCAGCTGGAGACGTGGAGACCGAGCAGCAGATCACGGGGAGGAAGAAGGAGAACTGAAAGCTGGACTCACCAAAATGTCTGCGCATCTGGTGGTTTTTTTTTTTGGTTTTTTGTTTTCCCTCCTTACTGAGACTTCCTGTAAGGATTGTTCAGACTGTGGTAGGTTTTTGGAACAAAATCATGCTCTCATTTTAGACACATGAAACTTTAACTTTGAACTGTAGAATGCTGGGAATTTGGTTGTAAATGCAAAACATGCTAGAGATGTTATGAAGATAAACACGTCATGCGCTTTAGGGCTTCAGCATGTCTAGGCCTGTTTCACTTCCTTCATGAGGTCAGTTTTTTCAAAGAAGAGATTCAAAAAGGAAACATTTCTGATCTTAAAATGTCATAGAAATTGAACAAATCATTTCCAGAAAGCATCTGAAGCAAACGCCTTCAGCGATATCGCATTTTATTCCATATGATGACCGCTTGTTGAAATTGAAAGCTAAAAGCAGGCTGAGCGACATCACTTACATAAAGTTTGAAGGGAGATGGCTTAAAAATGATCATCATTAGGAAGTCAGTGATTGTCTTAAGATGTCAAACCAAACATTAAATGTGACGTTTATAGCAGATTTTTATTTATTCTGGAGGTTTGAAATGGGCGGCTGGAAGATTTCTCGTTTTTTTTCTCAGCGGCGTTTATGTTAATCAATTTGTTCCTGACAAATTAAAAAAAAAGATTCAGATTATTACTGGGTAAAAATAATCGATTGTATTACGTTGTATAATTTGTATATTAATGTTCCTGATAAAGAATTTATTATAAAATACATGCAGTAAAATATTACTTTAGTTGAATTTGTTGTTCTTCTAAAGAAAAGTGCGATATTTTTATTTCTGCCGGCAACAGGTATGGGAGAGGCTGTCTGTCGTAATCAGAGAAAACAAAAAAACAAAGCAAAAACAACAAACATTTTTGACGCACTTTATACGGTATCTCATGAAAACTCTTGTCTCTGATTTTATGACGACTGAACACATCATTCCCAAAATTTCTGATCCAGTCTTTCACACAGTGGAGGATCTACTGGATCCCTCCTACGGAGCACCGAAACTGGCTCAAAACTTTACATTAATTCTCAACAAAATAAAAACTGATGCGCCCTAAACTAGGATCTGGATTCCTAAATACAGGCCACTGACTTAAAAAAAAATAAATACAAAGAGACAATAAATAGACAGAGTGTAATAATTAATATTTTTTTCATGTTTCCCTACTTTCCCATTTTAGATCCGTCTTCTAACATTCACCGATGTAACGTCACATCACCCAGTTTCAGCGGATTTACACCCTGTTCATTTTCATATTGATTTTATGATTATTTTACTTACTTTTAAAATTTTAAATGGCCTGACACCTAATCATTCAGCTGTTCTTGTTTTACGGTCTGAAATGTCACTGATGTCTAGCCAGAAGCCAAAGGTCAAATTAAAGTGCTGCTCTCTGAAACAACCTTCATATTTCTACTGCAGAGTCTGTACATTTTTTTTTTTAAATCCCTTTTGAAAACTAATTTTGTCAAACTTGCCTTTGATTGGAGTTCAGTTTGTTTCATACCTCAACGTTTTATTCTACTTGTTGATTTTTATTGCTGCCTTCCAGCGTTGTTTTCTACCCTTGGTCAAACACTTGGGTCAACACTGTTGCTTTTCAACGTGCTACTTTAACACATTTGATATGAAATGGAACGACACGACGGAACATTTTTCAAACCCTGATTGTAACTCGACACAGGAAACCGGGCCATGGCTAGTTCAAAGAGACCGCTTCAGCGTCGGTTACTGACGTTGTCATGCTCTCCATCGCCGCCTGATTCACTTCAAGGTCTTAAACGGTATTAGGTTGTTTTGGAGATGGATAATGCTCAATAAAGATGCTCTGAAACTCAACTTGTTGCCGTGTTTTCCTGCATTTCTCTGACTGTGTGCACGACATGTTGACTGAAAAAAACCCAAAAATAAACGTTGCCTCTGTTCACAGGTATTCACCAAATATCTGATACCAGAGCAGAAATAAACCGCAAAACTGTTTTTTCTAAATAATTAATGATAACATGATTTATATATAGATATATATCTATATATATATAAAGGCTTGTGAAAATCCTCCACATTGTTTTATTCATTCTCACCTTCATCGACGTGTTTTTCATTTCCAAAGAGGCTTTTGTGTCTTCCTCTTACAGGCTCTGTGAAGCTGTCAGAGCTTGTGGTTCTGTGTGGTATTCTTTGCGGTCGCTTTGTTTCAGAGACGAGATGAGGAGCTCAAAGCTGAGCGGAGCGATAGCATCTCCTGTGAGCATGGCTCTTTGTCTCCTGTGTCTTCAGCACACAGGAAAAGGGGCCGCGCAGGCAGCCCCCCACCGCCCCCCAGCAACCAGACCCGCACCACCACCAGCTCCACCGAGCCCTCTGCATTCCCCAGTCACACAGGTGTGAACATGCATGTGACTGAGGGGTGTGTGTGTGTGTGTGTGTGTGTGTGTGTGTGTGGGTGTGTGTGTGTGTGTGTGTGTGTGTGTGTGTGTGTGTGTGTGTGTGTTTGAGGTAGAGAGGCAGCATCAGACACATATTTTGCTTTAAAATGACCTTAGACCCCCCCCTGCTTACAGCACAGCTCCAGCACTCACATATTGGATGCAGCTAAAACAGAAACTGAATATGATGCAAGTCACAGATCAAAACTAGAAGAAGAAACCAAACCCTGTCACTCACCTACTCAACTTCCGCTGAACACAATATTGACAATGGAAGTACAACACCCACTTCCAAACCGGTACGCACAGCCGCTCGGCTCAATTTTATGTGCCTTTTCTTTTTTTTTTTTGAAGCAGAGGACTTTCTGAGAACCTGAATACGTCTTTATCTCTAGATCCTAACGCTGCGTCGGATTATTACCCTCCCTTCATCCAGAACTGATGACAGAAACTCTCATTTCTCTGCGATGAGGTGGAAAAGCAGAAATTTATTCATTTCAGCTACAAATAAAAGGCGTGTTTTCATCCCTGGGATCCAGTTGTGAACATGCAGCACTTCTGAAATAACGTGACGCAAACAAATAAATACAAAAAAGCAAAAACGATACAGAAGAGGAGAAGATACCTGGCTGATTTTTTTTTTGTTTTGTTTTAAACTAAAAATGGCAGCCTTTCTGTCAAAAATGGAACAATAACACAGAGAAATTAAACACATGATCTGTTTTAGGTCAAGGTAAAATGGCTAAATGACAAACACAGTGAACACTGACGCATGAAAATGATCTACCTAAAAGAATCTGCATGGCTTATGAAATATACAGCAGTAATTTCTTAATATTTGACAATATAATACAACACTGTCCTGCCTCCGGCTGCAGACATGTTCTCCTTTCAAAGGTAATTGCTTTTAGTGAAGAAGATCTTCAGGCAGCTTCAAGCTGCTCAGTCTCCAAACGATGATGAGCTGCAGCAAAGCGATCTGAAACGCTGCACCTGCCGTCAGAGGAGCAAGCTTTGTTAGTTTTTAAATAAACGTAACAATTATAAATTACCTAATGCAAGGGATACTTACTAAAGGTTCAGTAAAAGCAGGAAATGAAGTTCTTCAGTTCATCAGCCGCTTCCTTAGTAGCAGAAAACAAAAGTAAACAGCATCAGTTTCTGGTGATAAATCTGAACAGAATGCTGATGGAAATGGAATTGAAAAAAATAATAAAATAATAATTTTTCGTAGAAAGAAGCCAACAGTTTTACACCAGGACTTACTTCACAAAGTGGTGATGACATTTCTTGGGCAATCCTGTTGGAAAAACAGTCAAAAACAGTTTGAAGGATTAAAAGAAAGAAAAAAAAAAGAAAAAAAGCATGTGACACTTGACATGTTTGGTGATACGGATGTTTTCTGGAGAAGAAACTGCGTAAAACAGCACTTACGGCTGAAATAATACAGCGTGCAGAGAAGGGCCACACCCAAACCCGAAACGACTCCGACAAGCGGCCAAAAAATCAGGGATTCACAGCCATCTGGAATAAACAAGCATTATATTTACACTGATTGGGATTTAGTGAGTCTTTCACACATGATTTAGCTGCAGTCTTGTACAATCTGCCATCATGGGTTCATGTTCTGTCGTTTACATCGTCTTCATTCTGACAACATTTGATCATCACCCTCCAAGCACAGAGTGATGATCGTGTGTCATCATCACAGTCAGACTGATGAAGCTGCTGAAAAACGTCACGTACCCTGAGGCTGGTTCTCCGAAGAGCAGGGGCAGATGGGTTTGGGTTTGGGCTTAGGCTTCGTGACTGGAGGCAAAGTTGGACGGGTCTCTGCCGGAAAGAACCGTACATGCAAAGTTAGGAAAAACAAAAAGAGATCATTTGATGTGAATTATTGCAGCGAATTCGTACATGAGAGATGATCATTTGATTTGGAATAATAAGCGCTAAAGCAGGCAGTCTTCAGGTATTTCAGCTTCGGTTCATTGCGTATGATGAACAGATGCAACATTTTGAGATCAAAATAATTGTTTGATTTTATTCTCAGAAGATGAAACTTTGTTGAAAAGGTGCATCGATGTTTTGGCAGCAAAACAACTTGTTGTAGATGCAGTTTCTTGCCCTAGTGAATTATCTTACGCCGTATTGAAGAACAAGCGGTCAGTCACTAGACTAGAGTGGTTGCATCGTCCTGATAACATGTCTGGTTCATGTTCGTTGCGGGCCAAGCAGTTTTGCGATTTAGAAATTATTCACAGGGATCAGGCAAAAATAATACACCTGAAACTTTCGTTGAGGCCTACTCATATTTCTTATTTGAATGTTATGCTCGCTTGTCCTTCCCATTTTCAGTAGAGTTTAAGAGAAAGTGAGAGCCGGAGAACAAAACGTTTAGATCCCCAGAAAAGAGAGAGTCAAGAATTTTCTGTCTTTTCTACTTGTCAAGTGCTTTATGAAGTCCAGCTATGGCTACAACTTCATTCAAGTAATTTATATTTATTTATATTTATGAAGTCCAGCTTCATAAATACCAGTGCAGCCTGGCAGGCCCTGCACCCTCTGCCCATCAGCAGACAAATGAAGCAGGGATTCGATCAACGGGTCGACCTCCTGAACCATCGACCCGATAAGAAGCTCATAATGAAAACGTTTCTGGACACTTTCAAAAAGTGACGTATACTTTTAAAAAAACAGTCCAAAAACACTTAGATTTGCTCTGTTGGAGGACCTTTTAAAAAACATCTTTTTTTTTTATGTGTGGCATTTTAAAAGCTTTTAGCGTATCTCATCAAGCGGTCAATGAAGGTGGAGGGTGCAGCACTTTAGCTATTTTTATAAATAACTCTAAGCAAACTCTTAAAGACCCAAAAGTCTTCTTGCTATATGATGAACATTTTGGGAGACTCTCCTTTTGCCGTGCTGAGCATTTTTTCTATCCGCAGACATTAGTGAGCTGATGAAAAAATCACGTCCAAACAGATAAGTCACATCCAAAGCCGATATCTAAGACATACAAAACCTATTATTATTTTACATTTGTAATTCCAAGGAATCGACATTTTGGAGTTCAGTCAGAATCTGTGACACGTTTCATGGGCTAAATCCTCCATGATCTACGGCGTCTTTACGTCTCTCAGGAAAAGCAGCAAGAGAGCGTCGGTGAGTCCAGCACGGCCAAACAAAGAAAACAGAAAAAGGATTGCTGAAGAATATCCTCTGACCTTTGAAGAAATAAACAAGGGAGTGTGTTGATTCTTTATGTTTAGATTGGTTGTGGTTTTTATGTCTAGTTATTAGCAAATAGTGGAGCAGGTGGAAGCTGAATTGTCAAAAAAAAAAAAAAAAGAAAGAGAATCTGATCCAAAGTTCATTGGACATTCTTGAACTGATTGCATCGTCGTCGCCTGGCGCACAATTATTTCCACTTGTGAGTTCATTTGTCTCTTTGTTTTTACGGTGCAAAAGACGCCATCCATTTACCTACTCCCCTTGTGCCTACAGAAATCTGACAGAGATTACATTAAAACTTTTCTCAACACACATTGATAAACACCCGAGACTTCCCGAAGCAAAACAAAGAACTTCAGCATACTGACCTCCTGGCCGAAGAACAACCCCAGGATTAAGCGTCATATTTTGAGAGACCATGAAGGCGCACGAGTAAATCCCTGCGTCCGCTTTAGTCACACTGATGATGCGCAGGACAAAGGCCGAGCTTCCCCTCTTGCTTAACTTGAAGCGATGTTGGTGTGCCTCGTACGAAGGCCCAAAGTTAACACGGTCAGCGTTATTGCATCTGCCAATAAACTCTGCTTTGCTCTCACTGGGAACAGTTCGGAACCAGTAGACAGTGTCGCAGTTGAGTTTACCACAGTCACATTCAATACTCTCAGTGCTGCCGATCGCAGGGTAAGCGACTTGCTGCAGGTCCTTGCACCACCCTAGAGAGCGAAAACATAAAAGTTGGAGATTATAGTAAAGAAAGTCAAACACCAACAACTAAGAAGGTCTAGCTCAGAGTAGTTCAGATCATTTCATTTATTTACTGATGAGTAAAACAAAGTCAGAAAAGCTGTTTAAAAATGCATATCGGGGCCTCCGTCTGCTAAAACCAATGATTATCGTCTGTAAAGCTCTGAAGCTGTAAAGCGTCATTATTGTTCCTACAATTCATGCAGTAATGATGAAAACGCCACAAACTGAGCCGTCTTTAGGGAAGCACTGCAAATGCAATTGAAGCAAAATGTCAAACTCGGAGAGGGTGGCTTTTGGACATGGAAATGGAGAACGTGTAAAATCTTTGAGCGAGAGGCCTCCATCCGAAGATCTACTTAATCTAAATCCACAAAAAGCCAGGAAGCATTTTACGCTTTGTTCCTTACATTTTTTTAAAATTTTATTTACACATATTTCAATTGAAATTGTTCCCATAATGTAATGCAATGTAAAGATAAGCGGCTGACGAGTTAAAGGTTGCTTGTTGTTGAATGATGATTTTCTATTATAGAAAGCACAAATTCAAGAAAGCAAACGAGCAAGCTAAGAAAATATCCAACTCGCTGCCAAATACAGAATACAAATACTTTTTATGTTGATGCCACTCAAAGAAAGGAGCTGACCTGTACGAAGGCCTCCTGCAGTAAACGCATCAGCAGTGCAACAGTAACAACACACAGATCTTTACTGCATACATGTATTTGTATAAAATCTTTTTTTTTTTAAATAAATAAATAAATAAATAAAAATAAATCATAATAAATTGTAGCACAAACACAAGGTAGAAGAGTAAAGTCAAACAGCAGTCGACACTACAGAGTTTTCTACGGAGAAACGGTGAGTACAACACTGGAATCCAAAATTTAATAAAAAAAAAATGTCATGATCTTACCAAACATCCAAATCGAAGCTGCTGTCAGTACGAGCCGAAACAGGAACGGAGCGTTCATTTTTACAATTCGCCACTGTGTTCAAAAGTGTGTAAAGGCAGCTGCCGACACTTTCTGTTTCTCTCAGTCAGTCAGAGAAGATGGAAGGAACTGTGCTGACAGGCTAGTCTGTCGTCAAAGTTACCACCCCGGTGTGACACACACAGGGCCTATCAGGAGGGGCCCTGATAGGCCCTGTGATACACACACCAGGACGATTGGGCCAACACAGCGCTTTCAGTGTAATCGCAGTTTACACTATGCAAATCGTATTCACTAAACGTGTGCTTACTTTTGATGGTTCAGAGTTTAACTCAGTTTCAAGACAACTTTAAGACTTCAAGCTTTTTGCTGACACGTAAAACGACTTCGACCTGCGATAAAACCTGACGCTCGTTGTTTTAGTAAATCACATTTTGTTGTTATCATTTCAAGCAGTGAGCGTCTCATTGCTGCGATCACTTCAAGAAGCTGGCATGATGCCGCATATCAAACAATAACAAAACAATGAAAAACATCTGTAGTGGCAGAGCAGCAGCTTGCAGCGCTGTGGTCTGGACCCAGGTGTGTGACCTAGAGTCTGGCAGAGGCCTGTGTGCAGCTTCAGGAGCTCAGTGCACCAAATGGAGAGGGAACCGCGACTTACAGAACTGGGATATCTATCAATTACTGATCAGAGTAAAATCGTAACATAAAACAGTTGTTAGTCGTTGCTTTGTGCATTTATCGATTGCGTTTCTTCGCTTGACGCCATGTGGAACAAGCATGAAGGGGAGGGATGATGATGAAAACTGCACACTTTTAGTTTTGTCAGCCCAGTTTTACTTTGAGAAAACTGGTATGATTCTTTTTGGCATATAAAAATAATTAACATCTGAGACAAAAGTTACAGTGTTTGTAAATTATGTAGGGCCTATTTAAATCTGGTTTAAAGAATATATTTCAAAGGCAGCTCATGTTTTTTTCTTTTACTGTTAAAGAGATCAGCTGTGAAAAACCAAACCGATGTCGAATAAATGTCCCCTTTAATTTGGCAAACCGAGCATCAGAGCTCCGGCTGGTATTTCCACTGCCGTCTCGCCGTGCAGCTTGGTGACACACGTGAGGTTTTTAGGTCTTTAACTGAACAAAACATTCTAGTTTAGTTGAATTGAACAAGATAATGAAGGTGGAAAAAACGGCAAAGCAGAGGAATTTACTGAGGTAAATTTACTGATAACAACCTGTGTGGTTTTATTACTGATCATCTTTATATAGCTCAGTACTAAAAGCAGGACACTGCTGCATCATTTGGGTCCAAATACAAAACCCTGAGGTATTCCTCTGTACAGCACTGACTACATTTCTTTGTGATCTACATGAATAATATCTACATGTGACGCATAATTCATCCTGTTACCAAGGTGAAGCGGCCTCCTCACGCCTTGCTCGGTTTTTACTCAGAACACTGCAGCTTTACAGTGCAGCATGTCCTCGTATTTAAAGAGGTGCAGTGGGACACTTTCGTCCACATCCCCGTTGTCCTTTGGATGGAACGAGATTCTTAGATCGCTCACAGGGTCCATATCAGCCAAACCATCAAAAGGAAAACTTTACAGGTCAACCTGAATGTTTAGGAGTGATCACAAAGCAAACTGGTTTGGGAAAATTACAATTAGAAGAAGCTCAAAGACTAAAACTAATCAGTTATGAGTGGCATAAAGAACAACCTTCACTTCTTCTTCACTTTTCCAAGTTTCCAAACAGGCCTGGAGTTTGATACAGGTGAGTTACACAGTGAAAGGGTTACTGCATTTTGAGGATTTTGTTGGGGGAAGTGTGTGTTCGGGTGGGATGACGCAGGGCAGCGCACCATTTCCATGGGAACCGCCTCTGACAAATGTCAAATCTACCAGATGTTGGGATTTACCAGCAGTCTCTTCTTCAGTGATTAGAAATCAACCCACTGCCAAAAAGTTCTACTGGGTTTAAGTCTGAATCCTGGTAACAGCATTTCAGCTTGTGAGGACTGAACGCTCAACACAGAGAAACCTGATAGTTCAGTTCACAATGAGGGGCTGAAATGTTTTCCATGTTCTTTAGCAGGTTGGGTATAGTGAGAAAAAAAACAAACAGGATGCTTGGACTTCCTATTTCAGGTTAGGATCTGACAAGACTGGAAGTTCAATCAACACAATTCACTGCAGACATTTTGGTAAGAACTGAATCTGGACAATTCATTCATATTGCTGAGGGGAAATCGATTTGGGACAAATAATCTGTTTGGTCGTGATCACAATGCTGCGCTCTGATCTCACCGCTCTCTTATCTTTTTACTTTTCATTGACAGAGAAAGTAACTCCTACATGCTGCATCTCTTTTGTGTACCTGCTCTGTACTTTGGAAAATGAACTGAACTCGAAGCATTGTTTGATAACGAGCATCAGTTGATGTGCGACTGAACTGACGTTTCTTTTCTTTTTTTTTTTTTCCGTAAAGGTCCCCAAAAGCAACAAGCTGTGAATCGGTAATGTATAAATAAACTTAATTGAATTACTGGACTTTAGCACCATTTAGCCTTTTAATGTTTTTCCAACATTAAAAGCAACATTTCAAGACTGCCAATAGACCGTATGATCCTTTAAACTGAGCAGTGCTTGTGCTGTTGGGAGGGCCTGGCGGGGGTCTTCAAGTGAGAGGATGTGGGCAGCTTACAGCTTTACGGGGGTCGAAGTTCAGAGCGAGACAGGGAACGAGACCACAGGATTCTTTGAAAACAGGAGATCTCAGGGGGCTTCAGAGCTGCGCTCGACGCGCCGTGGAGCTCTGAAGCCTTTGTTGGTCTCCGCCGCGACGCTTTGACTAGCAGACGACAGAGCTCAACCTCCACCTTCACTTTTCTACTCCATGCAGTTGAGTTTTACGCAATTTCTGTGTCTGCAAAGTCTCCAAGTCACTTTATTCACACGTTTTAGTGTGTTTGCACCAATAGCTTTCAGCGGCACAATAGAGAACATTCATTTGAAGTTTGGATTTGAAAGAGTTTTACTGATGAAAACGTTTAGAATTCGTCTGAAGCGAAGTTTATTTTTTTTTATCTTTTTAATAAGTAAAAGCACAGGGAAGCTGAGTTGTTGTGTGAATTCCTACTTTAAATGTATCACTTGACAACAACTCACTCCAATGCAATAGACACTATATATGTATGTATATATATATATATATATATATATATATATATATATATATATATATATATTATACATAGTATAGTATTATTACTGCATAATCAGCATTAAAACAGCAAAATCTTTAGTTTCCATCAGCTGTAAGCAGTAATTATCAACATTAATGTGCATAAATTGAAATGCATCACCCTGTGAGTCGATACAAGTTCCTGCTTGTGAATCACAGAAAGAAAAGCATTTTCAGTGATATTCACATTAATTAAGAGACATTTACTTCCATAATCCGAGTCTAACAGTGAAACCTTTATATATATTGGATATATTCATTACACACAGGCCTATTTCATGCATTTATTTTTGTTGATTTTGATAATTATGACAAAATGGAAGCATTACATAAGACTGATAAAAAAGTAATTTTAACACTCGAATGTATGGACCTTGTAAACGTCTAAAGAAGTGGTGCAGGAAAGACGGTGTCCAACTCAAGGCCTGGGGGCCAAACCCGGCCCTTCATAGCTTTTTATGTGGCCCTCTAGACTGCAGAGGGACGCGTAAAAACCACCTTCAAAAACAAGTGGTAAAATATGTCAGTCAAATCAAAGCAGGTTTTTTTTTTATCTGTGCACTGCCAAATTACAACAATTTGAAAAGCATTTTTAATATTTTAAGAAGTACTTACTGAACTGCAGAGACAGCCATTTGTTAATATTTCAAGTTTGTTGATGAGTATTATCAATAAAAAAAATTGGCATAACCTGCCCTTCATGACCTGGAAATGGCTCAAAATAAAAACGAGCTCTGCTCTACAGTACAAGGGAGTTTGGTTACAAAAGTTCCCTGATAAAGAAGCTTGTTGTTCAGAACGCTGTTTAAAATATGAATGAAAAGTTGACTGGAAGGAAAAGCTGTGGTAGGAGAAGACAAAGAGACGACACGGAAACAGCAGCATACTGAATTATTGAAATAAACTGTCGCTGAGTTGGATCTGTATTATATATCCTGAAAACCCATTTTTCAGGAATTATGTTAAACCAGTGGATTACAGTTGAACGCACGATTCTGAAAACCCAATTTATCTTTGCCTAAAAGAACCACAGATATTTTATATTGCAACCATAAATTATACAATCCTCTTCTAGCCTTAAGTAGAGTGAGCTGCCTCATTTGAACTCGTCGCATGCTGTTTTGAACATATAACTGAGGTCTGCGAGGAGTTGTTCTCATTTGAACCCTTGCACCTGCACGACCCCAAACATGTGTGCAAATACGTCCGCATCACATGCTGATGCACGCGGTGCAGTGCGGCGTTAAAACTGCCTCAGCATCCAGTTTCTTCCTCTTCTTTTGCACATTTTATGCGGCTCAACGGGTCAGGATTGACTTGAAAATATTCAGCGGCGCTCGCTCCGAGCACCGCTGAACGTCTCGCCACGTACGGCGGCGTTCCTTCTGCCTTTGCATCTTTGAGCGACAACTCAAGAGAAGCTCGAAAGGAAAGAAATGACTAAGCTTTCAGCATCCACAAGCTTCAGTCAGAACCTCCACTGAGGTTCTGACTGAAGCTCAATATCGCCAACCGGAGGACACCGAAGGCACTGCAGTCAGTTCTAGATCAGAGGGAGGAAATAAAATCACAATCAAAGCAATTTGTCTCAAAGTTACTATGACATGGTTAGCAAAACATAATATAAATAAATATAGACTTTATTCAATAATTGACAAGGATTATGAGTGATTATTAACACTCTGGACACACGTTTCCTTACAAACCCAGACTTAATGCTAGCCAGCTAGCACAATACATTATCACAATAGACCTTCAGAAGTGATCTTATTTCCTTTTTAAAACTGATGCTAATAATACATAAATAAAGATATACTGCTCTGTTTGATATTATCAATTAAGGCGTTATAAAGTGACATTTTTGACAAACATAATCAGAGAAAAGTAAATAGCATTAGTGCGATTTATTAGTCTTAACAACCCAGAATCGAGTCGTCCCACAGTTTCTCCTCCTCTGTCCTTGTGTCAACCACTTCCTTCGCTTTCTTCTTCTCTTTCCTGGGTTTGCCTGGCTTACTGTGTCCACTCTCGCTGCATTCAGCATTGGTTTTGGCCTGTGAATGTGGTTGGTCAGTCGTGCTTCCTTCCTGGTCCGCCTCAAAGTCCTCCTGCTGACGCGGTGTTTGTTTCCGTGTCCGCTTGCGGCGAGCTTTGGGCTTTCTCCCGCTCCTCTCCTCCTCCGATTCCCCAAACTCCTCCCGTCTCCCGTCCTCAGAGTCATAACTCCTCTCCGTCCTCTGCCTCTTCATCCTCCCCTCCGCTGCGTCAGACTCCTCATATTCCCTGTGTCTTTTCGTCCTTCTCTTTTCTGTATTCCTGTTTTCGCATTCATCGCTTTCACGCCCGTCTGATCTGTGAGAAGAGGGGGAGGATGAGGTGGTGCACGTGGAGGAGACAGAGGGTCTTCTTTGCGGTCCAGTATCTGTGGGCCAGCCGCTAAACTGCGTGCAACTTGGGAAGGGTTGGAAAGGATGAGGAGGAGGAGGAGGAGGAACGCTGTAGGGCCAGCCAATGGGAGCCCAGGATGGAGGTGGAGCGAAAGCAAACTGCGGCCCAGGATTAGGCTGAGGAGGAAGGAGGGAAATTTGAGGGAAGTTAGGCAGGAAAACAGGCGCTGCGGTCAAATCGCACTGTTTTGCATCTTTGCGCTGCGCTTCCTCTTCTTCTTTATAATCGTCGTCGATCTGTGTGTTTTCTTCAGGGAGAACCTCGCTGGTCCTGGGGGCGATTCCTCTGACCTTTTGCACTTGGATGTAATCGGCCAGTTCATCGGCGAATGTGCTGTAGACTTTTGGCTGGGATTTGAAAAGGATCCTCAACTTCTTCTCCCTGATCCAACATCAGACAAAAGTTGGGCTTATTTTCTTTCATGTGACTATATATTCGATATATAATGTTCATTTTACTCAAGTTTATCAAAGCACCCAACATTAAGCAGGCAAAAAGGTAGAGGGGCGTATAGATGGGGTCAGGTCGAGTCAACATTATTCAAAACATCTGCAGTTGCTTACAAGTTAGCAACTTGCCTAGCATTCTGACTAAATCAGCACGAATCAGATAAAACCCACGATCTCAGACAATATTTTGTTGTGAATTTATGCTGTATAGATAAACTGAATTGGACTGAATTGGACAAAAGAAAGTCCTGATCTCACCTGATCTGGTGTTTGTTTCCCTGCATGTGAGCCTGGTACATCTTTAGGGAGTTGGTTGAGACGCCACACATTTGGCACATAAAAGAGCTCCCTGGAGACAAAACAAATGCCATTATATATCACGAGAATATCACCAAGTAGTGTAAACGCGTTAAGACACGATAGAAGACGGTTCACTTCAACCTGCTTCCTCAAACGGGAGAAATCTTAATTCACCGAGGGTGTAAATAAGAATCTTTTAGCTTTTATGTACTGTGACATGAATCCATAGTCTTGCAATACCTTGCTGTGCATCATTTTCCTGTGCTTTGAGGAGCGCCTGTCTGGCCACTTTTTTCTGGTGTTTGCGTCCGTTGTAGTGCTGCGAGGCCATCAGAGGGTTGTTAAAAGAGGCGACACACAGGGCGCAGTACTTGTTGGGGTCTTCGAGATCGACCCCGGTGTTCGAGAAAGCTGGGATGTGTGAAGTTGGCTCGGCGTAACACTCCAGGTCGTCCTCCTGGGACGAGTTGTGGTCGGAGGTAACGGGATCCTGGGCGACAGCCGGTGAATTATGCACTGCTGTGTCCTTGACTGGGAGTTCGGTGGGAAACAAAGTTCGGGTTAATTTTGTCAACATTTCTGAGAACACGACGACTATGAACAATATTCGTTGGCCATGCATATGGAAGTAACCTCGACGGATTCCTTTTTAATCAAACAAACACAACTCGCCTGATTCAAGAAGTCTTCGTTTGCGCAGATTTTTTGCATGGAGTTTGCCTTCGTAGTGCGACTTTGCGACCACTTGTGAACTGAACACCACATAGCACAGCTCACAGAAACTGTTTTTATCGCGGGACATGTTCTGCTGCAAAAAGCCAACAGAAGAAAAAAAACGTCAAGGAGTATCAACGCTTTTGCACGCAACTTGACTTTGAGACCTCAGAGTACAGTTTTAAAAAAACGGAATAGGTACCAACCTGGCAACCTCTGCCCAGATCTGCTCTCATGGCATTCAGATAGGTTTTGACTTTCTGAGAGTGTTGTTTTCCCTGCAGTTGGAGCACATAGAAAGACGTTACCAAAGACAGTCACGTGATCGGTCACAACAGCACAATCAGGCCAGAAATCCACGACTACGACTTGGACATCGCTGCTCACCTCATAATGGGCCACCCGATTGGATTCAAACATCAGGTTAGAAGAACAAATGTAGCAATAATAGTCAGTGAGGAGACCCTCTAGCAGCTCTTTGTCACTCTTTTGTTCTACAAGACAAAAACGAATTAAATACAATTAATCATGACGCCCAAAAAACTCAAGCAATGCCTTATAAAACGTTTTTTTTCTGGAGTTACGCCACTGCTCTCCTCAGATGTTTCATAGAAAAGAAAGCTTGAGAACATTATGATGGCGGATTAAATTAATCCACATAAATTTCACATAAAATCCTATAAAATACCTTCTACTTTGAAAATTCAAAATAATATTTCTACATTTTTGAATTATGCAGAGAACAATTCAACGTAACCAACCTGAAATAACACTTTGGCAAGAATACTAGTAAAAGATGGTTTATTTATATTATTTACTTTGCGTGATTTATAATACAAATCCATAAATCTGGACTGCAAACCTATCCCTACATACAAATACTGCTTTAAAATCAAAACTTACCTATTAAGATAACTTACAGTAAGTTGTGTGATTGCACTGTACACTGAAGAAAATGACTAATAATTTACAGGCATCACAGGATGTCTGAATTTCTATAAATTGTTGCCGCTCAGTAACAAATCCAACAATTATCAGATCATTAAGATCACTGAAACATTCGATTTGCCACGCATGAAACTAACTCCAATCAATAATGAGCATGGTCAAAAGAATATGTATTTTTGTGCCTCATTTAAAAAATAAATGGCTTTTGTTGCATAAAACATTGTGTTTGGTGTCACTATTACTGCCTAACAAATTGTGCAATTCATCGATTACTTTTCCAGTCTTTCATAAAGGACTATTTTAAAACAAATGTCCAAAAATATTGAAAATAACTTAAATTTGATAGACTAAACGATATGGTGTATGGCCTATCGAACAAAACGAACACATACACACTGCGTCACTCAGGCTGTAATGGAGAACTTTTCAGGTGAACGTTCAAAAGCAAAACCGCTCATAACGTCAGCAGTTAATCAAGTAGGTATGGGCTGGTGTCAAGGTTCAACACGATTGAAAACAAACAAATCAAAACCCACAAAGACTTTGTGCCACGTTGTTTCTACAACATAGCAATGCCGTTCCCCCTCCCTCATCTGTTGCTGCAGATCACCAGTCGTCCGGAGTTGTGCACTTCCTACAACACTTTTGCTTTTTCAAAAAAGGCAAGAGGTGGCTTTTTGGATTATTTTCCAGTAATAGGCATAATCAGAGTAGCACTGATGTCTCTTAAAAACATAACACTTTAAAAAACAACAAAGCACCTGTGAGCAGATAGCCTGATTAACATGCCAATTGAAGGCCAATTGAAGTCCCATTGAAATATACTGACCTTAGTACAACAGCATAAAGTAATCTCAGAAGACTGCTTTGATATTGCTGGAGGTGAGGCACAAGTCGCTTAACTTAAAAATAAAAAATACTACTGAAAGAGCACTCTGTGTAGAGCGTTTGAATATAAACACTTTCAAATAAGATCCTGATTAGAGTTTGTTTGTTTTTCTCTTGTTGTCACAGCAACTTTCTGGCCTCCACAGAAAATTCACAGAAAACCAGCTGATGCACTCTTTCACAATAGTTTACCTGGCTTATTAAGTTAACTTTAGTGAATCAAAACAAGATATTAGCCACTTCTAAAATCCATCCGTGAAATAAAAAATAATAATAATTGTGAATAAATTAAGTCATTTAATTGGGAAACGCCTTGAAACACCCTTACAACAAGGCCTCATTAAAACACTGAATCTTCCCTGCAGCAGACGTTAGCTTCTTTAGCAAAAAGGAGCTAACTAGCTCGAATGCTAGCCAGCTCGCCAGGGAGGCTGACGTTGGCTGGGAAAGCAAGGGCATAAGCCGCCTGAATGTTCACATTCCAGACACAACTCACCTTTAACCATGGTACTATCAGTTTTACTGTTTATTACTGTTTCAGAATCTGTGACAGAAGCCACACTAAGGGAACCAGAAGTGGGTTTTTTAGCGTCTGACTCCGCAGACTGCAGAGAACAGACAGCTGAGGCCTCCATCTTTGTCCCCTGTTGCTCTGAGCATGCGCAGTTGAAATGACCCAGAGTCAACAGAAAACTCAGCGCTCATTGTGTTTTTGTATTTTATCTTAAGCATCATTCCAGCATCTAATTATTGAAATCCAATAATTAACATACCGCAGACTATATTGTACCCATGCTTGCATTATTACCCTTTTGGAAGCATGTAGTTGTAATAATCGCCCATTCCTTTATTAACGTTTTTTTTTTCTTTTTCTTTTTTGTTTTTTTTAAGCCGTTTTTAAATTGGGCCATATCCAGTGAAAAAACGTCAATGGTTTTGGTTTCAGTACAGTGCATTTTTCGAAGTGTTCTAAAAATAACAATCTGAAAACTGTCAAACATTTGTATTCCTGCTTTGATTAACCATAAATCCTGTGGCTGCATTTTCAGCAGAGAGAAGAGTTGGAGTCAGTGGGGAGATGGACGGATCCAAATCAATCCTGTATAAAACCCGCTAGAAGCTGCCAGCTGATGACTTCAGATCAGCCAGCGTTTAAAAAATCACATGAAAGCAAACTCATTTGTTAGAAAGACCCGCTCACACTCCAGTTAAGAATCCATGGTGATGCTTGAAAAAAAATATATCTCCACAAAAAAAAAAAAAGAAAATTAATTTTTGTCTAAAATGACTCCTAAAATGAGTGTATTATTTATTTCGTTTTCATTTCCTAGCCCGCAAAACTCTACCTTTTGCACTCACTTTTAAACATTTTCAGAGTTTGGAGATCTTTAAAAATAAGCACACCAAGAGGTTAGTATCAAAATAGACACTTTATTTTGGGCTATACACTTTTCATTTTGAGTTACCACTGGGACAAACCACTTCAGACAAAACTACACAGAAATGTTCCAAGATAAAGACACAGGAGAACATGGTCACCAGGTAGAAAAGCATACTGGAGACAGGAAGCTGTTACTTTCTCTTCTGGAGCTCTCTGGCCAGCGCATCTAACTGTGAAGAGAGTAAATTAACAAGACGTCACTGAGGCACTAATTACATTTTATGAAATCAAATGCAATGTTGTTAATCTTTAAATGAAATCACTGACGATCTGGTCTCTCTGTGGTAACTTACAACAATGTTTCTCAGCGTATTCCTCCTCTGGGGTCTCAGATAACTGCATTCCCCTGCCTCACACAACTTAATTTCCTCTGACATCTGAAGAAGAAAAGCAAGAAAAAAAAAAACAAAAAACAAACAAAAAACAGATGGCGTAACCACGAGGAGAAAAGGGTGAAAAGTTAAGACGTCTCAATGAATGATGAAGTCATCATATTTGTGATAAAACCTCTGACGCGCCAAAAGAGTCCAGCTCCCTTTTTCCTCCAGGATACCAGCCGTGGGACCAGTGCTGAGCGTCTGAGAGCTGAGCGCTGACACACATAAGAAGCACGAGCAGCAAAACCAGTCGAGACATGACACTGACACCTAAACCAAAATGGATCATTAAATTAAAAATTACCACTAAAGTTTTTTTCTCTAAAGCTATATGTTCAAGTTTTTTTTGTTTGTTTTTCCACTTACAAACTCCAGATTGTTAGAAAGTAATCCCAAAATATGACATAATAATACTGCAATATGTAATATTTGGACCAACGAGTATTTGTTGCGAACTTGTTGAAAACAATTTTCATCATTTTATCTTCTTTTTTTTTTTTTTTGCCACACCATCAGCGTTCTCAAGCTCTCAAGTTTACTTCATGAAACGACATTTGAGTTAAAAGCCAAAATCAGACAAGCTTGACCAAAAAGATTTCAGTCACAATAAACCAGAATGAAAATATTCCCACCTGTATCTCTCACAACCAGATCAGTAGATGTTCTGTAACGATGTTTCTTTCGTCGCCCGGAGGGTCCGGCCTCGTTGTGGAGCTAAAACGGTGCTTTGATTCTCAATATCCTATAATTTTCACAGATACTTTTATGTTTCTCTCCAGCTTCTTCCTCCTCTTTAGTATATATACCCCATTTCCAAAACCCTGGCCAGGTCCGTTTCTGACCCCTTTGGTTTGCTGTGCTCCTACAATTAAAATGAAGGGCCCTTGAGGACAGTAAGTCCACAAGACCTGACCAAATCCAATTATCCCCTGCAAACAGTCCTGAACGTCCAGAGGTGCTCAACCAGGGATGTGACTCACACAAACATGACCCATATGATGTCTGATTTTCATTGAATATTGGGAACATTCTGTTTTTTCCCCCCCCAAAAAAAAAAATCAATCTGTGTCATTTATTTTCAGAATTTAGCTATTTATCCTCGAAGAACCTCTGGTCCAGTTAAAACAATTTCTCATTCTTTTAGAACGGGACTGGGATTACGTCTCTGATCTTGCTGGGTTGTTATGATGAAGAGGTTTAACTGAAATGCAAAGTGCCACCTGCTAATGCTCCTCTGAAATGGGACCGAAAACAAGTCTTGTTTTCAAGTCCATACACCCAAATGTCCCATATTGAATCCTCTCCCATGTCCCTGCAGTCACTCCACCCAAACTTCATAGTAGTTCATAATCTACTGTTTCTCATTTAGAAATTAAGGCCGCTTCGAATTTGTTGATTCGCTGTGAGTTAATTTTCTTTGAATGTAAATTTATTACATTCAGGCAAATTATTACATTTTTGTTTTTTAAAGTTGAATGTGAAAACAGGGCCGTTGTTTGAGAAAAAAAAGTGAAATAAATTCTTCATCGGATTGCTAATGTAGCGCAGCTTTAATGTTAAGCCTCGCCGGCATCTGGCTGGTTGAGTAATCCCCCATGACGACTCCTTCCTGGAAACACATATTTGAGAAGGGGCTCACTTAATAATTTTCTCTTCAAATCCAAGTTATTTCCTTGAGCTGTCCACAGCTGGTAGCCTGCGGACATCATGGTCATAGATGCAAAGTATAACAACTTAAAAGCAGACCATAAACCATAACATGCAGGATGTTGAACTTTCAGTTTGACATCATACATTTACCTTCGTATTCAAAGACAGATTATAATTTGTGTTCATTTTTATCTAGTGCTCATCTTTGTTAGTTTCTGTTCATTTTGTTCCCTTCACTTAGTCATTAGTGAGACATTCGAGGAATTCATAACACATTTCATTCATGATTTTACTGATTATTGGCTCTCATAGATTTTTCTTCTTTGTGTGCACTGATTTAAAATAAATCCAAATTGTTCTGCTACAGAGATTGCTCCATGGAACATTGGGATTAATCCGTTGACAGATTGGTTCATGAACACTGATACAATTTAACCTGGCTTGCTATTTTCACAAGAGGACATAAAGCCAGGAAGCAACCAATTTCAAGTGTTTACTCTTTTTTTTTTTTATTCTCTTACAAAGTCTCACCACACATGATCTCTCTGACCCTACTGACCTCTCAGTGATGGAAATCGTCAGGGCTATGTGATGGGAAGGGGAACAAACAAGAAGGATTCCTGCTCAGGGTTATATTTAACCTTCTGCTAATTTTTTTTTGTTTTTTTTGTTTAGCAGAGTCTCTTAAGGCTCTTGATGCAAAGTGGTTCTGTGTAACCCGGTAAGGAAATGGTTAAGTGCAATCCCTGGTCTTGTAAAAAGGTAATAAAACTCAAATATGGACAAAGCTTGATTACACTTGGTGGCATTTTTCTTAAATATTAGAATCAGTTCAAACCCTCTTCCTCATCTTTCATTAATTTTCCTCCAAAGGATATTTAGATAAAGCAGTTTAAACTGTTTACCTACCATGTTATGTAGATCTCGTCAACTCAAAAAGAGCTGCTGGCTATATGCTACATGGCCACTATTATGGAGTGGTCCATTCATGAAACAAGACAGGTTCACATCACGATTAGACTTTTACTTTCAGGTGGGCTCTATGGATGGCTACATAAAAACCAACCACCAGAGACTGTTTCTTCCCCCAGGCTGCTTCTCTGATGAATTAATATCAACAATTCACAATATACACATTTACAAGAAAACCTACTATCATTAACATTATTATTCTCAAGAAAAAAATAAAACTGTTTATTTCCTAAGCTTATATATATATATAATTTACATGTGTAAAGCATCTTCACTGAAAGCAAAGTGGAACCAAAGTAGTAATGAACCTGATCATTTGAAACTTGTACAACGCTGACCTCTAGCGGCTCAAACTTGCATTAATGACGATCCACGTTCTGGTGATGGGATTCAGAGCTGAAATTATCATACTAGCTCACTCTGAAGTTGGCACATACTTTTCTATTTTTTCTAAACCAAGAACAAAAAAACAAAAACAAAAAAATCAAAATTCCTACTTAGAATAAAACACCAATTGTTCTACACAAAAGCATCTAATCATATTTACAACCAAAAGAATGGTAGTGTAAAATAAGACTATAAACTTTTTCTAAAACTGTCTGCCTTTGATGCAACATAGCAAACATAATTCAGCTGAACAAAAAATAACCACCTGCTTCCATACGTTTGTCGTCTGGATAAATCACGTCTCATAACATAAACTAATGTCTAATTCCTTAAGTAAATTTGCCAAACTAAAAGCAATTTGTCACATTCATTTAACGTTTGGGCAATGAATTCAGAAGAAATGTTAAAATTTCAAGCACTTTATTAGGTTTGAACAGTATCTTGCTTATAAAGGCCATTTGGCATTATATAATTATATATAATTTTATCATATATATAATTATATATATACATATATGAATAACAAAAACACTAGAAACAAACTTGAGCAAATCAAATAATGACAAAAAAAAAACAAACAAAAAAAATTTGCTTAAGACATTTATACCAAATTAAAAATGGCCAAAACATCTAACAATGGTCCCGATACAGTTCAGTTAACACCTTAAAAGGGTTGAGGGAACAAGTGAAATCAAACAAGCGAGGCAGCAGACAACGATGACATATAAATAACCTTACATTATGTACAAAAGAAGGGTGAAAGTGGACCATTAAAACCGTCCCAAAGACAAAGTTGAAGGAATAAGTGGATCAGAGGGGAATAGTTAGATAAGACACAGGAGGGTGATGAGACGATGGATTATATGCTCTCAGCTGCTTCTCTTTGATTCCGACGTGGCCCACGTTGGACATACCAAAAACCATTTCATTGTGATAAAAAAAGCAACTCTATTTCTTACAAGGGGGGAAAAAAACAACTAAACTATACATATTTACTCATAGAAACCCACAACTGATTAGCTGTCATGGACCCATATTCAACAGATATGGAAATGAAGCCAGAACAACTCAAATTAAATCAATCACGAAGGGAAGCAACCGAAAGGAATGCGGAGAAAAGAACGATCGACACAGTCTTGGATCGTGGCTCCCTGTCGATATGCCTCACAGAGGATTCCCCATCGGTTGGACAGGCGACGGCTCGGCGGGTGCATGGAGAGAAGAGGGGGGGTAAAAATAATAATCACTGCTTCCACTTGTGAGGGTAAAGCCTGGAGATTCATATACCGTCTTTGTAAACCTACCATTGAGGCACTTTTTAACTCGGTTTCGAAGTTAGATCGAATGTGGCTTGGCACAGTGTCATGATTGGCTTCCAAGCAATTCCAAACTATGCGACAAACCCATGTAACTTAAGCACAGATACAAAAAAACAAAATTAAAAAAACATCCACTTTTCTATCAAATAAGAGCCCCAGTAAAAGGCAGCACAAACGAAGGAGGAGCACTGCACTTAAGAGACGAGTGCAGGCGCTTTTTACACCTTTAAAACAAAGAAAATGCGAGGATGCACAGTTTCAGTGAACGGTCCAACTATCTGCTACTTTTGGATCCATATATGGCTCTTATGAGGCGAGCTCTGAGACCTGAAGGAGCTTCGGAAAAGTTTAAAGACGGCCTCCATCTTCGAATGGCAGGACCACATTTTCTCTCTCTCTCTACCTCTTGTACGATTCGTCGATTTAATAAGGGCTTCACATTTTAGTGCAAATATTGCGGGAGAGCTCAAGCACTCAACATGACGCATTCACCCGTTCTCAGAATTAGGCATGCACTTTCCAATCACAGGAAGATAACATGATTGTGCTAATTTCTTTTTACAAAGCTCATCGAACGTCAGAGGGGTTCATGTTATGTAGATTGTGCACGACAATGGCTGTGTTTGGTGTGAAACAGTCGAAAATAGGGAAGAAAAAAAAAAAGACTCCCATTGAGGAATATTATCTCAGTACCTCCAGTTTAATCAGGCAGGAAGAGAAACTCTGATTTGTGCAACCAGTTAATTCAAAGAATGCTCATGTCGGCCATTTCCGGAGCAAACTCGAGTGAAATTAGTAACATCCTCATGGTTGAATTGACATCATTACAATCGCAAAGGGATGAGCCTCAACAGTGACCTCAGTTGTAAAGTCACTGCAGCTCAAGTGAAATAATATTCAAAAACAAACAAATAAGAATCTTAAAATCTGAGATAATGTGTAAGGGGACGCCTCTTCTTATAAGAAATGAATGGGAATCACCCGCTGAAGGAGTGATAAGTGTTTGCATGAATGTCTCTCAGAACGAAGCTGAATATTTAAAACTTATTGAATCCAATAACACAATAAAGTTGTGGCTGCGTTTGTGGCTTTGCTTGTTCCCAAACAAGGTGCTGATGCTAAACGCATTTTAGACCATAGACCACATGACTTGTTCAACTTAATTGGACAACCTGCTGTACGGGCGGTCAGAAACTCAAAAATCTGACCTTTTTTGATTGGTAAACGCATCATACCTAATTTGTAACACCACCAATCTTCGGTGTAGACATACCAAATGAAGGAAGGAGAACTGAACTTTGCTATGTTTAGCTCCAGTGAAGTCAGAAGACACACAAAAGTAGGAAACTGTACTTCCTATGAAGTTTTGAGACATGTCTGCGGCTCATTCAGGCTACGAGAGAGTGAGAAAAACTTCCGAGAAAAAACAAAAAATCAGTCTTATTCTTAAGCTTTCAAATCTCAGACTTTAGTAATGTATCGCTACATTATAAGCGATACACATGTGGAGTGCTGTTTTAGTAACAAAATCCTAATCGCCAACACGAGATGCTTAACTCTGTTAACACCGTAATCGTTTTGCCTTAGTTTTTAAATAGTAAAACCCTGTTTTACAGTAACTGCTCTCCCGTGAGGGTGACTTCGCCTCTTCTTCTTTTCCAACTAATTACCGACTGCTCGCTGCAAGAAGGCTAGAAAAATGTCATCAATGTTCTTACTTCACAGTTCTTACAGGATTAGCTGACTCGGCTAAAATCGGTAAAGGCAGGTCAAAGCTTTACACTAACCAGACCAGATTGTGTTTGGATGCGTCTCCACCGCTGGGTAGTTTGTTTTGAAAGTCAAAAGGAGGTTGGTAGTTTCTCAGGCTTCAGAGCTACATGAGTGAGTGAAGGACTTTGGCACATAGCAGACAGTAATGGGAAAACACAGTGGATCTGTTCTGCCAGCTTATACTTCAGCGTAACACACACAAGCGCACGCAAATTCTCCCGATAGTCAGTGGGTGCGTTTGTGTGCGTGAAAAACCTGAGATTATGAGCTACGTCAAGGAAACTCAGGTCTGCAATAGTGAATCAGCTTCACACCCCTGAAAAAAAAAAAGGGAAAAATAAAGTCGTGGCGGTCTCAATTTGCCAAATTAGATGGCGCAGGCAGGCGCAGAGAAATGGCTTTTACCCTGCGTGTTTGTGTAGCAACATGTGGGAGCGGAAAACGTGTCAGGGTTTTACTGGGAGATGTCGAAACCTCTGCTACCTGTCGCCACAGTGAGGCTCAGGCGAAGTCAAAAATAAGCTGAAGTCTTTGTCCCTAAAAAATAAAACTTAAAAAAAAAAAAATCCAAACATCATTATCTTGACGCTTGATGTTGCACATTAGCCACCAAAACATTTGATTTGTATTCATATATATTTATATTTTTTATATATCTGTATATACCAATAAAATACATTACAGGTGCCACTTGAAAAATGCAGCCAAACTCAAAACTGTGTCTGAAAACAAAGTGATAAAATGCAACACAGTAAGTATATATACATGTTTGTTGGTTGGGGAGGCGAGGGGGGGTAGGGGGGTGAGACGATGTAAAGCAAGAAAAGGGTGATGGTTTGTTATCAACATCCTTACAAAAGATTCAAGAAGGCATCTCAGTAATTTTGTGTCCATCTGCACTGCCCTGTCCTCCAGGCGGAAACGTCGGTTCCCTTTTCCGGCGGGTGGTAACTCCGATCCGCTGATTGCGTAATCAGTCCGTCTTCATCATCCACGAGATTGGGAAAATGCAGTTGCTGCAAGACATTTTGTGTGTGTTCTGGTACACGCTTATACTTGTAATAGGTGTATGTGGATCTCCATCCATTAATCCGTCCGTGGCAAGGCCCTACTTGAAGTTGGCGTAGTCAGAAAATGCGTCAATGTATTCCTGGACCACTTTGTAGCAGAACTCGTATTGCTCCTGAGGAGACGGTGGGAGAGGAAATGTCAGCTACAAGCACCAACGCAATGCGCTCAGATTGCATTTAAAAAGGTTTGCAATACATAATGTGATGTTCCTGAGGTTGTTTGTGCACAAAAATAGTGGTGCATGCAAATATATGTATGCAATATGTTAAAATTGTCTTAACTAGAAATAATTTCAGTAACTTGATTAAAACATGACCCTTGGATTAATAAAGGTATAACTAAGGCTCATTACAGAGTGATAGATTTCAAGTTTATTTCTCTTAATTTTGATGGTTGCAGGTACAGAAAATTGCTTATCTAAGTGGGTAAAGGCAATAGATGGCTGACTAAACTGAATATTAAAATGATTATAAATACAGAAACTGGCCTTTCCTAAAGTAATCCTCTGTACTTGTTCATCCTGTTTCTCTGTTAAGGAAGTCCAGGTTGCTTTAATAGCAGCATTTATCTCATCTTCATTGTCAGTCTGGTGTCTCTCATCTTCCTCTTGACAGTACTCCATAGACTCTCTGTGGGTTTTAGGTATATGAATGATTGACAGGCTCTTACCAGTGTCTGCACCATGTGTGGTCTCTGCAGTCTGAGGCTCTTCACGGTCTGGAAGACATCCAGGATACCCTCTGCTTTCACCCTCTCCAGAACTGTACTGAGAGCACAGAAAGTCCCTGTCCGGCCCGCCCCCGCACTGCAAACAAATGTCACGGGTCAAAGATAGCGGCTTGGCGAGCCTCTCTGTAATAATTAATGAAAAATAACCTCTGAGACCACAGGCTTTATCATGGCACACAGAATCATTGCTGCGAGCGATTGAAACTTTTGAAAAATTGACATTTTGATTTCAGAACCGTTTCTCCAAAGTTCCTAAAAATGAGAATAAAATCCATTTTTATTGTGTGTTTTACATTCATACCTGCAGTGGACAGTGATGGGATGGTTGCCAGACTGCTGCTGCTGTTTCTGCACCGCAGCAATTATGTTGATCATGCCTTTACCGTCTGCAGGGATGCCCACCTCTGGCCAGCCGTGGAAATGAAACTGCCGCACAAGTCGAGCCTTGTTCTCCTGGATATGATCGACAAAAACAGACTGAAAAAAACAAAAACAACAACTTTCCCACATGCTACAAGGCCAAGACACTGTTGGACTACTTCTAGTTCAAACAGAGTTGAAGATGTTAGCTGAATGCAATCATTCAAAGTTACCAAGGAAGAAGTCTTCTTTTTGGCGTTTTAGCATCCTTCCTTACCCTGCTGTTGGTGACCAGGAGGTCGCGCACCGTGTAGCTCTCGTTCTCCTCCTCCCTTTTGAGCTCGATGATGATGTCCCCGTGGGACACCGCCCCGTCACTGGGCCAATACTGAGCACACTTATCCTGAAGGACACAGTGGAGATGCAAACATCATGAAACTCACAAAAACGTCCTGGTAACTTAAATATTTTGCTATGTTAACTGTATGCATTAGGGATGCAAACAATTAATCGACTTACAAATGATTTTCTATTTATGGTTTATCAGGTGCAAATTAGTTCCAATCGATTAACTAGCAACATCTGCTTAGATATTCTGTTAGTGTTGTAGTTTGGACGCCACCTACAAAAGGGCGCCACTGGTGCACCTCAAACCTCTCCCTGTGCCAATGAACCCATTCCTGAACCATTATCCTGATGAAAACCCCAATTAATGCCTAGATGCATATTGCAGTTTTTACACACACGCATACACACCTGTCCTCTCTCTTCCAGCTCAGTGAGCATCACGATCGAGCAGCTCCTCCACTCCCAGATCATCCTCCAGAAGTCTTCTATGGTGTGCATGAGGGGCCCCTGACTCGCTATGTAGGCGTCTTTCTGACGGTAACCCTGTGATCGAAAGGAGAGAAACAAAAAGGAATTAAAATGTCCAGAGTGGGAAGGATAAGTTCAAACTCTGGAGATGTAAAACAAGCTTTTCTTAAACACTCACATCAATGAAAGAGGCGTTGACGTAGTCTGTGTTCTCCTCTCCTCGTTTGACTGGAATGATTACTCTGTTAAACTCATCTGTCAACAAAAGAGCACAGATGTATTTATCCTGAATAAAAAAGCTGGAAAGATTTCATTACTGTCACAGGCTAGTAGGCCTGTTACGATTTTGCCGGATGGCAAATAGCAGTTATAACGATAACGTTGTATTGCAACCTTTTTTATATTGATAATACAATTATAAAGCAAGTTCATTGCCTCAAACACCAACAAACTTTACTTTCGCAAAGAGAACTTCACACCAGAACTGGAAGACATTTTAAACATCCAAAATAAAACATGGCAAATTTTTTAAAAAAAGTAAATAAAATAGGAAAAATATCCATACACCCTAAAACCATAAATAATGGGGATTATGATGTACCCAGAAATTATTGAGTGATTAATTGCTCACTAGCAGAATTAGCAACATGCATCGAAAATCCCCCACATCCCAGTGGAGAAGCTATTTACTCACATGGAATGATCTGTAGCACTCTGTTCTTCTTCATGTTATCAGGCAGGTTCCCCGTTCTCATCTTGTCATTCTGAATCTTGATGGATGTTAGTTTCTAGAAATTGCGAAAATGCTTATTACAAACATACTTCTTCATTTGATGCTAACATTTTCTGCAGGAAGATGTAGTTTAACCGATGGGTGAAGAAACAAAGCACACCTTAAATTCAGCCTCCAGGCCGCTGCAGCCGGCTCCGGGTGAGTTAGCACCGAGTTTAGCTAAGTGGCACTCTAGCGAGGTCACCTCTAGTTCCGTGTCTCCAAACAGGTAGTGCTCTAACAACGCTTGGAAGATGAAAACGTACTGCATCTGTGTGAGTAACAGAGAGAGAGAGAGAGATTGCTCGAGATTGATGCCGCTTTGCGAAACACTCGCTGTATGAAGCAAACGGTGACACTGAACTCACGTCAGTCTGGACCATCTGACTGCGCTGGGCTCTTATCCGGGTGACAAAGCCAAACACGTCCACCTTCCTCTCTGCATTCATCATGTCCAACATGGCATCAATCACTATAAAGGTACCTGTCCTTCCTACACCCGCACTGTCAGACAGGCATGCCATCTTGTAAGTGGTATGAATCAATCTAATGATTCATTTAAAAAAACAAAACAAAACAAAAAACAAAAACAAAACAAAGCCACACACTTACCTGCAGTGAACAACAATGGGGCCTGCATAAGTAGGATTGCAGTTTTTGACTTTCTTGAGGAACTTCAGCATGCCAATCGGAGTGAAGGGAACCCGAAATCCGGCCAGCTGGTGAAGTGGAACTGAGTGACGAGTCTCTGCGGTTTCTTCCCAGACACGTCGCCCACCTGGGACACCGAAAGCTTCACATCAGAGAGCAAACCACCAACTAGTGTGTTTTGAACATACAAGACGAACTAACAAAACACACACACACACATACTGATTTCTGTCATTAAACCAGAGTTAATTGCTGCAATAAAGAGCAAATATGTGTTTGAGTCAAAACCTGAAGAGTTTTAACAAATGGAAAACCAAATAAATCACTACCAGCCTTTCAATCTTTAAGGCATGCAAATATTTTCGGACAATCTTTTCTGCTGTAGAGAGGACATTCAGAGTCACATCCCTCTGAAATGTAAAGGCTGTAATAAATATTAATGATGTGTTCGTCTGGCACTGCAGAATAAAATGTAAAAAAAAAAACCCACATTGTTTCCTGTATAAAAAGACAATTTTAACAGAAATATGTCACTAAGCGATGTGTAACCACTTAGTTAGTTTCACAATTAAAAGTGAAAGAGTCAAATGTCTGACTTTCTAAAAAAGTCAGAAGTAGTATTTCCCCTCACTAATGAAAACACTGTTAGAAATATTTTTACCAGAAGATTATAAAAAAAAAAAATTCAGCAGAAGCACGAACCCAAAACTGAGGGGTGGACATGAATCTCTTCATGTGAAACCAGGTAATTAGTAGTGAGGTGAAACGTGGGTTTGCTGTGATACCTGTTGGATGCAGAACTTGCGGACGGTGTAGTCCACCAGAACCACTGCGTCGTCCACAGACACGCGGATGTTCCCGTAGGTCCAGCAGCCCTGGTCCGGCCAGTACTGCGCACACTTACACTAAAAAACAAAACAAAAGCTTTAAAATAAAACAAATACAAAGCGGTTTACGCTTTTCCACCACAAACATAAATTTAAAGAAAACATTTATTCATTCTTTCCTCCCATCTTCGCATTATTTAAAAAATGCTAAAAGTTACTTCTTATCTGCATTTTTAACTGTTTGTATATTTAAATAAAAGTTTGATTATTTGAATTTTATAATTATAGAGGCTGCCATTTCCTTCCTCTCCTACCTCTTTTCTCTCCTTCAGATTGGTAACCATGACAATGGTGGCTGTATTCTGCTCCCAAATCATCCTCCAAAAGTCATTTACCGTTTCCTCCTTCGGCCCTAGAAGACGAGGAGAAACACGGAAATCAGCACAGAAGGATCTTGAAGTTTATCACTGAACTACGGTACGATTTCTGCGACCAACCTCACCTTGAGCTGCAATAAACTTATTCTTCTCCTGGTACCCCTGCGACAGAAGGAGACCAAAAAGAGAAATTAGGGAATTACTTGCAGGATGCACAATATGTGATGAAAGAGGAACTGCTTCTTATGGTAAAAATGTCGAACAAATACAAACATTTATAAAAGAAGCGTTGATAAAGTCAGAGTCTGGGACTCCTTCCAGAGAGGAGAGATGAACCCTGGAGTGATCATCTGAAACAGACGAAGGTTTATGAAGGAGGCAAAAGAAAGAAAAACAGCTTAAATAATCATTTGTTCTGGATGTTAAATCAAGACGCTCCAAAATATTTCTAGCTCTTGGTCAGGAAACCAACTTGAACTCCTGACTGTAGTTCAATATAAATACTGTCAAAGCCCGACTCAGCATTCTGTGACCCTTACAAGGCAGGATGTTGATGTATCGGTTCTTCTCTTTATTCTCCTCTTTGGAAGCTGCGTCACATGATGCCTGAATGGGACAGACTGGCAGCGCCTAAACAAAAACAAGCATATGATGAAAACCAGACATCCGTCTCACATTTTAAAAGGATTCCTGATGACTTTTTGTCAACATACATGACGTGTATGACATCTGTTAAGCTGTAAAGGAATATTCTACAAATCCACAGTCTCCTAAAAATCTTTTTAATACTTTCTTTTGAGTAAAAATATTGTGGTAGGATTTTTTTTCCCCCACTCAGATTTAACAGATTTAGTTCATTTAGTAAAAGTTGCTGGAATTAATTAAGCAATCTGGTTTCTTAAAGACTCATTTCTGCTTATATCCAGGTAATAAATGACTTCCAGACTTTGGTGTTATCAGAGGATGTTTGCTTGAGTGTGCCGTACATTAAACTCCTCCCTGAAGAGCTTGTTGTCATCAGCCATGCGACGGTTCATTTCTTCCTCGAGTTTGTCTACGGGAATGGGTGGGTACTTCCTGTTTGTGCTGGGAGACCGAGCCAATAGCGGCACGCTCTGGAGTTCTGCTCCGAGGGCCGGGAAGGAAGGAGGTGAGAGTGAAGAGGAGGGAGGCGGGGGGCAGATTGGGAGGAGACACGAGATAAAGACATGAGATAATGTGGAAGAACACGAGAAGGCAACAGAACAGATGGAAACTTCGCTCAGACATTTCAGCGGCAGCTTGTAAAAATGCCCAGCAGAGGGCGATGTGAGGCAACAATACATCAAAAAAGGAGTCTTTGGTCGCCCTGTTGATTAGGTAATCACAGCAAACAAAAGCCTCTTAAAACTCTTAGAAATGTTATCAGTTGAGGGAACAAAATCAAATGAGGGTTAAAAACAAGATCAGCAACTTTGATCCAGCTGTTGTGAATACGACTCCAAAGAGCGACATGTACATGTGGACGTTTCACCTGTGTCATCTGATCTGCCATTGGTCAATCTGAAGGCATTTGAATGGCTTCCTGCTTGCTTGTACTTCTTAAATCTGTCAAAATCAAAGCATATAATCAATGAGTTTAAAAAAAAAAAAAATCATTACTAAAAAGAACAACAAATTTTGTCTCTGCTTCTGTCGCAGCAGGTCAATCAGGCAACGTCATGGTGACGGCAGCATTTCCAGCTGTTAACACAGGTCCCTCCTCTCTCTCCCCCAAAAAGAAAGAAACAGACTTTCACTGACCTGAGCATGTAGAGGATAATGATGATGAAGATGATGACCAGCAGCGATGACAGGGCCACCATCACAGCGATTACTGCTACTCCTGGGACAGAATAGGTTTTAAAAACAGAGTCGTATCATGTTAGCTCCACAGTACTAGATCTGGAAAGAATAAATAAATAAAAAATCAGCAAAATTCCATCCTTAAGAACTGCTGTCACAAAACTTTGAGGTGCGTTCCTGCTTCGATACATTTGAATCAAAAAGTACAATTCCCCAGAATGTCATTCAGCTCTGCAACTGCGGTTCTTTCATTAGAGTCATGGTGTGCTGACAATGGGATGCATCTACAAGCTACAAGATGGTAGCTCTAGAGGACTGGACTTGGAACCACCTGGTTATTAATCGCCGTCTACTTCAAAGTCCTGCATCCTCACAAAACAAGCCCCCAAAAACCCAGAGAGTCGAGGATCACTCTTCTTAAGGTAGCGTTGTTTTGATGCTACAGCAGCCAGTCTACAATGAGCATGTAATATGCTCATTATTATGTAATATTATACATAATATGAGGCCAATGGCAAATAGTTCAGGGTTTCCCGTGTTTTACAAGCCTGGCGGGCCACCAGGCTTTACTTGTGCTCCCTCCAGGCAAAGCATTGCTTATTTACTTAAGTATTTTTGAAATGTTTGCATATTTTAGGGTTTAATAATCGGTGTTCAGGTATTAAATCTTACAATCTTGGGATAACATATAATTATCAAGTGATATTTTGAAATTTCCTGTCAACTTTAAATGGTTTTTTTAACTGAAAAACATGACGGGCGGCTGGATGAATGACCAACCACCAACTCAGCAGGTTTTCTCGGGGAAACCTTGTAGTCGATGTTCCATTCACAAGTGCTTGTAAATGACTCAATTCAGTGAGTGTTTATTTATTTATTTAATTTTGTACCAAAAATAAATAAATAAATGTTACTGATACTATTCTTGTATCTGTTTTATTATTTTAATAGTAGCAGGCACTAATTAATATTGTTTGTGTTTGAATAAAAACACAATGTGATAAAATGTGGTCATTTTTTTTTTTACCCAGTTTATCACAGAAAATCTCATGTGGATCATGTCAACTAATGGCAATAATAAGTTGCTTGATCTTGCAGGCCAACATATCTCTGGACGTTCCATTTGTATAATTAGAAACTAGATGACGCAACAATTGAGTTAATATTTACCTGCAAGAAATAATTTCAGCGTCATGAGTTCAGTTCCACAACCTGAGATTTCACCATTTAGTCCAGTCCTGCAGATTGAATACCTCCAAGCTCTCAGCGTCCTTTTGGCTTTCCGAGAGATTTAAAAGACTTGCATATCGCATTGCAAATCTGTGTTATGCCGTCTGCCTTTTGTAAGACTGACCCGTATCCTTCTGCTCCATTACTGGTATCGATGTCAATTAGGTACATCCCAACTCAATCCCAGGTATGGGCTTGGATCCAGATCATTTTAAATGATCTGCATCCCTGAGTCTGACAGAACTTAATTCTTCATGCATGTTGTGGTTGTATGGTCAGCGATGGTGTCTGCTGTAACCATGTGATCACCTTTGTGATCACCTTGCAAAGCTGGAATAAAGGCCTTACATTGTTTTGGTGATTGAAATGGTGTCAGCAGTGACAGAGAAACTGTATCGGTTGTTGTGTATCTAAATGTTACCCTCAGTGTTATTGAAAGCTGCTCCGTTCACTAAATTGTTAAATCGTCAAAGCAAAGACTTAAATTAATAAAGCAGGAGAAATATTTCTCTTTAGGTTTTGTCCATGTTTCATCTGTTACAAGATGAATTACAGAGCCATATTAAAACAGAGAGAGGGCTTCAGCAAAAAGTCCACAGTCAAACCAATTAGTAGCAGGGGAAAGACGTTTAAAGTTGTCTTTACAAACATGTAATAAAGTAACACTTGTATTAGGCAACACATTGTTTGAACATTAGTCAGTCTGCTGTCTTGTTGCAAAAACTCCAGTAGGGAGAAAATACCAGTGGCTGTCAAAAACCATAGACTGTCTGGAAATGTTATTGATGAGTCAATCACAACAACCACGCCACTGGTGCAATACTGATGAAATGTAGTGTGCGACAGTTCAGCACTTTGAAGCTGAACTGTCGTTTCATTTATGAAGAATGAAAGCTGGCATTGGCAATGAAGTCTTTGATGGTATTTTCCATCCATCCATTTTCTTACACCTCGGTCCCTACAGGGGTGAGGAGGAGCTGGTGCCTGAGAGGCGGGTACACCCTGGACACATCGCCAGAGACAGACAGGACACACAATCATGCACACACACACACTCACACCGAGGGAGAATTTAAAGAGACCAATTAACGTGACGGTCATATTTTTGGACTGTGGGGGGGAAGCCGGAGTATCCGGAAAGAACCCACACAGGGAGAACATGCAAACTCCATGCGGAAAGGAGTCAAACCCACGACCTTCTTGCTGCAAAGCAAGTTCTACCAACTGCGCCACTGTGCAGCCCTTGATGGGATTTTTTTTTATCTGCAAATGCTTATCTTTAAAGACCCTTTTGTATCTGGAACAAAAAAAAACCCAACCTTATTGGCATATCCATTATGTCAATATATTACTGGCTTTAGAAAAAAAGAAAAACACCAAATAAGTTGAGAAATGACCCAGTTTCTCTCAGAGTAAACAGATGAATCACATTTTAACCAAGAAGGTGAACCATTCACCTCAGTAACAACCTTTATCCACAATGACAGCAGATACAAGGAGCTGTCAATTTCATTCAAATGATTTTAAAGTATTGGGATAAAAGCTTTTCTGCATATCAAAAACAGAAAAGTGTTCTGTTTAGATTGAGGTTGGTGCTAAAGCATGATTACGGATTTGACATCACAGCAGCCAAAATATGTATCCTCCATTTTGCCCCTCAGTCAGATTACAATGGGTCACCTATTTGTACACATTTCTACCACGTGCAGGAGCTGGAAGCAGCTCTGTGGTCTTTTGCATCTACACTTATAATAAAAGATGAGATCTGATTGAACAATAACAGCGGTTAAAAAACCCACCCGCTCTTTGTGTGCTGTTGGTGATTCAGTAAGATGCACCACAGAAGAAAAAAGATTCCTAGCCAGGGCCGCAACTAACCACTATTTTAATCAAATAAACCACTGATCACTTTGACAAATAACTTATAAATCAGACAAAAAAATTGGCACATCCTCAAGATATTTCATAAAACTACTTATGCCTTTTCTATACAATATTGGAAGTAGATTAAAAGATGCAAATAAATATTTTATTGCCTAAAATGCAATAACATAGCATTTCTTTGGTGAATTAAAAAAAAATACTCTTTGAGAAGTTTTGAGGAAAACATATTGGCATTAATGCGGATAAAAGTTTTGCCTTAATTACTACTCTGAATATGTTGTTTATTTATCAGCAAACTGCATCAGCAAGTCTATATACTCCAATCAACAATTAATCGATTCCTAAATTAGTTGACAATTATTTCAACAATCAAATAATGGCAATAAATCCTTCTAGCCCTTTTCCTGGCAAACGTCACGTAGTCAGAACGAGACCAGCGCCTGATTTTGAGAAAGCTCCTTTGCACTAGAGCGACGTGTTGAGCAGAAAGCATCATTTGAATTCATGCTCCATCTGCCTTTTCTGGGACTTTTTTGTTTAGGAACAGCAGCAGCAGAAACGGCGCATTTTTTTTTAACGCACAATTCGCAGGACGTTTCAGTGTTCTCCGTCGGACAATATGTGCATTGAGGAGAGCGTGAGAACAAAGGGCTGCGAGTGTCATGTGGAACTGACACAGCCTTGACGTTTCTAATGGCATTTAGAGCGGCTCGCTGCGCTCGCTCCACTGCAGGCTCAAGGATGTCCAGAGAGAAACAATGGAGCAATTACATAATACCTACGGAAAGGAAAGCGATCCCGTTATATAATAAGGGTATTATATAGTCGAGTCACATATGTTTTAATCCAACCGACTGGTTGATGCCGATTAGTTGATGCTTAGCATTGATGAAATCCTTGGCTAAGTTCCCAGGCTCAATGCTGCAAAAAATAAAATAAAATAAAATCTTCCAAAGAATTCACACTAAACTAGGTGCTATTGCATCGCCTGAATCAATTTGGTGATTTGGGAACTTTTCATAGATCGAGCATTAATAATTAATGTGAAAGTCACATCTTTTATGAAGCATCGGCACTAAAAACATTTCAATATTTTCCTCAACTTTACAACACTCAAGTCAAAAATATTTCAGATCCATGAACTGTTAGCGTAATTTAAAAACACTCAAACATTTTACCTTTTTCTTGCACTATACCCATAAAATTTAACTTTTTTTATTCAGATTTTGTGTCCGACCAACACAAAATAGTGAGCAGTTGTGAAGTGGGTTCAAAATGGCTATTTTAAAACCAAACGGCAAATATTTTGGGATAACCTCGCCTGTTGTAATTTCAGGTGTATGTTGCTGAAGTGTGTCACCACCAGATTTCTACATCTAGATCTTGTTGTGGACGAAGCAGCACATGACATGGAGGGCAGCGCTGATGATGCTAAAGCTCACAGAAAACAGATGAGAAGCGAAAAACAGAGAAAATTGGGAATTTATTACAACTAATATGGTCATTACTACATACACCAATAAGTCCCTGACCCTTTGCTGTTCCTTGGATAACGTTCGCTAACATTTAAACGTTTTTTAAGAGATCAGCTGAGAAATCGCAAATTTGCTTATTGTGAATTCAATTGTTTGCATTAGATTTTAATTATTGGATATCGAGTACAAATATGCATCACGCTTTGGTGATTTTTATTTAATAACTGGTTTTGAGATGCATGAACTTTCCTTTCATGTCACAGTTATGTGCTACAACTACAAAAAAATAATCCTAATGACATAGCTAAAATTGTGGTGGCAGCGACAAAGTTTAGAAAACTTGGGAGATACAAATACATTTGTGAAGCTGTGGCCTTGGACTGCTCCCCTGCGGGTGAGTCCGGATGGCGGAGGGCTCCGTTAATGTGGCATTTCTGTGGATGAATGATCAAATGAAGCAATATCACGTAAGGATATTTCCGGAACGGAAACAACGGAGGCTAAAAGCAGAAAAGTGTTCACCTATCTAAAATATTAAAGGTTGAATCTTGACCACAGAGCTCGCTTGCCTCACTCACTGGCAGAGCCATAACGCATGAATAACACAGAAACCACTCAGGATTTTATATGAAATTTCTCTAACCTCGTCTGCTTGCGAAAACCTTTTTTGAGAAAGGCTTTCAGACATTAAAATGCATCTGAGCAATATAAACACGGCATTAATAATTAAAGGATTTTAAAAAACTAAAAGGTTTATCAGAATCTCCAACCAAATCCAGCCAAAATAGGATCAACTTTTAAAACCCAGGTGTGCTCGGGTGCTTTATTCAGATGAGGTTAAATCACCTGAAGATAAAGTTCAATTACCCCGACTTGATGAATCACTTGGTCTGATTTCAAAAAACAATAAATAAAAATTAATGGCACAATCAAAGAAAAATGCACCGAGATACGGTCTCAAGCAATGAGTGTAAATGATCTGCTTTTAGTTTTTAATCAATCTGCTAAAATACTTAAAAGTTTTGTTCACTTCACCCATCTTTGAACTGCCTCTAGTCAATTTCAAATCATCATTCGAGTTGATCAGACTTGATTTCAGATGTGAACTTTCACAAATTCAGCAGGCATTGCGAAACCACTGGAGGCACGGAGATGATCTGAAGCGGACTGATCAAGAGAACGGTGCACGAAATGTGTTTGACATCTGCTGTTCTCAAGGATGAAACACATCTGTGAGCTATGACAGAGGGACAAAACAACATGCCTCTATTATTTAAAACAAACAAACAAACAAACAAAAACTTCAGACCCAAGATGGTTCTGGCAGCTGGGTACCAATCACTTCATGATGTCAAAATAATAAAAATTTAGTTGTCATGGTGGCTTCAGAGCGGCCGGTTCAGTGTTCAGGTGCACTTCAAACGTCACAACACGGTGACCCTGTAGAGTTTTTATATTAAATAAGTATATATTTTATTGCCATACAATGCCATTTTATAGCATAATCAAGTTACTATGTTACCTTCAGTTGTTAAATGCTGTGTGCATCAAACATGACTTAAAAAAAAAAGAAATTTATTGCCTTGAAATTGGGCCTCTGTCTCTTTAAGAAGCTTCTGACATTCTGCCTTTAGCAGATCGTCAGAACTATGCTTCTCATTATGCCATTAACAGGAGTTCTGCACTGACAAGTAGCTCGTATGATGAGCGACTTCCAGGTGTTTTCTAATTGCTGCTGCTGCCGCTAGTCTGGAGGAGCTGATTGGGGGAATTACAGGGGAAGGTTGCGTCTATTTTACATAAAACTCCCCCTTTAAATCCTTTAGCAGGCTTTAAAGGATTAGCCTGCTAACATATAATCTTTAGCACAGATTATATGCTAGAGACGGGCGATACAAATGTTTTATCATATAGCAAGCAGCAAAAAAAAAAAAGAAAAGTCTGCAATAAGGATTATCTATCTTAACTGTGCTCACAAACATCCAAAACTGGGATTACCACTGGTCTGTTTGACTCATGTCTAACTTCTTCTTGCTCTGCTACAAAATATGACTGTAGACTATTATTGTGTATTGTTTAGAAGGACTATTAGGCTTACAGTGTTTTTGATAAGTACATTTTGTTTATATAGTAATGTGTGTGAGGCTCTATCTGCAAGCTGTAACAGGTCCACAGTTAAAAAGAAATGTTTAACTGCATCACAAAAGCTCCTTCAAAATATCTACAAAATATGACGTTCATTAGGCCCATCCCTAGTCTCCTCTGTAGCCTATCCTTGAACCACAAAGTTGGAAAATGCTGATATAAGTTCACCTTTACAAAGCTGAGACAAACAAAGGGAGAAAAGAAACACTATAAAATAAAATGTATTTAAAAAAGGTGTGATCTCCCGGATGCATAGATCAACCCAAATGTGTATATTGTTAACTTTGGGTATCTGGAAACATCAGACAACAATAACGTTTGAGTGATCGCTTTCAGCTGGATCTTTGAAAGACAATCCTGATTCTGTTGGGACAAAAACAAAAAACAAAGGAAAAAAAAAACAAAGTGGCGAGAACTTACCATTATCGTTATTGTCTTCGATTTTGGTTGTGGTAGTTGTGGAGGTTGTGGTAGTAGTGCCGCTTGTGATGCTTGTGGTGCTTGTGATGCTTGTGGTGGGTGAGTTTATTGTCAATGTTGAGTTGTCAATAGACCCAGTCGAGGTCTCATCCAACTCATTCGCTGCTGAAGCATCAGTAGGAACTGCTGTCGGTGATTCTCTGGACGAATCGTTGTTTTCAGGTGTTTTTGTTGAGCTGCTTCCTTCGTTTACTGGTGCATTTGTTGCTGATTGTTTGACTGTGGTGGGTCCTGGGATGGTTGTTGCATCCGAGTTGGACTGTTTAGTTGTGGGAGCCGGTGAGGCAGGAGCATCTGAAAGCGCATGAAACAAAACAAAAAGTGTGTAAGTGTGCGCCATCAAACACCATGTAAATGTGCTTTTGGTGGATGGCGCTCATACCTGTGATGCTTTGTGGATCCTGGGCTGTGGCCCCGAGGGCCACAACAAGGAGCAGGAGCAGGGGACACACACCCATTCTGCCCTGCGGAGAGGGCACACAAAAGAGACACGAGTCGATCAATAAAAACTACATTGAAAACAAAGATGCAATGAGGAATCAGGTGGTGACAGAAATCAGGCAGTTTGATTATGTCTGACTGTCAAAAACTAGTAAAATCTCATCATGCTTAATAATTAGCAGCTTGCACAAACTTTCTCTTAATTTGTTAAAGTATTTAGAAGTGGTTAAAGAGAAAGGGAAGCTAAATTTTCTACAGAGGAATGCAAGCTGTTCAAACACGCCAGATAATAGGAACGCTGCTACCTACAAAAGAACAAAAAGTTGTTCTTTTTAATGTTTTTGAGATTTCAACCTGGAATATGCCTGATTTGGAAATGATGGCAGCCTTTGGGAAATCTCAGACTTCAGACAATTACCTGCATTCTCTGGGAACATACACAGAGTGGCAATATTTTCTACAAACAAAACACTTTCCCCAATAAATGTTAACATTTTTTTTCTACTACAAATTTGCAGCTCAAAACTTAGCACTTTGAAATACAAATTATGCCACAGAAGTGCAACATATCGGCATTAACAAAGGTATAAATCTGATCAGTAAACTGGGCTGATATTATTAACCAATGCTTGTTTCCATCTTGTTGCTGTTTGTTTATGTGTTTGGGAAAACTTGGACCTTTTAAAGACTTTTATTATTGAGATCTTTTTGACAGTAATTATGACAGAAAACTGATTATTACGGGTGGCTTCATTAATTGCTTTAACTATGTGCAATTAATTTTTACTGTTTACTGCTACAAACGTCGATCATGCAGCTGTTTGTTTTTAAATATTAGTAAAAGCTTAAATTTTACAAAAAACAAAGAAAATATTTGAACAGTGACTGCAAATGGATTAAAACCAAAACAAAATTTTGATGACAAAATATTTTTCACAAGGAAATATTTCATATCTGACATATAAACCTAAAGAAAGCTAATTTTAAGAGGAAAGAAAGAAAAAAAACCCATATGAGATCAAAGGGTCAGTTTTGGTTTACCTGAGGAAGCGAAGTTGGCATCAGTCACTCATTCGCACAACTTGGTCCTGGAAACCAACAGAAACAATAAAACGCATAAGCTTCTTTTTGTTGCTTTTTTTGTTTGTTTGTCACGGTGAAAATCTACAGCTTTGATTCCACATTAGCAACAGCTTGGCAAGAAAGTTCCCTTCACCAAGAACTGACATAATATCTATAAACAACATCGTTGCGATCTTAATTCCTGCTCTTGTTTCAGCATTACTCCATTAATATTTACCCATTGCTGAGTTTTATTTGCCCCCAGCAAAACCAGAATTAGTGTCACCCTAGGATTCCTTCAGTAACAGAGGATCTATTCAACCATTCAACGCTCATATGCGGCTCGGCTCGCGGGAGACAAAGAGACTTGAACAGTTTAGGAAACTGTCAAGTCTTTTTTTTTTTTTTTTATCCCAGAGGCTAACAGCATTGCAATAATCCCTGATCTAATCGGTCTTGACCCTGGAATAATTCAGCCTGCCCGCCGTTGCTTACAGTGATACTTAAAAACAGCTTTTTCGACGCTGAGCTGAGCCAAACACTGCAGGGCTGCCACACACAAACAAACCAACGCTTTACATCCAGGATTATGGCATCAGTGGGCAGAGGATGAACTGGGCGCTAAAAGCGCCAACGCTGCCAGAATCTGAGGCTCTGCCGTTTGGGTTCATTCATGGCGGTGCTTACACTTTTGTTTTTTTCCCCCCTCTGTTTGGAGCTACCAATTGGGCCTGCTGAGCAAGTTATGTGGTCAATGAGGATGCTATTAACCTACAAATCCAATTCTCCATCACTAACCCATGCCTCCACTTAGCTGACAACTGTCTGCATCCAGAAAACAATTCAAGCCCTCATGCATTTGAAACTGTGGATTAGGGATTCAAGATTCGAGGGATTCAAGCAGATCTTACTTCTTAATGTGAAACATTTTTAAGGAGGCCTTCTTACATAAACAATAGGAAAAAAATTAGTACGTTTTTCGGGCATTCCAGTTTTATTTTGGGTGATTACACTAATTTGCTTTGCACAAAGAAACCAAATTAGTTCACAAAAAAACAACTCAAACATTCACAGTTATGACATGTTGTTTTCATAGTATTTTCATTTTAAAGATTACTAACCATAAGAACTTTAATAGAGTAACCACGGAAACCAGTTTCAACCACCTTCTGCAGATGTATTTAAGGCGCCAAATAAATGTGGCAACAGGGGTGCATTTCCTAACTGAGGGTTTTCTATCCTCCACTGAATACATGTCCGCAAATTAAAAAATGTATTTTTCCTAAATCTTTAGTTTGAGTTTATGCTTCTGCAATAAAATATTAATTATAGCCTTTAAACATCTATAAATCTGTAGGACACCGTAGATCTTGTATTGAAAAAAACTTGTTCCATTAGTGATATTTAATTGAGAATGTGGTTTTTTTTCATCATTGTACATGTATCCCAAATGTTAGTCTGACTATTATAAGTTAAAGTAGAGTTAGCAAAACTGGTTGGATACTTCATCAGCATGTCCACTGAACTTGGTCTTACAAAATGAACATGAATGAATACCACTGAATACACCATTTTCTAACTAAACAAAAGCATTTATAAGAATAAAAAGAAGCCATGTAGAGGGGTTTTCTAAAGCTCAACCCTTATTTACTACCCGTCTCTACAAACTGACCTCTCATCAAATTAGTATTATAGAGCGTCAGGATGAACTCAATCTCTCAGATGGGTGTTGTCACCAGCAAGCTTGTTTTCAGTCACCTTTTCATAAGGGACCATGACTCATTGTTTCTGGTGTGCAATGCGCTGAGGCTGAGAGATGCGTTGGTGTTACAAGGTATGAGCCAATCCTGTTGCTAACTCCTATATCCCAGATGCTGCTCGGACCCGGGAGGGTCTCTGTTTTTTGTTTTTTTTTTGTTTCGCCCTCCCATCTAGAAGCTTGCGTAGCGACAAGAGCGTCTCTCCCCAGAGATGAATCTTAATGTGTTGTGGTCTCTTTAGAAGATGTCATATTCCAGTCTGTGTGAGCGTAAATGCAGACAATCTTTTTTCAGCCGTCTTATACGTTGATGGAGGACATCATTTATTTATTAGGGATTGGGGAAGTGCTTCTATCTGGGACACTTTTAGGTTCTGGTGCACTCTTGGTGTTTGTGCAATTCACACCGAGGGTGGACGGTAACTAAAAGCATTGATTAAATGGATGTTTGTATACTTATCCACTGAGTTACACTTTTTAATCCATAGTTAATGCGTAACTAATGGTACCAGAGACAACAACATTTTAGAATAACAGAACTGTCTGCATTTATTTAACTACATGCAACTTCCCAGAGCTCTGTCCTTGATTTATTATTGTTTCAAAGCATTTTGCCCAGCCAACAACTAAGTCACTACAGGGGATTTATCCGCTGTTACCGATGTAAAAATAATGCAGACTTCTGTAGCAGATTTCATGTGTAGCACTTTGCATAGGCAGCAAAGAGGATTGAAAGAGGTTTTGCGGTCCGACCTACTAATTCTGATTTTGACCGATTTAGATTTTCAATTCCCAAAGGATACATAATGCAAAAGAGATACTACTGGAGTTTTTTTTTTTTTTTTTTTTTTTTACAGAGGCAGCTTGCTGTATTCAGCATATGCAGCAAGGATTTACAAAATTATCATGCACTAAATGATATACCTTATTAAGCTACAAACGTTCATGGCTTTAATGGGTAAGAAAGAAAAAAACTGATTTTTTAAGTCTGTTGAAGTGAAATGGGAAGGTGTATTCAATCAAATATTTTAGAGCCATTGCCTGAGGTTCTACTTCTTAAGCATTTTTAAGTATTAACATTTAATTCCTGCTAATTCCACCAGAACTGCTGAAAAAAAGTTTTTGTCATTTCTGCACCAATTTTTAAAATTCAGTTTTTGCATCTTTCCGTCTTGCTGTGAAAACGTTTCATTTAAAAAGAGAAAAAGCCACATATGACTGAGTCCAGCTCTGAGCGTCATAAACTGGAATGAGACGCGCATTCAGAGATATCAGCTGGAGCTGGCTGATTTTATGGTCGACCGGCTCCGATCGGTGACCGGACGCTCATAAATTACAAATCCAATCTTGTTTCCCGATCACTGAGCACATAAGTGCTAACAAGCAATGCTGACAATAACACAAGTTTGTGTGCTTTGGGGCAGGATTTGCTTGGGCAGAAGAAATAATTTGTCACTTTCAGCATTAGTGAGAGGTTGTAGGGAAGAGGAGGAAGGAAAAAGCTGTGCCACTTTTAAACACGATGAATGTGTTTCACCAAACAGTTACATTATTTTAACCTTTTGGGTCAAATTCTGTTAGACGATGCTTGACAATTAAATATATATATGCATATATCCCAGTGAGGGTGATGGACGTTTGTGTTTTGACAATTTGTTTTTACAATTTTTTTTTTTTTTTGAGATCTTCTATCACCAAAATGTTGAGTTTCACTTTAACAGTTAGCTACGCCAAGCTAAATGTCTGAGGTTTGATCAAAACACTGACTCACAGCGTTCTCATGACTGGCGCCTGCGGTGAGGTCAGCCACATTAAGAAGTAATTATTTGCTGCTCACCAGAAGTTAAACTGCTTTAAAATTTGAAACGGGTTACATTTTTTAATTCTTTATTAAGTTATTTTAAACAAGCATGTGTTAAACTTTGCTTGGAAAAGACACAATCATTCCCAGGGGTGTACTAATTCTCAACCATGACAGTATAAAAAGGAAATACTTATTTTTAAATAATCTTAAAGAAAACTATATGCCCGGGTATGTTGCATTTTGTCGAGCTATAAAATATAGTTCCATCTTCCAACCTATATGATTTTACAGCAGCTGTGAATTCATAAAAATGTCAAGAGAGTGATAGTTTTAAGAAATTTACATTTACAACAAAGAAAGTGCACATTTGTTTTGTGGTCTCCGGTTGGAGGAGTTTCCGAAAGTATAAAAAAAAGTCAAACTAATCTGAAAGTCAACTGATTCCGGACACTAGCAGAGTGATTTATGTAATGCTGTTTTCTTCCATCTCTGCCATCAGCATTATTAATTTTGGACATCTGCTAAAGGGAGTGCCATTCATCAAACCCTTTTGTCTGCAAAAATAAAAAAAATATTGTTTGCAATTTAAAATGCAGAGATGCTTCCTTGTCTAATTTTTTTGCTTACTTCAGTTACGATTTTTCTTTAGTTTCATAGCAACACGAAGTAAAACGATTGAAAGTCTTTTCAGCTCATTTTAAATGTTTTCTCAGTTGTAAGAAGTAGACGTTCATAGGCTCATTTTGTATTGTGAAATGGAGTTAAATGCCCCAAAACGAATTTAGTGAATCGGAGAATGAGTGTAAAATGCTTGACTTCTTCCTGAAAAGAAATTCCTGTCAGTCAGAAAACATGTGAGCTTTGAATTTCTTTTATCTTGCTATGTCCAGATCAACCATTTAAATCAAAACTCGTTCCAAAATGGTCGGGAAATTATAAAGCGCAAAATTACTCATGTCCGTGTTTCTGTAATCCTACAATTGCTCCTATGGGGATCAGAAAATATGCATTAATCATAAATTCTCAAGAAGAATGCATGTTTTTTGCATATTATGATCCATGTGAGATTAACACAGTTGATGTTCCAATCTTCTAAAAGTAGTGGAAATCTTAGATTTTCTGTATCATGGCAATTTCATTTACACCACAGAGAAGAGGTTCACGCTGCTGCGGGGGTTTTGTGCTCAATGAGCTCCGCCGGCTAATGAAAATCCTCCTGTGTGATTGTGCTCTTTGCGCAATCACACAGTTGTGAAAGGGCCTGGCTCTTCCCTTCCCATTTCATTCACGCAGTAAAAGGAACACTTTAAGGACGAATATAAAGGAAGTCCAATTACATCTCCATGACAACATAAAGGCGAGGACATCGGGTTAAGTGCAAGAGGCTTTTTGATATGGCGACTAAACTCAAAATTTGATGGTTTTGGTTACTGTGGATTTATTTGTGACCTCAAATCCCACTGTGACAAAATCTTCAATGCAGTAAATAACTTAAGTACGTGAAATTTAATTCAAATTGATATTTGAAGGGATTAGAACGCTAAAGTGTTCTACGGATCCCTGGAGACAAAACGTTTTGTTGCTTACGATTACATTTGGTCATGTTTTAAACTACATTCAACAGAAAGAGAAAAATACAGCCCAACACTACAATTCTTTTTCCCAATCACAGCAAACCATGCACTACCAGACTTCAGAAACAACACTCTTCAGTATAGATGTTGTCACAAAGGGAAGCTGATTTTTTTGTCACTCTACCCATTTTATCATAGTTAAGTTCAGGGCTAAAAAAAAGAAGAAGAAAAAAAAGTAAAATCAAGTTCAAACATGAAAAAAGCTAAACGTTTGAACAGGCTCAGAGAAAAATATCGTAGACAGAAAACCAATGTGATTGTTACCCCTGCTCATAAAATGACCAACTTTTCACTGCTTACAGCAGGAAGATCAGAAAATAGTGTTTAAGACAATCCTCATATCTTCATATTGCATCGTTTCAAACAGAAATCAGACACAGGTCGAAGTCGAAGCTTTACAAAAAACCCTTGAATTGAAAATTGAAGGGTTTTTGATCCACATTAAGATCACTTGGAAGACAAAGTACAATGTACTGAAAGTCCTCAGGAGACAGGAGATGGAGGCTGGACTGACTCCATCGCCTCACCGAAATGACACAAGCAGTTCTTATCAAAGGGTCTTACCATTCATGCAGAGAAATATTTCCTCTGGCTTTCTTACAAGGCATCCTGCTCCGCTCGCTGCTGCAGCGCTGGATAATGCCTGTCTGTCTGTCTCCATTCATGGCATATTAATACTGTTTCTATGTCTTCACTGAGAGAGGAGGGGGGCTCTAAAGCAACAGGATCGCTGTGAATGCTTCTCTTCACGGGAGACCGAAGTATGCCTAACTCAGGCCTGAGAGGAGTCCTGCTCCGAAACAGACCACAGATTATATGTCCCTGGTGCCACATACAACAGCCACAATCCTCTGGACTTCCCTTTCTGAGGGATACTACTCCCTGCTGGTGCGGTTTGTGTTCCCGCTGACTTCATTCACGAGCTGGCGGAGTTGATAAAAAAGATGACGAAAAGCGTGGGGTTGCTGTTCCGGCTAATTACAAGGGCGAGAGTGACCGCGCTGTTTCTTATTAAGCCTGTGATGATGATTCTGGCCCATCAGGCTGAATGAATGGATCAAGAAAACTCACTTGTTTTAATGAGCGAGACTGGTGAGTCATTGAAGCTCTGCTCCGCGTCTGCTGCTTTGTGGGGTTTCTCACAGGAGATGCCAGGGGCCTCTCAAGCTTTCCCACATTGGACACAGAGAGGATCTGAAGGCGCAAACCCATGGCCTCCCCACAAAAGCCACTGTGACCTTCAACTGGGTTTCCAAGCCAAAACGATGGCTCCCGGGCCACAATGAAACTTGATTCACAATCACCTCTGCCCTTTGAAACTCAAGCACCAGAACTGATTTCTAGACGCGGCTAAAACCGGATGTCAGATCTCATTTTACTTCATTCAATGAACAAAATGTGCAGGTTCAGAAACACGCGGCTCTCCGAATGCAACATGGCAACTTTAGGTGCCTCTATTGTCCTGGCTTCTCTTCTGTTCAGAATCTTTATATGAACTCAAATCTGTTCTTTAAATGTACATTGTTACTTTAAAAATAGCTAGAGACGTAGAGATCTGATGGCTGATTTTGTAAAGCTTTGACCTTCTGATGAGGTTTTGAATTCCTCTGTCAGAAATGGAAATGACAAAATACTTTTTTCTACTTTCTGGATAAGCTGAAAATTTGGTCTCAGAAAATGAAATATTTAGAGCGAAATAAAACTCCTCCCCGACTCAGTATGTCTGCGTCTCTGAAAATCGATAAATACAGTAAAACCCTTTATGTTATGGAAGTTTTCTATATGAATGTCAAGACAAACTATGCATCACTTTTTTCTCGTTTTTCTCTTTGTGCACACCATAAAACATAATAAAAGTCCTTCATATCAACAGAAAATCATTTTTTCTACAGGACCCATTAAAAATAGAAATAATAACTGCTCAGGTTCTGATTTAAAGTGATCTTTTATCTTAATTAGATGGGACTCTTACAAAGCCTGTCAAAGGACCGGAGGCGGTTTCACTCTATGTGATGTGAAAGCAAAAGTCATCACATCCTCACTGTTAAACAGGATTTTCATATTTCACAACGAACATGAAAGCATGCCAGAGTTCACATTTTACGCAATCGTTAGCATTTTATGCTAATGCTAAGGACGATTAGTGTGCTTAGCATTGGTAGCATTTCTAACAGCTGTTCCTGTGTAGCGTCAGAGTTAGCCTAAGCTAACAGAAAACAACAGAAATCTCTGCAGAAGAACCATGTCACATATTTTCTATTTGATTTGATAGGACTTGTTGATAATTTGACTTCCGGCATACTGCATGATTAACCTGCATTTCCGGTTAATCATGCGTGAGTCAGATCGTGACACAGACAGAAAACTGTGGGAGCCAATAGAGTGTCACTTTCACTGTTTACGAGACTGAAAAACTCTGCCTGGTTTCACACTGCAGAACCTCAAGCTTGGTTTTGTTTTTGGCCGAGATCCGATTTTCTTTGTGTGGATGTTTCCATTTTGATTTTAATGCGAACACCACCGGACTCCTGCTGTAATTAGCTTGTACTTAGCATTGTTCAAAACGATTAAATAGAGAAGCAGTCCCAATGTCTGCCAGGCTTGTTTTGTCCACTGTTTGCACTTGATTATGCGGCTTCCTGCCTCCTCCAGTGTATAGTGTGTGACTTTTCTGTCACACAAAGTGACAGAAAAGTCTGATGAAATGGGTCACACGTGGCCTAGAAAGCCAGATTTGGGACACTTTTGCCTGCAGACTGACTGTAGCCGAAATTCATTAGAATTTTGAGTTTCATTGGTTCTCATTTACTAAAACCTCTTTTCGGTTTTACTGAAACCAAAGAGAGGTTTTACTAAATGAGTTTTGTCCTGGACTCAATCATTTGCGTTGTATAGTCGCCAGGAAAGTCCTTTGGTCCGGCCCAAAAGCAAACTTTTTTTTTTTTTTACATTTGGTGCAGTTTGCTTTCACATTGTGAAGTGTTTTGCATGTGGACTATAATTTGTAAACGAAGCTGTGTGGGTAATGATCATTGCTCCCACTGGATAGAAATAATGGGGGCGGGACAGAGCACAGACACACAACAACAAACTTCGGGAGTCCTGCTTGCTGCGTTTATATTTTCTGCAAACTTTTGCTGTTAACAATATAACTGAAATATCACTTTGACTGTAGTTTTACAACGTTTTGAATGAACGCTGGTTTTGCAATGGAATAGTTCTAATTTCCAAATGGCGTCGGCAAAAGTGGCTGCAAGCTGCTGAATGAGACGAGAAGCTCTGCGTCCTCTGACCCGCAACATGCTGGCCACAGCATCGCTAAGTAGAAAACGACGAATAAGGGATGATTTTAGCACAATCACGACATGAATTAGTACCGTTAGCAACACTGAAAGGCTCATCAGCAGTGGACCGTGGGGTCCAAACAGACTCTGCTGTTTGGGGTCAAAAAAAAAAGACTCGAAACAACATTTTTTGTACTTGGTACGGAATGATGTCGCTCTGCGTTCACAAACCGTGCCAGAGTCTGTGTAGAAGCAGAGCGAGACCATCTCAAAAAGTGAGTCTTGGTCTGGTTGCACAAACGTGGAAACAAACTCTGCTCTCTTTATTAAAGCAGACCAAATGTGTTGCATATGGGTACACCAAAAGAAATTCTTGATATGCCCATCCCTATCAATAGCAGGGCTTCCTCCAGTGCATTATAAGCCTGGCGGGCCACCGGCTTTACTTGTGCCTCCACCAGGCTTAGCATTGCTTATTTTTTTTAAGTCTGTTTAAATGTTTGCATTTTTAAGGACTTACAGCTGGTGTTCAGATATTATTGTTCCAAACTTTCAGCAACACATAATTATCAAATGATATTTTCAAATTTCCGGTCAACTTTAAACATTTTTAAATCAAAAACAGGGCGAGCCGCTGGATGAATGACTGCCCTAGCACCCAACCACTGGGCTTCACGCAAGTTTTCTAGGGGAAAACTTGAATAGATAACAGTTTAATGTAAGTTCATTTCACCGTCTATTGCTACACACAGTGGTAATGGTATAGTTTTACTATTATTAAAGTTCATACTGTCTTCAACATTGATTTCTCTGCAGCAATACAAATACAAAAAAAAAAAAGGTGGAGTAAAACTGCTGTTTTAAGTTGTCTAGAGCAGACTCCAAAAGTTATCGCAGCCCCTGTGACTCACTGCGTCAGAACTGTACATTTAAAAACAATGCCTCATGCTCAATGAAGCTCTCATTCATAATTTGGAACCGATTCCTGGCATTGTTCTCCCGTGTAAGATGTTTTTTTTTTTTTAAAGGAATCAAAAGCTGACTCAGTAAAAGGCCTGAATAACTTGTTGCTGTCTAATCACTGCTGCCCTTTTGCAACTTAAAACATGTCACTTAAAATCCTAATTAGGAGCTGAAGATCTCATTAAGAAAAAGGAAGAAAATCTGGAAGAAAAACGTTTTGCTGCAGGTTCAGAACAGACAAAAACAAGTACTTGTTAAGAACTAAGAGCAGTGAGCAAACATTTTAATTAACAGTTAAACAGGGATCAAAAGAAGCTAATAAAACTTGGGCTTGCTGTAGTAATTCAGCAAGCCTGGGTTTTGTATAAAATGCGAAAAATCACCCAAAAGTGACAGTGATTATGTCATACGTGAACATCCCACTGCATACGTCCCCTCCTTTTCCTCAGGAAGATAAGGAAAACTAATCAAAAAGACAAGCATCAGAAGCTCAACTTTTAAAAAAAAAAAAAAAAAACATATCTTGACAGCGTTTCATAAACCAGTGTCTTCCAGTTAGACTTAAAACACAGAAAGTTTCATTACAGTAAATGCTTATTGGATCATTTTTTTTAGAAGACAACTCTCACGCCATAGGGAAATATAAATATTCTCCAACTATGGCTCTCAAAAATGATTGAAATCTAGTGAAGTCTGGCACCAACTGTGAACTGCTCGGGTTAAGAGGTGAGGAGTAACGCAACTAATTCTCCTTTACCGTCAACATATGGTAAAAGTCAATCAGCGCTGCTCTAAACGAACCCCTGATGGGAAGGAAGAAGGACGAAAACCAGATTTTCATACTTTTACTATGTTACAAGAAACTCCTGGCAAATCAAAAGTATGAAGATTTGCTTAATCGTTTGAAGGAACAACATGAGAACCAGCGCAGACGGAGCAAAGCTGAATCGTCCTGGATAAATTCCTTCGTGCCTGTGTATAAAGCAGAGTTGCAGTGCTGCTTCATACTAAAATACCTGTTGGCCTATTGGTGGAAACAAAAACATGCCTCCGGCCCCACCCAAAGAGCCAGCCCATAATATTGTGCCACAAACCTGAAATTGTGACATTTCACAACACCGAAGTAATCTACGAACTGAAATCTCCCACAGAAATCCCACGAGGCAGTTTTTTAGGTTTTTTTCCGAGCTGCACTTCTTATTTTTAGAAACTAGGACGATTGTAAAGTGTGATGCGGGTATCAGTCAGTCCTCCACTGAAAGGCTTTCAGCTTCCCAAGTCAGAAATAACTCAGGTTTCCTTAAAATAGCCGAGCAGATGATGACAGCCCTGTTTCCCTGTGTCATACGGGCAAGGCGCACTTCTCTCCCTTCTGCAATTTAGCGCTGATGACAAGGTGCTGCGTGACAAAGCGGACGTGGCGCAACAGCTTCTGTGGAAAAGCGGCGAACGTGTTCGGGCCTGACGACCAGAGGTCAAGCTACGGGTCAGGAGGGTGTGCGGCTGAGAGTTTTGCGACTGGACGACTCAAAGACGACACGACCTCCGTGAAGCTGCTGCGGACAAGCAGGCAGAGCGAGGGATCGCATAAATGAGCTGCAGTGCGTTGAACCGAACCAGATGTTGGGGGTTTGCGATCCGGGCGGCAAATATGACAAGTCAGGGATTCCTCCTGGCGTCGATGCAACGATTCTGCTGGGAACTTCCGCACCATCGGCTTGAACCTTTAGACATCGTTTTTACATCTACTTGAATTTATTTCATTGAGACGTTATGAATAAACGTTATGAAAAAATAAAAGCAGAAAAGGAGAGCGTATTTTACAGTTAACGTGTAAGGGAAATAAGACCATTTTACACAAATAAAAATCTGACAAAACATGCCATTCATTTGTAATCAGACTCCTAGGGGAATACTTTGTAGAACCACTTGTTTTTTGCAAATCCAGCTACATGTCCCTCAAAATACGTCTGCACAAGCGTTTCACTGCTACACAGCGAGATTCTTATCCCGTCCTGCCGAGAGATTCTTCAGCAAGGTCTGGACTTTGACTGAACCTTTCAAACCCTTGAACATTTTGTGATCCAAGCCGTTTAATTGGAGCTCCGGCTGTACATTTAGGATCCTTTTCCTCACTGTAAGCCGAAACTCCATTCCTCCCTCAAATGTTTTGCATCGTCAAACCGACTTTCTTCCAAGACAGCCCGGTTTCGCCGTAACTTCTGAAGGAAAGCATGGAGACAGCATGATGCTGATGCTGCCACCACCATGTCTACCACGAAGACGGCCTCATCAGAGCGCAGAGTTCATGTTAGTGTTCTGCAAGACCAGAGCACACCCTTTGACGTGCTTGTTGTACTTGGCTTGTTGAAAACTGCAAGCAAACGTTCTCGCCGATAGATGCGCCGTCGTCTCCCAGCTGTTTCTTCGGTTTCCGTGGATGGGCTGGCGTAGCTGGGTTTGCAGTCGCAACTTAAGGTTTCCTTAAAGCCCTGCACAACTTTCCCCTTGCTCTAAACCTCCGAGGCCTTCACCGAACAGCTGGATTTTATTTAGCTGAACACAGATGCGCAGCATGCATTCATTTTCTTTATATTGGTCTACCACGTAAAATCCACAGTAAATACAGAGACGGTGTAACAAAATCGTGGAAATGTTCAAGGGGCGTGAATACTTTTGCTAGGAAAAAGTTTGACTTGCCATTACTGGTGACAGTTTTTTGTTTTTGTTTTTTGTTTTTTCTCCCCCTTTTCCTTCTCCCCCATAATCTCCTACTCGCAGCTTCTGCAAACCGAAAGCAAAGTAATTCATAAAAATAAAGCTGATATGATTTGCTCGGTTACACCCAGTGCTCTGACAGAGAGGAGGGTATTAATCATTACTAAAACTTTTGGGAGAGGCTGTAAGAAGGGGGGTGGGGGGGAGTTGAGCGTTTCAGCCAGCATCGGAAGAAGCGGCAGTGATTTGATGGGGAACACATTTGAATGTTAGTGACGACCTAACCCCACGAAGACGACCCACACAGCTCCTCCACCCACGGACCCCCAGCTACGCTTCCCTCCCACCCCCCCCACCCCCCATTTTGAAATGTGTAATAACAAAGCATTGATCAATACGGCGGACTTTCCAGTGAGCTAGTCCAGAGACCCCCCCACCTCACCCCCTCCTCTTTGTTCCCGTGCCACCGCAACCGCATCCGTGTTGGCACAACAACCCCACTTCTTTTCCTACATGGCTTGTCGCACTCAAGAGTTAAGCCCCCCCCCCCTTTCTGAGAGCCCCCTCTGCTCAAAAAAAAAAAAAAAAAAAAGAAAGAAAGAAAATCCCTCCCTGCCTCCGAGCTACTTCTGAAATGTTCATGGTTTACAACCATTAAACTCAAGCCCGCTTCTTGTCCACTTCCACTGACATATAAGGGGTTCTCTGTGAGCCCGAAAGGAGGAGGGGAAGGCGGGGGGCACAAAGTGCTTGTTTGTGGGTGATACAGTGTTACAGCGAGAGGAAACATGCTCGTACACAGCGACATTGTAACAAGTGGGGGATTCGGCTTTTTTTTTTTTTTTTTTTTGCGCAACGAAAACAAGTTAACTCACCACAAGTCCTGCGGCGCACAGATGGGAACCCGTACCTGGAGAAAAGATGGCCAGAAGCGAGAGAGGGGAGGGGGGTGTGGGGTGAGGAGGGGAGGGGGGGATTTTATCCGCTCCTTCTCTTTCCACGTTTTTCCAACCCGGCCCCTGCCTCCACACCCCGGGAACAGAGAGGAGTGTGAGCGGGGTTGGGGGTGGCAGGGGGGGAGGGAAGCGCAACCTGGGACACACTGCCAACACTTCGCAGTCTTGTTTTCCCTGCTAAATCCAGATAAAGATGGCTCCCCCTGGAAAGCACGCCAGTCCTCCAGTATCTGCTGTCCGCTCGGAGGTTCCTTTGTTTGCCTCCTCGGATGGTAAAACCCCCACAGTTTATCCGCTGTATCCGGGCGCGTCGGTCGACTATTCTAGTCCGCCATGTTGTGTGTCTGTCTGCATAGGAAGAATGGGAAGGAGAGCAGAAAAATATTCCCAGGCCAGGCCCCGACTCCTCTCCAATCTGTTTCTCCATACCAGGCAGCGCCCCCTGCTGGTAGAGCTTCACTTTGGACGCAGCACACTGCAGCGCTCAGCAGGGGGATGTCCCAGAATATTTATTGCACATCTAGCAATATTTTTTTCCTGATACCAATAATTATATATATATATATGTATATATAGCTTGAAATTAATCGCATACTCTGTATACTGCCGCTTCTTCCGATGCTGGCTCTGTATACTCAGGAGAAATAAACAGGTTTATTTCTCCTGTTTATGAAATATATGAGCTGTATGTCGGCTGCATACTTTTGCCACAGCTTTTGGTGGAGGCAGTATGATGATGTGGGGGCAGCATCTCCCACAATGGAACGACAAGGCGCCATCACCTGAGCAATAAATCGACCGGATTGGGAAAGTGAGGGCAGCGATTTGATAAAGAAATAGCCCTTCTGATCTACTCAATCAAATGAGACAAAAATTGTATCACATGTGCTTTATTTTAATTAAAATAATTAAAATGCACACTTTTGCAACCCAGAAGTCATGTTTTTTTTTTTTTCATTTTACAGTAAAATGTTCAACATATATGACACAATAAAAATAATTAGTTATGATCTTATGTCTTTATCTCAAAAGCCTATAATTGCATCAAGGATGTTACATTTGCCCAGTATATCATTATTTTGTATTAGGATATTGGAGTTGATAACATTTGCTTAGGAATGTTCTTTCCCTCATCCCCCTCAAACTTTTACCTTCAATAACATAAAAAGTATACATAAATGTAGCTGAATAGTTCATACGACAGGATTTTGAATAGAATGTGTTTGAGAGCCAGCGTTGTTCTGCTTTAATGCTTTAGATGAATGAATACTTGCTCAAGCGTAAGTAATGTTGTCTAATAGTCTATGTGCTTTACTGAACCAAAACTATAGGAAAAAGAAAAAACATTCAATGCCTTAAAAATCCCTTTGTGTGAATCTATTTTGTATGCATCTTCTATAAAAGCTTTCGGGATTCAAATGTGAGTCATTTCCAGGCGATGAAACAGAGGAAGGTATATTTAAAGAAGATGTCTTTAAACGCTGATTATCTAAGTTGGGTTAGTCTTATTATTTGAGAAGGTAAAAGGGTTTAATGAACTTATTGAAGACATTCAGAAAACTGCGTGTTTGCAATGCAGTGCAGCATGAACCGCGTGAATCTCTCCAGCTCTTGTCGTCTGATAAAGCACTTCTGCAATCCCATCAGCCACAGTTCACATGTGACTAACACAGAGATTCTCATATGACTCCTACACGGCAGACTTTCCAGTTCCACCTGATCTGCATGTGTCAGGAAACAACGGGACAAGTAAGTTCTAGTTGCTCCTTGGAAACACGTGTGATGACCTTTTAACGCCACTGAATACTGCATCAGGTCTCCATTAAGAGTCGTGAGACCGCTTCACACTCTTGCTGTCACGTCTCATTTTTTATTCACATCTCGCCACAAATGAAGCGATAAGCTTAAACGCGACGTTAATAAATAATCGGATGTACGAATCCATCACGTTGTGACTGCTGCTTAGTGACCTGAAATGAAGCTATTAGGCAGAATTTTTGCAGGGTCGAGAAAGCAAAAGGTCGGCGAAGATGACATGTTCGTGACTGTCAATGTTTTGTCTTCAAAATGCCACTTTAAACAATGTTTTATGAACATATTGGTGCAGATTTTCTGTGCTTTGCAGTATATTGGCTGAGATACTGCACAGACCCTGACAGAAGGCAAAAAAACAAACAAACAAAAAAGAAAATGTGTTTGTGTGTCTCAGCAGTCGACAGATTTGCATTTACAAAGCTGAGACTGGCAGGTTGGCAATGACAGCCTGGGTGAATTCATCGCATGTCGCGTAGCCCCCCAGGTCTCCGGTGCGCACCTGTCGCAAACATAAGGACAGCGTGTTACCATGTGCGCAGCTGCCGCTGCACATGTCCACATTGCAGTGTCGCGGCCTGCATGTCGGAGAGCCTTTGATACAGTAACTGTACTCACAGAGCAAGCCGAGTCAGTAAATGTCGCAGTGAGGAAAATGTCCGCTCTTCCAATTTTTTTTTTTTTGGGGTAAGTTGGAAACTGTGATACAGAGCAATGCCTTTCAAGTGTTCCTGTTGGTTTAGAAAATTTGTGGTGTACATACATCTCCCTTCTCTGGGTTACTTTGCAACACATTTCTCGCAAGTCTTTTGTTTTTTTTTCTTCCTTCCACTTAACTTCCCGTTGACATAGCTTGAAGCAGCTGGCCATGAGTGGTTAACTGCTTTATCCAGGGACTTTTGTGACTTACCCTACACGTGGTTTCAATGACTCGGCTGTTTTACAGTGAAGTCAGCAGTTTCCCACGATTCTGTCGGCCTTGACAAAACATTTCTGCATTTAAAATCATTCTTATAGTGATACTTTGCCATCCAGAGGAACTGAATGTGGGGCTTTCTTCTGTTGCGAGCTGCAGACACCAAAAACAAGCTGACAGATATAAACTTGCCAAAACGAGAACGTGCATACGTTCATATATTATTCTGCGAGTTCTGTTTAGGAAAACAAAAACAACAACAAACAAAACATGGCCACTCAAGTGCTGATGGAGAAATGCCATATCTATTCCATATACTATTTCATTTCTGTTATATGTCAACATGTTGACAAGTCGAGGTTATGTATTCTTATAAGTTAGTTTTATGGAAGCAGTTAAACGTTAAAATATCACTTGCCAGAGAGGTGCCTTTTGTTCAGAGAACGATAAAATATAATCTCAAGGGAATCTTACATCAGGAGAATGCTGTCTCCTTGAGTCTTGACAGTAATTCAGTGCTTTTTCTTCAGCCTCTGGCGCTTTCACTGGGAAAAATTTACATTGTAGAAGAAATGTTGGAAGCACCAATAGCCTGAATAAAAATAGTGAATCAAGTCAGTTTCTGTGAACAGAGTGCATTACGAGTAATGCACTTTATGTAGACACACACACACACATATATATATATATATATATATATATATATATATATATATATATATATATATATATATATATATATGCACAATATATCTGTGTGTGTAACATATAATGATTATTATATATAATGTAATTATATTACATTATAAGTAATTAGATGATCTAGCAGCTTCATAAAAAATTTTGTGGCTCATAACAATTTTGAAATAACTTTCTGTAAACATGGATCTGTGCAGCAGAGGATCTAAAAAGATTCATTAGTTAGCAAAGTTAAAATGTAGCTCGTGACAACAGAAACAGAAACATGATGGAAGCATGGATTTTTGCATAAGGTGCATCTCCTGGACACCAATTAGAACTTTACTTATTTGTTGCTTTTTTACTAAGTTATGTGTTACTGACTGGAAGCTTTGGCCTTCTAAGCTACAATATCATGAATAAGCCTAAAGTGAAAAGTCTACAACAGCACAAACATGTCCCAGATGTTACCATGAATGTAGCGACATTTAAAGGCTTCCTACTCATTTTCTATTTCAAAGCTCTGATCTTTTTATATACCAAATTTCAGAATTGTTTAAAAACAGTTTTTGACACTATTTATAACATCTGAGTGCAAAACGTTTGAATAAAATGCTTGGATAACATAACATTTGATTCATTTGCTGAACTAAAGTACCTGTTTTATTGCCATTTCATTGCTTTGTACTTTTGACATGTGCACCGGTAATAAAGTTGAATTCTACGTCTAATTCTAATTAATCGGGTCTGTTTGAAACATATGAACTGATGCTTTTATGCTGTTTGTAAAAACGAACAAAAATATCAATGTTTAAACCACCATATATTAAAGATGGACAGGGGTTAAAAAAAAAAAGCTCTGAAATTGTCATTTTATTTTGGAATGTGTTTGTGCCGATCCTCAAACACAAGTCAAAAAACAAAATACTGAAAGTTAAAATGTTAAAATACAGCAAATAAACATTTATTTTATTCTTTTAGAAACTGGAATAAAGACTGGAAATGAAGAGACTGTTCTACATCGGCCTTGGGAAAATAATAGACAACCTTCATATAGCAGCTTAGATTGTATCTTTTAGAAAAACTGCAAGGAACTGACTAGATTAAAGCTGTAACATAAGTTTACCTATTAACATAACCCAAAATAATGGAAATGCTAAAGTTGAGAGTGATTATGGAGGGAAACGGGCTGCAGGCAGGGAGAGGAAACAGAAGACAAAAAATATGGGATGGAAATCTGCAAAAACTGTGTATTTTCCATTTCCACAAAGTGTGTCACAAATCACTGCTTTTACATGGGCTCAATCACACATACATTAAACATTAACATTGGAGGCCACTAATGTCAAAGCAGAGTAACACATATGGGACACAATATGGAAGTGGGGAGAGTTTTCAGTCTTAACATGCCTTCAGGTCATGTTAGGATGAAGGTCCACATTTGCGGCAACATGAGGAAGGCGGGGTCTTATTAGGCGGGTCGGTGTCGCAGGTTCTCCACTACTGCTTGCACAAAGTCGCCAGTGGTAGAGTACCCGCCAAGGTCTCGTGTTCGAACCTGGGATGTGCACAAAACACACGTATGCAAACAACAGACACACAGAGGTCAGCGGGGTGCAGGGACAGACGGCGAGTGACAGGAAGAGAAGCGGAGGAGCAAACGGATGACATGAGGTCAGCTTTTTAAGAATTTTGATATTTGCCAATAGTTTCACAACAAACACCTGGCTGGGATGGTGGGAATTGGTGCTGGAGGAGGTTGCACAGCTGCAAATAATGCATCAAATGCAAGCAACGTGGCCGGGATTCAGTATGAACATGCTGTACCCGTCACAGTAGCATGCTTCTTGCATTCAGCACATGTTAGAGACCAAATCTGGGGCAGCTAAAATATTGGGCCAAGGAAAACCATTTCACCACCTTTTTGAAATGTTTTGGAGAAAGTTGTGGCCTTTAGTAAGGCACTCAGTGAATTTAAACTAATGGCAATTCAGGTTTTGTTCACATTATTCCTGGACGATGTTTTATTGAACAAATCTTTTTAGGGTTAGATTCTTGGCCTGATTCTTTTCAAATAATATGGGACCAATTTGTCTGGTAAGATCTTAGTTTCTGTTTCAAGAACTGAAGCTCAATATTTGGAAATGATTGCAGCTTGTTTTCCCAAAAGGCACAATTTTTGTGGATGTTATTAATTTACATATACAAATATTAAAGTAATTATAAAACAAGTCTAACGAGCAATATATTTACAATTAAATTAAAATATGAATTATCACCCCCAACATTTATTTAATTCAGTGGTATGTGTTTTATTGTTCACTACTTGATTTTGTGTTATTGGGTCGTCATGGATGTTTTATTTGCACTTTACTTTGTATCTTAAATATGGCCTGAAAGAGGATGGTAATTACGGACAGCAGGGAATAAAAATGTTAGTTTCAAACTCTAAAGAAATATAAAAATAAAGCATAATAGAAATGCAGCAGGTCTGACACAGATGTTAGTGAATCAAAGGCTCTCTAACACACAAGTTGTTAGGTTGTTAAATTTGCAAGCCAAGAACTGCTAATGTTACACCACAAACTGATCAGAGAAAAAAAACAAAACTGTTCAGACTTGCTCAATAAGAGCATAGACTGGAATTTGATTCTCATGGTATTCTGTATGCACAGGACGCAAGAAAAGGTAACATTTTTGGTTACTGACCTGCAAATTGGAGCATAAAAGTATGTTATTTAAAGAGCATGAGTTTCATTATTAAGGAAGAAGTCTTCAAACTCAGCGAGTACCACAACCAGCTATGTTACCTTTCCCTGTTTGATGACTTTCTTGACAGCGTCTGACACCATCTGGGAGTGGTACTCCAGACTGAAGCAGAATACAGTGAAAGTTAAAAGGCAGGCCAGGAAGCAACGTGTTCTGTGGCTGTTCATAAATAGATTAGGAAACTCACTTGAGGTGCTTCAGCATGTTAGCAGCACTGAGGAGCATTGCTGTAGGGTTGGCGATGTTCCTGCCCACTGCTTGCGCAAAGGGGTGGCGAGCTCCCTGGAGGAAAAAAAAAAAAACAAAAAACAGGCAGGAAATGAAGCAACCACTGAAAACGACTCAAACAAATTTTGACCCTTAAGCAAGATTGAATAGTGTGATAATTAGTTTTGATTCAGTATTTGAAGAGTCAAAGCAAATGAGTGGAAAATAAATGTTTGATAACAAGCAGATAAACTATAAGTCGACAACTTTACGCTCATGCATTTACACTTTAATCTTTAGGGCCCAGCACAGAACCTTGTGGTTCACCACTAGGAGCCTTAATTAAACCAGATTTAATATTGTTTATTCAAATATAATGATATCTGTCATTAAGAAAGCTTTTTATCCAAGAATGTGGAATATGTCACACATCAAATCTCTCCAGCTTTTGGTCTATAGTGTTAATAAAACGTCCCACAGTAAATCTACTCTCATCTATTGCATTTGCTAGATATTCTGTGACGTAAAACCTGCTGCATTCTGTCATGAAGGTGAACCTGTGTCCTTTCAATGAGTCATTTCTTTTGAAAATAATTAGGATAGTTTCCTGCACATCACTTCTATGTTGATGATGGCATTTAATTGATCTAAAAACAGCACAGGTTAATTTGTTACTTTAACTCTTGCATGTTTAGCTTCTGCCCTTACAGTGTATGTGACAGACACGTCACAGACTCACCGAACTTTGACTCAAACAGAAGGAATTGAATTATTAAAGAAACTCACAGTTTCAAAAACAGCATATTCTGCACTGTAACTTTCCCCCGGAACGACTCCGGCTCCTCCAACCAGTCCTGCTGCCAGGTTATCGATGATATTTCCATAAAGGTTGGGCATGACCAGAACGTCAAACTGGTAGGGGTTCTGAACCAGCTGAAAGAATGAAACAAGCACATCTTAAATTAAAGTTGAAAAGAATTTAAGAAAATACAAGACCAAAGACCATGGCAATACTGTAGTGTGGCGACGTAGAGGGAAACAACGCTCATAAAAACAGCAGGATGAAATATTAAGGCTGTAAATACCTGCATGCAACAGTTATCGATGATTATGTTCTCATATTTAATTCTGGGGTAAAGTTCCGCCACCTCTGCACAACTCTGCAGAAACAGCCCATCGCCTAGTTTCCTGGAATAACACAAGAGGTAAGGATGAACATTGCTGTAATTGCCAAATTATCACAGCAATTGACAAAGTTTTAACAATCAACAGACAAAAAAAGAATTAAAATTTTGGGAGTAATTTGTCCTAAAGATGCCCTCACATGATGTTTGCTTTGTGAACTGCAGTGACCTTGCTTCGACCTGTCTTGGTGGCGTAGTCAAAGGCAAACTTGGCGATGCGTCGTGACTTCTCTCTGGTGATGATCTTCAAACATTCGATCACACCGGGCACACTCTACGAACATTACGAACATTGAAGTAGAGGCGTCAAAAATTTTATGACAGATACTAAATGCAGCGTCTGTTAGAATTTTTCAGATTGTCTAGCGGCTGTAGATTTTTTGGGAACTGTTTACCTCGTGCTCCAGGGAGCTGTACTCCCCCTCGGTCTGCTCACGAATGATGACGAGGTCCAGGTTGTTATGGCGAGTGTTGTAGCCGGGCAGGCTGTTCACATGGACCACGTTAGCAAACAGGTCCAGTGTGCGCCTGGGGAAACAACCAAGATGTAAGGTAATGTTTAAACACAGCAGATACAATTATTATTATTATTATTTTTTTTTTAAAGCATTTCTATGTAATTACCTTAGTTTCATTTCAAAAGACTCCAACTCCCCTTTGTTCTCCATTGGTGAGTGAATCTTTCCTAGTTGACAAAAAACAACAACAACAAAAAAAAAACATAAAAAGCAGATATGCTGAAGTTTATTACGCATTATAACGTTACAGCAGATATTTGGATGGATGGATGGATGGATGGATGGATGGATGGATGGATGGATGGATGGATGGATGGATGGATGGATGGATGGATGGATGGATATGACAAAAAAAAAAGAAAATCACATCATGTGAGTAAAATCATAATCACGATCCTGTTGGATTACTATCTACTAAAGGCTCGTAGTCCAAAAATAAAAAAATCTAAAACAATAAAAACCTAATAAAGTTCAGCTAAAGTTCACTTTTGCTATATATATATATATATATATCAGAGCAGCTAAAATGCTGGCAGTCCAATAAAAATGACATGCTAGTAACCAGTGAGCCGATCCAGAACGTCATGAAGAGTGCAAACACCCAGTTAAATCTAAACCAGCTCACCATTAGCCGCCAGGCAGTGCAGTGGCAGCTGAAGGAGAACGCTGGTCTTACAGCTGGTTTAAATGTCCCTGCCTTACTTTCCCTCCCAAGTGGATCACAATATGTCTGAGACAATGTGTTAAGTGTTACAACAGCGCCTGCTGCTGGATCAGAGACTACAGGATGTTTCAAAGTCAACTGAGCGGATCAAGATCTTGAAGAGGCTTTCACAAACACAAGAGTTAAAAGAACAACAATTCCCGTAAGTAGAGGTAACAGAGCATATTGTCAGAGTTCAAACATTTTTATCACACTCCCCCGTAAAATGGGAGTGAAAGAGAAACAATTTAAAATCTGTTGTGTTTCACAAAAAACTCAACATGATTTGGATATTCTTTGCTTTATTCATGGTAAGCGTTTGGGACAAGTGTGATTGGATGGATTAATCTTTTTAAAGTCTACAAACAGATGTTTTTATACTGATCCAGACGTGAAATATATGTGGATGACATTTCATGCTCTATCAGACCCGTAGGAACCCACTTTATTACACATTTCAAATCCCATATTCTTAGTGACTGAACAGCTGCAGATAAAGACACCTTACCTTTAATAGCCACTCTATTGCTTTTCATCGAGTCCAATAATTTCTCCAGTCGTTCGTCAGTCGCCCTGTTCTGCACTTCACTGATAAAGAACTCCTCGAATTCAACAGGGATGTCACCTGCCTAAAGATAAGGACAAATAACATTTGTATTTAAAAAACACCAGTATGAATTTTTGTCTTCAAACTGTCTCAGTGTTAATATCAGTGACTCTGACTGCACATTATATGGAAACAGGATGCTGTACCTTGAAGACATCCTTGACTGCAGTCATCAACTCAGGTCCCACTCCATCACCTGGTATCATAGTGACTTTGAAGGTACTATCAGCACGGGTAGGTGGGGTTTCGGCTCCACAAAGACTTGCAGAAACACTTAGAGGTCTAGAGACCAGCTGCTGCAAGCGGGCGCCTCCCAGACCCTAAGAAATGTCAACAATAGATTAAATTTTTTCCACTATCACAGATGCAAAAGTCAAAACATAGTAAAGGGAAAAAAAGTTGTGATTTTCCTGTTCGTTTCCCCTACAATGAATTACTCAAATCCCAGGAGGGTTGTTTCCAAAGTGAGCAACTCCAACAATTCTGACCTTTCTGCATTTCATTTTAAAGACATGAAGCTCTTCTGAGACTTAACATGTTCAGAAACAGCAAGATGTAAATCATGATTTACATATGATTGCAGGATACTTGCACAAATTCTCTGTTTGCATATAAAAAACATTGTTTTATATTTACGGTATTAACAGCTACTTACCACTGAAAGTGGAAACTGGGGATCATCTTCTCCCACAAAAACAAACAAACTTGGCAAATAAATCTGACGTGTCATATTTAAGCAAATGTGCTAATTACACAAACGTTACTGTTTTAAGTCATTTTTGAGATGCATCATCATTGGAAAAAGGCCACCGGTGGGTGACCGGGAGGGTTGGCTGGATGCTAGGAGGGATGAAGGTGTGGTCGTGGCTGTGACTTTGAAGTCCAACCTTGAAACGGCTAAGAAAACCTTCGACTGTTGAAAATGAGGTTGATCCGTTACTTTGATGTTTTCCAGTTATATGATAACAATAAGCAAATAAATAAAGCTAACAGGATATCCCAGAAAGGCTGAGATGCTTTTAAGAACTAACAGATACAATACAGGAAGATAACTTTGCTCTATTGACCACCAAAATTGGAAGAAACCGTTTTTTTTTTTGTTGTTAAAACTTTGCTATGGTGTCTGTCCATTTTCCGAGGAGGGTTCTTGTCTGGACCCAAATGCCACATTTTCCTGCCGTTTTATGTGACAGCTGAAATAAACCCCTTTGCCTGAGTTTGACAAACCTCACTTCTCCGTTCTAACAGGTGTTATAACCCTGTTGTCCTGTCAGCATCCTCTCAGCACTCACCTTGGCCAACGCTACTACCGTTCCTCTCAAGGCGGCCGCCATAGTTCCTCGAGAAGCTGGATGACTTCTTCTGTGGCAGATTGTTGTTGCAATGCCCCAAACCACGAGACAACACCTCCCCCTTCAGGACAAGCACTGAATGACGTATTTTAGGATGAAGAAGATTAGATTGAAGAGTTTTATTTATTTATTTATTTATTTATTTATTTATTTATTTATTTATTTATTTATCTACTTATTTATTTATTTATTCACTATAATAATAATAATAATAATAATAATAATAATAATAATAATAATTATTATTATTATTATTAATTTGTTTCTCACAGTTACACTAAATTCTTTCTCATTAAATTGGATACACAACACACACACGCACGCGCACGCACACACACACATACACACACACACGCACACACACACACACACACACACACACACACACACACACACACACACACACACACACACACACACACACATATATATAAATATATATATATATATATATATATATATATATATATATATATATATATATATATATATATATATATTTTTTTTTATTTTTTATTATTATTCTTTAATGAAGTTACAAACGTTTTGGATCTTAGTGAATATTTTGACAAGCCTGTCAGAAGAAGAAGAGCTGGACCCAGCGTCCTGGAGGCCTTCAGTTTGTCACCTGCTGCCGACGATATTGACTCAAAACCTTCCCACAATCGACCAGTAGATCGCAATCGACCAGTAGATCGCAATCGACCAGTAGATCGCGATCGACGTATTGAGCACCCCTGATCTACAACTTGGAGGATGATAAATATACAGAATTGGACCTGTGCACCTCAGATCTATATCATTCAGTTGTAGATCTGATTGTACATTTAGGGATTCTATCCTGCAGAACGATCAATGGACCCAGTCTGAAGTCAAAAGACTCAAAGAGCTTGGAAGATGGATGAGTTGGTCTGACCAGCTTCCATTTCCATCCTGATAAAAAAAAATCCTCCTCACACCATGTTTCCTCGATCTTGAATGGAATGTTCAGGGAATGCGCAAGGTTTTCCACCTCACATGGAGACTGAAACACTTAAGTTTTGGTCTCATTTGATTAGAGACTTCATGCACATGTTTGCTGCGTCCCCCACGTGGCTTCTGTCAAATTGCATATAGCTGAAAGCAGGAGAAAGAAAAAGACAGATCACTTTTCACATTGAGCTTGGTGACCTAACAAAAGAGATTATTGTCATCAATCTTTTAGGATGATTATGTCACAGCAAAACTGTCTTCAAATTTTATATCATCATTGTAACAGTATATTTGCTTCCGTGGATGCTCACTCTGAAAATATCCTAACCCATATGGGTAAAGGGGATTTCCGGTCCTATTCCAGGCCGGTGATGGTTTCTACTGACAGAATGCCATAATAGACTTTAAAATCCCTCTCCTGAAAATGTAGTTGGGGCATATAATTCTAGGGTAAGTATTAAGCTCTTAGTAATTTATTTTTATTGGCAAATTTAGATTGTTATATTTTTTCCTCCTCAGTAATGCAATGTCAATATTCCCTGGCTCATTTTTGACTGGAAAATTCTGTCGCATACAATGTTGTATGAATTCAATTGGGGTTTTTATCATTAATAATTTGTAGTTAGAGGTTTTAGCATCTCTTGGGCTCTCAAAGTAGTTGCTTTCTTTGTTTGCTATATTACATATTAATTAAATGTGTCCTACAACAAACATGTTCTGGAAACAGAAACTAGGACACAGGAAGTTGATTTTGAGAATAACCTTTTACCTGCGCTTTATTAACGTTGGTCATCAGTTGCCCTGGAGCTTAAAAGACCATATTTAGGTGAAATTTATCCAAATCGCTGCAGCGCACCGCTACTGGCTGACAGCTGCAGCGCATGATCTGAGTTTACCATATATGGGCAAAGCCAGGCAGCGCGAGCGCCGGGGCCGCTTCCGTGTTTGTGTGATAAGGCAAGGCAGTGCACACAGCCGGAGGAGCGTCTCTGTCTCCACAGATTCATTCATTGGAAAGACTAACGATAAGCTCAAAGCCGACAGGAATAATGCCGTTTGAACTGAGTAAGTCTGCGTCGCCTTGTGGCAAAAGCGGAGCTAGACAGAGCGAAAAATCCTGCTTTGAAGCAGAATGTAGTGTGCAGAGTCGGCTAGTCGTCCAGCTAGCTAGCCTCGCCCATTCTTCTGTGTTTTCTTTTTGACACTTAAGTTTTCCCCGGTGAAAACAAAACAGCCAGGACTTGTTAAAGTGAAAGCCACGTCTGACTATCGCGGCTTCCTGGAAATGTATTCTGGCTCTGCTTTCAGCCTGTTATGGGTTGTTTCAGTGGCAGTTAGCGTCGGCTAGCGGAGCTGTAACGAATAGGAAATAGTTCCGCTCACGTCGTGTTGTTGTGACATGTTCAGACTGGAGCTGTCAGGCGAGACGTGGCTGCTGGAGCTCACGCCGTTTCACACACAAATGTCACATTTTACTTAAGTTACCAAAAGAAACTTATCTACAATTTTTTTTTTATTGTGACTTGCGAAAATCTACTGGCTGCACCAGCCTGTTCTCAGTTTCTGACATCCGCTAATAATCTGTGGCTCTTTTCTCTGTCCAGTTATTGATTTATGACGTTGCGAGCTTTTAATTTAGAGTTACTGCAGCCACAAAGTGATCAGAAATTAATGCAGTTTTAATGATGGTGGTATTTCTTGTTCTGATAGTACGATACTTAGGCATGCAAACATATATTTAACCCTGTGCAAACTTGAAACGTGCAATTGAATCTTAATAACAACTCAGATTTTTTTTGTCTAAAACTTATCCTCGCTCTAGTAACTTTATACTTTTATGCATTTACTCCATAATTCTCCATTTTCAAGTTATTTAAGAGAAGTTGGACTTTCTGCAGCAAACTTAAGATGTGATTTTTTTTAAACGAAGATAAGAGAATATAGGATCAAAATATCTTTTTCTTGCAGTGATTTGTTATTTATAATGAAAGTAGTGTCATTAAACGTGTGTTGGACAACAGTGGCTGTGCATAAGGGTTTTACTAAGATTAAAAATGACCAACTAGACATTTTAGACGGTCTTTAGTTCATTCTGTTGGTGCTTAGTGATACTTAAACTCTAGTTTCTGTGTCTTGATGAGGTAGATCCTTATCTGAAGTCAAAGATTTCCAAAACACCATCAGCATTTCCAAATCCAGCGTTTTCCAGTTACAGACAGATCCCAAAATATAAAATGAAGATCACAAAGGGGGATTTCTCAACCAATCTCTTGTGAACTTGTAATATTTATTTTATTTTTTTTTTTCAGAGCATGTTTTTGCCAGCCTCCCCCAGATGGAGAGGGGAGTTGCGAAAGTAATTGGTGGCGATCCCAAAGGAAACAATTTCCTCTACACCAACGGCAAGTGTGTTGTCATACGAAACATCGAGGTAATTACTTTTCTCATTAAGCCTTAGTAATAAATTATGCTGGTTCATTCACCGTTTGTGCATTATGTGGTGTTCACTCGTGACAATGTTATGTTTTCAGTAAGTTGTGAAGTAAATCAGAAGCATCTTTAAGTTTGGTTTTGCTCAAGACTGACCCTGGTGTGTATTAAACAGGGTACAATTAAAAATAACATCAGTTTCCTCTATTCATCAAACCACATTTATTGCATGTTCTTGTTATTCTGTTAGTAGGTTAGATCAACATTTTTAATAAGAAGCATCGTCTGTCCAGCTGTCTGATAAACTATGTGATATTTTCTTTTTATTCAAGAATCCGGCAATTGCGGACATTTACACTGAGCATGCTCATCAAGTTACTGTCGCCAAGTACGCCCCCAGTGGCTTCTACATTGCATCTGGAGGTATAGATCCCTTTTAGACACTTCTATCTACAAATCTATTTTGTACTGTGAGTTAGCCGTTTTTAACAAAAACTTTTTCTGGCCTCTCAGATGTATCAGGGAAGATCCGTATCTGGGACACCACCCAGAAGGAACACATGCTCAAGTACGAGTACACTCCCATTTCAGGGAAAGTCAAGGACATCGCCTGGACAGAGGACAGCAAGAGGATTGCGGTTGTGGGCGACGGACGAGAGAAGTAAGAGTAAAAAATTTTGTATCTGTGTTTTATAATGCGATCAAACATAGTTGAAGATGTCTCCAAATGTTCATTATGCCGTTGTGTAAAATATGGAAACCAGCCAGCCAAACAACCTCTCTGTCAGAAAAGCTGAGTGTGTATGTCTCCTGTTGTAGGTTTGGTGCAGTGTTCTTGTGGGACTCGGGCTCATCAGTGGGAGAGGTTTCTGGCCATGCAAAATTAATCAACAGTGTAGACATAAGACAGAAACGCCCCTACCGCCTTGCCACTGCCAGCGATGACACCTGCGGCTCTTTCTTTGAGGGACCTCCCTTCAAGTTTAAATTCACGCTAAGGGTAGGTTTTTTTTGTTTGTTTTTTTTTCTCTCCTTTCTTTTAATCTTTGGTATTTGAATGTATTTTTTGCAAAGGAATATTTGTGCTAAACACAGCATTTGGGTTAATTGAGTTTCTTTACATTAAACTCCAGAAGTTGGCAAATTTCTGAAACATTTTCAACCTGAATTCTTATCAGTTAACTTTGTTTTATGCTTTCAGTAACTTTAAGCTGCTGGTTATTTAGTGCTGCTTACTCATCTCAAAGCTGTCACACCCTGGTGGCTTTCAACAGTGTTGCCTTGTGTTGCTGCTTCCACATTATATAACCTCCATCCCACTCAAATGCTTGGAGTGTGACTCAAGTTCATTCAAGCCTCTCATTTGTTTCAGCATTCTGTCTTCTTTTCCTAAAATAATCATTTTCTGTCTTATATTTGCAATCTAAATGGCTTTTTTTCCCCAAATGATATCCATGTTTGCTTAAACTGTATTGAATTCAGGTAATTGGTCTTCCAGTCATGCTCCTCCCTTAGTTTTCTTATCGGTCTAAATGGCAGCCACAGGAAGCTACTTTGGATTGGAATGGTCTTCCTCATAATTACTTTCATACTGGCCTCAGTTTTCTATTCTATCATATGAAACTCAAGTTTTCACCAGCAAACGTGAATCTAAATAAGGAAGAACCGACTTCCTGCTTGTCATGAGGAAGATGGCTTCATGCATGCATGCAATTTTACAAATGCATTGTTTTGAAAGGTGTTTTTTTTTTTTTTTTTTGTCCCCCATAGATGCTTGCCAGCCACCGCATATGAGAATTTCAGTTGTTCCTGACAATTTGCAAAAACACTTCATCAAACTAACTGCTGTAATGTCTGTAGCCATAAATGACAAATTAACAGCAAGTGTCGACGTTAAACGCTGTGCTCGAGCTTCTCAGAACATCCTGCCGTGAAGTGGATGTAGCTGTGAGAGTTGAGGTTTATTGATCAGAATATTGACTTTCCTGCTGAAAATGGTCACAAAATGAAATGTGATCATTACAAAAAGTGCTCTGCTTGCATATTCTAGAGAAGGAGAAACTTTACCTCAACAATGACACTTTCCAAAGGATGCTCACTCTTTTCTGACAGGGTCAAAGCTCTAATGTAGGGTTTCCCACATCCTATTATCCTACAACTTTTAGGTGCATCCCTTCTGAAACACAAGGGAGTCAATTTTCCTCATCAGCAGTCATTCAAATCTGCAGAGGACTGGTAACAAGCCATTCATTTGACTAAGGTGTTTTGGAGATGGGAGGGATCTAAACGCTGCATGATGGAAGCTCTTGGGAATCTCTGACCTGAAGAATGATGCAGAGCTATTTTGCTGCACTGCAAAAACACAAAATTGAGTATTCTTGGTTTAGTTTCTAGTGCAAATACCATAGTAAACATTAACATTTTAGTGCTCGTTTTAAGTAAATAATTCCTTAATATTGATGGAAAATTGGCAGATTATTTAACTTATAATGACATTTTTCTCATGTTATAAGTTAATCTACCCACCAATAGATCTAATAGTTTTTCATCAATATTAAGGATTTATTTATTTGAAACAAGCCTCTATATCTTCCTGGAAAGATACTTAAAAAGCAGACCCGTCTAGATGTTAAAGGAAATGGATTCCTTTAAAAAAAAAAAAAAAAAAAATGCATCCCTCTGCTTCCTCTGACTTAATTTGAAATGACTTGCTGATGCTTAAAAAAAAAGTCTGCTTCTCTTCTTTCAGTGAGGATTGCAGAATACATTTTGTCAACACAACTCTCTAGTGCTTATATGTGGTGTGTTTGCAGATCAGAAAAAGATGAGTAATTTCAAATTAACAATCTAGTTATTGCTCAAGGAAGATCAAAATGAATGTCTAATTTCAACCATCAATTTTACTGGTACATATCTAATCAGAACTCTTCAAATGTTAGAGGGCTTTTGTTGATGTGACTTGAGAGAAAAAAATACATTTTTTTGTCCACATTCTCTGATTTATTCTTTACAAAGTTCCAATGTCTAAGTATTAACTATATATATATAAGGTCAAAGTAATGTAGCTCACTTTGAACAGCACAATGTTTAGAATCGTTTTTATATTTTTGTGCATTAAGCCTTGTTCAATTTCCTATTTTAGTAATGAGTCTTTTTCTTTCCTTTTCTCTTCTTCCCACTCTGGTCTCCCCTGTGACTGCAGGACCACAGCCAGTTCGTCAACTGCATTCGTTTCTCTCCAGATGGAAGTCGATTAGTCACTGCTGGAGCTGATGGCCAGGTCGGTGGCAAAATGAAGACCATGGGCAAGCAATTACATGAAGACAAATCAGAATACTAAAACCGAGATTATCATTTAATCAGAGTACAAAACTGATTGTTTTTCTGTGTAGAAAAGCTGCAGTCGGTCTAATCTAAGCCGTAGATATTTTGCCAAACTAAAATACATTTTAATTGACTTCAAACATGACTGCTTTAAGCTTAAACCAATAATCATAGCTTTGTGCAAATAATAAACTTGTGGGAATAGTTAAAGAATTGGAAGTTTAAAATTAAAGTGAGAAATACTCATGTTTCTGAATATAAAACAGAGGAAGGAAGTTTAGACACGTGAACAGGCAGTTTTGAAGAAGTGGTCTGGCCAGTAAGCATGTCAAGCAAAAGATGCTTTCTGAAATGACCATGTGTTACAGGTCCTGACTGTCAGGACTCCTGTAACACTAATGGTATGAAAAGGGCATCTGGAGAACACAATCACTCTTAATCTAAGCAAAAGTCAAATTCCAGAGTTTATCAATTGTGGTTCTGATAGTTTTTTTTTTTTTTAAAGTAACCCCAGTTTTTTTTGTGTTTTGATTCACATAACTTATCACATTTTTGCTGCCCTGAAGGAGACAAAACTATGTTAGTTCCCAGCCATGTGGCCATTATCTGGTTTGAGGCTTTAGTTGCTTGCTGTAGTAAATGGTTTAGGTGTTGATAAGTTACCTTGATATAGATATTAAGCTCAACTTTCTTTGTTCTACACTGGCTTAAATTGTAACCGAGTTATTCATAGAATAACTTTACAAAATTTAAACTTGACTAAAAAATAAAAGGATGTTTTGACTCATTTACCTGCAGATATTCGTCTATGACGGAACAACGGGTGAACGCGTCGGCTCACTGGGTGGAGAGAAGGCTCACAAAGGAGGAATCTATGCTGTAAGTACTTGCGATTTTGAACCAAACGACTGTAGCAACGCAAAATGAGAAACATGATGTTTATGCTTTAAGCCTGTCACCTGACTTGCATTAATTTGACTAGACGTGTAAGCTTTTTGTCAGAGTTGGTGTTCCAGGCCTGCTGTGCACAAAGTGTAAACATGAGTGGCTCATTTCCTAGTCAAATTATGGACATATTCCTCTTCAAAGTTGATGTTTGTTATTCCCCCTGCCCCAACAACTAGGAAATATGCTTTCCTAGTGACAGATCACAAGAACATTGTTAACATTTTTAATAAAAATGGTCTTTTCTTAACCTCTGCTTCATGTCGTGCAGCTCAGCTGGAGCCCTGACAGCTCCCAGCTGATCTCTGCCTCAGGGGATAAGACCGTGAAGCTCTGGGATGTTGCCGCAGATACGGCTGTCACCACCTTCAATATGGGCTCCGACGTGAGCGACCAGCAGCTGGGCTGCTTGTGGCAGAAGGACCACCTCCTCAGCATCTCTCTGTCAGGATACATCAACTACCTGGACAAGAACAACCCTGACCGGCCCATTCGCACCATCAAGGTCAGACTATGGAGTTTATGAATGTTGTCTAGATAGTGAGGGGCTCCAAAATAATTTTTTTTCTAGTTACAATTCAGTAAGTGGAAGCAAAGAATCTAAGATTTTTCTTTTTTAATAAGTATGGACTCCATATTGCCAATAGTTGTTAATTTTAATAGCTCTCTTGGTCTAAGTTGTGTAATTGTTGCACAGAGACGTTAAAACTAATTTAACAAATTTAAGAATGTAGCTGCCTGATCTCTAAAGTAGATCTCTGTTTACAGGGTCACACAAAGTCCATCCAGTGTCTGACGGTTCATAAAGGCGATGGTCGATCGTACATCTACTCTGGGAGTCATGATGGACACATCAATATCCTTACATAGTCTGTTAATGTGAAGGTGACTCTGGTAAACAAAATGGGGGTTTCTGCAGCGTCATAAGAGATTTAACTTTAATCTCAGCCTGAGATCTTGAAATGCAGTTGGTTTAATAAGTATTTACAATTATAGTTTTCATATGTTGTAGTTTTTGACTGAGATTTGATTGATTTCACCTGGACATCCAGCTTTCCACATGAACTTGTGGGAATCATACTTTTCTTTAAATAAGTTCTAATTCACTGAACAAGTTTGTGAATCATTCGTGATGAGTTGTTTGAAGACATTTCTTAAAATACTAAACTGCATTTAAGAGCTGCTGTTAATTCTTAGTTTTTATGTCAAATTCCAAAACAATATAAATTTGAGAACTTTTTTTTTTTTTTTTAAATCATGTACAACTGGATTATGTGTTCAGACTGACATTGATCAGCAGTGGAAAGTTTTCCAGAGATTTGGTTAAAGTGTACCGCAGGATGCACATCGTCTTTCATTTAAAAGGTAAAAAAAAAATAAAATCAGTATGCGATTTCTTTAACTCCTGTTTCACATTACTGGGATGCGGAAACTGGTGAGAATGACAGTTTTTCAGGGAAAGGCCACAGTAACCAGGTGAGCAAGATGCAGGTGGATGAAGCCAATGAGCTGGTGACGTGCAGCATGGATGATACGCTCCGCTACACAAGCCTCAGCAAGAAAGAGTACAGGTATGGACTGTTTTTCCTTAAGAGATTCTAAAATTTAGTTGTTGTTTTGTTTTTTTTTAAAGGTCCTCTTCCGTTTTTAGCATCTTCCTTTACTGTGTTGGATATACAGACAGTAGCATTTATTTCAGGAAAATGGATCTTTTGTTTGAATCGCGTTCGTACGCCAGTGTTGGGTGTAGCTGTCAGACCCTCTGTAACAACCCAGACTCTTGGCTTTGCAGTGCCTCTGATGTGGTGAAGATGGACTCCCAGCCTAAAAGTGTCTCTGTGAAGGGAGGGTTCACTCTGGCTGTGTGCATCGGTCAGGTAATGCCCTTTTGGCTGTGGTTACCTTCATCTCATTGTTTTGGTTACCTTTAGGAGTAGTGTGATTACGTTTTATTTTTTCTTCTTAGCTGGTCTTGCTGAAGGACAAGAAGAAAGTTTTCACATTGGACAATCTTGGCTATGAAGCAGAGGTCGGGGTCATCCATCCTGGTGGCACCACTGCTGCTGTTGGTGGAAATGTGAGTGGAAATCTACTTTGAAGAGACGCTGCGCTGCTTCTGAAAATGCTTTTAGACTTATGTAGTTTTAATCAGCGTACCATTTTATCAGATCTTGTCGATACTTTTTAAAATGTTTCCTGTCTTTAGGATGGAAAAGTCCACCTCTACTCGATTCAAGGCAACACTCTGAAGGACGAGGGTAAAACTCTTGAGAATAAAGGGAACATAACCGACATGGCCTACTCCAGTGACGGCGCCTACTTGGCTGTCATCGACGATAAGAAGGTCGCTACGGCCTACTCTGTGGCAGACGGCTACTCGGTAAAACTGCTCTTATCCTGCAAAGCTGAGTTGGTCTTTTAGTATGAGATGTTAATTTTAATACTTTGTTTTTTTTTTCCCCTCCCTCCAGGTAAAAAATGAGTTTTATGGGCACCATGCCAAACCAGTGAGTCTGGCCTGGTCACCTGACAATGAGCACTTTGCTACTGGTGGGATGGACATGATGGTTTACATCTGGACAGTCGGTGATGCAGACACAAGGATCAAACTTCCCGGTTAGTGATGAGCCTGCAAACCTAAACATGCCAAGCTCATGCATGCACGCAAAATTTTTTTATTCCGTTTTCATATTTGTTTTTGTGGGGGGGGGGTAACTTTAAGCTGCACACTTATTTTAGTTTGGATGCTCTTCTAATTATTTACACGCTTATTAACTTTTGCTGTTTAGCTTTTCAGTAAAGGACTAAACAAGTAGCTCCCTAAATGGAACGAACCACTGTTGCATATTTTACTGCAAAACAAGTACAATTCAAATGGTTACTCTGCTCAGATTTATTGCTGCTCTTTTTACAAGTTGTGTTTCAGCTATTTAATTGTGCCACATTATTTGCCTAGTCTTAATCTGCTGGTGTAAATCGCAAATTTGTTTTCAGATGTTCTGCAAGTGCAAAGCTGATCTTTATGGTCAGACAACGGATCTTATTGCTTGCAACAACTTTGTCAAAGGTGTAAAGGTGAATTAATTGGCATCAGAAATTGAGTTTTCATAGCATAGCGTCATATTACCTTGATGTTTTGCGGCTCCAGCCTGTGAATATCACAAGGAGTGCTTGGCAAGCAAAATAACCTGCAGAGTAAATTCTGCAAGCTCACACGTTTCTCCATGTAAAACTGCATATAGTTGCTGAAGGAACATTAATTAGGCTTCTATAGAAACTTTCACAGCTTTAAAAATGGCTTTTATGAAGCAAACATTTGTAGTCTGGCTTATATCAGGCTACTTTAATCATTAAGCACCTTTTAAGGCAGACCAGTGTGCATTTATAAAACCAAACCTAAAAGGAACGCAAACACAGAAGAGCTTAAAAGTCAAGTCTAAAATAACTCATTTTCTCTCATTGATTGTAATAGTTCATTGTTTGTTTGTTTTTCCATATTATTGGCACTGGTTGAAGGTCAGTCCTGGGAGGCTGACTTAAGAGAGAAAATGGTAATCAAAGTGCAAATTTAGAAAAGCATAGATTACTATTTCAGTTACCTTTAACTAGAATAAAAGCTTTAGTTGCTTTTATTGCCAAAAACTAGAGTACTTTGGCAAGTGCTAGATCTAAACGTAGATTAAGAGATTAAATCTAAGTTATTGGATACGTAGAAGAATTTGGAAAATAAACAATGATGTTTGTTCTGTTTTTGTTTGTACAATTATTGTGTCCAACCTGCAGCATTAAACCCGACCCAGGACAAATATTTTGCAATTTTTCCCAGGTTTTAAAAGTCTTCTTTGACTTTTAGTCAGATTAATTTAATCATGTTTTATTTTTGTACTCTTTATTATGGCGCTATAACACCACAAAATTAAGTATTGTCTGTAGAACTCACAGGATCAAGATGCTGCCATTACCTACACCAGTGTAGGTAATGGCAGCTCATAACTGATCAGACTGAATAAAAAAAAATTGCTAAACTGTGACATGTTTGTTTGTTACGCTGGCTCTTTTTGTAATGAGTTTTTCTTGCACCGATGTCTGCAGATGCTCACCGCTTGCACCATGTCAGCAGCCTGGCCTGGATCGACGCTCACACTCTAGTCACCACCTCCCATGATGCCACTGTCAAGCAGTGGACAATCAAATACTGAGCTGCAAGCAAAACATTCACATCTCCAGGGACAAGGACTACTGTAGAAATTAAGCTTTTTTTTTTTCTCCTATTTTTATTCTCTCCCCTTAATGTACTGTTAAGCATCAAAACTCTATGCTGTCTGTAACATCTGAATTGTACATGGTTATGCTACTGATGGCGTCCAGAAAACAGTTTTAACACAAGCCTATACGCAGGTGAAATGTTGAATTATGAAATGTAACCATGAGTGCTTTTACAGCTCTACATAGACGCAAACATGTTTGTAATCATTCCACAGTTTACTGAAATCCTTTTCTGTGCATCGGGCCCTTTAAGGAGGAACAATGAGCTTTTTACCAGAGCAGAACATGTTTCAATGAAATAAAACCTTTTGGTTACATTCCTGAAATGAATTGGTCCCTGGAGCAGATGTCCATTTTTTTCTTTAACAATATTTTACAGTTTTGTGTTTGTTTGTTTTTTTTTTGTCAATGTTCAGACTTTGACTCTGATCTTTGGGATCGGAACCATTAAGGAAATGAGAGAACAAGGAATACAATCAAAATGCTGTCTTCTCTGTTAGGTCTTGTTGGTGTTTAGCTTGTCTCACTTTTATTTTGATGTCTTTATGAATCGGTGTCTAAAGAGGAACTTGGTTAATTAATTATGATAATAAAAGGTAAATTTTTATGCATTCGTCTTCTCACGCGTTACTCTTAACACTTCAAGGCAGACAACATACACTTATGTTGCGAACTTTTATGTCTGCTAACTGCAGATGATCCCTTTTGTCTTAAAGCTTTGAGCTAATGGTGAAACCTGTAGTTCAAAAAGCACATTGGCGATTCTCTGTTGTGGCTCCTGAAGTACTGACTGTAGCAGAAGTTCAAGATTTGGTTTTGAATCCTCTCAAAACACTTTTTCTGGTGATTTTTTTTTTTTTTTTCTTCCATTCAACTTTCCAATATGACTCTCTGCCCCCAAAATCTTTAGTTTCTGCAACATACATAACTCGTGTCGTTATGTATGATTTCCTCCAGATTTGTATTAAGAATCCTTTCATTGTGCAAATCTTGTGTTTTGAGAAACTGGTTAGTTGCTAGTCAATCATCAAAATTTAGCAGAACTCTTGAAATGTCTTCAAAGTATCTATGTGAATTAAACTTTTTAAACGTACCTAAAACATTTTCTATGACCGAACATTCCTCTTGCTAGTTTAATCAACCAAACCCAGCAGGAGAAAGTTCTGCCAGCTTTTGAACTGGAGTCATTTGTAAACCCAGATTTGTGCAGAAAAAAACATCCTAAAACCATTCCTTTGGTTTTAGGAATGCAAACTTAGTGATGGGGCGATTGTAGCTTCCATGTTTTGATATACGAGTAACAATGCCCGAACATTTCATCGTTAAATTGCTTTCAGTCTAGTTTTACTTTTGCTAGAAAGCAAACAGAGCGATTGCTCTTTTTTTTTTTTTTTGGGGGTGGGGCTGTCTTTAAATTCATCAGCACACTGAACATTAGATATCTCATCAATGACATCCTTTATCTTTGTTTATTTACCCCAGGTACCTGATAAAACTAAGGGATTTAATGGCTCTGTCAATTTGAAAAGCCTCGTGAATATGCATTGGCACGGTCCCTATCCGATCGAGAGGAAACAAATGATTATCTCATATTTACAGCACCTATTGTTGACATTTAACCCAGTGAGTACTGATGACTCTGTTTACACCGCTCTTATTAAAAACGCTGACAGGAGCTCTCACTCTAAACGCAGTAGTAAGCACAGTGAAAGGTGCACAGTAGACAAATGTTTATCATTGCAGCTTAAATTTCCACCCCAGTCTAAATTTTACAATGTGATAAGATGATCGTGGAATCAAAACTGTCTTTCAACACGATTGCTGCTCTGTGTGCTGTAAACCGGAGACATCATTTTCATTTAGTCTAGAGTTTTCTTATATTCATGCACAATACAGGATCAAAGTAATCCTTGATCTGTAATTGTGGAAGGAAATGCATGGAAAGGATGATTAATTAGCCTGGGATTTTATTTTATTATTTTTTTTTTTTTTTGCCAAATTGTGGATTTTTGAAACAAGAGGATAATGTGAAAGTCTTAGTATCGCCACAGATTCCTGCTGTCGAAACAGTCAACAAATGCAGCTGTAAGCTTTAGAAATACTCAAACAACTTTAACTTCATCACAGGATTCGGCCCAGAGGGCTTTCACTAGCTGCTGCAATAAATATTAAAATCCAGGCAAGAATTACAAGAACCGTAAAAATTTCCCAAGTTTTACATTCAAGCTTATTTCAGTTCAACCAAGGAATTTGTGACGGAAGACAAACGAGACACACATCTACTGCAATATTAAAATAAAATTAATATTGATAAATTGTCTTTCCTTACATTTTATTAAACTATAAGCTTGTAATTTTAAGCTCCCTTTAAACAGATTCAAATCAGGATTCTGGCAAAAACAGCGATGGACTGAAGTGGTGATGCACTGATTATTCAGACTAATATTTAATGCACAACATGCCTCATGGAAGTATGCTGGAAAAGGTTTTATTTATTTATTTTTTTGTGCATTGTGCAGTTTGAAACACAAATTTCTGCTGGAAAAAATGAGGATAAGGAATGATTTATTACTTGTTTATCTTTGCAGGGTTGCAGGTTGGTGTCTGACTCTGCAGGTGCAGCCTGGACACAGGCAGTAGCAAGACAACAGTGAACTGGTGATAAATAACAATTAGAAATCAGTACAGAAAAAAATGAGTGGGAGGGGGAGATACGTTTCCAAAACAGAACTGTTGAAATGTCCCCAAAAATCCTAAATTATGATCCTCTTACTTAGAGTTTGTCAGTAACAGATTAATGTTCCCTAACGAAACAAACCTTTTGATACCAAACGGAAACACACGATTGGCTTTCTTTTTGTCCTTTAGCGCAATACTTCTTTGTTGCACAAGGTGGAAAGCAATTACAAGTTTGCCAAAAGGGTTGTTCTATTTATCTTAATAATATTTTTGCACAGTTTGCTGCCAGAGGAGACCCAGTAAATCAACCTGAGGAAGCGCAGCGTGTGAGCATCAATATTGGGTGGTCAAACCCAGATGTTCCCATGGTTCTCTGAAATAAAAGAGCTTGCTCTAACTGGATTCTGGAGAAATCAAATTATAGTTACAAGTAATAATTTATCATTTTAAGAAGGGGTTGAATTAAACCGTTATGTTTACACTGCAACTATTAATCAGGAATTAGACAATGGTCTGTGCTTATTAACGGTTTTCAAGCCCTCTGTTGTTTTTCATATTTAGCAGGAAGCTGCATTGTGTTAACAAGGAGAAATGATTGACCTGGCTCCCTTAGCTGCACTCTGGTTACACCATGTCTCCAGTCACATTGGCTTCAAATCCAGAGTCAGTAAATTAAGTTAGCCTGCTCGTTCTCATGTGATAATGCTGCCTTCTTAATTAGATGCCTACAGTTGTTTTTGTTTGGGGTTTTCTACGGGACAGGGAGAGTCCAGGATACAGAAGGTAATCTTCCTTTTTCGTGGTTTATACCTTTTTTTTTTTTAATATATTATCTTTTATTCAAATCTAGTTTTGTTCCGCAGTCAACGAGTCTGTTGTCAAATGGCTTCGTTGGAGCGCCGGAGTTTGTCCTGCAATTCGCTAAAACTTTGTTTCTAGTGAATTGTAGATGTCAGAGGTGCCCTGACCCTGCAAGGGAAGTCAGTGTTTAACTCCTTTTGTTTGACTAGACGGCTGCAGAAAGTAATGATGTCTGTTATTAAAGACTTCAGTGTTGGCGGTCTTAGAACAAAAACACTGAAGCAGGCACAGTTAGTCTGTCAAATGTTTACTTTTTTTGTGAGAAAACTGCAAACAGGACTTTTTAAAAACAACAAAAAAAAACCCATTAATATTCTTCTTCCCACAGATTCTCTGTCTCTTGGCTGCTTGTCTGATGGAAGTAGATTCTGCAGTTGCAGGTCTTCTTTAGGTCTATCAAGCTGTTTTTTCCTTCCACTAGGCAATTTTAGGCTACTTCTACTCATCTTAGATTCTTTGAAATACTTTGAAATTTGATGTGGCGTGACAAAATGTGAAGGAACTTTAAGGACGTGAATTTTTTCCCAATGCCGTGTGTATAAAGAAGCAGAACTGGGTCGCGTGAGCCGCCTTCTCGCTCAAAGTCTTGCCGTCGCACTGAGTGTAACCCAAGACTGGTGTTACCTCGACTCCAGAGACGGCCCAGAGGAGCTTCATCTCATTACACAGCTCTTGACAAGACAGACAACGACGACTCAGAGCCTCACACCACAGACAATGCAGGATACTGACCTTTCTCTCTCCTGCTGCGTCCACAGTGGAGAATTGTGGTTCACGTTTGGCTGTGTGTCAGAGAACCTAATCTTTGTGGGACGGACGGAAAAGAAAGCAGCCATTGATCAGGGAAATGTTGCCAGAGGAGAAAGTTTTTTTTAGTTCTTCTGCTAAACTCACGCAGACGGATCGTTCTGCTGATTTTCTGACATGTTTGGGTGTGCAGGTTGTCTTGACATGTAATCCTTTGGTTGTTTCTCCGCTCTGACCTGCAAGCCGTCACTCCTGGGGTTTTGTCTGGACTTTAGCCAGTTGTATTAATGAAAGGCTGTTCTTTGGGTTCCTGATGTAGTGACTGATCTGACTTTACTATGTGTGGAGGCTAAACAGGAGCCTTTCTATTAGCATGGCATTTGTTCGATCATCCTTTAAGCTCTCGCTGTTTTTTTGTTTTTTTTTCTTCTCTGTGACAAAATGTTCTTGGCACATGTTTTGCAAGGTAAGGGAACATGGATATTTGCACTAAGGCTTAATTACAGTGACTCTTGATTCAGCTATTGTTCCCATATCCGACCCTAGTGTTTGCATACATCAAAGATAATTTATCATGTTTCTTTTTTTCCTAGTCTGAGTTTCTGACAAAGGAGAAATGTTGCTTTAGTATCACTTGCAAGCAAAATGCAAAATGTGCACAAACTTTTACCCTGTTTTTAGCCTTACCCAGTGTCTATAGACTTTAATTTACCAAGTTTTTGAAAAAAGATTTGGTGTCAAAAGGGTGAAAAAAAATCTCTCTGTCGCCACTTTTTGCCTGGCACATGGATGCATTTGACCTAAAGCCAGATTATTGTTATGCTGCTCTGCTTATCTTCTTTGTGAAGAAGTCTGTCCCTGGTGAAACTGATAAGTAGCTGGACAGCAACATGTCACACACAGAAAATAAAATACTTTCTGGATAGTGGCTTTATAACTGGCAGGGCATTAAGTTTCTTCTTTTGGAGAGGTTGCCTGCTCCAGGGCTCATACGCTAATAATATTTTGCAAGGACACTGATTGTTGTTTGATTGGTGTTTTGATTATTTTATTCTAGTTTAGACATTTAGTATTTTTTAGTTTCTTTCTTTCATCGATTCAGTACTTCCTTAGTGATTCTAGATTATTATGTTTGTTTCTTGTGTCTGGTTATTCTTTGCTTCTCTAGTTTAAATGTGTTTCCTAGATTTGGTTATTTTTAGCGTAAGATTTATTTCCTAATTCCTTGTGTGCTCTCCCTCGCCCCCTGTGTCATTTCTCTCTCTCTTTTGCTCTCTCTCTCTTTCTCTCTCACACACACCTGCGACCCATCAGCTCATCAGCTCAGGTCTTTTGTTCCTCACAGTATTTAAACTGAGAAAATAACAGGTTCCCTTGGATTTATGGTTTTTGTTCTGCTCTGGCTCCCTGTGTTCCCTGTGGGTTATTTTTTTCCTGAACGTTTTTGAAAAGTGTGGTGTGCATTTGTTTTCACTATCCTGAGTCTATGCTTTTTAAGAACCACAATTCACTGCAATTCTAATTTCTGTAAGTGTTTTGAGTCGCGCACAAAAACATAAACTTCCTGTAAACTTGATTAGAAATGACTTTGATTGCTCCTGATTAACAGCAAACACAGTAGAAAATCAGCCTGTTTTCATCTCAGAAAACATTAAAAAAAATCAAATTAAAAAACTTACAACCAGGAACATCTCTACAATTTTATTCAGATCGGTCCTAACAATGTGATTAAATGAGTTCAATGTATTTTGTAATGATTAAAAGTCAGCATACACCAATGATTTTTAAAATGTAATGTCTTATAAAAACTCCACCATTTATCTTTGAATTTAATTTCATGTGAACACTTATTCGCATCGCGGTGTTTGTTACACCAGATGGGACAGAGATTTGCTCATGGAGGTTAAACTGATGGAAATGCTGCTTTTAGTTTTACATGCAGCTGACCTGACTGTAATTACGACCCAACAAAATGGAACGGACAATCCTTGGGTTAATAATTTCTCAGTGCTATCATGGTATTATGTAATGTGAGGGCAGTTCTTTGAGTTGTTGCTCTCAGTCTGTACGCAGGTAAATATACCCGCTACACCTCCTTGTGTCTCTAATTTGTGCAGAAAACCCAGCGGATCTCAACTTTTGCAGCCACTATTCTGGGCTGGGAACTTTATGTAGAGGTGATCCACTTTGGTAAATTATTTATGCATTATTTATGTATTATGTAAATACTGAGATATATCTCCTGTTGCCTTGTTATGTCTCATGTTGTGTGATTTTTGTGTGACAGTAAATGAATCGCTCCATGCATTTTCATACTCCCGCGTGTTTCTGCTCACGCTCAGTGTTACACAAGCTGAGAGCGACTTTGAATCACTCGCTGTCATTTGTTTACTCCATCAGTCAATGCGGGAGCCCTTTCATTTGCAAGTATTTTGATTGGACGTAGACCCAGTCAATGGACCCCCGGAGACGAGAAAAAAAAACATCACTTACTTTGTCTTGAAAGAGAGTGAAAAGGTGGCCTTTAGAAATGTAGATGTAGAGAAATTAGGTTTGCTGCAGCTGTGCTTCCAGCGAGTTGAAAGGATGTTTTATTTTTTTTTTTGCAAAAGAAAGAGTTGATTAAAGAGATTTCATAGTAATACATTTGCAGCTTAAGTTATGGTGAGAATAGTACTTTCTCAAATTAGTACATCTTTAAAGAGACTGAAACTCTCCTGCAGTCCAGCATTGATATAGATGCATCTTGAATAATTTTGTACAGTAGTCTAAATTTTTAGTTAAAGGAAAGACTGCAGCTCTAATCTAAAGTTTGGATCAATTCGACATGGACAGAAATCTCACATTCATTTGAGTTTTCCTTTTGAAATATTTTTTCAATTTGTTGGCAAACTCTTTCGTCAAAAATTCCTCCAGGACTCTGCTGATGGCTTAATGTGTGGTATCTTTTGGACTTGCTTTGGGACCGAATATTAGAGCGGTGGTATTCAGTAATATTTGAGTTTGTACATGTAATTTTGGACCTCTGTAGATTTAAGAAAACCCATTTTGAATTAAACCTTGTTCTACCCAAACACTGAAGTTGCCTGTTAAATCATTCATCAGAAACAAAAACAGCAGCTCCAGTAATATAGCACAAAGCCCAATGTAAAAACTGCATTAAAGTCCATGATGAGTGCATGTAAACTAGTTAGAATGTGGAGTAGCAGGTTTTAGCTTAAAACAAACAAAAAAAAAATCATCAGGTTAATATAAAACATTAAAATCATGTAAAGTGTACAGGTTTTCGCTTCATGTTAAACAAACATTAGTCAATTGACTCTCAGATTGTTTCAGCATTTTACTTACGGCTGGTATTCTTGAAATGAAGGCTAGTCTTACATTATGAACATAGTTTTTTTATTTTTTTTTTTATCAAACAATTCAAACATATTGCTGCTTGTGTATCATGAGCTTTTAACTGCTCTGCTTTGTAGTAGAGGGTTCCTGGTCATGGCTGAAGTTCAAAGTCTCACTTGTTATGTAATATAATTTCATAAGGGAGGTGAATGAGTGTGTCTAAATACACAAGAGGATTCTAGGAATAACAAGTGACTCCTAAATGTAAATTTTAAGGAGTGTTTTGTATTAATTTTCTCTGCAACAAGTATAAGAAATAAATTGGCTGTCACAAACTGAAGCAATAACTGCTGCCAAATACAGAGGCATTTCAATAACTTAGTTTAATCAAAAAGTTAAATTTAGATTGAGTCACTTACAGCTAATGAGAACTCCACATTCTCTTTATTTGAAGGTCACAGTATTACAAACACTGATAAAAAAATAATTTACTGTAGATATGCTTTGCTTTGATCTGCTGCAGGGGTCTGCAGCCTGCGACTCTGGAGCCGCATGTCTCTCTTTTAGTTCCTACAATGGTTCTTAATGGCAAAAGTTGAAAAGAACCAGTTCATATGTTTAAATACAGGTATTAAATTCGAGTTTTTAACCATTTTCAATTATTTTCTGCAACATTTGCACTAAATTTCCACAAAGAATGGCACTACAAATACCAGTAATACGTTTTGAGATCTGTTTTGTTTGTCATTAAGTTGGAATATATGCTGCTTCTTTTTTAGGTTGTTTAAGTTACAGATCCCTGGTCTACACATTTATGTAGAAGACTTTTGACTTGACAGATGTTCAGAAGACAGTTACTGACGCCATCAACAAACAGAATAAGCCTCAAATTGCAATTCCCTAACAATACTGCTTTTTACAACTGTTGTTTTCGAGTATTATTTACTAAAAATTGAGTGGAAGGACAAAGGTGCAAGAAAATGATATTGGCCTCATTCTTTAGATCAGGGGTGTCAAACTTATTTTCATTTTGGGCCAAATCAAGATCATGAATGTTCTTAAAGGGCCAGCTGTGCCATAAAACCCTTTAACAAAACTGTTAGAATATAAATAAATTCTTATAATTCAATAATATTCAGTCTCTAAAGAATTTTTTTAATGTTTTTTGCAATAATAAATCAGTGTTTAGTAGAAGTAAGAAAAGTCAAAAGTCACTTGGATCCATAAATCTGCAATAAACTCACAATTATGTATTAGTGCAAGAAAGGTATAGGGATTCATTGGTTTTGTGTGAATTTCCATGATAATTCGCAAGAAACGGGAAGCAGTAAATAGATAAAAACTGCTTTGATTTGATTGATAGAATGACATGATGTGTTATTTACCCTTTATCCTGACAGTTCTTTTTATGTGTCACACTAGAGTCTAGAAGGCCACATAAAAAGCTATGGCGGGCTGGATTTGGCCCCTGGGCCTTCAGTTTGACACGTGTGCTTTAGATGGTTATAAATCAAAGCCCTCAAAACTTTTGAGAAGATCCTCAAAGTGCTGACAGCAGCAGGACTTTGTTCTTCAAAAGCCACACACAAACATATCCAGGAAATGAGCTGCAACTGTCTTGTGTGAATCTGACCTGAAAGTCAGAAATGTCTTATCATGTCGTAAATTGTAGACAAGCCAGCTTCCATTGTTCGGCGTTGCAGTGCTGTTGCACTTACATCCGCTAGGGGGCAGAGTCACTCTGTTATCCGACGCGCTGGACATCTGTGGAATCTCCACACTGTGTTGCTGACAAAATCTTTAATTTTCTCTCATTTGAAGGTTGGAAACAGGCAGTGATTCATGCTGTAGTCTGATTGGGTTTTATCTCTGATTTGAATCTCATTAAAACTTTACACAGAGGGCACTAACTCACGATTCCATAATCCTGAGCCGCTTTCAGCAAGCTTCTGCACACACAGTCACTTCCTTTGCAGCAGATGTTTCCATCAGCAGCTTGCGTGAAAAAAAAAAAAAAAAAATCTTACTTCCCCAAATGTTGTTGTGAAATGACCCCAGCGCCCCTGTGGGTGTTCCCCAGCAGCAACGTTTCTCATATAATGTATTGTGACCTTCTCGTTTTAGGTTGCTGAAACTCCATCATAGACAAGCAGGACAGCCAGCCTGACCACAAAATGAACGATTCACAAAAAACCCCTGAAAAGGTGAGCATGATACATTTTTTTTTTTTTTTGATGAATGGCAAATGACCTGAAATGGTAGTTTTTGTTTTTTTCCCAAAGAATTATGTTCCACCGCTTGATTATTGATAGACTCCAAGCATGGCACCTATAGCGCTATGTAGGTCACTGTTGCTGCTGTTATCTTTCAGGTGTGTCACCAACCTACTCTGACATGGGCTGTGTGTAACGTTTGTACGTTTCTGCATTTGTACTTCACTTTTGTTACTTTGGCTCCATATTTGTGGCCCAATTTTGCTTTTTATAAGTTGAACAGTATTTGCCCCACGATCGACTTGTGTTAATGTTCACAAATGAGATGATATTGTTGTTATGGTAAAACGCGTTTCTGCTTCAGGCGAATGAAATCACACATCCAGGAGACTTGCTTATTATTCTCTTTATGACCATCTGTGTTTGTTCATTAATACTGCTGCTATTCATAAAGGCTCCCTTCATCTTAGCCTCCAAAACTTGTGACAACTATAAGTATTGAAGCTTTGATCTAGGAGCACGTCCTGCGTTTTTCATCAACAACTTCAATCCAGTCGCTCATAAATTCCTCCAAGGACGCTGCTGAGTGGAGCCGTTAAGCTGCATTGGATCTGAAAAGTCTACACTCCCCGTTGAAATGTTGGGTTTTTTGTAGCTTAAAAAAATGAGACCAAGATAAATAATTTCAGAAGTTTGATGTCCAGTCCATCTGAAGAAAATGGACACATTTGAGAGAAAACCATGAGAAATAGAAATGTTTCAGGAAACCTGATTGGATGAATGTGAGCACCTTTTGTTAAGTTATCTTGGTTCACGATATTTTAATTAAAATTCACCTTTCAAGTCTTTTGGTTGCACTCTGTAAGTATCTCACTGTTCAATTTTTGGTATTGGATGGATGGATGATTCTATCCATCCATCGAGCCACCTACCACGGATTCAAGGCAACTTTATTTATTATGTCCATTACTGCAGAGGGAAATCAATCCAAGTTGCCCTAAAGGACACCAAAGGCAAAGAGAAGGCATTTCTTGAAACAGTCAAATTTCTAGCTTTAAAAGCATCGAATGAAAGTATAAAATATTAAATTAAATATTTTAAATGCCCATTTTAATTCAAAATCTAACTTTCAATCTCACATTATCTAATTGTTGTCAGATTGTTTGATTGCTGTAAACAAAGGAGTTTTAAGTCTTGATTTAGAGGAACATCTCTGTGCATCTCAGGTTTTAATGGAGTTTGTTTCAGAGATGAGGTCTATCAAAACTTAATGCCACTTCACCTTGTTTAATTTCAGTCCTGAGGTTTCCAAAGGTGCAAGGAGGATACTTCATATTTGACAAACAAATCAAAAACATGTTTCAGTTCTAGGCCACTGACCGCTTTATAGGCCTTTGTAGTGAATTGATTTCATCCATTTACCGGATGAACTTGTTGTTGAGGGTCATGTCTGTAGTTGGTATTGTGTAATGACATTAAAATCCATTGTAGTGTCTAACACCAAAACTCACCTATAGTAGAAAATGGCCTTTGAAAAACTGTCCCCTTCACGTGAAAAGGGTTATTTTTTTCCAATTTAAAGAGAGAGTACAAGCGAAGTGGGCATCACAAATTCTGACAGCCATGAAATACAAATTGAAACAAATTCAACATCAATTAAAAAAAATCTCCAGTTACATTTAGTTGACATGAATTGTTAAGGTCAGACATTATTAATGCAAAAAACCCACATCTGACTCACCTAGCGAATAACAATGTACTGGAACAAAAGACCAAAATTCTCTGCGTTTTATAATGCCATATGCTACTACTGCAGTAAAATATTAATTTATTTGAAGGCTTTATTCAAATCTTAAACGAACACCCATAAATATGGAGTGGGCTTCACTTCCACCGGATTAAATTAGGTTTATTTTGCAGAAAGAAGCCAGCCCACTGAAAAACTGCATAGTTGTTGTGAAGAAGGATTTGAAAAACACCCAGGCACGAAAAGCAAGACAAATGAGTTACAGCTCAAAGGTCATTTTCCTGACCTCAGTAAACACAATTCCAAACCGGGACAAACCCAATGAGGAGGCGAACCAGTGAACACGGAGAGCAACAAGGGTGAAACAACACAGACACAGGCAGTGAGCGTAGCAGGGAGGTCGATAGAGCGCCTGATAAACAATTAATAGAACCAATGAATAAATACACCGAGCGGAGTAATATAACCACCGACTGGTGAAGTGAATAACAGTTCACTCTCTTCTCATCCCAGCTGTTTGAAGGTGGCATATATTAGGCAGGAAGTTGACATCATGTCATCGAAGTGTTAGATTCAGGAATAATAGGCAGGCTCAACGATTTGAGAGGGTTTAACAAACTGGGTCATCCACCTGGTGAGTGTCCAAAGAAGAAACACTGAACTGGTGAAAGGGTCAAGGGTGGGGATCAAGGCCATTTGATATGAGGAGCGAGGAGAAGGTTTGAGCTAACCAACAAACTACTGTAGTTGAAATTGCTGCTGAACTTATTGCCAGGTCTGCTGGAGAAGTGTCAGAATACACACTGCAGAATAGTTTGCTGTGTCTGTGAGTGTATAAACCTGGACCAGTCAGACTCACATTGGTCATAATGTTATGCCTGATCAGAGTGGGTGGTGTATGAGGATAAAATGCAATAAAACATGCACAACACATTATTCTTATTTAAAAATTCTGGTTTGATTAAGTAGGTATTCAATATTTAAAATGTTACTTTACGTGGGTTATTTAAAGACTTTTCAAGTTAAAATATAAGTAGTTTTTGTGTCTAACTGGCCATAAGCCATCGTTTATTCCACGTGTGCATGAGCTCTTCGGTTTAATTTATTTTCAGTGCCCAACAGTGCATAGTGTATGTCATTGTGCTGTTTTCTTTGCAGTGTGCACACATTTCCCACATCTCTAATTACCATACTTCATTCTAGCAGGCTCAGTTTCACCTCCCCTTTGGTCCGTGTGTGCAGAATTCAGAGCCTTCCTTTAAAATTACTAAGAACTCAATGACCTTGTAATTACACAGTCGGCGCAGCATTCTAATAAACACTGCCATGAATTATAGGATTGAAAGTTAAACTCAGAGCATTTCTGAGACAAATAGAAACAATGGGATATATAAATATGACACTATATATTTATATACATAAATATCACACTGTATTAGCAGATATACATCTGCTAAAAAGTTAAACATACTGATGAGCAATTTAGACAATTTGTGACCTTTGAAACAAAACAGTGCAAGAATGCTATAAAATAACCTACCCTCTCCACAGTACTGAATATCTGCACAGCGACACCATGTGTAAGGGATTGTTCGAGGAACTAACAATGTGGAATCCCACTTGCAGTGGTAATAAGTGGGTAAAGAGTGGGCTGTACTGGCAGTAATTACAGCCACAGCAGCTGTTCATCTTAAGTAGCACGATTCAGTTTCTTGGTCAGTCTTGCTCTTAAAAACATATAATTTCTTCCGCCACTCAGTCTGACAATGCAAATAGAAATTTCTGATTCAAGTCAATTGGTTGAAAGGAAAATTGCATACCATCCATTTAGATTTCGGACCTCCTGATGGAAAATGGTCAGATCAAACTGTAAACAGAAACTCATGTGTGGAAATACTGAAATTGTTTCTTGGAATATTCATTTTTATTGCGGCATTGAGAAAAGAGCGTGATGGTATGCAGCTGTACGACCATTTAGGATTTTAAGAAAATTACACTTGTAGATCTCTCATTAACTCCGTTTTATTTCTTTAAAAATCTTTTTTCAAATTTGTGTATGACTTAAACAATGTGGACAACATTTTGGTACCCTAAAAAGCCCACTATAGTATATATATATACTGACAATCAGGCATTTCTTATGAATTGAAATTCAACTGAATCATTTTTTGTTGTTGTTGTTTTTTTAAAACTAATGAAACAGGCCTGAACAAAAATAACTTTATATTTTGTTGCGTAAACGTTTGAGGCAGTCACTGTAATCCATTTTCTGTAGCTGACGATGAGACTTCTGCAGCTATCCACAGACATTTCGGCCCAGTCCTCATGGGCTCCAGTTGTCTCAGGTTGCTTTCTCCAAATGGCATGCTTCACCTCCTTCCTCAGTAACCTCAATTTTGTCTCATCTGTCAAAAGGACATTCTCCCAGAAGCTTTGTGGCTAGTAACTATGAATGGTGACCAGTCAAGGTCCGATCCTTTTCTCCTTGGATGTCTTCCATGAAGTTCGGTTTGGCTTAATGACGACAGATGGTGCGATCTGGCACTGATGTACCTTAACCTTGAGATTTACCTTTACTTTCTTTGGAGGTTGTTTTTTTGTCTTTGGTTGACGCTCATATTATCCTTCTTGAATTTGTCATCAATTTACATACATTTTTTCCTGTGGTCACAACCAGGAAGGTTGTGTCCTTCCATGTCACCAACAGCAGACTGATGACTTGTCAACCTTTAAATAGACTGACTGGCTGATTGTAACCTTCAATCATACCTCTGGTGACATTGTTTTATATTTTTTCAATTTTTGTCCAGGTCTGTTTTATTTGTTTGTTTTTTTAAATGATTCTGTTGAACCACATTTCAAAAGCAATGTCTGCTTTTCATCCGTTAATGTTTCATACGTTTTTATTTATTGCCTTTGTCAGTTCAAGTTGGTTCAATCACCATTGTGTTCTTTTGGGTCATTAAAAGAGAGGTAAAAATAGGTTGTGTGCTGTATTGTTCCACGTGTGTACAGGAACAATACAGCACACTTTTTCATCTTCATGTGTTCATTTTATCAAAAATATCACACTTATGGGAAGAGTAATAACAGCGTGACGGTGGACGGTTCTGATGCTGTTAGTTCCTCCTAAAAACACACACAGAATATGACTAACTCTTATTCTAACCCTACCAGCACCTATATCAGACCTCAAAGGGTTATATTTTTGTCGATTCACCACTTTATTTAAGGTATAATACTTTTCAGAAGAAGTTCCTGGAAGATTTAAAACATTTAAATGTCTCTCGAACCTTTTCGAGCCGTAACTATTAGCCATAACTAACGCATCACCGTTAAACTATGAGTCACGATGCTCATTATTGCTCCTCACCATCTTCACAGTCTTGCTCCCTAAATGCCATTCTTGCATTCTGAATATGTGATAATGTAAATGCATCATGAATCTACTCAGTACATTCATATTCTCCAGAGCAACATGGCCTAATGATGCTGTGACATTTCTTTCTGCTCCCTCCATTAGGAGAAACATTATCATTTCGACTTCCTTAGTGCTTTGGTTGTTTGAGTGGCTATACATTTTTATCTTTGCACGGTTTATAAGTTTTAATCTGTTGAATAAATCTTAAGGTGTCTATGATTTGCAACATCCAACACGTCGAGGAGTGTGGGACAATATTCTGATTTCCTGCTTTGCATATTGAGAGGTTTTTGTGAGCTATAATGTACAGGATTACAAGTGTGTCTAAAATGAGAGTTCATTCCCTTCTAAAACTAAAACACGAGTCACCGACCATCACATCTTGTTCAAAGCACAGGTTTATAGCATTAGTAGAGTTCATGTTCAGGTGGTTTTTACTGTGGCTTACAAAGGCATTTATTTTTCTTGATGCTTAATCATGTCATCACTTGATCACCACAAACTTCCGTTGGTTGTATTGGGAGTATACGTAACAGAGTAACACAAATTACTGTAGCACATTTAAATTGAGAAATTGAAATTGTAGAAAAACCTTTTGCTCCAATGTCAGTTCGTTTGGTTACAAACACAAGTCAGTGTTTTGCATGTGAGCCAAAGCAAAAGTTTGAATAATGTGATTAGATAACCTGCTAAATGTTGTCATGTCCCTCACATGCCTTGTTTGACCTGTGGATCTCCGCAGGTCTTGTAGAGTTATCACCAACCTTTTGGCTGCTTCTCCATTTCTATTTGTGTGTTGAGCCATGTTTTGGCTGGTCTGCCGTCGTATTGAATAGACGCATTAAACATTGTTCTTAGAGACGATATGCTTAGAATGCTGTTATAACCTCACCAGTGATGACATAGTTACTTTGAAAAAGTAACTTTAATCAGACTACTGATTACTCCTTGAAAAAGCAACTTAGTTAGATTACTGATTACTTGACCTGAAAAGTAACATTTTTAGTTACTTTCAGCTCTTCCACCTGTGAAAAATAAATTAATCTTTGCCAAAACTTAATTACAAGTTATTGATGGTGATATCAACAATGTGTCTCCACTTATGGTTGAGGAAAAAAAAGAAACTTTAGTAAATCGTGCGTGTTTTTATCTGGAAAACCATAAATATAATGCAACCTTGGTGTGTGTTTCCTTAAAACATACTGGTAACCTTAGTGGTAAAATGCAACTGCAAGCTTACAGCTGTGATTCGTGAAGAAGAATCCAATAATGAAGCCAACAAGAATCTAATATGATGCTGGTGGCAGCAGTAGCTCAGTGTTGTGGAGGTAATCTGATGTGTCTTTCTATTCAGCTGTGAGAAATGGTGAAGATGGCAGCGAACTAAGGCTGAACAAGAAATATTTGTGTTTTGACTTCTCAAGGCCATTGATTACACAGTTTTTTTGTTTGTTTTATTATTTTTTTAGGGATTTCAGTATGTTTGACCAGCATGAGAATCTGAATTTCGTCCCTTCTCCCTTGTCTCTTAGAAGCAACCTCTCACCACCTGCCTGTTCAGCGCAGCCTTCTTCGGGGCACTGGGCTCATCTTTTCTTTACGGCTACAACCTCTCTGTGGTCAATGCACCTGCTTCGGTGAGTAAAGTTAAACTATTAGCTTGCCTTTGGATAACCCATTGTTATCGGAAGGCAGCACTGATTTATCTTGTTTTCTCATTTCTTATCTTGTTAGCACTGCCAGAAATCAATAAATGTGAACCTTGATGTGGCTTTAGATTCAGAGTCAGGCGTTGCTAACACTTGAGCTGAACGAAGATTAATATGGTGCTGAAAAAAAATAGAACTTAAATGTATATTACACTCGCCCATAAAAAGTCAGCCGAAACACAGAACGTGCTGAATACCATTTGTGACGCACAGCTAAACAGAAGGAAGCTGCATTAATGAACTGATGAAATTTCACCCCATATGTCTAAAGATTATTGCTTACTCAGTGACATTTCTGGTGAAAACTATCATAGATAATGGTAACAAATATCAATGCAGTGCAGATTTTAGAGTGATACTGACGCTCCAAAATGGGACTTTTCCCATATTTTTGATCAAGGCTTTTAAAAAGACCTTTATCATGACATTTGGCAGAGTTGAAATATTCTTTTACCCTGCAGCTGATGCAGGTCGATAGATCGTTTCACCATGTCTCAATGCAATTTATAACCCCGAAGCTCTAATGACGCAGACTATTTAGTTGCACATCAGCGCCTTTCAGATGATGATTGCTTATGCGAATGACTTTGTTTTTGCTCCAGCAGAATTTAGCAAGTTTTTAAAATAAACAACTAATTCATAATATGTTACCAACATTAGAATATTGAACGTAGTTCATTCTTTTGGAATAGGAGATGCGAGTAACTTTGCGCTGAGCTTCTGTCTGCAGCCAGTGATATGTTGTGCAGTTCATTGTCAGACTGTCTCTCCTCTGGAAACATAAACAATAGGCAGGAACAGTATAATCTATCTTTATTAACTCAGCCCTCAATGCTGAGTCAGACTGAGAAAAGAGCACAATGAGAGTTAAAGATGAGCACGGTCCACCTAATTGGTACAATATAGGTCATAAACGCACATGTTTTTTCAGTAGGTGAGCACACATGGCAGTCTTTGAAACAGTGCATCAGAAGGTTAATCCCAGATGTCAAAACTGTTAAACGAATAACACTCCAAAAATGTTTTCCTTATTTACCTGAAACCAACTTTTTCAATTTAAGGCAGGTACCTCTCATGCTTCCACTTCTGAATATATATTTAGAAATCGCTTAGAGTGGAAAGGTATTTGCATAGTCTTTTTTTTTCTTTTTTTTTTTTTTTTTGGTTGAATCCAATTTTCAGGAGCTTTTCTGTTCCAGTCCAAGAAATAGAAACAAACCTTGCATTCTCAGAGGTTAGACTTTCTAATTTAGCCTTGTGTTTGTTCAAAGGTAATTAGATTCCCCACAGGTCATTTAATTAGTATTCAGAGATTACAGCCATCGGCTCTTTGGTTGCCCACACGGACAAAGGCAACGCTGTGCATAACTTAAAATTACTTCTTTTTTTTTTTCTTTCTTTCTTTTTTTTCCACGCCTTCTAGAAGCACATGAGTGTGTGAACCCTCAGTTGTGGCTTTTCAGTCTGTCATAACTGCAGAACTACAGCCAGAGCTACAGCATGCTGTCTCACTTATTGGTAAAGACTGTAGCTTAAAATGTAACCATTTTTCTGTACTGGTTATTGTGATACTGGTCGTGACAGTATACAAGGCTCATAATATCAACTACAAAATATACATATACATGCATGGCTTTTTGTCTGTAAACAGAAAAGAAGTGGTGCTAAAGCTATTCAGTACTAAGGATCTTTGATGCTGCATCAATGGTCACCTGTGAAATCCACACCAAAAGGAACAAAGCTAGTGTTGCTCAAACTGCTGAAGAAGTTCATGCTTTTACTGATGGAAGAAAGAAGTGTGAGAATACACTGTGGATCACAGCTTGTTGCATATGTGAAAACATTTCACCTCCTGGAATTGAGGTTAAAGGCTACAAACGAACTTTGACGCTAACTTTATACAAAACGCCAGCATACGTGGAAAATTTCTTTACTGACTTGAATGAGCTTCTATCTCTCATATGCATTGATTATGATTGTTTAATAATTGTTGGTGAGTTCAACATTCATGTGTATGACCATACATCATAATGTATGATGTCATACATATTTAGGCGTTTGTTTCGCCATACTGTACATCTGAAGTGGTGCTTTTAACCTCTATCAGCTCTTCAATGGAGCCTAAAATGAACTATGTGTTCATTGAAGAGTGATGTTCACTTAATTAGATCTTATCTGGATAGGTTGATTAAACTACATATTATCATACTCAGTATGACTGATGGATTCAACATAGTAATGAAGGGGGCTGTGGAGATTGAGTTAGAGAAAGGAAGAAAGCCCATACAGAGCCTGATTAATAAAAGTTTAATCTTGAGAATCAGTGCTGTGACGTCATATGGTGTTCTCAGGGTTTGTATCACCCTCCATTTGCTCCTGGTGTTAATATCAAACTCGTGGCTTCTACCAAATCAAAATAGTTCGATAGTTCACTGTGCTTTCATTCTGTCCTCTGCAGCACTTTGATGAATTGCTCAAAAATCCCATCGGCACATAAAAGACATGAAAGAGTTGAGCGAGACCAACTACATACTTTGTTAACATGACAACAAAGTCGAAGTTTGGCAAAAGTTAGAAAAATGGACTGAAACTTGGGAGAGATATACCCAGAATATTAAAAACAAAAGTTTTTTTTTCTTTTTACGTTGGTGAGGGTTTCTGATGAATTATCAATCTGCAAAATTATTTACAAAATAACTTTGCAGACAAATGGAAAAAGGGAAAACAAGTCTAAAGCATAACAATGTAACTGAGAAAAAAAAGACCATTTGTCAAAAAAAACGAAGCACAGCTGGAACGGGCGCTTATTGAGTGGAAACCGGTAATCTGATTAAGAAAACAGAGAAAGGTAGCAAAACATGCAGTCATTGTCAAAGCATTTGACGGCTCCTCAAATACATTCTGCCAAGCTTTGTCGGCTTTTGATTCTTTTGGTAAAAGTCGACACGTTTTCAGATCAAGTAGACTGAGCAGATGCATATGAAATAATTGTAAAGAAATTCATTAGCATCAAAATCCTGAATGAAGATGCGAAAGAGGAAACCTGAACCCACTTATCAGTCTAATTAGCAGACAGATTGCTGTGAAAGAGGAGCAGATGTGCTTGATATGATTGTCTTCTTTGGTTACAGAGGGGAACCTGCGGCTCTTCATCAACATAGTCTCCCATACAAGGAAATTGTTGATAAGAGTATCTCTCTTTAAAATAAAAGTCTTCAAGAACTTTCATAAAAGGGGAGAGTTGGTAATTCTCCAGCGGATTTTCTTTTTTCAAACATTGCGTTGCTTCAACATTTGCAGCAGAGTGGCTATGTGTACGGCAACGGACGAAAAACCATTCAGACCAATGACGCAATAACTGGTTGGAGCAACCAGTTATTGGTTTCCTCTCCCAGTTTAATGCCATTAAAATGTCACAAATCTGGTTGATGAGTTTCTCAGATTGCAACTAACAAGCAAAGGTCTTGTCTTCCCTGTTTACATTGGTCTTTCAGATCTCTTGTCTTACTTTGGAAAAGCTACATTTCTGCAATTGAATTTTTCCAAAACAGTATTTCAAGTCAAAACAATACATCTTCCACATTATTATTGAAGACTTTTCTTATGGGTTTGGTTATTCTCACACCAAAGCCTATTCATGTCTCCAAGACTTGTGTCTTAAATCCTGTGGAATGAGCTTCCTTAGTTTTTATGTTGTCTTGAGCAAGTGGACTCATTTTCTTTGGAAAAAAGACATTCCTACTCAAACACACTTTTCCTTGGCATCTTTTGACATGTTCTGGTATTCATTTTTTAAATTCTTTGTAACACTTTATTTGCTCTTTGCCCTTAAAAATCACCGAGCTTCTAAGGTAGGTTCTGCTCTTCTGTAGATGCGAGGAAGCCTCCGTCTTTTTAGCGTGTCAAGAAATTGCTCATTGTTCATCTTCCTTTCAAGTCTCTGCCCACCAGGAACAAGAGCTGATCATTAATGTATTGCTGGCTTCTGTCAACCACAGCAGGGGGACCACCGCGCTTCCGCTGTCTTTACAAAACTCGTGGAAAATACATGAAGCTCCCTTTATACTTTATGTTCTCCCACCACACCAGGTTCTAATGTTCACACAGGGAGCCTGCTATCCGTTCTCATCTGTTCCTCAGCTGGAAAAGGGTGACTGGAAAAAGGTAGTGGTGGAATTTATTACAATAAAACGTCTATAGCAGGGAGCCTCTGCATGCACACACACCAAACCAGGCTGCCTCACAAAGGATCTTGATTAGCCTTTTTAGTAACAACCTATCAAAGCAACAATAGCCTCTTCAAACAGCATGTCAGACCACAGCATGCATGCATAAACCAACATTCAGCTGTCTTTATGCACAGCAGCTGGTCTCTTTTAAAACAAATGAAGGACTTTCTTTTTAATCAAGAGTCAAATATGCAGTAAATCTTGAGAAATATTCTGTTAAGACATCTCAAACTAAATATATAACTAGTCCCCATCTTCTTGGCCTGAAATGGGTTTTTTTATTTTTATTTTAACTTGCTGTGTGCAGCGAAGTGGATTGAAAGGATAAACCTTGAACATTACACAGACATGGAAGTTTATGTCAGTGGTAGAAATCTAAGTAAGCTTTTTTCCTTTTTAATCATTGTAAATCTTTTCTGAAAAACCTGAGCTGATTGGAGGAGCGGTGATCGATGACCGGTAGCTTCAAGTGGAGAAAAATGGGAGTAGAAACAGATTTCTCACATAACACTGTGTCTTTGATAAACCACTTTTTTAGTGGTTTACGAAAAAAGTGGTTTTTGCGAAAGTTTAAACCACAGGCATGGAAACTCTGCCTGTCGGTAGGCATAATAAAGCACCACTAGCTATTTATCTATTTCATTTCACTTACTTCTAATACAACGGTGTTATCTTAAATATTTTGAAAAGGGAATAAATCTCTGATTGTGTGGACAGAAGATTAGAAGGACCCAAATTTTAGCTAACATTAGCAATTCAAAACAATTCAAACAGAAAATGGGTGAACCTGGACGACACAGCAATCTGTTACAAAATCAGCCACCATTTGCACGTTGTCAAAAGTAGCCCTAACGTTTCTTTGTTTCCGTTGTTGTACGGACATGCCCAGTCAGCTGATTGAGTCTGTAAGGATTATTTGCAAATGACTACATGACCTCGGCACCTGATTATTAAACATTTCAGTTCTCCTAATGAGCTTTGGCCACCACGTCTCATCAGTTCTGCACGAGAACGGGGTAATTTTCTGAAATGACTGTCAGCTGTGCGGAAGCATCAGAGGTGACCTTTGCTTTCCAGATCAGTTGGTCTTTTGACAATCAGCCTGGTGCATTTAGGATTAGCTAATCCGTCAACCCGGCTGATATTTATAAATCACTTTAAAATTATACACAGCTAAACTTTTTTTTTTTTTTGGCCCCGGAGGTTCCCGGTTAGAATCCTGTTCGGTGTAAAACACCTGCCAAGTCTGTGCGCACACAGCTGTGGAGTGGGGGTCGGTGTTATGAAGTGGCAACCCCCGTGAAGGGAAGTGCACAAAAGGACAGCAATACAGCTACACTTTTCTATTTAAAATTCACAGCTTCATGTAGAAAGTTGAGTGCAGTGATGCAGATGGTACCACTGCCACTCTGGCCACTCCAAATTTCTTCCACAGTCCAAAAGGATGACAATGGGGTTAATGGGTCTGACTGTTGTTTGTTCTGTGTGTCTCTGTGTTGCCATGTCATGGGCATGCGACCTGTCAGGGATGCATCCCAACTTTTCCCCCAGTGACTGACGAAGATGAGCACCAGTGCTTCCACAACCCTGCAAGGACAAGTGGATATATGAACTGGAGGGATGGATGTCGAAAGGAGACATTTGAAACTTCTGTCTCATTTCTCACCACGTAACATTTAAAAATTGCATTTGCGGTTGCATCTCATTGAACGTTCCTTCTGCTATAAAAAACAAAAAAACAGAAACGGAAACATGGATCATAAAGTACGAATGAAACCCTACTCATTAAATGCATAACGTTTGCAGCCATCAGTGTTATTTTTATATTGTTTTTTTAGGATATATTTGTCTTGTCTGAACTACAGCTAAATCTGCTTTCCTGTGTTTCGCAGTACATTAAAGATTTCTACAATAAGACCTGGATGGAGAGATATGAGGAACCTATTCCTCCAGAAACTTCCACTCTTTTGTGGTCCGTAACTGTGTCCATATTTGCCATCGGAGGCCTCCTTGGAACTCTGTCGGTCTCTTCGATTATTAAAGTTGCTGGGCGGTGAGTAACACGAGATCATTTGTTCAGCGTTTCATATTTCAGGGCATGATTGCTGTACCAGTTATTCAACAAGATGAGTCTCTAAGGCTTTTGCAGGAATTAAGATAATAAGTTGCAGCAGCATGCCGTTTGGTAAATGCACTTCATTTAATTGAGCATCACTAGTGGGGAGCGTCTCTGTTGAATTTTAAATGTTGCCAGCCAATTGATACTCGTTCAGATCTATCATGGCAGTGTTAACAACCGATAACTGTCTTGGTAAAATGAAAATATGTTGCCATAAAACCATTTTCTTTTAATTTGTTTTTTTTTTTTTTTATCATTTAGTTGTTAAAACATTTATCCACTTAAAGGAAACACATTGAACACATTTTCCCAGTAATGGACCTCCCAGTAAATTCTCCCCAGGGTCAGACTGTAGGTTGCTTAGAGAATTTGCGAAAAACAAGCCTGTTAGATGATTAATTGCATAACCAATGAGGCAGAATTACCATTCAGCAGACTTCCAGAGTGGATCAAAGGACTGCAGAGTACTTACTACAATCTGGCATGTTGAATGCTTTCGTCAGACGTCGGCATATAAAAAGTGTTTTCTGCTCCGTGTCAGTATAATCATATTGTGCAAGTGGTACAAAAAATAAAAAATAAAAAAATCGCAGCGTATTACTTTCCTCCTACAACTGCAGCATTGGTGAGTTTTGTTCCCCTCATTTTTTGCTAACACCCAGTTGGACAGGCAGCTTGTCCTATTAAGTGCAGGTCTTGGAGAATCACAGCTATTATGTGAAAAAGATTTTTTGGTGACTTACTATCCTGCCAGAGACGTACGACTTAAGTTTAGGGAGGAATGCAAAAAAAAAAAAAAGAAAAATGGACAAAAAAGAAAGGAGTTGCTTTTGATCTAGCAGTGGTGCTTTGACAACTTGTTCTGCCTGCTGAGATCCAGACTCACAGCAAGTGTAATGAGTTTCTCAGGGTTCGGACAAGTCAGGTAGTTTCTCATCCTCCTGTGCCCTTCGGGGACAGACTTGAGCTCAACATAATCACCTCCTACGCTTCCAATCTAATTTTGATTCACAAGAATCTATTAACCAGTAGTTATTAGGATGACATTGTCAAAGCAGAGGAAGAATCTTGTATCTGATACTTTGATTCTTTCTTTCCATTTGAGTCCACTACAACACTCTTAAGATTCACCTCGACTTTCTTCCTCTGGATTTCTGCTGTGTCGATTAAAGGTGCTCGTTTTTCCTTTTTGTGTTCTCTGCTAGACATTAGCGTCCCAGTTGGTTATCCGGGATGGGGTGACATTCAGATGTCAGAGGGAATATATAAAAGCGTCAGAAGACACATGCAGAGGGCGAACAGACAGCAACTCTGTAAAAGTGACCAAGGAATACATTAAAAGTTTTCAAGTGAAGCTGAGGTTAATGGCTTTTTTTCCCCCTTTTTTCTTACACTCTTTGTCATAATGAAGACGTGACATGAAGACGGCATCGCGTCTTGTTTGTTCTCCGGCTCTGCCATCACGTAAATGAGGCTGCCCATGAGACGACGTTCATTTCTGCAGCAGCAGTTAAAACGAGCATCTACTCCTTTGACCCTTGACATTAAGTGATGAAACTCCTCTGTTTAATCCTTTGCAACAAAATTAGATTTTTTTATTTATTTATTTTTTTTGTCTTCCGGCTTGTTTATTCTCAGCTCAAAGTTTGGGTTTCAAATTGTATTCTTAAAATGGTGATGTCTTCACAAATCAGCCTTGCGTGCATGCAGATGAATTCATGAATATCCATAAAGCCTGTTTCATTTTGTTGACATTCAGCTGTGCTTTTGGAGGGCATTTTGAAGAAAACCAATTTTCACAGTTCCAATTCTGATGTTTTTCAGAATTGGATGTTTTATATATGAGGTTATGAATCTTATATGAACAAACCTCTGTTAAATCTTGAATATGTATAGGAACAGCATGATTGAGTTTGGTGTATGCATGTGTCAGTGGCCTGGAAGCAGCCAGGAGTCAGGAAAACTATCAGAAATACCAATAATCTAGGTGACTTACATAAGGAGAGTAATATTTGTTCAACTTATAATTTAATTTATTTATTTTTTTTACTTTTAACCATGTCAATAATTGAATGCTATTGTGGAAGGTCAGAATGTTGTAAAGTAGCAATAAATCTGTGCACCTTTTCCATGGTAACCAGCTGATGGTCAATGAATAATATTTGCATCAAATACTTGTGTCAGTACTCGGTCCTTAGTGTTTTAACACAGATATTCGTCACAGAATTTAGGTTGCACATCATTCTGTAGTGGAGCGTGATACTGACAGTGCATCCGCTATTAAACTGGTCAAAAACAAAAAACCAGCAGTCTCTTAGACACTGACTGATTTATGCCAAGCCTTTACTTGTAATAATTATGATGACTTTAATTCAATTTAATGCAAAAGATGACATTTCAGATTAGAACATTACATTCTATTCAAAGACATTAATATAGAAATGTGGACTAAGGGAAAAGTAACAGTTTATTGGTACTTTTAATCTGCCATGGACCCTCATATGAAGCATATTTTAATGTGTTGAATATAACTAGATTAAACCATTTTATTACAAGTTGGACCTCCTTTTACCACAATAATTCTTCTTGGCCTACAAACATTCCTTAGAGATTTTGCATTGGTACAAATCCTTTCATCTAAAGATGTGCTTCTTCTTCTTTTTATTTATTATTTTTTAAATAAAAAAAACATGTTGAATTTTTCAGACCTCATTCACCACTACATAAAATACGACTTTGATCTCTTCTCAGTCATGCTAAAAATAAATAACTCCATGTCCACGCGAGCTGACAGATTGAAGTATAATGCAGCTTCTTCGTGTAGATTTAGTTCAAGATTACTCGGTAATGATGTCAGGTCACCCCAGGGGCAAAAAGAGTCACCTGCTCGATTACATTTGAAATCTCCGAGATGTTTCAAAGGGAAATTTCAATTTCATTTTAGGTGTGAAGGGAGGGGCATAACATGGCGGTCTGTGCTTGCTTTGTAGGACATTAAGTGAAATTTGACAAGCCTGTCTGAAGTTCTTTTTGCTTGAACTATTTTTCTTGGTTCTCTTTTTGCTGGAAAACTCTTTGATAAAGTGGATTTTGCAACATGTCTGCAAGAGTTGCCTGAACGCAGTTTGTGGAGATCTCTTTCCAGATTTCATTTGTGAATAAAAAAACCACCGACAGCGTTATTAATCTGATCATTCCTCTGGCTGATGATTAGGTCTATTATGATTACACACACTGACACGTTCAAGCGTCTGTTCAGAAATTAGAGCTTTAACTTTCAACTTTTCTTGCTGTGTGAAAAAAAATAAAAAAATTAAATGAATCCTCCATGAATTGTTCTCCATCCACTTGGCACAAGGGGCCTCCTGCATTAACAGCTTTTTCTGCTTCCCTGGCCTTGAAGAATCCTTTGCATCCAATGCTTTTCATCCCTTTTATGAACATCTAAAGCCACAAAAAAGTGAAGTCATTCTCTTCTTCTTTTGCATGTCTCGAGTCTCGTCACTCCTGATTGTTCTTGCTTTGGAGTGCCTTGCGGAAATGTTTTGACAGAAGTCAGATATGCTTGCTGTTCTTCTTTTATCGCAATTAAAGCGCTGCGGATGTTTCAACAAAGGCCTTGAATAACTGGATTAGAAATCTCTTCAGGTTTCATTGCCGTCATGTCTGTACCGCTGAGCTTCTCCTCTTTCCTTTGTCACATAGAGTCACATCTACATTGTCTTTCTGTTTTCCAGAAAGGGAACCTTGCTGCTGAATAACTGCTTTGCTGTGACGGCTGCTTTGTTGCTGTCGCTGGGCGAGATTTCAAGATCTTTTGAGATGCTCATCATCGGCCGGATCGTCATGGGCGTGAACTCGGGTCAGTGTGCAATTAAAGGAAAGCACGTTGTGTTGCAATTGGTGTACAACAAATGCTGCAGCTTTTGCTTATTTTGGTGAAACAAGAGTGGGGGGGGGGGAAAGTTGAATTAACTATGTAAACCTTTTGATATCCTTACACATAATTTAATCATTTAAATTATAATTTTGATACCCCTCCAAATAACAGCTAATTGCTCAGCCTTTTATCGCAGTTGAACAAATGCAGCAGACTGTGAACCTGAGAGAACAAACACATCTGCAGAGAAACACTTTCCTGTTTGTTTTAAAATGCTCCAGCCAGAACTAAATAGTAATAATAAAATAATTAGGTTTAAAGTTTGATCTTTTCAAAGACTAAGCGTCTTGTCTGCATGAACAAAACAAACAAAAAAGAAAAAGAAGAAAAAATTAAGGTAAATATTACATTGGTGAAGAAAGTGTTTGGAGTTCATCAAAGGCAATAAAGATAGGCAGATGTGCAAAATAACTTGCTTATCAAACATGAATTTGGAGGCGATCAGAGAGCAGAGACGCTCTAATTGCCTTCTGTTCTGAGAGTTTCACCCAAACCGCAGAGGGAAAAAAAGCAGCTCTTAATCAGAGAGTGACTCCAGGAGAGGCCTTGGCAACAACCATCTCTTACAGCAGGTGTGTCAAACTCATTTTCGTTTTGGGGCCAAATCAAGATCATGAAGGCTCTTAAAGGGCCGGTTGTGCCAGAACATGCTGATAAAACCTGCTCACAAGCTGTTAATACGTCAATAAATTCTTAAAATTACATAATATTTTTGAACATCTTTTCAGTCACTTCAGGAACTAATAATAAATGCGACTTTTTATTTACTCGCTGTATAAATTATGGACTATAATCACACATCGACTAAATTCTCAAGAAACTGGAGGGATTGATTGATATAAATTGGCAGTAAACAAATAAAAACTGCATTGATATGATTGATAATATAATATTTAATCACAGTGTTTAGTCTACACTGTGGAGGGCCACATAAAAAGCTACGGCGGGCCGGATTTGGCCCCCGAGCCTTGAGTTTGACACATGTGACTTACACATTCACACTATCAACAGTGAGGGAACTATCTGCTCGGATGCTCTCATCACCAAAACAAACCAAAATTCATATTTCAAGCTGCAATAAAAGCAAAACAAACAAAATACAAAAATAGCTCTTCTTATTTCAAGTGGATAATCATGAAGAATTTTTTTTCTTACTCAACTAAACCTGCAAACTTGACTATCTCGTATGGAACTGCTTTAATTTGATCAACGAGTTGACATTTTGAAAGTCACCTGCTTCGCTACATGTATTGATTTTCTAAAAGTTGTAGATCTGATGTGTGCCATTTGATAGAAACTGTTAGTAGAGCCCATTTTACGACATCCTCAGGTCTCAGGAAAACATCTCTAAACATAGCGACCTCAGACGACGGAGACAGCTGACAAAAAGTTACTATCAGGTTAACAGATTAAATGGCATCAGACCAGATGGATCCAGACGAAACGGCATGATGATAACGGGACTCAGACCTAAAGGCATATTCCCAAATAGACTAAGCTCAAACTGAGTCAGGTGAAATGAAATGATTCGGACCAAACAGATGTAGACCAAATAGACTCAGACCAAGTGACGTACGAAGCACCTCCAGAACAAATGAACTTAGACACAAAACAATCATTTTTGGACAAAACAGCCTAATTTAAAATGACATCAGATCAAATGTAATCAGACCAAACTGACTGCTTGTCCCAGAACAGGTTTATTAGCACTAAGGCTGATAACACAACTCTATTGTGCTTAGTAAACACCAATATGTTATTGGGTAATTCTCTTCCGTAGATTATTTGATCATTTTTGTTTTCTTACTTCCCTTTTTCACTTGATTCTATTACGGTACCTTTGGGTTTTTTTTTCCTCTAGGTATATCACTTAGCGTCCTCCCCATGTACCTGGGAGAAATTTCCCCCAAACACATCAGAGGCTCCATTGGCCAGTTCAACTCCATCCTGATCTGCTTGGGCGTGTTCACGGGACAAGTGTTGGGTCTGCCCGAGCTCTTGGGTCAGGTGGGTGAGCAAACAAATATAATATGCCCTCATGTCTAAGCAGAGGAGTTTTACAATTTATCACTGATGAACCACTGATCCATGAAGTACAGTGGTACATATGACTGCGGTGTTCTGTGATCGGATAAGGAGCTGATGTAATTTATCAGGTGGAGAAGCTCCTTTCTTGGTCTGCTTTAGTAACATGTGATGTTACAACAGCAGAGTGTGAACACCTTTTAAACATCATGTGGATTTCAGCTGCACTGCAGCGTATCTGTCCTCCACGCACCACAATCTATTGAATCTGCTGGATCATTCACACGCCTGTCTGTGCATCAATTTGCAGGTGGCTGCTGGTATTTTTATTTTTTTTTTCTCTCGGTCTATTACGTGAGCACTTCAACAATTAATAACACAATAAACCTCGATCGCGCAGACAGATAATCAGTTTTTCCGGACTCCTTTTACCGGTGAATGATTTTCCCTCCAGGCTGGCCTGACCTAAACCATGACGAATTATAGCTGAGAAAGACATTACCAATTGCCTCTTCCATTATGAGACATAGATTTTTAAAATTTTTTCTTTAAGTTTAATTGTGTTGCTTTGTTTAATTTCCAGGTCCGCTTTGACAGTTCACTGACGACTCCTTATATATTTTCTGCATTCTCTAGTGTTTGCTATAGACACGTCCCTTGAAGTCTATTGAATAAGTCAAGTAGAAAACAATGCCGAGGGCGGCTGATGACACAATTGATTAATGAAACGGGTATATGGCAAGGTGCGAAAAAGAAAATGTTAAAAGCTTGAAGGCATGGTCCGGTGTTCACGTACAAATAAATTTCAGCAAACATTCAACTTCTTCATACAGCCTCCACACCGATGCTGTTTTGTTCATAGCAAAACCAGCAAAACGTGACACTTTCAGGATTTTGTAATTTGTTCCTAATCTCTTAGCTCTACTGGGTTGAAAAAGACACGCATGGCTGAGCAGGAGATGTTTATGTGGTCCCTCAAAATTGGTAATACTGACTAAATCTCTGCTGACAAAGGAGTGGCGCTGCACACTTTTTCTAAAGCATTTAGCTCAAACATAGTAAAATATTGTTGCAACTTGGGGTAATTATTCTGGCTAATCATGCAACTGTGCTGTTGTGGGAGGTCAGTTACTGACTCAACGTCGTCTGCAGACATCAGCAGATGTTTAGCTCTGACAGAGGGCACATCAGAGTAAAAGACAGGATTTTCCTACCAGATGAACAACAGCTGCGGTTGCCTTGTGGCAAATCAGTCAGCATATACTCATGAGAAAGGCGTTTTGTTTCAAGAAAACAGAACACGTCCTACGTACAACAAAAGTTCATCAGAGTCTGCGGTTTCAAATTATTTTCATGCGTGGTGCAAATAACTTCCTGTTCCAAATGAGATGTAGCTTCAAAGGTTCTTTTTTAATTAAAAACATTGGTGAGGCTGGTAGTAATTAATTTGATCTTTTATACTTGAAGGAATTAAAGATTACGTCTTTGACGTAATATAATAGGTTCTTCAGTCGAGATGCTGTAACCACAGACGTACTTCTTCACGTCACTGTAAACCTGAAAGATCATTTGTTTGCGAGTCAGAATGGTCGGAGTGAATGGTACGGCTAAAGACACAAAAACAGAGCTTGATACCTAACATTTGTCAAGATTAATGGTTGGTTTAACATTGAAACCAACCAGGTTGGTTTTATAGTTCAGTTAGTTGTTCTATAACAACTAATGAGCGTCAGCCACTTTGGTGCTGAGCCAGATATCTGCTTAGCTAAGAAATCACCTTTACTTGTTTGCACTGGAATGGCCTTGCTTTCCTCCCCTCCCGAGTCTCTGGTATTGAATTGCAGTCGGGAAAGCGCACCGGTCATAAATTGTGCAGAACCAGGACGTTTTTCCCGCGACACCAGAAGAGTTCACATTATGCACGGCCACTCTTCAACGAAGCTGTGGCTATTTTTAGCATCAGCTTTAATAATTCATCACCTACAAATAGCCATTAGAAGGTGCAGTTGAAACCAGATACAGAACTGCTCAAAACAAAATCAGACTCATTTTTTTACTTTTTAGCTCAGTCAGGATGAAACAACTGAGCTAGTGGTTTCTATTTGGCTTGTTTGCTTAATTTGCTGATTTTTTAAAATTTTCTTAGAAATCCAAAACATTTTCAGAAAGAAATGTAATACCTTCACAAAATTTGTGAAAACTCCAGTGATGATGTCACGACTTTGTAAGGCTTGGAATAACTTAAAAGCAACATCAACACCAAACGCATCATGAAAACGTCCTTTGAAATCAGCCGACCTTTCAGAAAAAATGCCCAGCTATGAAAAATTGTGTTTTGGTTATCACACAGCAGAACGTGCAAAGGATGAAAACCTGCTGAAGGAAATGAAATCGTACACAATCTTGGATGAATTACAGAATGCTGGGAATTCATATTCGAGTTATTCTGTGCTTACAAATGCTTTGAACAATTTAAGACAACAAAATCATCCTATTAAAGAAAAGGAAAACAAAAATCTTATATCTAATTTCCATTTTAAAATGCATTTAATTTGACTTTTGAACATTCTTCATGAAACTTGCGTGTTATTTGTAGGTAGACTACTCATATTGATTTACTTTGCCTCTTAACATCCGGCATTGATCCTAATGAGTTACCTTATGAGGCCATCCGAACAACTTTCATGACCTGGGCTCTCGTGTCAGCCGGCTTCCCCTCCACATCTTCCTGGCGACTTTAATGTAAGAGTTGGCCACCAAGGTTTAAATGCCAAGGTCTTTCCGACTGATGAGGTCTCACAGCTCTGCTCTGACTTTTTCAACTCCGCGGCCTCTCAGCAGATCGTTCCAGTTTGGCTTGACATTCAAGCCCGAGCTGCCGGAGAGCGACGGAGAGAGAGGGAGAGGGAGAGGGAGAGGGAGAGAGCCCTTCTCTGCTCACACTTAATTATTTTTCTTCACTTTCCCAGGCTAGCTGCCAACATTGCCCATCAGGCACCTTTGTTAAAAAAACCCCAAAACTTTTACCCTTCACTTCACAGTACGTGTCTGGGCCTATCTGTCTGTCTCATTTCGTTTAGATAGCACCAGGAATTGTCAGTCACACCTTGTTAACCCAGAGGAAGTGTTACTCTGTCTCTTCACACCTTATTGGCTATTGTAGCAAAAACATTGGGTATGGTCGGTGATGATTCCGCTTGCCACTGAAAGATTGTCATGACAGGGATCCGTCATAAACCCGCTCAATTATTTGCGTGCCGCATTCTTAGTTTATCTTTTAGGCCCAGAAACAGACATGAGCCCAAGGCACATGAGCTTTGAAAGCCAATCTGTTATGTCATGAGTGCTAATAATCAACAGCTCTCCTCTTGGCACAATTTGCAGACTTTAGATAACTAGTTACTTTTGGCACTGTATTAAAAAAAAAATAATCATGGAAAATGTCTTCTGAAATTAATTAAGCATATTTATAGCCTGCAATCATATCTGTTGGCACATGTCGATGTTCAGTTTGCAATCAGTTATGATTGCAAAAAATAATAAATAAATAAATAAATAAATAAATAAATAAATAAATAAATAAATAAATAAAAGTGCAGTAAAACTAAAAGTAAAATGAACTTTTAGTTCCCCCAAAAGAGTTCAGAGAGCTTTTGTTTTTCATGATTCCTAGAAATGTACATTAAAAATGTTTTGGACCTGGATAAGTATACATACGTACATCTCTTTTCTTCTGTCCATCCGAGATTTATTTAGAGTTTTCGATTAGAAAAAAATAACAATGTGCTATAAATTCAAACTTGTGCTGGACTGTAGCAGTGAAGATACTTTTATGCTACATTACGTTTTATTATTATTAAAACATAATAATGCGTGTTATCCAGGACTCTGTTGAATATTATTGAAAAGTTAATTTATTTATTTCACCCTAACGCTTATTAATTACATCCAGACTGAATTTGAAGCCATTATTTCTATTAAGTATTAGAAAATACTGCTTGGAGAAAATTATAACATGACATTTAATATTAAAATGTTACTTTAGACCAATAATACTAATAAAAAAAGAAAAAAAGTCATATTTATACAGAAAGGAACCCTTGATGAAAATCAATGTTTAATCTTACAAACAAGACGTTTCAATTTATTGCCATGTATCTGTATAATGTGAGACTGTTGGCTACTGGGAAAGTGTTGAATATTATTGCCTCAACGACTCTTCGCCTGCCTGGTTTCAATCTAATTAAGAGGTTTTTGACTCTTAATTCTTCATTGACAAAACAGTAGGACACGTCTGATCAAAAATATTGCCGCCATTAACAATATGAACAAATATTTAGACATCAGGTCTCTGTCCGGTTATTTGTCTGAAACTGAAGTTGATGTATTTTTGTGAAAATTGAACGTGGCAACATAAGCCTTTAAATCCTCTTTCTGCTTCATGTTTTGTGTGGTTTCTAACCTTATGGCACAAATATATGTGATTCACACACCCAGCAGAGCGTTGGAAGCCATTCAAGCATTTAAAATAGGAGTGACAAACACCTTTTCAAGCCAGTGAATCTTGTGTGAAGCATCTTTTTACAGCAGTTCAAAGGACAGCCCATGTAGAAGGCTGATGGTTGTGAATAAACCTTTTCTCTTAGCTTCTTGTGCTATATCTGTGCCTGGCCTGTCATTCAGCAGAGCATAATGATTTTTAAAGAATTTATTTTGCTGTGGATCTTTTCTCTGGGTATGTCTTCTGACATACTTGCTTTTTAAAGTATGTATTTTTTTTTTTTTTTGTGAAATTATGTGGTTTGATTTCTGCTTTTTTTTAAATGTCATCTACCTGTTGTCTATACCCGCTTGTCCTCGTCGGATAAGGGGGCGGCTAACAGTCTCTGGATCCATTACAATGCAACACAGAGACTCACAGGAATTTGTGTTTCAAGCACATTATTCATCGCTAACGGCAATTCAGAGAGACCAATTAACCTAACAATCCTGGTTTGGGACTTTGTGACAAAGTCAGGGTAGCCTGAGAAAATCAACACCTTCAGAAAACCCTCAAGACATACAAGGCAACAAACAGTGCACCACCAGGCCACCAGCCATATGTGTACAAAGAGTTTATATGACAAGCAAAGTACATGGTTAAAGTCTAACAAAGTTTGCTCTGTTGCAAAATTTGGTTTTTATGTCACATTTATGGGTTCGGTCAAGGTCGGACTTTAAGTTAAACGAATCAAAAACACTTCAAAATTTGGAACAGGGGACTCTATTACTCAACCAAGAACCAAGTCTGCTGTAACAGGCAATAAATCAGTTGATTGCATGAAAAATTAAAACAAGCTCGATAATTTCTATTTACAGAATGGTTTGTTTTTCTCGTGTCTCTTGCTCTTTCTGGATTATGAAATACTTCAGTCTGGTGCATTGGTCTTCACTTCATCCTTTTTTGAAGGACAATTTTGTTTGCAGAGACAAATGTCTCTGTAATGTGCTTTTTATTTGTTCTTTTGATTGTTTTGGATGTTTAAAATGTCACCCAGTTTCAATGCTAAATGTTTGTTGGAGGTTTATTGTACTTGCATTATTTTGCCATTGCCGCTATACTACTTCACTGTGGTCTCAGAAGAATTTAACGCAATAAGTTCTGGGACAATTTATTGTTCAGCAAAATGGATTATTGTGACAGAAGATAAGATTTGTTTTTAAAAGATGTAATAAAAATGTGGAACTCGACGGAGCTGCAGTCTTCTCACACAAATGTGCAGAAGCACCGACACCAGTGGTTCCCAAAGATTTTCTTGGCCCCCCTATAGAATACAATAAACCCCCCCCCCTAAAAAAGAAAAACAAAAAAATAAACTGGGCACGTATATTGTTCAGGAATGTTCCAGAATTGTTTTTCTGCACCACGTGTCCAATAAAGTATTGTTTCAGACATGATAGGAATGCAGGAAAGCCTCAGACACACAGAGATCAGGGATGGGATGAATTGAGGGCAAAGGTATGAATCCGTGTCCAGAAAACAGAAATAAACATAGAGTCTAACGGGAAAAAGACAGAACAAAACAGAAGTTTAATCGAGCAGAAAACTGGTGAGAGGCAGAAGAACAATAAGCAGGGACAGGTGGACTGTGATCTGATTTCTGCCTCACATGAGAGCAAGAAATGGAAACTGAACGAATGAAGCATTACAGACTAGATTATTGATCCATATGTATTGATTTGACCCATGTCACATTTTAAACTATCTTCCTAAATATATAATGGCTGTCACATGTCTCTCCGAAGCTGCTACGTATTCTGTGACATGCCATTTACGCGAGAGATGATATGTGGTAAATGCATCAACATGCTGGGCTGGCCTGTGAACGCGGACTCCATCAGGCTTCCTCTCCATGACGGCTTCTGTTAATGGGCGCTGGTCCAAGATGTCATTCGTTGTCGACTGCCAAATTGTGATAAGCCGTGACAAATGATAATTAATGTAACCTTGGTGCTCAGCGTCTGACCTTTTCCCAGTAGAGAGCATGTTTATTTAGGTTTTGCAGGAGCAGGCCTTCAGCCAGTCTGTCACTAATGGCTCATGGGATTCCGAGCTCATCAGCATGCCTCAGACAAAGACAAAGGTTCAATTTAGCTGCCTTAATGAGCTTTATTTATACTCTGTGTTCTCCATCAGAGAGTTGCACAAATTGACAAAAAAGGTTGACGGATCGCTTTAGCCTATTGGGGAACTGTTCTTCTTGTTCATGCTAGATTGTCAGAGCTCTTAGTTTTACACATGAGATCAATGAAATACATCGAACGGGGGTGATTCACTTTTTGTGTGACTGAACTTTAAATTGTTGGCTGTGGAAAAATGGAGGGTGTTGAACATGGAACAAGGGCTTTGCTAAGCTACATTTTCTGATGATCGGTATGTGTGTCCACGCACTTTCTTGTCTCTTGTCAAACTCACATTGTCAGTGGAGATGAATCGCTCAGTTTTTGACGTGCAGAAGTGCTGCTGGTGAGACTTGATTGGGTTAAGACCTCTGGAAGCTTTCTTCAACACTAGTCTATATCCAGGGAGATTGGTTGTCTGCAGTATCCATCATCTTTGCAGCACGTTTAGCTGCAAGAATTTGAAATCTGATTCATGGAACTAGAATAGTTTTTCTTTTTAATTTTGTCTAATTTTTGTGTTGAAAATAACCTTGTTGAAATGTGAATATAGAGCATGTTGTGTTACATTGTCTTCCTCCATTCACGGTTTTAAACATAGCTAATATATAAACAAAACAGCTAAGAAGCTTATTTTAGGGACTGGGACTGGGCAGTAGCCACTGCTAAAGAGGGCAGTAAACTGGCCCCCACTAGGGGGCAATGCTCTGCTAGTGGTGGTGCAAATGCTAATGCACTGCCATCCTGATTTTTACTTTTGTAAAAGTACAACTCAGATGTTCACGTCGTGGCACTTAGCAACCAGAAAACGCGCTCATCTCTTAGCAACAGATCAACAATGAATATTGATTAACAACAAATATTATTGTTTAAAAAACATGAGATTTCTTCTGCTCTTTTGAAATACTTCTTATGCTACACTATTTAATAAGAATTGTGCGGTTGGTGAATTTTTCAGAAAAATAATTTTTGTTTTGTCCTGGTTGGTAAATATCTTAAAACAACAAGACATTCATCACAAAAGGTCTGATTTATACCTCAATGAAGTTCGTCACCAGGAAAAAATCGCTCATCACTTAACACCAAGCTAATTATTCGTTAGAAAACTTAAACTTTGTTGAAAAACTGCTTTCCTGCTTAGACACAAGAAATGTACAGTTTGTAAATTTTGCAAAAGTTAAAATCATATGTTTACTTCATGGCACTTGGTTACCAGAAAACACGCTCATCTCTTAGCAACAGATTAACAACAAATTCTGTTATTGTTCAAAAAACATAAGATTTCTTCAGCTCTTTGGAAATACTGTTTGTCTCTACTTACTACTTAACAAGAGTGTGCAGTTGGTGAATTTTGCAGGCATTTCAATGGTTTGCATAACCACATAAGCCATTGAAACGCTGTAGCATATGAGAGCATTTCATATGCTGTAGTATGACAATATATCAAGCTCCGATGACAAATAGGGATATGAAGAATTTTTATTTTACAGGAGGGCAAAAAAGGACTAATGACCATTAAGTTATTTTCCTAAATTATTATTGTCGGACCATTAAAGTGGCGTTAAAGTCAGGAAGGAAAATCCATTGTAACCATCCCTACCATTCTCCGATTGTACAATTACACTAAAAAAGGACACATTTATTCTTAGTTCCACTCAGTTCATAACTGCAGGGTGTTTTTTCTGTGATTGATGGAGACATAAAGGGCTTTGGGGAGCCCAAATGAGGTTCAAAGGTTAAAGTTATTTGTATGTGTGGACGAGGAAACAAACTTGTTTAATAAAACACACTGAATATACTCTAAAACATACCATGCCTTTACTGTAGGTTTATTAAAACATAAACCTTTTGACACCTTATCGTAAAAGCAGGTCAGTTATTTTCCTTACCAGATTATTTTTTGCAGACATTTTGCTCTTGCCTCGACTCTTCTTGTTGCCGATGGTGACTTCATATTAAACGATGACAGAAACAATACAAAATACCGATAGGGATCATCTCTGTAATTAACAATAACAAGACGTCGTCCCCCTCCTGCGAGGCGCGAGTCCGAGCACATTTGCTTCCAAATATAAATTGTGCTGCTTTTATGATTCTAAGAATGGGACCGCATCACACATCTGCAAGGTCCAGCTGTCTGTCAGCTTGTTCCCCTGACAGACCATCAGCAAAATAGGCTTATAGAGAAGGTGACATTCATCACAAACAGCTGCGGGCGGACGGATGATGGGCTTTTCTTCTGATCCTAGCAGATGCACACATAAGATCATCCAAAGACATTTACTAACCAGGCTCTCACTTTGCTCTACAGCTGTTATTAAAGAAACGCAGCTCAGCAGAGACGTTGATCTCCCAGGTAACAAGGGAGGGTGATGGTAATGTAGGGAGCTACACAAGCAGGTTTAAGGGAAAACAGAAAAGCCATTAGTATAAATATCAATTCAAGTTTTTACATTTCATGTGAAATAAAATAACACATAAAGGGAAATATTATTGTCACCTACTTTCTAGTGCATTGCAGGAAATGCGTTGTGCAGAGATTTATAGCTACTGTAAGGGCGAGTGGAAGACTTTATCTCCAAAAAACTTTGAGGAGTTTGTCACAAAGCAGACTCATTGTGCAGTTAGACGATGCAAAGGTAATTTAATTATGACTGACCCAGTGTGAAGGAAAAGCGCGCTTTAGCTAAAATAATTGGATACGCAGCAGATGTGTTCCACCTGACGAATTCATTAGCCCTGTCAAAGCAAGCTGGGTGCTGGGTTTTAAATCGCTTTAAAAGCAGCCATGATTGCAAGAAATTATTTCAATCCGACCAGCTTATTCTCACCAGAAGGCCTGGAATCCTAATCTTGTGTTTCCAATAAAGTTTTAAGAACCGCACACCTCTAAGAAAACACCAACCAGCTCAGATCACTGCAGCGCGATGCTCACTCCTCGTCTCGGCTGGTATTTTGAGAGAATACTTTATCGTCAGAGTTGATGATCAATAAGTGGACACATGAAGCCTGCTGCTGCTAACAAGTACCACTGGATACCAAAAAGTATGCATTCATCACATACTGTACACCTGACCGTGAAACTTAACACAGAAATCAATGCTTGCAGGGCAGCAAATGTTTAATCAGCCGCTGCTGCGCGTTCCTGCTCCATGTAAATTAAAAGACCAATGTGTAAAGCTTTGGCCATGATTTGCTTAGATATTTGCATCTTATCATTTATTCCTTTTGTTTTCATGACATTCTTGACTTTTCCACGTATACACAAGCTTTTATCGATGGCCTTCTACATTTAAAAAGCTCTCAAACTTAATTACAAAAGCAGAAACCATTCAACCCACACTCACTTTTCGCATCTACGACACAAATGCACACACTTTTAAGTACATATTTTATGCAGCCATTTTTTATTTTTATTTTTTTTACATATTTTAAAGGACATATGGAGTAGAAACAGCATAACTAACTTTGTCTTTTAATTAAAGCCCACCATGCACTCACTCATTCGATGGAGTGTTATATAATAGCTGCAACATACAGCTGTTCTGCAACATGTCCATGTTTAATGTGTTGTCGCTCTCCCGTGTCCGAGGCTTTGATGTGGCTGTTCTGTTCATGTTCTGACTGCAGGAGTCCAGGTGGAACTACCTGTTTTCTTTCCTGGCGTTTCCAGCAGTGCTGCAGCTGTGCGTCCTACCCTTCCTCCCCGAGAGTCCCCGCTACCTGCTGATGGAGAAGAAGGACGAGGCAGGAGCAGAGAGAGGTAGACAGCACTCTGTCAAAAAGATTTGCATGATGCACACAGGCGTTACATTAAGGGGAGCTGCAGGTATCGCGATCTCATTATGTTTTAATGCACTAAAATAACCTTTTCTCAATCTTATTCCCAAAACATATCTCTTTATGTGAAAGATATATACGGCTTCGTGTGACTCCTGAAGTCTAGCTGGGACTTTTGTATTTTAGATTCTCTATATTTTATGGAACTATTCATACAATAGTAGCAAAACCTTTACTACTATTCATTTCAGCCAGTCTCAGTTGTGATTTTTTAAATCTCATTTAATATTTAACATGCTTTATGGTCCATTGCACTTTCTTTTATTAACCTCATTGAGATTTTAAATCTAAAGTTTATATACATACAAAATTTTCCAGTGGCTTCTTTGAGGACCCAAACGCCTCTGACAAGATGCCACATGCTGATGTGCATGTATATTAAAGATCACATAATATCAACATGGAACTGCTGGAGATTACAATTACAGAGATCTGCTGTGAATTAATTTTTTTTTCCTTTGTTCAGATCTTATGGCACGAGGGTGAAAACAAATATTTTTCAAAATGTAACAGGGACACGTCCCCCTTCACACAAAACAACGTCGGTAGCTAAATACAGGCTAAACTAAGTTACATTCACATCATAATTCATTTGGTCTGACTGTGAGCCTATCTTGCCACGTCATATATTTATTTATTTTTTTGTTGCTTTACTGCAACTTTCTGATGCAACGTCCTCTAACTTTTAAGCACTTGAGATCTGTTTTAGGTTTTATGTACTTTTGGTTTTTTAAAAGTCAGAAAGTCCATCTTTCTCTCTGTCCGTGTTTCCAGCTTTCTAAATCTGCTGAAGTGAAGGAGTCACGTGATTTCTTCTCGTTGCTCATGGGCTCCAGAAACATATAGGGGAGACGGGACTTTGATCAGTTTTGTCTCCTGGGTTATTTGCCTTCTTTGATGTCCGTGTCCATACATTATAAATGGAAACTCTCGCATGGATCGCCTTCGCTCTTCATAACTGTGAACGCTATGGTTGTGTCATTTCAACTTAATGCTCTTATCTCAGCGAGAGAAAACTTATATTGAAGGTTCAGAATTAACATAAGGACACCTGGTAAGTTGAAATATTTCAGCAGTTTTGCAGTTTATCAAGTGCAATTTCTGCCATCTTTATTTTCTTACTGCTCTCGTTCATTTTGTGCTAATTTATTTCTTCATTTTGAAAATCTCTACTGTTTAGAATTGAGGAAGAATTGAATGAAAAATAAAGATTTTAAATGTGGATTTAGAAAATGTTTCTCTGTATTCATAAGAATGCTTCAGCTCCCAACACAATAACAAAAAGACGGAAAATACGAAGAGAAGAAAAAGCAGATATTCACATGGACTTTGCAAAGTAAAAAAACAAAACAAACAAAACTACATAGTTTCATTTATTTTGAAATTCACCATTAACATACTTTAATCTCTTCTTTTATTTTTCTTAGGGTATGAATTTGTCATGTTTGCAGGCTAGTAAAGGAAGTTTTTAAAAATAAATAACTCGTAGTTAGTTGGAACTATGGTAGAGAACGAAGCTGAAAGCAGCAAGAAACAATGAAAACCAAAAGCTTAAATTGACATTTTCCAAACAGTATAAGTTTGGAAACAGTACAGCTAATACCAATGCAGGGTTAGAGGTGCATTTGATGTTATTGATTGAATAAGAAAATGTTTATTGCATTTGTCCACTCTGGCTTCGGGCTGGAACTCAGTCAAATTCAGTTGCTGCAGATCTGCAGACGATCCAGACTTTTATTTAAAAAAATTGAAATAAGGAAGGAATTATTGATTAATAATGCAATCTTATTAACAAAGCTCCTCCATTTTCTTTGAAACCATAATCCTTTGAACTTTCTAAAACCTTTCTCCTTTGGAATTAACGACATTGGTTGCAACTCAGTGGAGCGTGTTTATTTATACCGCCCTCTCCCATTGTGCTATTTGTGTTTCATTGCTTCCGTCACCAAATAAACTATTCCAGCCTGGAGTTATTTCAGCATATTTGAATTGAAGGGATGTGCTCTTTTTGTCCTTCTGAAAAGAAAAAAAAAAGAATTTGAAATGGGAACGAAATAAATCCAGAAACACTGTTCATGACGATGGCTCTCACTGGAACGCTTCACTTTTCTTTCTTAACACTCTAGAAAGTTTTCTTAATGCACACACTTGCTTTCTGTGTTGTGATTTATTTTGTCCTCATAAAAAATGAATCACTGGAAATGACTATCTATGATTTAAGGACATCCGGCTTGACACCCTATCATCCTAAGCAGCCAACATTTTGCTGGCACTAGCCTGGACTCCCATGCTGTAGTTGGCATGTGTTTCTGCGCCGTGGATGAGGGACTTGTTGTCAATGCTCACAGATCTTGTCGACGGACTCCGTGGTGTCCCATTATCATCACAGAGTGTGAGACAGGAACAGCATGTTCTCTTGCTGTCCAAGTTGTTTTCCTGTCAGGCCACATAGCTGCAGTGGTCCTGACCACAGACTAATGCTCTCAGAGTATAAACATGAGCACAAATCTGCATTAAAGACGGTCAAGGAAATTGGCGTCGCTGTTTTTCCCCCAATTAATTTTTCTCCTTGTCCATCTGATATTTTGGTTCTACCAATGCAAAAGTGTTTCCACTTTTTACTCATTTTTGATTCAGTTCGAATGTTTAGCAGTGTTGTAGGCTAAAATGCTGCCTAACATTTGATTCATTTTCACCAATACAATAAAACAATGCATATATGCTGTTGCATACATCTCTGGGAAAAATTAAGACTCCACTTAAAATGATCAGCTTCACCGATTTTACATTTTGTAGGTATATGTTTGAATAAAATGAACATGCGAAATGGTCAAAATAGCAAAACAGAAGCAAATAATGCAAAGAAAACAAGGTCATATTAATTTAGAAACAACTATACTAATGTTTTAACTCAGGAAGAGTTCTGAGATCAATGTTTTCTGGAAAAACCAGGAGGTTTTCAATGGGACTCAGTGCAGTGGACTCGTCTACATGACATTATTCTTTCAGTTTTCAGCCCTCAGAGATGATTATATGTGCAGTTTTTTTCCTGAAGACATTCTTAACACAACTGACAAAAGGAAGAAATGGATTTATGCTACAATACACAAAACCATATGGTTGACACTTTCTGGAAGTTTTGCTAGTGTTACAGACTCTTGGTAGAAGATTCTCAATTTTACCAAGTCGGCTGTCTTGCTTCACTTCCCATTTTGCAACAAAGATCATCGTTTGGACAGATGGGTGCTGCCGGCTCTCCTTTCTCTGGGGAAAACACAAAACCATCAAACCATTGCCTTACACCCTAATTGATGCCTACAAGCAGAATGAAACAATCTGATATCTTTGTACGTTGTGAAGCTCTGCTTTTTATACTAATTGTGTTAGATTTGAGGATGTTTAATATATTACTCTGTATTCTTAATCTATTGCTAATTTCTCAAAGTACAAACTCATTACACCTGCTAAAAAAATATCTGTTACCCAAAAGGTTTGAATATCTTTGTTATTCTAACCAGCGACTGGTGTAGATTGAAAACAATCGCCACCTTAACACATAAATCAGTTTATTCCGACTGTCTAAATTGTTGAACGTTTCTCCTCCTTCTCAATGTGTGTTTGAATTACAATACAGGATAATTAGAAGGTCATTAAGTCTGCAGGACTATTTTAAACCTCTTTGTTGACTGACATCAGTTCAGCTTATGAATTCAGCGTGGAGCCTGGCTGTCCTCCTGTGAGGGGGGGAAAAAAACAGCGTGTCCAACAAACATCAATATCCCGTCATTGACCTGGACAGCCCCAGCGTGACTCTGCAGATAAGTAGCTTACCATATTTCCTATCAGCAGGGAAGAGCAGTTACATCGGTATATGCGTGATTATCAACACATTGAAGAAAGACTTTCTACAAGCCTGTTTCTTTTTCCGCCACTGATTAAAGAACATTCTTAGATTAAAACTCTCCACTGAAAGAGAGATTCGAGTTTATTTCCTCTGTAGGTTTTCTTGACAAGACCATCTGCATCTACTGCATTAAAGCGTGTGTTATAATCTTTTTACACTTTTATAATGTCGATATGTGCAGCGATATTGCAACACAGACAATGAAAATTTAAGCTGGTCACATCACGCCTGTGTTGTTCTGGTGTCAGATCCCCAAAGAATACAGTTTTTTAGTCAGATGTATACATTGTTTCCTTCTTAACTCACTGCAGTATTTAATATATATATATATAGAGTCTGACTGGCATTCAGTCAGACTCTAAACACACACACCGTCCTTGTACTTTCCAATTACTAGACCACTCACCCCTGGAGAACTTGAGCCTGGTTTCATGTTGGCAGCTCTGGATCTTGTGTGGTCAGGGTCCACACCGTCTGCCATCAAACCATCGCATCCCAATGAACCTGCTTTTTGGTCCCCTCTGTTTTCAAAGAGTTTCTATTCTGGGTTGTGTCCTTAATCTTCGTCCACCTGAGTTTTTTCTCACAGCCTCAGGGATTCACCTTTAGGGGCGAAAGGATCAAAAACGCAGGGAGAGGTGCCTTTATAACCTCTTCTTTTCTCTAGCGCTGAGGTGGAAATGGCTGCCAGAAACCTGGTCAGCTCTGCCTCAGTAAGAAATAAGTGTGTATTTCTGTTTTTTCCCTGGGGTTCAGAAATAGCACAACTGTACACAGCAATTTTTTGATGTTAGTATATGGTAAATCTGACTGTTTTATAATGTGATAAAATGCTACAGAGCAATTCAGATCAGAAACTATTTTTTCCCTAAAACTTTGTTTGGCATCTTAAGTTGACATCCTGCAGGAAAAGCAACATGAACCATTTTGCAGGAGCATCTGCTGGGTCACAATTTCTAGAAATATCCTGTGAAAATATTTAAATGGGATGGAAAATATTAAATAATGCCAGTCGATAACCAAACAGAGTCTCTCCAGACTTACTGAGAGGGGGGAAAAACATACATCATTCATAAATAAAAAGATTTTTCACTTCAAGCAATTTTCTTTTGGATTGGTATTCTGTGCTCACATGTTTATAATTCATGTAATTTTAACCAGAGGATTTGCATGTAACCTAGGGACATGTTTAAAGCAACCATCCTATCAAGTATCAAGTATCCACTTCAGAGTAGATTTCAATAAACAATATGGCATTAAATCCCCCCGTAAGCAGTTGTGGTTTAAATGAACCTTTCCCTCTGCTCTATAAAAGGAGTAATTTCCAATTTCATTCAGAAATCTGTGAGCTCAGATAAAAAATAAATACATAAATAAAAAAAATTTCCATAGATTGGCTATAAAACATGCAGATGGATTTAGACTTGGAGATCACAATTTAGAACCAACAATAGATTTATAGCTTTTTACTTGTACTTATTCCTCCTGCTGGAAATGTGTGATAATGCATTTTGTAATGGTTGGATAAAATATTCCAACCACATTCTCCAAAATGAGGGCAGTCGATGATGTGAATTACTTCGATGTATGATTTGACCAATCTGAAAAAAAAATAATAAAGGGGATTTTTACATGATGATTGCAACATAACCCAGCATTTAAATTCCACTAATCGCTGCAGGAAGCGCACCGAGTCAATCGCACTGCAGTAAAACCTAATTTAGTGTTGAGGATATTTTAGAGGAGGCATTTCAGCGAAGGCAGAACATGACAGAAGAGAAATGCAGCCTCGGGATATTCACACTTTAAAGAAATCCCGCTGCGTTTTTATGTAATTTCACAATGATCTGTCATTTGCTGCTCCAGTGAGTGCATATAAATAAATAAATGAATGAATAAATAAGGGTTTTTAAGAACAAAGTATATGTAATGGAATATGGACTCAACATCTATGCCTTTTTTCCCCCTTTTGACATTATTAGTCATATGGTTATGGAGGAATTTATGGCCTATTTTTCTTTTTAGGCCCGAGCAGCTAAGCGCTGCGAAGGCCTATTGTTTTTGTATTGTTTCTTATTATTACTATTCTCCTTCCAAATGAATTTGTTTTTTGGGGGCTTTCTCACATTCAAAAACTCACCAAACTTGGCGGAGGCCTCAAGCCTGTTTAAAAATTTCGTATTTTAAGGTTGATGCAAAAATCGTAAAAGAAACAGCTCAACGGCGCCACCTGGCAATTTTCAAAGGACCCTTTGCTATTCACTTGCTTCATCGTAGAGACATGAAATTTGGTACACTTGTAGAGCTCCCCAAGACGCTAATGTCGACTCATTAAAATACAGTCATACAATGAAAAGTACATCCAAGGGTTTTATCAGGAAGTGGAAGCTTAGAAATCATGCTTACCATAGCATTGGAACAGTTTACACACAAAAATATCACTTCCTTCAACAGAATATCCTACCCGTTTAAAATGAAAAGCTATCGCAGATGTTTGAGAACTCGATGTTCAAGGAAGAATTTGATGTAAATTGTACGTTTTGTGATTCATATCCTTAAGGTGTTGTCCACTTGTTTTGGCACTGTCCCTTTTGTTATTGGCTTTTGGCAGAATCTGTGTGACTTCATTCACAACAACATAGAACCCCAATTTATGCTGTTAGGGGAAGATGTCTTACTTGGCCTCACTAAAAGCAGGCTGAACAAGTCTGAGTTTCTCATAAATCCTTTATTGTTACTTGCTAAATATCATATTCATCGTTCCACGTTGGGAAAGCCATGCCTTGCTGCATTTTACAATGAAGTTAAATTTAATATCCAGACTATCAAAGACGATGACAAAAAATAGCTATTAAAGGAATTGAAATCTTTACTGCTGTGAATGTTGGGAACCAGAGCCCACCCAAAGACATTTTCCCATCGGGGAAACTGAAATTGAACTTAAAATCTTCTGGCTAGAAGATTGGTTACTCTTCCCACTGATCCACAGCCGTCACAATTAGCTGAGCTTAAAAGCGGCGAAAATCATCTCTGGTGTCCTTCCGACTTAGCATTGTGCTAATTCACTTCCTGTGGAGTGTGTACTCTGTTTAGGGACACACTCTTATGCAGGAAAGCAGCAAATGTTTTTGGCTCAATTTATTATGAGAACTGCGGATGTGGACAAGGAATCAAGAGATCGTCCTGACTAAATTAAATCACTCAGCGATTATGCACAGAAATAGTTTAAGGGATATTATTACTTCACACATGTTAGTTTATGTCATGTTCTTGTGTGTGTCCTAAAGGGAAGAGGAGATTCACAAAATGGAACAACTGCTGACACTAAATGTCAGCTCTGCAGGTGACACTCATCCACTTGCATCACATCTGCAGGTGAACCACCGTGTCGGTCAGGAAATGTCGAAACCACACGCGCTGTAGTCCTTAGCATGTTGTCCTGCTTCATGACACGACCCAGTGTTACTGAATAAACAGTGTGAGCTCAGTCAAAGGTAATAAATCAACCTTTCATTTCCATGGTTTCCTTGCAGGGTGTCCTCTGACCCTATCCCTGGACACATTTTATCACCCTATCGATTAGGAGGAAGGATTGTCTCCTAATTGATCAGAGGCTTTATCCCTCGTTAAAATATTCTTGCACAGGACGCTGAACCCTGATTTACCTCCTGTAGGTCATCAGACGGTGATTCTGTATCAGATAAGGAGAAGCACTGCATAGTCTACAGGACCATATTGATTAATGTCAAAGCCATCTGTTAAATCCTTTCATTTACTCAAGTGGATTTAAATATGCTTATTTTGTTACTTCACTATTTTATGTGCAAGGGAGAAGTCACAGGAAAGGTTAAAGCAAGTAAATAAGCATCTTTTGCACTGGTGCAACATCATTAAAACACTTGTGAAATCACCTGTTTGCACTTTGATTGGAAAAGCAAAGAAAGGTTTTAAAGGATTGATAAAGGAGAGAAAGTTCCCAACAGCAAAGGACCAAATTCTTAAATATGAATCTTAACTGCTGCCCATCTAAAGAAAATACAATCTTGAAACAAAATCAACACCTGAAAGCAAACACGTATTAGCAGGATTTCAATGAGACTAACTTGAGTCGATGGATGTGGAGCAAAATATATTGGAGCTGGTCTCATGCAGAATGACATATATAGGTCAAACCCCGACAGGATGCAGTCGGGGTTTGGTTTGGGACTCGTACTGAAAGAGGAGCTTGTTGAACCCACTGCAGTTAAAGATGGACTAATGATATCTCTCTAATCGCAGTTGCCACTTCTGGGACATGCTCAAAAGAAGACGTCCACATTCAACGTTAAACGAAAGCAAAACAATAAAAGATTTCTGCTGATACCTTTGGACTATTTCGATCACACATTCTGGAGCTCAGAATCCATTTTGCTGTCCGATACAAATGGTGTGGATTTTGATATGTTTGTATTCATGCTACAGTAGAAGATTTAAACCATTGAACCTTGTGTTCCTGTAACATGTTGGGTAGCTCCTTCACCCATCAGCAGACTTAAATTTTACGACGGATGTCTGAGGAATAAGCTTACGGACTAAGTCTAAAAGCTGTGTCACACGGACTCTACAAACTTGCACAATTCTCTGTAAAAATTGAAAAGGAATAATTTCCTCAATCATCGCTTTGAATGTTTGAATGTTGAAGCCGCAGAAGACACATTCACATTTGATGCATTCCAATTAGACATTCCAGTTCTAAGAGGCAGCTCTGTTAGTGAGAATATACGATGTTCTCACTTGCTGTGCAACTCATTCCCATTTATCTTTAATCCCAGCATGACGGCTGTGACTGATGGTTCTTGTTCACTCTGTATTTATGACACTGTGTGTGTGTGTGTGTGTGTGTGTGTGTGTGTGTGTGTGTGTGTGTGTGGGGGGGTGTGTGTGTGTGTGTGTGTGTGTGTGTGTGTGTGTGTGTGTGTGTGCGTGTCAGCTTTCCAGAAGTTTTTGGGGAAGACGGATGTGTCCCAGGAGCTGGAGGAAGTCCATGCGGAGGCACGAGCTCAGGACAACCTGAACACTGTCTCTGTGTTGCAGCTGCTGAGGAGCCCAGCTGTTCGCTGGCAGCTCGTCACCATCGTCATCACCATGGCTTGCTATCAGCTCTGCGGACTCAACGCTGTAAGATGTGGCCCCCGTGTTTCATCAGGTTTTCCGTTCAATGCTGTTTTATATCCATTATTTAGGTGTTTTTGTGTACCGTGTTCTCAATTTTTCATAGTGAATTAAAAACTGCATGCTATTTAAAAAGATTAGTAACACACATGTGTAATCTACCAAAAAAAAAAATTTATTTCCTCTATCCGGACGTCCCTCCAGAAGATACTTTGACACAACATGTTAGGAAGCTTTAAAACTCAGTCCACTGACAGAATGACAAGAGAAATGAGTCACTATATTGTCAAAAGTATTCACTCATCTGCCTTCACTCTCATGAGTTTGAGGGACATAATCCTAATCCATAGGGTTTAGTAGGGTGTCAGCCAAGCCTTTGCAGCTATAATAACTTCAGCTTCTCTGAAAAGATTTTCTTTAAGTTTTAACAATACTTTAATGGGGATTTTTTTTTATTTTTTTACTTTTTTTCCCCAGAAGCATATTTATGAGGTCAGGCACTGATGTTGGACGAGAAGGCCTGACTCAATTTCTGTTCTAATTTATCCCAAAGTTGTTGTATAGGATGAGTTTAGACCAATCAGGTTTTTCTAAACTAATATTCTTCATCCAGGTCTTTACGGATCTTGCTTTGCAGACTGGTGAGCATCCCTAACTCCTCCCACAAAGCAGGAATTTAGCCAAAATGTCTGTGTGGTGACGTTTTAAATTTCTTTCACTAGGTTGAGCCGGACTGCTGTAAAACAGCTTCATCTTGTGTGGCACCAAATCTTAACGCCTGACACAATACAATCAGATTAGTGCTGTTCTTCTGGCCATTGCTGACCCCAGACCCGGTCACTGTATTACCAGACTGGGTAACACAATGAGGCCTGATTTGCCGCTCGTATCAACATGTTTCCCCTGCACTAGAGTCCAGCGGTGGCATGCGGTTGGTGATGTGAACCTCAGATGCAGCTGCTTGGCCATGATAACCGATTAAATGCAGGTGTCTATACAACATTCTCGAGCTAATCGGAGGAAGTTCACGCAAGGTTTGAAGGTCTGCAGCTTTTGACTCTGCAGAATGTTGGCAACCCCAGTGCACCATTAGCCTCAATATCTCAGTTTATTGTGCAGTGTTTTGTGACAAGGAAATATGATGACTAGACTCATTGCACAGGAAGCATCCTATCATGGTGCCCTGGAATCTGCTGAGACTGATTTATCTTTCACAAACATTTAAAGAGACTTTCTGCATGCCAGGTTGCTCAAGTTTATATATATTTAGCCAGGTGACTGGAATGCTAGAATTTAATGATTTGGAGGGGTGACCTAACATTTTGACTATAATAATGTATTTTTACTTCATGAAAATTTTATTGTGTTTTGTTTTTAAGGGATAATTTGCTCTGTTGTTGCTCTTTTAGCAGTATTCAAAGGATTTTTGGTCGATAAGAGGAGTTAAGCTGTTGGCTTTGTGACCGTCCCACTAACATATCTGAGTTATGTTAAAAGCAAACGAACTCGCACCAATATTTCTGCAGGCATTCCAAACAATTTAATAGTTCACCAGAGATACTGTATTGGACAAAAGAATGACATGACAGCTGATTTTCTACTCAGTTGCTCAGGTGTGCTGCCCAATTTATGTCATAGAAGTGACAAAAACATCAGAAGCCTCTCGACAGGGGGTGGATCAGGTGTGGCGGCACAGCGTTTTTTTCATTCCTTCCCTTGGGAAATCTACATTCACAGTTGTGACTGCAGATGAGAGATTTCTTCCAAAATATGTCCTCTCTCTGCTCTCTACCCAAGATAAAATCCAAGGATAAAAGAGGTTATGGTTGTGTATTTTCTTTGAATGTCCATCAGGAAGACCGTGTGAAAACGCAAACCCAATCATCTGAAATTTGGTGGAGAATTGTGACATGAACGAAGAAGATCCGATTTATTTTTACCTTTGAAAATGTGTATTTGGGAAATAATTGTTTGCCTCCTTTAGGGTGAAAGATGAGGAGCAGTTTTTCCCTCTGACTAGAGGATGTACTTTCTCCAGGTTTGATCATTATGAATCAGAATTTTAGCAATTTATAATCTTATCCAATTTGGTGAAAGCATGAGCTTTCTATTGCTGTCCAATGATAATGAATGTTACCCAAAGAATTGAAAGATACATGTACATTTATCTCTTTAACAAACACACAGAGGCCAAGTAAACTCCCATATGCTGGCAATGAAACATGCTGGCAATGAACATTTATTGCTGCAGCATTTCAGCACTAAACAGTCGTTCAGCACTAGACCGTCATCAGGTGATAGGTTTTTGCTTGATGAAGGCTGGCTACTTTCATACCACAACAATAACTCTTTATTACAAATTTAAAAAATGTGCAGAAGCTTGTCCTGATGCAGCTGCTCACCGTTTTCCATCTACAACCTGTATAATAAGGAAACAATCCTCCTGCAGGAGAGGTGTGTCCTTGCGTTGCGCCAGCAGTTGGGTTCTGAGCTCAGCAGCAGCATGTTGTGATAGCCACTCACTCACAAAGCAACTTAATCATCTGGAGAGGCAATGCTGCAATGTTAAAAGCCTGACCTTGATTGAAATACAGAGACTTTGGTGTATAAGTGTGTTGTAATTGCTTCTCCCTTTAAAGTTTTTATTCATCCAAGAACCTTTGCCCTTTCTCATGTTACCACTACATATTTTATTGCATGCCACATCATGCAATATCAGACTGGAGAGCATCTATTTGTTTTCACGTCTTACCACACATTTTCAATTGGGTTTGGATCTGAACTAACTCTGAGCCATATATTTCTGATCAAAACTATTACGCTGTAGTTTTAGTCGTATGTCTTTAGTGTGGCTGGTAAACTTCTGCCCCAATTCCAAGTTTTTGCAAGCTCTAAACAAGTCTAAGTTCAGGCTTGCCCTCCATACATCGGCGTTTGTCTTCTCTATCAACTTTCATTAACTTTTCTATCCCTGGTGAAAAAAAAGCAGTTCTTCCGCATGACGATGCTGCATGAGTGTCGCAATATACCCAAGATAAAATCCACGGATAAAATAGGTTATGGATTTTCTTTGAATGTCCATCGAGAAAGGCGGTGAAATAAAATGCACATACTACTGTTTTTTGATGTTGATTTGTAAAAAAAAAAATATATAGTACTTACTATTGTTTGTTATCTTGTGAAAGTCTGTTAAATAAAATCCAAATAGAACACAATAGAGTTGGATTTAGCCATAGCTAAATGTGAAAAGGCTCCAAATTGCATGTGGCTAAAATTTCTGATCAAAAACCTTGTTAAACCTGCCAATAAAAGGATGATGTGCCTTTTAATCCAGGGACATAAGATCCAGTTCAATCTGGAACGGTGCCGTTTAGCTCCTCTCTGTGTCTCTCCAAAGTGCTCTCATCAAGGATGAAACTGTTGAAATGACTGGAAGGATGAAAGTCTGTGGGAGTGGAAACTGACGGTGCTTAACTGACTATTTCAGGATCAAATTTCTATATTTGATATGCTGGTGGAAATGTCAGTAATTTCCATTTAAGCAAGAAATGATGAAACTGATTCGAAAAGTCAAGGAGAAGAAGATGACCTAATATACACACATTTCCTTCCAGCAGAGACAGGAATGTAATTTAGATTCCTGACGGGGTTTTATTGGAATCACGGCGCCGTATTCATAAATGTCCGGCGATTCCAGTAAATGCCACAGACTGGAATAATTTAACTGTGTCCCAGGTAATTCATGTTCTCAACAATATCAGCATTTGATCCTGATCCCAAAAAAACAATTACTGAAATCATTTGCAATGTTGGTTTGGAAAAATGATGAAAGGTTTTAGAAAAAAAATCCATAATTTTGAAAAATAGGAAATGTGTTTGAAGCCTGAAAATGACTCCAGGACAACTCACCAAAAAGGTCACAAACAACAACAAAAAAACAACAAAAGTTTTGAGGATGATCACTTTTTATCATCCGCTTGATCTTCGGTATTTGAGCTTTTAACTATTCATTCATCTTATCTTAATTTCGAACCTCATTGATCTTGGTGTTAATCGCGTTACTGGATGTTTTGATGTCAAGAACTCCGTCTGAGTAATCTGTCTTTGCAAGATTTAATCTCATTGCCAGTCCCGGTTTTACGCCATTTTCTTCTCAATTAATTCAAGGGTGATAAAAATCATAACAGAGAATAATTCTCTAAGACATGACAGACATTGTTGTAGCAAATCCCATCAGGATTTTTTTTTTTTTTTTAAATACATTAAACACTTTATTGATGAATAAATAAAACTATCAGTCAAACGTGATTTGTTTTCTTGCAGATCTGGTACTACACTAATGGGATCCTGCGGGAAGCAGGGTTTGCAGAGCACTTGCTCCCCTACGTCACCCTGAGCACCGGGGCTACAGAGACTCTGGCCGCCATCTTCTCAGTGAGTACGCCTGATGCCTTTACTTGTTTAAACTCAACCCGGTTCTTTTTATGGTGCAGAAATTGAAATATCGAGGTGAAAAGAAGTTGACTCATGTTGAAAGGAGGTGATTCTCGTGTATTATATTCATCTCCTGTGAAAACTCCAGTGTGCTCAAAGACGCTGCTGCTGTTAGATATGCAGGAGTTAGACACAAGCTGCTTCAAATATGATCATTTCATTTTCAAAACTGCACTCAACAGTCTGAAGAAATTCGGTTTGGTATCCTCTGTGCTCTGGCTAGACAATAACACACATTACGGTTAATAAATGAGGCGTCAAAGGTGTCAGAGTGAAGAAGTAATTCATGCTAATTGATGTCAGTGTTACTAATGTCACAACTGAAATATATAATCACATAATTACAGAAACCGAAGGTTGTAATTATGCCCACCTCTGCACAGTTTGGCTGTCAGATCCAGAAATTCAACAAAAGGAAAATAGTCTTTTAATTTAAGCATGTCTACACACAACTAGATGTTGTTCCTGTTCTTATCTATGTTGTCAACAAAACATAGTTTTTAAAATGCTTGAAAAGGTTAATGCTGAGGCGCTAGGTTAATGCTAATCTCTTTGGAAAATCCCATTCTTAACAATTAGCATCAATGTTGTACAAATAATCTTGGGCAAATACTGTACAAACGTAACACATTAATGAGAGTATATATTTTTTTTTTATAAAAGTTACATACTGCAGCTTTAATTTCACTTAGGAGAGGACGGGTCAGGAGGTCATGGGTTAGAGCTGCTGCTGACCGACTCATCTGTTAAGTGGCAAAAGGTGCAAGTTATATTTATGAACATGCACTAACTTTAATGTTAGTGAAATGGAGGCAAACAGTAGTCTGTAGCTAAGCTAACTAGGCTGAATGGATGATAATCTCACACAGTCTAAAAACCGGCTTACAAATTGACACTTTTACCTTTTTCTTTCTCTGTCTCTCTATTTTTTGAAAACCTATTTTACTATTTTTCTTAACAGTGACTGCCACAGTCGCTCTTGTCTTGTACTGACTGCTGCTGAAAACCGTCAAGCGCAAAGCAGGAACGAACCATTTCATGCAGATCCAGGGGATGTTCAGGGTTAAATGTGTGCTTTTTTTGGTCTGGGATTGTTTTTACTGCTAAAAATTTTTTTAACATCCTTCACAAATACCTCAAATACTCATTCTTACAACGTTTTAATGCTTTTATAATATGTAGTGCAAAATATAAAGTACATGGTACAAATTACTTTTATTATGTGTCTCTCAGCTGTCCCATCAACTGAGTACCAAAGCTCTACTATGGTTGGCAAAAGCAGATTCTTCCATAAAGCCACATTATTTTTAATAAACATGTTGATGTATATATTAGTCCATGGAGTTGTCCAAATTCACTCTTAAAAAGGAACAATCAAAAAAGATGGATATTAAATTTTTGTAGTTCACCACAATTAACATTGGGAGTATATTTACAATAGCAAGTTAATTTGCTTTATGGGATAAATTCAACCCAAATAAACGTCAATAATTTGTTAGGTTGTGCCAACACTGAACCCTGACCTCTGCCAGTTAATTTCTGGTTGCTTGCTTGGCTCCAGTTACTTATGCTCAGTATAAGCAACTCTAACCAAATACTGCCACCTCTTCAATAAATCTGTTCTCATTCATATGTTTTGGTTTTTAGGTTGCCAAAACGCCTTAAATATTGTGACTTTAAACAGCTATTCACATCACATTTTCAATCATAGTTTCATCCAAGATTAAGCCCTAATAATCTTGGGGCTTAATCTTCATTTGGCCCTGATGTGATTCCGCCAAATGCTAAATCTGACACCTGATTTTGGATTAAAACTGATTCTATGGGTCCAAAGAACCTGGAGCAGGTTCTGAGGGCTTACTAACAAAAATATATAACAAAATGTCTTATGAAATTTAGATCGAATGAAAGTGAGTCACATGGTTTTTAAATTAGATATTAGTTTATCTTCATTGTACAGCAGATTTCTTTTGGCACTTTTCCCTCCAAAGGCAAGTGTTTCTTTCTTCAAACAGAAGCACTTAACGAAAAGCAGTGGGAAATGTTCCCTGTCATCTGCCCTCATTAAATAGGTATATTACTCCTCGTGTGGGATCCTCAGCATTTCTGTGAGTCTCGCGAACATTTGCACATTAGCTGCAGTCTTTGATCTTTGAAAGATCAAACCTGAACTGAGTCACTCAGGCCTACGGTAACTTGCTTTCAAGAGCAGATTGACTGACTTTTGATGTGTACAACCCTCCTTTAAGTTGCTAAAAATGATGACTCACTAGATAGAAATAATTAAAATGAGAAATTTTATTTATTACAATAGTCCCCATTAATACGCTTGGGAATTCTTTCTAGCTTTACGTCATGCTATAATGTCAATCCGCCATAAAACACACGCAGAGTGTTGCTTTGACTCAAGTCGTGTCTGTTGGAGAAACCCTTGAATCTCCTGTAGCTTCAGTGAGAATGAATTGAATTGTGGCTTCAGATGGTTCAAATGGCATCAGTAAGAAGCTTTCACTTGGTTTCAAGATGTTGCTTTGTTTAATTTAGAAAGCAATATTCAGTGTGTGCATTTTTGATTTTGGAAATGAATGCACCAGAAGAAACGCTTCGCTGTAGCTTTTACTGGATTCCAGAAACAGTGGCTTTCCATTACAGGAACCTTCCCAAAATTCACAACAAACACTTCTTTCACGCATTTAACATGTTTTTAAATAATAAAAAAAAGAGATAAATTGTGGGCCAAAGAAAAGCTTTCCTGAGTCAGGTGACTTATTTTGGCCTTGATGTGATTCTGCCAAGAATCTGTAAGGAAACATGAGCAGTGTGTTGGCATCCTCCAGTTTGGATTTAATGAGCTTTGGGAATACTCTGGCTCCATATGGGCTGACCCAGAACACACCATCTTTTTCTGGTATTCCCCCATCATGTACAATAATATATGGCTGCTTCCTTTTGTTCTCCACCAGACTGTCTTTGAAAATAGAGCAAAGTATATTTATCTTGCTTTCTTCTTTTTTCAGTGAGTGAGATTTGATTACAGAGCTATTGCTCTTTTTCTTTTGCCCTTTGCCCTGCTATTAAATTTATATTTGGTACATTAACAGAAGCAAAGGCTTTGGACTTTTAAATTGTGTTTGTGTTCGTTTTCTTCATTGGTTCTAATCATTTTGCTCCAAAAGCATAGGCAACCATACAAATCTGTCATAAGGTTTGATTCGTGAAAAGGCTCATTAAAAAACGAACTTTTTAAAAATCAGTATTGGCCCAACAACAGGGAACTATTTTCAGGCTATGAGTAGTTTGTCCTTCTGCCAGAAATCAAATTTTTTTCCCCTCCTTCCAGCTATTTTACCACCTTATCTTTTCAGATTATTAAATATGTCAAATAGCATTTGAGACACCAGCATTTCTGTTCCATGAACGAAAACCAAAATGCCATAAATATGAGATTTCAATTTGAATAGTGGTTTCCCATTTGAGGTATGCAGATGAGATTGAAGACGATTGTATTGCTTTTGTTTTTGTTAATCTGACTGACATTTGATATGAACATGTTTATGTGGGTGTGGAGAAATTTGCTGGGATTGAATGCAGTGCAGATTTAGAAAAGCTTGCGTTCAGCTGCGACTGCTCCCACAACAATCCCCCCCGCCTCCCCGAAATAAATGTAACAGAAGCATTTTATGATTTATTATTTACTTGCAAAGCTGATCAGAGTTTCTAGGAACCTCTTATTAGAAATCCATTACTCTGACATATTTATACCTGGGGTATAAATATGTCATAACACAGAGGCCTAATTCTTTTAGCCAGTAGCTCAAGGCTGATTGAGGACACATATTTATCTTGTCACTGCGCTCTGCACTCAGGAATGTTTTTTTTTTTTTTCCCCATCCCCACGAAAGATATTTGAACTCTGAAATGGGCTTTCAACGCTGACAAAAAAAACTCCCTTTTGAGTTTTTAAGTCTTGCGAACATGTTTAGACATTACAATGTGAATTTAAAAAAAAACAAACAACAACACTATTTCAGATAAATTTATCTTCTACAATTTTATTTTACCTTGCATATACTCTTCCTGTCTCATGTATCAAGTTTATTGGATCTGTCATATGTTGTTAATCATTTTCATACTATGGTTTGAAATTTGGATCTTAGCTTCTTTTATAACCCTATAGCGACTTATAAAACTTATCATGTCCCATTTTTCCATTTTACAGGCACAGATTTGAATACATTTAGTTCTGTGATTTTCTGATGGATCAGCTCAAAGTATCAAATGTTAAGTTAATCTCAACATAAATCCAGTTTGTCAGTAAAGTCTTAAGAGATTTCTTAGATAATTTCAGGGAATAAAAGCATAAAGGATAAAGGAACTCAGCGGACAAGTCAGGGATGAAGTTGCTGAGAAGTTTAAAGCCAGACTGGGTTTTGAAAAAAAAATATCCCAAGATTTGAACATCTAGCACTGTTCAATTCATCAGCTGAAAATGCACAGAGTGTGGCACCAAGACATTGCAGTTCACCTGATACAACTGGCCTTAGAAGAAGATCAATAATAGGAGGTCAAGGGAAGCTCTGGTGGACCTACAAGAAACCAAACTTCAAGCGTGAGAATCTGTCGACAAAAGTGGCCTTGGCAGTATCATGGCACTTCTCACAAACTGCAGGAAACACACTAAAGATAAAGGTCACAAAATCGTGACCTTGGGCAAAGTGCTCTGTGTGGCTCAAAAATAAATAACGTTGAAACATGGTGGTGCCAGCAGATGTTTCTCTTTTGTGTGGACATTGAAAACTGGTTAAATTTGATTTGTAGATGGTAATAATAGGCAGAATAATCTGGGTAGAAAATCTGTAGAGACTGCAAAAGACTTGAGACAGAGATCGTGTAAGAGTCCAGCTCCAGGCATCAAGGCGATGCCTGGATGTCGATATTCTGCAGAAGTCTACTAATGAACCATCATTTGAGAACTGACTGCGCTAAAGATACTGGAAGCAGTATATATATGAGTGGCCTAGTCAAAGTACACACATAAGTCCATATAAGCAGCAATCTGTAGCAATCTTTGAAAATTTCTGATTTTTACACAAAAAGAATGAGCAAGCATTATTGTCCCTATGGAGAAAACTGATAGCTGGAGCCCTGAACAGGTTGCAGATTTTAACTGCGACATAAGGAGCTAAATATAAATCACACTTTTCTGATTTGTATTTAAAAAAAAAGAACAACAAAAAAACATTTAGTACCTTTTGTGATGTCTCTTCCAAAACTTACTGTTACAACAGCAGCTTGTTCCAGCATAATACGTGCAGAATAAATACTCTTGCAAAGTGCTGCATAGTGAGGCAGCAGAGCAAAGCAAGAAGGAAAGAATACTGACACAGTTGTGAACCTTTAAATGCAACATGTTATTCACTGACCTCCTGCTCTCTTTTCTAATGCCCCACTGGGCAAAAACCCTTTCTATGCAGCACGCTTGTCACTATTCGACTGGATAATAAACCAGAGCGGAGGATTTTGTGCCACTCCACATTAATTCACACACTTCCGGCCATGTCGTCACAATCTGGAGCCCGCTGGCACGTCAGAGTTTAAAGACTAACAGGAGATCACAGAATGCGAAAACTGACCTTGTTGTGGTGGTGATGCACGTTATGCGAAGGACAAAAACAATAGGCGATTCAGAAACAAATAGTTATAAGTGAAAAGATTTTACTGAAATGCTCTGTGTTGAGTTGACAAAAAAAGAGAGGATAATCATTTTCCTTTTGCAGGAAAGGAAGTTTTGAATAATCTGTTCTGCTGATACCGCAGGGCCTAGTGGGACATAAAACGACGACAACGGTAAGCTGCTTAATTTAGCAATAAAGTAAAAAGCTACTTAGTTATACATTTGGCCTGTGATGCAACTTGAGTGTAAAAATGGCCACAACTGCATTAGTAAGCCAGATTTTTGACTGAAATCCTAAAGGGGTGGAGTAAATGGAAGGCTGGAGTTCCCTCAAGCTGCAGCCAGTTGTCTTAAAATGACTCATCTGCTTCCTGATGTGATGAATTGTGACCACACGTTTTAGTCCCTCCGACTGAGAGGCCTGAACTCAACAGAGTGTTGTGTCTGTCAAGAAGTAGGAAAGAGCTCAATCGAGTAACTATGTTGCCTTCAATTATTTAAAAAAATGTTGAATATATCAAACATAACTTTAAAGAAACTTAACTTCATTATCTGATGCCTTTAAATTGGCCTCTGTCTTTAAGAAGCTCTCACTTTTTGCGACATTTTGACTCCAATTTCTTGTCACAACAGTGTGTTTTATTAAGTCCTTTATAATATTCTTTGGAAGTGTTTGGATAATAAGCTCAGCAGAAGGAATTTCCACCGGGTGTTTGCTAATTCCTGCTGCTGCTAGTTTTGAGGAGCTGAATGGGGGAAGCGTGCTACCTGCTGCTGTTGCTATAGCAACACTTGAAAGCTGAATCTGTATAATAACTATTTGCCGTTTGCACCAGTCGGATGGTTGAGTGATGTGAATAACAGATTCAGAACAATAAATAACCTTTTTGTTTGGTTTATATGTCTTTTTTCAACAATTCAACAAAAATAGTTAATGACACCAGCTACTACAATAGCTGCACATAAAAATCTGCGTCATTTTGATTAATTGGAAGCCTACAATTAACTTGATTTAAAATACAAAATCATTAATCAAAATTACCATTAAATAAATGTTATAAACATTTTTGGGATTGTGATATTTATACTAGTTTAGCAGCACCAATGCAACTATTGTTTCTTTCACAGTTAAAGATGCAATAATGTTCTACATTTTGCTTATACATTTGTGTTATAGCATAGTTATTTTTCTACACAAAGTTATCATATGATGAGAAACTCATGCCGACCTATTTCTGCTCACAAAATAACTTTGTCGTTGAATCAGCTGGGAAGGAGCAGCGACGTACCTAAAGCTCGGAGCCCCGGTGAGGACTGTGTCTGTAATTGTCTTATTTTTGTTGGTAAAACAGAGCAGAGCTAGAAGAACATCGCGTTTGTCATCTCTCCAGCTGGGTTTTTAGTTGAGAGGAAGCCGCTTCTGTCACAGAGCTTTTAGGAAACACAATAATTAATGATAACACATGCAAACAGAAATCTCAAATGTTCAACCGGCTTCATGTACATGGAGGACTGAACGCTAAATGAAGCAGAAATTCACATGATGACTGTATTTCTTTTGTCTCCACTGCGTCGCATGAAGCTCGTGATAAATTATTCAGGTCCACAATAGACAAACTTCTGTCGCCTCCCTAATAAAACTCTCTCTCTTCTCTCTCTTCTCTCTCTCTCTCTCTCTCTCTCTCTCTCTCTCTCTCTCTCTCTTTCACAGACATACACGTGTTCAGCCTCATAAATATCCATTCTCGCAAGTCTTCCGGGACCCCTAATGAGCTGTGTGTTAGCCGGCGGTTGATGTTTGTGCAAAGAACGCGTGGCGCTGCGGTGTAGGTAGTGTCTGGGAGAGAAATGTCTCATGTCCGCGGGGACGATGCCCACCGGGATGAGCACAGACACACAAACACAGATTCAGGAAATTGAGTAAATTCCATCGCATGTAGAGGAAACCCAAATCGAACAGAGGCGCAGTCTGGGGCAGACCAGCAGGAAAGCGTTAGGCCTCCCCAAAAAAAAAAAAAAACCTCCACTCAAACTGATCCATCCCAGTGGAAGAAGGATACATTCTATACAAAGAGCAATGACTTCTTCTTCTTCTTTTTTTCTTTTTTTTCCCCTTCTTCAATCTCATGAAATCCCTCAGGTCCAGAACTATTGAAGTGCTGCTATAAATTCTTAACGTCTCACAGGCAGAAATGAAACAAGGCCAGAAGCTGTAGCTCTGCTAAAGCCCTGACCTCATGCCCACTGCTTGATCTGAAATCCCGAGAGAAGGCCAGGTGATGACTGAAGTGGCCTCAGAATTACTGATGAGACGGAGACAGTGTGGTGTATGAGTAAATCCAAGGAAAATTGGACCAGGAAGAAAAATAAATAAATCACACATGAAGGCAGCAAATGTATTCTTTATAATGATGCCAGGAATTTGCTCCACTCTCACTCAAAAGGCTTCTTACCCTTGAGAAACAGAGATACGTGCTATTATTACATAAAAGTAGGAAAATACAAGCAATGTACAGAAATAATGTGAAGTTTAAAAAAGCAAAAGAAGACGAACACAAAGGTTTGAGTTTCAGGCTGTTTCTCGACCACTTGTGGCCTTTTTTCTGATGTGAGAAAGAGTCTGAGATGATCCACAAACCATGATGGAGAACAACATGGAAATAAAGGCCGAAACAAGTGGTGACGAAGATAACTGTCATCTTCAAAACTTAATCTTCTGGTCCGAATCAATATCGAGTCCATTTTGTTGTGTTTCACTTGATTGATTTCCTCACTTGCTGCCCTCTCGTAATCTGCTGTCTTTACCTCAGTTATGACATGTCAGAGCAGCAGTCACACATATGATCTGTAAATCCACTCTACAAAATTTACACTCGCTGGATCAGACGACATGCTGTTATGGCTTGTGCATAACCGAATCGGGTAATCGGTTCACCGCAGCTCACCTTGTTCTTCATGTTGCAAGACAAACCTATTTTGGATGATGTCTGAATTAAAGTGAAATCTGTCCATTCTGGTCAATTTCATGACCTGTTACCAGGCGTCTTTTATTGTAGCGATATCTGAAAACCTAGAGCTATTCTCGACACATAGTTTAGACATTTTCTGCAGCCATGCAGAATAAACTAAATAATAGCACCGCTTTGTGTGTTAGACATACAGCTGCCTCGTAGATTAATTCCTACTGTGAAGTCTGAGTCAGGTGTGTAGACTGCAGACGCTTGTTTGATTTTCATTGAAATAACAAAACAAACGTTAATGTTCAACTTCTCTTTTATATAAAAACAAACTGCATTTTTTAAAATAATTTTCAGTCTTTTCCTTTTCAGAAACAGCAATATGAAGCAAAATGGCTTTATATCTACTATCTCTAAAGCATTTGAAACTGCCGTGCCTTGGATTTCACATTAGTTATCAATAAATATTACCTTAGTTTCTGTTCGTGTCTCATCTTTAGGGTCTGGTGATTGAGCGGATTGGGAGAAGACCCCTCCTTATCTTTGGTTTCTCCTCCATGGCTGTATTCTTCAGCTTGCTGACAATTTTCCTCAACTTCCAGGTGAGCCATTTTTCCTACTCTGCAAGCTAAATTGTATCTGAAGTATAATTACGGCAAATCCACACGCACACGTGTCTGATCGTTACGATCAAGCTGCTAATGGAAACAAGGTTTCTCTTTGTGAAAAAAGTGGAGTTTGTACAGATAATTAAAATGTGTCGTTCCAGGACAGTTTTTCATGGATGCCATATCTCAGTTACATCTGCATACTGGCCGTCATCGCAGGCTTTTGCTCGGGACCAGGTAAAACCACCTCTTTCCTTCAAACTGCTGCATAAGTATTGTGCAGATCTGAACGAGTGGGCTGATTTCAGTCTTTTTTCCGCAGTTATTCTGTGCACTTGGTTAATCAATAGGGCTTTCCCATCTGTGGTCCTGAATAATCAGCTAACCAGCATGCCACAGTGAAAGATGTTGTCCTATATTTGCATACTAAACAGGACCTGTACTGCACTGTATATGCATGACGCTGCAGATACAAGAATGTGAGAGCGTGGGGTCTTGGTGAGAGGTTGAGTTTTTGTGTCAAGGTGAACCCTTCACTGTAATATTCATGTCTCCTGGGAACGTTCGTCCAGCAAAGTGCCTGTAGAATGGGAGGAAAGAGTCTTCCTGCTGATTACATATGAATTTGGAGGTGAAGCTCATTAGATCATGTCCTTTAGTCAAATAAGGGAAAGACAGGAAGCTCAGAAAGGTAAAATGTCTGGCAAAACCTTCAGCTGCAGGCAGCACAACACCGACACCGTACTGTGAAAAACCTTTGTGGTCACCAGAGTCTTGCTAAAGTGCCCTACTGTGGTGATCAGTGAGAAAGATTGCTGTGCAGCACGCAGATAATTTATAGCCCCTTGAAATGAGTAAAACTTCTCACTGGGAGAGAAAAGGAAAGTATTCACAAGAGGGAAAGCCCCAGTTGTGCTTCGAGCATTTGAGTGGATAAATGAGGAGCCATCCTTACCTCTGAATTGGCTTCAACATGGGAACTGTGACCCAGATATTTCACTAATGCTCTGAAACATGAAGTTAGTTTCTTTGTGTGTGTGTGTGTGTGGATTTTTTTTTTCTTAAGTACAACAAAGGGAATGGTCACAGCTTTTTTAAAAAAAGTTTTTACCTATACATCACTCCCTGTTCCAAACTCTCTTCCACTGATTTTCAAATAGTGAATTTTGCTTTTTTATAACCCATCTATTATCTATGACCTACTTCGATATGTTCTCAGATTTGTGGCTGCATTATGCCACATGCGGGGTTTTCTACTGAACCGATCTTTACATTTTCTCTTTGTTCGTTGCAGCTCACTGCTTTTTCTTTTGTTGGAAATAGTTATTTCTTCCTGGGGTTTGCAGAAATGTTACAGAGTCCAGTTAGTGACCCATGCACATGTTTTGTCCTATCGATAAAATACTGCTCAAAATATATTGTAATAATATTTAAAAGTGAACTTTCCCTTTACCTGCTGATATTCCGTATCACATTCAGTGGATGTCATGCTGCTCCATCCTCTATTCAGAGATGGAATTAAGCCATTTCTAAAATGTTTTTTTCTTTGATTTGCTTTAAACATAAACTCCCCATCATCAGGTTCATGTACTGCTGTGAAAACGTATTTACAGCATCAAACTGAGAGGCGGTTTGTAGCTGGAAACCCTTTTAATGTGGCTAAATTATAAGAAGGTTAAAGAAAAAGTGGGCCAAAATTACTCATCAGTGAAATAGAAAAAACTTGGCCAGGTAATAGGTTTAGGATGGAAATCAGCTTTTCACATAGAGCCTGGTTGGTTTGCATAGCTTAATCAAGATGAATAAATATTAATTTACATTAACTGCGAGTGCCACCTGTATCAAACCCATTTTCACAGAACTGTAGACACTCACTATAGAAGGTACTTACTTTTCTGTTCTGCAAAGGGCAACAGCATTAAGTTTTAATCTCTAGTGCCGCAGAACAAAATCCCGGCCAGTGAATCCAGCTTCCTTTAAAGTGAAACCTTTAAACAAACTGTGGGAAATCAAATGCCGCAAACCTGCTGTTAGTTATTTTAATAATGCACTCTTCTAGTAATAAAAATAAAAAGATGCTTGGCTGTTGTGGTCCTCAATGACTCGTCATGCTCCGCTGTACCACCCCTGATGTGAGTGTGTAGCGGATGTTGTGCTGACACTGTGGAAGTTTGTGTTTGCAGAATTGCCCTACATAAAAAAATCAGATTCCTTTGGGAGTTTCTTCCTGGCTTTTTGCAGGCTTTAATACGTCTGCTGCCAAAGGGGACAACATCCAGCTTGATGAGAACTTCATTTCACTTTCTTCTGCACTTGGGTGTTCTAAAATTATACTACAAAAGAAGTGAAACTGTGCGCATCTATACTTGATACGTGGTATAGCTATTACTAATTCAAGTTCTGGATTTGATGTCATTATATGTCATCTTGTTGTTCTCCAACAGTATTTATGAAAGCAGTTTGTGCAGACTATGGAAAAACAAGAAATGTGAAGCGAAAAAGAGAACACAAGCAACATTATGAAAAGTTGCTGAATCTGTAATAAGACAAAAAGCCTTTTTCTTTCAAAGACGCTTTAAAACTGTATGGAAAGGTGTTTAATACAGGCATGTAGAATAAGAGATGGCAATCACATAATGGAACAGAAAGTTATGAATGGGTTTAATTAGCCAATTTAAAGGCATATATTTGTTTCAAAGAAAGTGTTATTTAGTAGGTTGCTATATTTCAGTGGTTGAAGTTTTGCACATTTTTCTAACATGTCTGGAAACTTGAATGGAGTTTAACTTCTCTCAAAGCCCAAACCTGGTTCATTTTCTTGGTGGCTGAGATCCTGGAGTTCATTGAGATTGACGGTGACACTACGTAAACAGAGACTCCCAGAGTACATTTGATTTTCTATCGGATTCACAACTTCCAGCAGTAACATCACAATTAAATATTTCTCTAAAATTGTGCGGCCCCAGTTGTTAATCACCATTCAAAAGAAGAGGATCTGCTTGGGTCCTTTTCAAAACTGTTAATATATGTGGGACAAATTTCATGTGCTCACCTGAATTTTAGGCTATTCAGATGATTGACAAGTGGGACAGCAGTCTGCTGAGGCATGTCTTTATTCGCCAAACAGAGGCATTGACAGGTTGGCTTGGTGCAGATTTATCTGGCCAAATTTAATTGGGTTCTTAAATTGCTTTCGGCTGCATCTGGGAATCATTGCTTAAACTCCTGAGACGATTGCCACAGGGGCGATAGAGAAATTGCTGAGAAGTTGTGGAGACGTTTATGTTTTTGTGTGTAGAGACAAATTGTTCAGAAGATGTATTCTTGTGTCTTGTATTTGTGTCAGGTTTTAAAATATCTTATACCCTAAATATTTTTTCTCTATATTTGATTTGCTAAGAAAATCAAACTGACATTTATGTTTGATGCCCAAAACATAAGACGCTATTCAAAACAAAACAAAAAAACATGATTCGCTTTTAGATTTATTGACCTTCTTTAGCAGCCTGACACAGTTATTAAACAGCTCATTCTCTTGCTGTCACGACTGTGGAGTTTGCCCCTGTTGTCAAAACTATAAAAATATTGAGTTAAGACACCACCTCCCCCAAGCTGTCCCACAACCAGAGTAAATGGTCTGTGCATGAAAGCTAATAAGACCACATCCAACAAACTAACAAGATGGGAGACAAGAACAACATCCCGCTGCCCTGTTTTGCATTCTGCAGGCTGAACAAGATGACAGCTTGCATTCTGATAGGGGGAACATATCTACATATGGCCTCTTTTATTGCTCTTGCTGTATGATAGCATTCCAGCAGTGTGTGCTTTTCTGCAGGAATGTATTTTTCCAGATGCTCCTCTCTCACCACGGTGTGCTGGTCCTCCAGCGTCTGACGCAGACCTGTGACATCAAAACTGCAGGCTGCAGGGGACAGCGTGCATTCTGCATGTCGTCAGCTGGAGCACTTAGTTTACCCATTAAGCACTGAGACAGGACAGATTAGTGGACTTTATGTTTTGCACACATCCTTTTGCTTTGAATGCGTAAACATGTTTTGAAGATTTTTCCCACCTCCCAAAACAATCCTTCCTATGGTGAGATACGAATGACAGAGTGCCACTTTTTGTGCTGAGATTTTTTTTCTCTAACTCTGTATTGTGTGCTACATTCATTTACTTTCACTCTGTAACATCAGTATTGATTTTGTTTATATTCTGTGGAGAGTTTGCTGCATTGTGATGCTGCAACAATTCAAAGAAACCGAGTCGTTCAGTTATTCTCCATTTATCTTTCACCTGTCATTTTCTAGCAGAAACTCTCAAAAAGAGACCCAGGATTTAAGGTTAAATGTATCTGAACATGATATGGCTGTCTTCTCTCTGTGATTCCTACGGCATATCTTGAAAGAATGTCCTTGATAGAACTGGAAAGGCCATTATATCCCTCTTGTGTAAAAGCAAAAAACATACTTTTTGACACTATTCCTATGTGAGTCATAAGAAACGGACACATTCCATCAGACAATAATCTGCATGTTGGTGTTTCCGCTAAAGCCCTTCTTTTTTTTTTTTTGCCCCAATTTTCCCTTTACAACAATCTTACAACGTCCTGTAGTGTGTGTGGTGTGTTACGTGGCGGTGTGTTGTCATCTAAATTGGGGCATATTCGACATTGTCTTGTCCCGATTATGGCAGCCTGTGTGGTTTTTCCTGACTGGGAGTGAAAACGCAGCCTGTTGAATGTGACGGGGAGCCAATCAGAAATCGCGGTGATGTAAGACTGGAGGGGAATCCCAAACAGTTGACATGGCAACTGAGAGTCCGGTGGATATCGGTGATATGTAGGAATATACGTAAAGGTCATTTTTATATACGTTCATTATATGTGCACAACTTATAAAGTAGAAGTTTGTCTTGCTGATGCAAACGTTTGACACAAAAAACCTGGAATTCCAATTAAATTTGGTTCAAGAGAGATTTCTGTAGAGTAGGAATGATGAAATTCACTCCCGACAAACTTTGCTGTTGAGGAAGCTGCCAAGTGGACCTGCAAAGATTGCTAACTGGACGATTTATATTTGCCAGTTCCTCGTGCTGAAAAACTCACTGGAAGAAACCACAGCACATGGAGAGAGAGAGGCGAACGTAGGTTTTATTGCTTTTAACCAGCATTGTTGGGGAACAAAATTGCATCATCAACAAATGATCTTTTTGAGGGCAAACTGAGCCATACTGAATATAGGAAAGGAGCATTTATTGTGGAACTCTGTGCTCTTAGTTGCACCTGAACCATTTTGAGTCACGTTCTCCCTAAATAAACTGCTACAGACAGCAAATTCACAGGCCAAAAGTTATTCTATACTTGGTTTGTGAGACAATTTGTTTCTGCTAACTGCGGAGACACCTATTATCTCGAGTGAATGCTGCGAACTGGATCGCCACTCGGGGCCAGTTCCTTGTTACCTACGAATAGACACGCTGATGCTGTGAGGACCTGTGCACTTCCAAGTATTCAGGTGTCAAAAGACATTAGCCACAGGGCCCACTGGGGTTTTCACTCCATCTTCAGGAGCTGACTTCAGCACCTTCCTCCTCCTTTCAGAGCTCCTGATGGTTTTAAAACAATGGAAAATGTTGCAGCTCTTTGCAGAAGGACAAATCACTGCGAGGCACAAATAACTTGTGATGTTTTGCCTAAATATCTGTCATGTTCTTTTCTGTCACGCACAGTTTTATTTAAAGTAAGATCAATTGTCGGTCTCGACTGCAATTCGTCACTTTCACTCATGTTTCTTTTGAGCTATTCTCACCTCAAAATCACTAAAAACGGTTTAGTGGACGTGCTTCACAGCAAATGACTGACATATTCAAGACATTCCTCACAATCATTTATTATTCATTTACTGTTCAAACAGGATGAGCTGATTGTTAGAGTCTATTGGACTGATTTGGTTTGCAAGGTTACAGTCTTAGACTCATCTTAGTTAAAATAGTCAAGTTCTCAACTTGCTTGCTTTGTCTCATCTCAACCTGAGTTTTCTCTTAGACCTGAAGCTGCCATGATGTGGTGGTGGACCCAAAATGCAGCAGGCAGTAAACGTAGAAACAAGTGGATGTTTTAGGGAAGAATATCAACCAACAACAACAACAAAAAAAAAAAAATCAAAAATCCAAGGGTACAAGAAAATCCAAAAACAAAACAAACTGGAAACACAAGAGAACAACAGGCGATCCAGGGAGGGAAACATGGGCAGCGACGATCAGGGTGACGAGACAGACTGGCGAGTTGTGACTGGGATACAAGAGCTTAAATACTGGGAGGGAGTAAATGGAATAATGGACCTAACAAGATGAGATGACTGGTTGCAGGTATGAGTAGCACATAGGGAGGAAATTGCACAGGAAGCCAACGAGATATACTGGGAAAAAACGTGGAGGAAACACCAGGGAGCTGAAAACACCTCTAAAACGAATAAGAACTAGTAGAGCTAGAGAAACTAGAAGATATGCACAAAGAGATAACCTAACTAGAATTACTAAAGAAAGACTGAATAAACCTAAAGTGGCAAAATAACTGGAAACACTACTGTGGGAACTATTAAATAAAAATAAACTATAATCACTAAAGAAGCTCGACATAGAGACTGACATACAAGGAAAACTGAACCTGACCAAAGAATAAACTAGAAACACTCTGAAGGGCTGCAGATAAGGAAAAAAACAAGACAATTCTAATCACACTAAATAACCTCAAATAATAAAACTGAAATGACCATGAAGGGCAAAAACATAATGATAAATAAGATCAAACCCAAACCAAAAAACCCAGAGTCCTGACAACAGCCACTGTATTTGCTCTTTGTGGATCAGATTCCTGACTATTTGGATAAATGCATCAGATTGTCTTTATCTGCAACAGAAAGAAGAGAAAACACAAGAAATAAGTGTGTTGGAGGTGTGAGACTGTGAAACATGGGAAATGTGTGAATGCTCAATCTAATTTTATACGCATTTTAAAACAACACGACACTTTGCTGTGCATTTGGTAGCTAGTTTCAGTTCTCTATGTATGCATGCAGATTATATGATTTATTGGCAAAATATTTCATTGTCAATATATTACAGGTAAAAAATTATGAAAATATAACTTTAATTTAATGTATAGAGTATATATTAGGTATTATATAGAGCTTTGCTGGTTGTGTACACAAAGAACACAGCAGCTGTTTCAACATTATCTGGGACGCTAGACGTTTTGGACAGTTCTAAATCACAACGTACCAGTAAAATGATTTATCTGTAATCTCCCAAATATATATTTGCAGCAATATATATTTAATCTCAAACAGCAGAAATGTAGCAGATATCTTCAGCCTTGCTGCAAAAGAAATTCAACCAAACAGGAGGTTTCTTGTTTGAAATAAGTTCAAACTTCCTCGGCTGCTAAATCGTATTCGGCTTCTTCTGATTCATGTGAAGATAACACACAGAGGAGCTGGAATTGAAACATAATAACCTCCACTGTAACGATCTCTATTCAGCCTATTCTTTTTATTACATCACATTCTATATGATCCCTGCAATTTCTTCCCTTAGATGAAAATCCCTGCAGTGGTGCAGGGTCTTATTCTCCTGGAATGAGAAAAATATTGGACTCTGCGAACGCGGCAGGTAAACCGTAATCGCACTTTTACAACCGTTTTCAAAGTTTTCCGTCCTTAAAATAGATACAAATCTTCAGACGACGTGAGCCGTTTTCATTTTTATTTCCTTGATGGAACATCAAACAGCAAGCAGCAAAGTAGTTTACACAACTGAATGATCCTTTTTGACCACATGTAGCCCTATTTACTGTGTTTTTCATTTGTTGTGTTTCAAACATAAATGGAGCGTTTTTACCTTCAGCCACACACAAATAAACTTTTTGGGAGTAACGTTAAGGTTTGAGGTAAGCCTAAGGAGTCTATCGAAACACTTATCAAGCTAACCGTGCTACTTGATTTGGAAAATGTCTTGTTCATTAGATTAATGTAAGGAATTAGTCATTATTTACATATTATTTTAACAAAGATAAGTCTCTTATAAGCACACTGTTGTATTAGAGAGAAAGTTAGCTGAGAAAGAAAGTTTGTTATACTATCGTATTAGTAGGAACTCCCACTGCTTTTGAGAAGAGAGGATTGAACTTGAAGCACAACCAGGATGGATCGAGGTCAAAGCATTTTTGCCTTTTGGGAATAAGTACAGAAAAGATTCAGAACCTGATTTTTGTGAGAGATTTTTTTTTTAAATGTTTTTTTGCTCTTGAACAAAAAAGTATTGACATGAGTAAGTCAAAATAGATAACAGCGAGATTTGCAATTTTATTTGTTGCTAGGCACTAGTAGCAATAAAAGCCCATGTTTGTGTTTCTGCATTGAAACACAAACAGGTAAAAACAATAAATGGCAATAAATGGATGTTTTAAATGTATTTTTGTTGAAGTTCTTCTTTCCACAGATGTGTCAGATGTTTTGTGATTCACTTTGCTAGTTCTCCCTGTAAATGTGGAATCACACGTAGAGCCAAACACAATGCGCTCTGCCTGTTTTTAACTCTGCATGTTTTTAAACACAACTACGGCGAGGTAATATTTTGCTCCTTAGTTATTAGCTGGGTTGTTTTTAAGCGACTTAAGGATTTCATTTCTGAACGTAAACATCTTTACCTTTGCAAAAACAAGATGACTTGCTTTTTTTCGTCCTCACATATCCGCTGCGTTGAGCTTCTCCGCTCCTCTTCTTTAGAACGTAAAGAAATGACAAGCGTGAAAAGCACGGCAGATGGTAAGCTGGCTGCCTGTGTTCAGACAAAGTACGTAGCTGTATTATGAGCACAGATTTCTTTTCTGAGAAGAAAACAGACTTTTTTTTAATAAAACAAATCTTCAGCTATGACGAAGATAAAAAGATTGAATCAATATTAAGCTCGGTTGACACTGGTGACTGTTCTCAATAAACTGTGTACATTGCCATCTCGATTTTTTTGAGGGGGTTTGCTCTTTTTGGTTTTCAGGAAGAAAACCTAGTTAGGAAACAACAGAAACAGTGAATTTGAAGAAAAGTCACTCCAGCCATTATTGCATATCCCATCAAAAAAATGTATATAACATGTCTTTGGAAGCAATCAGGTGTTATTTTCCAATTGAAGGGGTATTGCTGCAAATTATCCTCCTTTGCCATGGAGGTCCGAACGCATCGCTAAAGACCAGACGCTTCAACGGCAACCTTTCCCACATTGAAGCAAGCAAAGGCCACGATAATATTTTGCTGCTTCATTTGTATGCTGACCTTCTCATTAATTAAGTTTCAGTTGCGTCTGACTGAATAGCTTAGTCCCCCATTTCCCTGATTAATTGACCACAAAGGTTGAGACGCATCAGTTTGTTAGGAATCCACACCATCCGTCCCCAGCCATGTCCCGTACTCGAATATCCAGTCAGTTTTAAAAATATTCACCCACATACAACCGGGTGTGTCTTCAGAGTTGCCCACCTGTTTATTTTTATTCCCCTGGTATGTATTTTTTTTGCGATAAAATGTAAATGGCATTCTTTTATGCAGGCCAGTGAGAAGCTGCCAGAGGCTGATTATTGAAAAGCAGCTGAGGCAGTCACTGCAGACACTCATTCTGCGGGGATGAAAGGGATATTGTTGTTGTTTGTCAAATCATGCTGAACCTCTCATTGTCCGGATGGAAAATTAAGTCTCAACCAAAGATAATGACTCAGTGCAAACCATTGAAACGCAGGTATTGGCAAGTCCAGCTGTTTTCCAATTGCTTTTCTTCCCAGAGAAGTATTTGACACCTGAACGTGGCAAAACACTAAAATATTTAGCTTATTGTCAGTTTATTTTATGTTGACTCTTCAAATTGAGAATCACTGTTAAAGTTTTAAAACAGAAAATAGAATTTATAAAAATTTTTTTTCTGTGCCAACAATCACAGAACAATGCTGCTTGAAAAGAATGTGCTGCTAAATGGGGCCAAAATCAAGATGGCCGCACATTAAGCCAACTGATGACAACTTTAAAAATATTGTCACTACTTCACTGACATTAGAAAAACCTCATATACTGACTCATTATTAAACTTTTAAACAAAACAAAACAAAAAACCATCTTATTACATCTTATGACTCATCATGCAAGCAAACATATGAAAAATCACGTGTTACACAGTTAGGGCTTTCTAGCTATAACCTTGTTTATCTTTCAATTTCAAAATCAACTCAACCAAACTTGCATTAGACTAAACCAACGCAGACCTCTTTCAGTATGCTGATGCAATAAATATGTTGAAAAGATGTCAACATTCAGATAATGTAGCAAACTAAAATTGAGAATAAACATGCACAAGAAGCACTCATCTTTATATCTGGTACGATAAACCACACATTGTGGTGAACACACTATAGCACACGTAAACTTGCAGACTGGTTGGCTCTTTAACACGTCCATCTAACACGAATGTCAGTTGAGTCACATGATCAAGCAGATTTCAAACTGCATCTAATCACGGCTGCACTACACATCGTCATACACATGCAGGTCCATAAGCGTCAAAACATTTTGTGTACTTCAGATCCCTACTGTGCATTCACCAAGAACAAGGTACATTTATAATTTACTTACATTTCGGCTGATCTCATCTTGGATGGGTTCAATGCATTATGGTCCCTTCTCCTGATTAAGAAGTACATATTGTCATAAAAGTACTGAACTCACTCGTTCATTTGGATTTGAAGACGCTTCTTACGGAAGCTTTGAGGAGCGGTTTCATAAACCACTGCTGCAGCAGACCGATGTGCTGGCCGCAGAAATCGTTTTTTACTCTTGGCAGATTAAAATTGTAAAAGTTTTATGGATCCGTTTGAAAACTGTTATGAGGTGACAAACCCAATGTTGATGTTGTAAATTCCAGTTTTTTTTAATACAATAGGGTTAAAGGCTTTCTCTGTGCGAGACAGAAGATGCAGGATTAATCCATCATAACGCAGCTCTCTGAGGTTCCAGCAGATTATCCACATTAATCATGAGCGTGAAATAGATGAGAACTTCATTTTTTTTTAATAAGAAGGTTTGCGTTTTAACATTTTAGTCTCGTTTTATCTGGATGGTGTTACACATTCATCTCTTATGCAGAGGCAATGCCAGGACAAAGAGAAACAGATAGAGAATGCTGACAGATAGGCCTGTGTGGATCGGACAGAAAACAATTGAACAAGATGAATCACCTCTCACCGGGGAATTTGGTAATAAACGAGTTGGATGACCAACAGTGTGAATGAATGACTTAGTTGGTGTAGAGAGATATTGGAGTTGTTGTGGAAACACTTCCTGACAAGCGGACACGAGGAACTAAACAATTAGATTCTCATTTCGGGAGATGTGAAATATAATGTTGTGAGGCAGGCATTATTTTATCTTTTTAAATGAGACTGGGATAGACTGCGTGCCTCAAATGATTTACATCTGATTATGCAAATCGTTTTGGATTACCATCTGATTTGGTTAAGATAAAATTGTTATTTTAACTCTCGGTTAAGCTTTTGTGAGGATGAAGGGCAGATTGATGGGCAGAGAGGGGCCTATTCTGCAGCAATGCCTCCCCTCCTCCGTTCCACAGTTGTGAGGAAAAACTAAGCCAAAAAGCAAAACTCTTTAGTTTTCTAGTCGGCCTCCTTTGAGACCCTCATTTTTGGTCGTGTGATATGGATCGTGTCCGAGATAATGCGCTTTCTCTTCTGGATGGCAGAGCTCATGTTAAGACATAAGGTGAAAGAGTTTCATTATTCAGGGGAGTTTAGTGCAAAGCTGTAGCTCTTCTGCATTTATAGCCAGGGTAGTTTGGCCGTCTGATTGCGATGTCTCTTTGGTGCCTCTCCACATTGATTTTTCTGAGCATGTGTCCCTGGGAAGAAACCCTGGGTCAGATAATACTAATTAAAGAATCTGAGAGAGAAATAATTCTCGCTAACCTTAAGCTTCACTGTGTGCGATATGGATTTATATATTAAATACTGATTGTGAAACTGAACAATTGTGAAGGATGGTGCATGCACGGATGCAAGTAGGGTGTTAGATTTATGTGAATATGGAATTATTCTTTGATATATGCACTTTAATAGGATTTTCTTCTGCGGGCTCAATGAAAACTACAAATGCAATTTACATTTTCATGATAAAAGACAGCTGTTTTGTTGACAAAACATGTTTCAAACATCAGAGAAAATATCATGGAGTTGCTATTGACATTAATGTCCCTTTACTTCAAACATCACATCCTTTGTTTCAAGTAGAATAATGAAAGTCATCTAAATGTGCTTATAGAGATGGGTATATAACCAATGCTTCCCCAAACAAGGGATGGGAGAAGACATAGTACTCTCCACAGCAGAGTTGCTATTAGTTAGAAATCCAGGCAGAGATGTTTCAGTTGCGAGGTGTTTGACCTGTGTTACTAATCTCTCCCCTTCATAACGCTGCTTACTCTTTTATACACAACGCCGTGTCAAATGCCTCGTCTCCATGTCCTCTGCTCCAGTCAGCTGTGGAGTGGAGTGAAGCTGTAAACATATGAATGAGAACAACAAGGCCAGCTGACAGTGAAGAGCGGAAATCAGAAAATCCCCCCTCATGAAGCCCGGCCTAGAAAAACTAGCCTTATTAAAAACTCGGCAGTCACGAAACAGAAACCTTGTTCCTGCTCGTGATACATAAATTAAATCTCCTCATCCATCAGAGAGGTGTGCAGCACAGTGGCTCTCGCTCATTATGCGGGGCTGGCAAAAGGTGGCATGGGGCCTTGAGGGGAATGTAATTAAGGGGCACCTTTTCATGTTAAGTATATCACAACAAACCGTTAGTGATTCTGTTGTAAATCTGTTGTGTTTTTTTTTGTTTTTTTTCATTATTATTGTTTCATTTAGTCAGATTAGAGAGGTAGGTGTCTGTGTCAACAAAATATGGACCAAGTTTTTATGAACTTAGTTCAGCTCCTTCTCTGCAAAATCTGCTTTTCGGTTTTTTTCAGCGTAAACGTAACTAGTTACTACCCACCTCTGTCTACAATATGGAGCGACTGCAATATTACAACATCAGGACATCTGAAGGTGAGCAGATTTGGCAAGATGTGCAGATAGAAGCAAGTGATTTGATATTCATAGATCCTCGCATATTAAATGAAGCAAAGGTGTAAATGTATGTGTGAGACATTCTGGGTTTTAAAGAGACGATTTTTCTTTAAACATTCTGGAGCGCTTTTCTCTCCAGTATCACAAAAAAATAATAATTTAAAAGTTTTTGCTGAATGTTAACTCGAATATTGATGAATCTTAAAGACAGTTTCTGTTACTCATGTCAAAAAAACAGTTTCTCCATCAAAATATGTGTGATGAGTGCTTGGGATGGATTGGTTGATGATTCGGTTAAAGGGAAGTAAAGTCCAAACAACAACAAGATTCAAAAACAGCAAAGACATGAAAAAGCGCAGGCTTGAAACAGGGATTGAAAAGGAACAGACTGGACAGCAGAGTTATCACCAAAGAATGTGACTATGAAAAACAGAAAATGACAGGCTAATAAATCCTGGAGAGGTGATGAGTGGAACCACAGTGAAGTGAGTCTTAATCAAGAGAAAATACTCGGCAGCTGGGAGAGAAGAAAGACAGAGGAGATTTGGCAAATTTGAAAACGGGCACACGGCAATAAGAAACTAATGCAAACAGGCCCAGGGAAATATCTGATAAAAGTGGGATAACTAGGACTCAAAAGAATACACAACAAATATTGGGCTAAATAAAAACAGAAATAACTCAAAGCATAAAAGCCAGAACATGAAATATAATTTAAATCACACTGGAAAGCAACAGGATTATGACTTCAAGGCAATGTTTAGGCTTTTGTCACACCTTCATATCTTGTCTTGATTCATGAATATCTGATATTGTTATTTTCTTTACTAAATGTGAAGAAATAACACACAAGATGGTAGCTTTCTGTGAAAGAGAAAGCCACGATTGGCTGCTTCCCCCGTTCTTACTAATCACTTGACCATCTGAGGATGCACATTTAACACTCTGTAGTCTCAAAGTGTCCCTACATGTAAAATAGTAAAGTAAGTAGGACTTTATTACTTTTGCATTCAAATACTTCATGCACAAATCATCAGCAGTAGTGTATCTGTGCGTTAAATATAATGTCTGCAAACTTGCAGACGTGTCCAAAGAAATCCATGGACTCCTGTTACCTGGAGTTCAATTTCCATAAGCTACAGTAACAGGTGAGTTGAAAGACGATGAGTTATTTGTGTAAAGCTGTTTATCTGTAAGTGGTGCCCAATATGTGTGACAGGTATTAACTCATGCATCAAACTGTCACAGCGCAAATTTATTAGTTTCCTTTTCTTTCTAAAATGTAAAAGTTTATATAAAAATTCTAGTCCATCTATTCCTAGAAACCTTTAATAACAAACAAACAACTTAAGTTTTGCTTTCCCCCCCTGCTTTATGATATTTCTAAAGATTGCAGTGTTGAGAAATAATGTTTTAACAATGAACCTAAAATGAACCAAGACACCACTACGATTCTCACCCAACACGAGTTTCTGGAAAAGCTCAATGAACAAATTTCCCTTACAGCCCCAGAAAGTTCACTTTTAGTTTCTATTCTTTTATGTTTCCTCTAAATCAGTGTGACATCTATCATAGGTGCAGCGTGTATCAGTAAACATGCACTGTAATAGTCTCTGCAGTGTCCAGATGTTTGTCACACTGCCCAATCTGCCATTAATGTGGCAGGAATATTTAAAGGATTAGAGGTTAAGGTTCAGCTCTGATAAATCTTCTATTATGTAATTAGGATGTACTCATTGATGCCGTTTATAAACGTTCTTTTGAGCGTTGTACCAAGCAGATGTGCAATTTGTGTTTGCTAATTGTTGCTGCTGCTAGTCTGTGTGGGAGAGGGACTCGGCTGGGGACCGAAGCTCCAAAGAGGTGCTTACAAGGTCAGGTCACCAGCCCATGTTTAATCTACAGGTCAACAGACATTGAGCAGTAAGTGGTGGCAGATTTCACCACGTTGCATTATTGCTGTGGCTTTTCACTGAGACGTGGAACAACTTCAGGATGCAAGTTTCCGAACAGAAGCACCACTTTGTCTCCTGTCTGGAAGAATGTCAGCCGCTAATGGCTTCAAGTAGATTTAGAAGCGCTGGCAAAGAATCTGTTGAAAGCAAATATTGAGCTCTCTTTACTTGATGCTCTGAATGATCCCTGCTTTTATCCAAAGGACAAACATGAGCAGGAAAACTTTGGTGTATTTGTTTCCTGCATACCACTTCTAAGCCTCCTGTTTGTCTCGACATGTTTCCTTTTCCCCCTTGGTTACCTTTATTTGTTCTGTATTATTGGGGGTTGTCTGAAAGCCAATCTTTATTCAGTCATTTGCATTCTAACTGTGCTACCCAGAAACATAACCCTGCAGGTCTATATCTCTACTTGGCTCACCAGGGATTAACTCCATTATACAAAACTGGAAGGTGTCAATAAGGTATCAATAAGTGCTGAAATCAGGCGATGGGTGTTTGACATGCTGACCATTCTTTTGTGCCATCTAATCGACTGCATGAATCAGCACAACTTCGGACTTTAATCCCCAGCCCCTTGCATGACGCTGTTACTGAACTGAAGAGTTTCTTCTGTTTTCCAGATATTCCAGAGAGCGTTATTGCAGATCCTTTCTCCCAGCGGTTGTTAGACTCTAGAGGTGTTTACATCTCTGCTGGCATTTGCACTGTTATGACCAATTTTTAAAGAGATTTCTGCTGTTACTGCACGTTTGTTTTTCTGTATTATAAAAATGACTGCTGTCTTTGTATTGCTCACATTCAGATTATGTATAATTTAAAGTCAGTCTTCCTGCTCAGTTGCACATCCCTCGGTTAGCGAGTACCACGTCTCTGTTCTGATAACTGCACAGTAGTTTTTATATCATCTTGTACGGTGTATTATTATTGCTAATCTTGTTTTTTCACATACAATTTTTTTTTAAAACATTTTTTGATGTTTTGTTTACCATGGATTAGCTCCATTATGCAAAGCAGCATCAACATCCCTTGATGCTGATGTCACACCTGAATTTCCCCACGGTGGGACCATAAAGGCTATTTCAATGCTATTCTATTAATAAACATCATCTTGTTCAAAGTATGGGTTGTTTTCTCACAAGCAATAATTTCCAATGAGATGTTAAGCCTTTATGTCACAATCGTAGCTCCTTGTGTTCAGCTGAAAATGCCTTTGTGGTTTTTTGTCTCTTTGGCTACAAAGGACAACAAATTATCTGCTGACAGGATTTAAAGCATACATTTTTATTGTATTTATTCTTTCGTAAGCTTCTTCAACATTGACAGACCGGCCTACTGTTAATAAAGCAGTTTATATTATGCAGATGAAACATTCTTGTGTGAGAGCACACACATTAAAACATTTTGATTTAGGATTGTGAGTTCAACTAGAAGCAAAAATGTGTTGCGTTAGAATCCTTTGCACGAAACACTATCACCCCTTACATCAAAATTCCTCCAGCCTTATTTCAAAAGATAACACACAATCCTGATATTAAAATAATAATAATGTGAAAAGGTGACTTAAAGTTTGTTTCCCGCTGTACTGCCTCAAACCATGTAAACAGATTATTTCTGAAATAGACTAAGCAGCAATTACAGCTGCCAGGCTTTTTTGGAGTATATCTTTATCACTGCCAAGATTTTTAAAATAGCTCAAACCCAGAGACATTGGATGGAAACTAGCTTCTAGTTTTGTTAAAAGTTTTTGAGTTGCATTCCGCTCTAATCCTCCACTTGCTCAATCCTACCAATAAATCTGCCCTCGTCTCGTCTTGTAGATTGCAGCGCCGGCTGTATGATTAGGGTCACCGGAGGGTGAAGCTCTGCCACGGTCTGGAGTTAAGAATCCACATGATGGCTTTTGGAGAGCATGAATGTTAGTCGCCCCTGTTGACACATTGGCCCACCTCGGCAGTGGATCTCTTCATCTCTGCTGTGTTATGACGGGTTTCTCTTTGCCAGGCCTGTCAGCCATGCCTCTGGTACGTTTGTAGTCGGACTCTTTCCATGTTGCGATGATGGACTGATCAGAGCTCCACGAGACGGCTGAAGCTTGGAGTGCTGATTTATAACACGCTCCCTTTTTTTAAACTTCACCACTGAGTTTCTCTGTCTTTATCGTTGTCCACTGATGTTCTCGAATACATCGGTGTGGGTTTTAGCTTTGAGTTAGGTTGTGACCTGATTATGATTATGAAGGAATAGACTTGGCAATCCTCCTCCAACCTCATGACACCAAATTTGATATGGAGGTTGACATGAAACAAATTGAGTACTAAAATATTTCAAAAATAAATGTGAAAATGAAGGAACAAAGAAATAGTCAGTGAGGAAGTATCAAAGAAATGGTATAATGATTTTTTTTATGGATGCATTGCTACAGTAAAAGTCCTGAGTAGGCGTTGCCGGCTGTCCTTTTGAACTGTGCAGCTTGTTAGTTTCTTTTCTTTATCTTCCCCTGTTGTTTGTTTTTCCTTGAAGATGGACAGCATCCCAACAGCTTTGTATAAGAAAACATTTGAACTATTCTAGTCTTTTCAAGTTTTGCAGCTGTTCCTAAGAGATAAAGTTCTGAACCTCTTTTATCACATAAGAAAGAGAAACAATAGGTTGACTGCTTGTGTTACTTTTGTCCCAATAAAGGCAGAATAATGGAAATATAGAGGTCATCCAACAAAGGGGGTATATATTTTCATATTTTAGCCAAAGAAAAAGCTTATGGAGACCTTATGGAGACCTCATATCAGACTCACAACCTCAAAGCTTTCTGACCCGTTTCACAGTTCGTTAATGCACTTTCTATTGAACGAAAACTATTTCACTAGTACAACTTTGTCATTCGTTGATCTCTCTATTTAATACAAAAGAATACCTTTTACTGTGCAAACTCTACATGTTGGCATAAAATATTTAGAATCCTGATAACCAATATTTAATAGTTATGGCTGGAAATTCGCCAAACAACTTTCACTTTTCTTCATGAAAACACTGACCTGACCTTCCCTCACGAGGAAGCATTTGTGTTTTCCTACATATTATTATTGGTGCAATGTTCCAACTACAAAAAAAAAAAAAGGCATTGGCAAGAAATGTTTTACTCGTAATTAATATAATGAAACCGCATTTGTGTTTTATTTTACGTCTCCTTCTGAGCTATCCTTTTACAACTTTTGCTTGTTTTTGTTTTTAAAGTGAATTAGCCTTAGTCTAAGTGTTTTCAACATAAACAAATTATCCATCTGTCTGGGTTTCATGTGAACTCAATGCAGGCACATTAAAAGTAACCCTCAACATTGGAATTAGGTTTGTTGGTTACTTGATAGCTGTAATTAATGCATGGTGCATAAAAATGAGACACACAGCCTCCACTGTGCTTAGTGTTAACTGTAATGATAAATGCATTTGAGTTTGCATAGTTTTGAGCTTCAGAAAAGTATTTGACCTTTTGACATGCTGACTTTTACATTTAAACAGCTATTTTAGCAGACAGAAATACAGCTTCTGCTGGAGTTTTTATTTTGGATAGACCCTTCTTGGACTAACCATACGTGTTGTGTGCCAATTAAGGAGTGATTTTTATCATCTGCTCTGATTTCTGAAGGTTTTAGCGGAATTGCAACTATTTGTTGTCATTTAGTTTGTTTCAGAACAACATATAGTTGAAATTGAAGTCAGGAAATTTAAGGGACGTGCCTCATTGTGCAGCTGAAAGTTCAGTCCTGCAGCATAAATTGCTGCAGAATCTTTACAGATGCTACAAATACAGAACAAATTTATAATCTGCACCAGATCTGCAGCCTGCAGCGAGAGAAAACAATAAAAAAAGTTATGAAGCACCTAAAGTGCTTTGTTTGTTTTTCAAACTAAAACCATTTGTTTCTGTTAGTTGCTGTCAGCGCTTTGTTGCAACTAATGGTTCATACATATTTTCTTTCTCTCTCTCTCTATCTATCTCTCTCTCTCAGGTGGCATCCCATTTATCCTGACTGGAGAACTGTTTGAACAGTCCTACAGACCTGCTGCTTTCATGATCGCCGGTATTGTGAATTGGTTGTCCAACTTTGCCGTGGGCCTCTTATTCCCCTTCATTCAAGTAAGATCTGCTGTCGAAACAAAAAGATGCACTCACTGTTTATAATTTATGGTGTCGGCAGAGATTTGAATCATGCTAAAAATAACCGTTGCAAGAGAAGGAACAATAATCGACTGACGTAAATGCAAAAAAGTCACTAAAATGTATCCAGGGAGGGAAGTTTACAGACACAAAATGGGGCACATTTATGTGTAATATAGTTACGTTTCAGTAAGAAAGTGTGTGGATTGATGAAAGGCTGTGAGGTGTTAATCTGAAATTAGTTATGTTAAATTGCAAAACTTATAATTTAAAGTGCAATAACAACTTCAATCGCAACATTTGAACAATTGAATACTGAAATATGACTTCTTCAGCTGCATGTTTCCACTGTACCCATCTTGTCTCGATGCACATGGGTCCAAAAGGAGAATTTGAGATCCGTGTTGAAACTAAAAAAATCCAATCTTTCACTGATTAATAAACACATCATAACAAATCGTCACCAGATAGTGCAGACAACAGTAACATCAGTAAAGAGTCTGTGGAGCGTCGACTGCTTTGCATAAGAACCATAGAAGAAGTGAGTGGAAAGCACAAGAGGAAGATTGAACATGTACCAAAACTACATGGTGCATACTTGAATCAATATACCGGGTTTTTTGTACCTTCAGTTCTTGAAATGATCTGCAGCTGAATACGACGGGGTTTGACAGCCAGAACTTTACTCTGGACATCACAGTAGATGCTCTCAGTATTGTGCCAAATAGAAGATTTCTTAGCACTGAATTTAATAGTCTCTGCACAAGTAGAGAAATGTGTCTCTCTTAATATCCTTCATTAAAAGACAGTTAAAACTTTGTGCTTTTTTGCTGTTTAATACAAGACCTGGCCAGAGCTTAGAAAACACAAACATTAACTCTCCATTATTGCGACCGTGGTTGCCGCCTTCACTGGCACAGCTGGTGAAGCAAACAAGCCCAAGGGTTCAGTAAGACGTTTGCTTTTATTTCCCAGCCAGGATTAAGGGACAAACTTTATTTGCCTTTTTAATGAGAAAACATCAGAGGCCTCACATTACATGGAAGAAAGCACCAGACTTAAAGTGCTGGAATAAGTTATGCAATGAATATTACAGCTCAGGGAAGATAATTGCATTTTAAAAATAAGACGTCAGAGGAGTTTTAAGATTTGTCGTAAACGAGGCAGTTAAACATTATTGTCGCCGGGAAACTAGTTCTTGGATCAAATCTCAAAGGCTGATATTTGTTTACGTTTGTCTTAATGGTTACCTTTTTACTGGCTCAGTAACGGCCGAGTTATCGCCCAGTTTTCAAATCGGAGTCACCGTGACTTTATTTATGCTGTAATGTTTGTCCTGAGATGTTTTATTTTTTTAAATAAGGACACTGTTGTAGTGTTTTATGTTGCTGATTTGCTGTTTTGTCTGTGTTTATAAGGTGAAACAGGTGAAAGGTGAAACATGACAGGATGATTAATACTTAGACTTGAGACCTGCTATTTTCACATACTGGGTTTATGTTTTGTTTGTGATTTTGATTTAAAAATAGCAATAAACATGTCCACGAGGCTGGAAAGCCTCCTTGACATCACCCCAGTCTGTATCTCTCTGCTCATAGGGAAAGTTAATGTTACTTCCAGTCAGGAGGAACATGTTGCTCAAATAAAAAGATAACTTTTTATCTTTTTGCACTGCACAAGAAAAACATAGTATACGGATGTTATTCTGGCCTGTTGCAGTGATGCTTTTCAATAAAACGTCCTCACTTTTTCCTACTATTGTCCCCAAGTTGTATGATTTTAGTTAATAAGATTTATATCAGCACCTGAATTGTTATATTCAGCTCAATATTTAGTCCTTTGTGATTTGGTATCTCAGTGAATGATAAAACCAAACCTGCACAATTCAATAATTCCCACTCGGTAAATTTAAGTGTTATTGAAAAGTTTATATATTTCATTAACTTCATCACTAAATGAAGCATTTCTTAAGGATCAATTACACACAGACTGATGTTTTCAAACCTTATTGTCCATTAATTGTAGCGATTTCCCACTTACGGTCAACGAAAATGTAACATTCAACTTCTAAGATTTAGAAAAACAAAATCACATCATTGATTGTTACACTTTCTTATTAACCTGCTCAGATTAAAAGTGATTGGTTTCCTTTGAACCTTTTTTCCACCTCAGTCTTTTTAGAAATTAGAACTTGCGAAATGAAATTGGGGCAGAAACAGCAAAATGTTCAAACCTGAAGAACAAACAAGGAAAACATTTTCAGATCCAGCTCCGTCCCAAACACACAAGAATACATTTCTGAGTTTTGTTATCTTTATCGTCGTGTTTTGCCAACGTTCATAAATAAATATGATCTTTGCTTCAGAGGAAAACTTTTTTTTTCTGTCTCCACAACAATTCAGATGCTAATCTTCAAATTAGGATTTTAGAAACGACTCAGCTGCAACATAAACATGCACAAAATCCCTTGAATGAGGCTTTTTCTGTTGCTTTCATCTCTCTGAATCAGACTGGATCTACTAGCATCTACATATCGCTAAGTGACAAAAGAAAAGTTTTACGTTTTCACATTTCTACTTCTTTTCCATATTAATCTCTTAAAATAATATGGACAACATTTTTTTTGCTGCATTTCCGATTGATTGTCAATAGCCAATAAGGTACTGCATTTCACTTGCATCTAAATTATCAGTAGTTTTTAATTGTACCTGAGGTTTGAATTGTTCTCTCAAGAAGTGTGGGTTGAATGCTATGTGTTTTAAAAGGCTTTGAGACGATGATAGTTCAGCAAACATCACTAGACAATGCTCAGGAAAATAAAGCTCCAGTTTATTTTGCATGGGAAGAAGTTACAAAAGCACCAGTTCCCATTTGGTCTAAAGAACCTGGAACTTAAATCAACTACAGCAAAAGAGCCCCTCCATAGTTTAATTATCTTATCAGCAGATAGAGAAAACTGCTTTAGCTAAAGCATGCTGTACTCTATTTCTTGCCGTCTTATCTCATTCTTGGCTCGACAGCGAGCGAAGAGTAAAACAAGTAGATTTAGACAACCTCTGGGCCGCGGAAATTAGATTTATTTCTCGGCTCATTCATTGTCTGTAGCGATAAGCTCAGCCGCTGTATTGCTTTTCTCAGATCCGGGCCAGACTGTCAGGACAGACAGCTGTAAAGAGATTAGATACTCCTGGTAATCTTCTCTGAGTTTGTGGAGTTAAATGTCCTGAACTGACATCCCCTCGAGCGAGGCCCGTCATGCGGCGGGACCCGTCGCAGAATCGGATCCGTGGCCCAGGTGAACATTTAACCTTTTAATCCAAATCAATATCCCAGAAGCCGGTGGGTGAGTCACCAGCGAGAGCTAAGCCTCGTTAATTCCACACCGTTACTGGCGGAAAATTTTGACAGACACTTCATTTTACAATTGATCCTCAGAAGAAAATTGAGAATCAAACGGCTATCCGGGAGCTGCATTGACACGTCCAGATCAAATTAAATATCATCCAAAGGATTCAGGCAGGCTTAGGTATCGGTCACACCTCAAAGGGCTCTACAAGTACGAGGTGGAATGAGCTGGTGTGCTTTCTCACTTAAGGATTCCTGCATGCGTGTGTGTGTGTGTGCGTGTGTGTGTGTGAGTGTGTGTGTGTGTGCACTGACAGGAAAGTCTTTTACTCACATTTTATTGTGGACTTTCTTTCGCCCCTACAAAATCAAAACACAAAAAAGTGAAACACTCTCATACGTCAGCGTGAAAACTGGGGGAAAAAAATGCTCCTTGATGAATTTATACACACTAAGGTATTTCTTTAGTTTGGGGTCAATATTTGGAAGCTTGTCATGGTTGGAGATTAAACTAAGAGCCAAAAGATGCAGAACAGGTAGAGGCAGCGAGTGAATATAAATTATTCATTGGGAGAAAGAAATTAAAAATGATTAAAAAAACACAAATGCGATCACAGCGAGCAACAGTGAGGGAGCAGGTAAATGAGGATGTGAGCGTGTGTGTGTGTGACTGTGGCACACACACACACGCTCACTATTTGTGATTACTACTTATGAGGAGTTATCACAAACAGCAGAGCTGGAAAATCAAATCTAACCACAAGCAATATATACAGGATATAAACATTACCTGACTGAAATAATTAAGACCAAACTGAACTAAAGTAAAAATAGAAACAAGGCCGATCTAATCAAAATAAGAATAACTAAGGAGAACAAATAACAAAGGTACTAAACCTTAAACCCAGATTATAAAATTATTATTTTACACAAATTTCAGTTCTTCATCTGCTTTGGTCACTTTCCCCAAACTCTGTCTGTAGATTTGGGGAGAGAATACTTTCTGGATTGTACTAGTTTGGTCTAGAAAGATTTCTAAAGAAAACAATACCTGCTTTGTGCCCAACTTGAAATATCATCCAAGATAAAAGGTGGGCATACATAAAAAGAACAAAAATGGCTCTGAAATGGGAAACTGCTAAATGAAATGTCTCTTGACTTTAATTCAGAGCTTCAGTTCACTAAATTACCAACAGGTTGATTAATAGCAAGAAGAAGCAAGAACAATGTCCTGCACTGACCGGAAACCCATGGCTAACCAAGTTCATGACCTTTGTAGATTTTGACCTATAGATTAGGAAACAGATATCAGCTTCCCAGTAAAACCAAAAGAAGTCGTGTAATTTAAGCCTCTAACTTTGAAAAGGAAACAAATAATGACCCTTTTAATGACCGTAGGTGTCCGTGTTGTAACATATTTACATAGAACTTTTTTTTTCTTACTTTTAATGAAATAAAAACTCCAAATACTTTTTCCAAACACCTGTAACACGACTGCTTTAAAAAGAAATAAATAAATAAATCCAGTAGCCTACAGGGAAAAGTACTTGATTGCTATTTTCCTCCTGCATCAAACTTCATTCGATGTTACGTGTGATGTGCTTTTCCCACGTGCTTTGTGAAGCACTTTGCGACTGAAAGCTAAATAAAATTGTACTTTCTTACTCACTAAAACCACCAAATGCGTCTTCTTTGTTGTTGGAATCGAACGGCCTCACTTTCCTTTTGCTCTTGGGCTTCGACACGCAGCAGTGCAGCCTTTCAAATCAAAACATGTCGGCGAAAAGCCATATATTAGCCGCACTGCAAGTGTTCGACGTTTGGGGAAAAAAGTAGAAGAATTACAGTCCAGAAATTACGGTAAGAGTGCTGGACCATTTAACCTTATACAGCCTGTAAAAAACTAAGAGCCCACTGCACTGAACCCCACTGAAAACCTCCTGGTTTTTCCACCAAATACAGATTTCTGAACTCTTCCTGAGGTAAAACATTAGTGTTGTTGTTTCTAAATGAATCTGAACTTGATCTCTTTGCATTATTTCAGGCCTGGATCTTTTTGACCAATTCTCCATTTTCTGCAAATAAATACTAAGTTTTTGCTGGAAATTTCAGAGACATGTTGTCAGCAGTTCATAGAATAAAAGGACAATGTTCACTTTACACAAACATATAAAAACATATAAAAACATGTAAAAAGTCAAATCAGAGAAACTGATCATTTTATGTGGTCTCTTAATTTTTTTCCAGAGTCAAAATCCTTCAGCTTAGAAGCAGAGGGTGAGCCTGTATGGCTCCCTGTTAGCTTGTTATTGTCAAACAGGACAAGTAAAGACGTCAACACAGCAGCACTGGGAGGAGATGGTATTCCTACCATTACACGAAACCCAGGAAGAAGAATGCCAGTCTCTTGGTTTAGTCCTGTTTTGAACTCCAGGCACAGAGGGCTCACTGCCCTGCTGGGGAATTACATTTTTCTGTATGCCTGTGGTCTACAAAGATGCCGCACAGTGTGTGTGTGGACGCTGCTTAACTCAGCAGAGTTTGGGAAGCGTCCAACAGTATTACAACCACAGTGGAGAGGAATTAAGCCTGAGGGGGTAAGTGCAGAAACAGCAGTGAGGGCGGAGGGTCGGGATCCCCATTGATGTACCACCCGTGTGTAGTTTTCTGTTACACAGAGCTGTAAAAGAGCCGTCACAGCGGCGTAGAGTGATATCGCCTCTGCCAAACCTGACTCCTGCCCACAAGAGGTCAGATGATTTCAAAGACTGATCACAGCTCCTCAGCTGTTTGCCGAGAACATTTTTCAAGTGTGTCCAAGATGACGAAAAATAAACTCGCAAGTGTTTATGAGTTATTAACTAATTTCTTCCTTCAACACTTGCTGCAGTGGGCTTGTAAAAATGAAATAAGTGACGGAGGAGCAGATGGCGACATTGGTTTACGGTTTCAATAACGTTTCAGCACGTTGGACGTCAAGCTACTCTGCTGAGCCCTGTTTGCCGAGCCGAAGCTAGAAGCACTTTTTTTTTTTTTTGGAAATGTTCATACTTCATGCCCAGTTTGTATTTCACAGCTTTAAGTGCTAAACTCGTTTTAGAAAACCCCTGACAATACTTTTCTTTTTAATTTCAATGCATTTTGGGATGAACATAGATGGTTAACTGAACAGGCAAAGAGAAAATGAAAAGCCATCGACAAACTACTCTTTAGAAGCAAAGTAAAGCAAAACATAAAAATGAACAAAAACTCAACACCTTTATCTGAAGCGACATAGAGATGAAGATGATTGTTTAAAACGACGAAGATGGATGTTAGCGTTCTGCAGCGTAGACCAGGTAACAAAGCTCCTCACAATGTTTGTGGATATTCTCCGTTTCCTTCTGGTCTAACACGTTTACCTTTGATGTTTAAAGTGATCTTTAATGTTTTGCCAGGGTTCCTGAGTGAGCGTGTTCTTCACAAGCTGGATCCATGTGGCTGTGACGCGCTTTGAAGCTACTTTAATCATCCTTTAAGGATTGACATGTCTGCTTGATCTCGGGGAGAAGGCTATAAATATCGGCTCTGTGGCTTTTCAGATAATCCAAAAGACTGAACCGTCAGATAGATTATCTTTTAATATGCCATATTTTAGCCTTTTTATTCATTCTTAAATGACCCATAAATGACCTATTAAAAACGCCGTAACTGTCTACTCACGAATGTAATTGCGCAATGCTACACGCATCAAAGGTGTTATTGAGTTGGAGAATAGGATGAATAAGGTCGTTTTATTTGAAAACCAAACATAATTATTCGCTCTACTTCATACATGCTCATTAGTCAGCCTCTTCCTCTTCCTCCTCCAGCTCCATGTCATACCCTCTGCCTTTTGTTGCCACGCAGTAGACTGACATTCTTTCTCCTAGGGAGCTTTTCATTAAGCAGATTCAACTCTGTCCTGCTCCCTTCACCTCTTTTAAATTTTCAAGCCGTCATTAAAATGAGAACTTTGTGTCCTCCTCCTTTGCTGTCGCCCTTTCCCTTTCTTTTTAACAGAACTATGTTCTCCGATATAAAGGAGGTCCGTTAAAAAGAGCAGTTTGTGTTTCAGTTCAACGCGCTCTTCATATTTCACATTCTTACAGGTGTCGTCCTCGCACATGCCTGGACTTTAATCTGAGCATCCAGATGTTGACTCATACTGTTGGTTTTTGTTGGTTTTTTTCGTCTTTTTAAAGTTGGCGAAGGTTTGTCTGAAAGTCAAATCTGAAGTCGGCTTCATCCATCATTCTGGATGGATGCAGAAATTTTAGCCTGCAGCCTGATTGAAATTCCTAGCAGACAGCTGTGAAGCTGCTTCGCATGTTCCTGTGGAAGTTTATTCCCGGCTGAGTTGCTCTTCTTCAACGCATCAATCTCCCTTTTGCTAATCTAACTCTGAACAGTTCGTCAAATGACTTGTAATTCCAACTGAGGAGTTTTAATTACGACTTTTATTTTGGTGATTTTTATCCATATTTTTATTTTATTTTGCGGTGTTCGTTCTTTTCCCCCTGACAACATCTGCAAGTATCTCGAGGGTTTCTTTCAACAGTGAAGATTTCTACTACTATCAGAGATGTCGATAGTGAGGTAGCCATATTGGAGAGCCATTTTTTTCCCCTTTGTTTTGTTTTTGCAAAAAGTGATTTTGATCATTTTAATTCAACACTACAGATAACATGAAATGAAATACAACCAGCACTTTTCACTCATTAGCAGTTAGTTTAGGTTCAATGACTTGTTCTAACTTTTAGGACCCTTCATGGCCTCTGACATGCTTAAGCCTCAGTCGTCTGCTGGTCCACTGAGTCTGTTGATACCTAAACAGACTCGGCTTAAAATCACTGGGAATCGGATGTTTTTCCTGCATTTTGATTCCATTGATTATTATTTTAAAAACAACAACATATTTGTACAGACATGGCTTTCAAGTCATGTGAAATTTATCTTTGATCTGTTTTTCTGTTGTGACGCGTTTGTGATTTTAGCTTTGCAAATACAATTTACTGATTTACCCTGAAAATATCTTAGGACAGAAATAAAAAACCTCCACAAAAAAGCAGCAAATTCTTAAGAATCGATACGTTGATGCATCTGATTGGTAATTCAGTGTGAAGTGCATCTTTATTTACAGCTGTATGTACAGGTGTTTTTCATGTATGTTTCATGTATGAACCGAATGTCCAACACGATGCGAATGTGACAGACCTTTATTTACAGACGCTCCTTGGTGCCTTGAGCAAGTGTCACATGAAACAAGAGAGGATGTGACTGGTATGTGAAGTATTTCACTCCAGGCTTTTAGCTCAGAACTCTCAGCCATATGGATTCATTTCACTCCTCACTGAAACTAAACTACAAACAGCACAAGCACTCAGTGTTTCAATCATGATGCTGAGCGAAAGACCAACATGAATTTATGGAGACAGACATAAAGATTAGGCTATTTAGTAATCTGCCATTAAGCTTTGTGTAGCAGTAAATCTGCTGTAGTTATTGAGAAAATGAACATTTGTTTTTTTGCTTTTTTTTAATATACCAATTTCCATTGCTTTATGTGAAATAGAGGTGGCTCTCGCATTACAACTAGCGATGCACCAATCAGTCCGCCGTGACATCAATCTTGTCCTCCCTTTACTTCCTGATGGATTCAAAGCCACAACTTCGTGGAATAAAGTTCAGACAGGCGAGCTTTGTCTAAACTTTATTAGGTGAACCTGTTTAAGTATTTGTTGTCCCAAATAGCAAGTGAGCTGAAGCTCAAAGCAGACAGAGAACCTGATGCGGGAAGACGACTTGCTGAGATTTAGCAGGAAGAAAGGGATTTCAGGTTGCTTTCAACATGGTCACCAAAATAATGTTGTCACTTTTTTTTCTTTTATATTCACACAAAACTGTCTCTCACATTTAAAGATAATTAAACTATTTCTGTGCTAATTAATTAAACAATTGGTTGAAGAAGTTTGTGGATGGCAAACAGAAAGTAGCTCTTAGAGGGTCAAAGGCTATTTATGCACAAACATAAACTCCCACTCCCTTTTAACGGGAAGGACATTTTAGTAGAAAAAAAAGCTGCAAGCGTTGGGAAAAAAAGAAAAAAGTCAAAGAACCTGAAGATGAGAGTGAAACTTTCCTCAAGGCTTAGTGGACATTCTGCTGATGTTGCTTTGACCTTCTGTCAAAGGCTGTTTGCCTGTTTTCTCTCCAGACCCTCGAGACAAAACTAACTTTGTCTTTTCAGCCGTGAGTGTCGTGTGTTGAAGGTAAAGAGTGACGTGAACTTAAAATAGCCGAAAAACACAGCGTAAGAAACAAATTCAGATTGCGGGTTCTTAGAGAAGAGGGTTGATTCAGGTTTTCTGTGTTTTGTATTTTGATAAATGACTGATAAAACTGAAGTGAGACGGGTTCAGACCAACAAGGACAACACATAGCTGTGCTGTTCAACCACAGTAATTACACGCACTTATGTAGCGATAGGTTAGCACCCTGCTTCTCACTGGAAAAACACATTTATTAGCACAAATATAAATTTTCAAAAGCAATTTTGTATTTCTGTCCCTTCTTCAATTGATCTAACCTTAAACTGACGTGTTCTCCAGTTTTCAAAGACAAGATACCAAACAAAATACATGCAAACACAGAGAAGCAGATGAACCTGAATTATACCAGACACACGATGACTACAAAAGTCTGTGGTCTTTCTGCACCATGCTACTGTAAGAGACATTTACCCAAATATCAGCGTGGGTCAAATGTATTTATTTGAGCATCAATTTATAGTTTTGAAAAATACTACATTCAAATCTTGTCTGTAAAAATCACTGAACCAATAGTCATGTCTCTAAAAAGTAGGATCTGTTTGTCGAATTGAACGTCATATTTCTCCCAAGTGAGACAAATAACACTGACTTTGACGGTCGTTCGGTATGATTTACTTGAGCACATGTAAGCGACGACCTGCAAGAGTAAAAGTCACAGAGAAGGACCCGGGAGATAAGGCTGACCAAAGTGGGTGAGGTGTGGACAAGTGCGAGAGACGAGAAGCGACAGAAGGTTATTTTTAGGCCGCCTGTGCCGCTGTTATTGCAGTATTCGTTTTGCTGCCTGCCTCGCTCGGGACCCGCTCTATACTCCAAGGCACAGAGCGGGCATCCAGATCACAGCGGTGACTCACTGGTCCCCGACTCGCACCTGAAACCAGCTCTGACCCCTGTTCAGACGACACGCTCTTGCTCTGTCACATCCTTATACCGACATGACAGAACGCCACAGAGGTGTCACATGGGCTTCTTGTTCAAGGGGATCCTTGAAAAGTTTAGACCCGGGATGAAGGGAAACATCTCTGAAGTACGCAGAGAAACCGATGAGTGGCAACCAGGTTTAGGAGGCAGTGTTTCACATTTATATTGAACTTTTTCACCCTTGGCCATGTTTTGATGATTTGTTTCAGGTTAAACTTTGACTTGCCATTTCTGGACTTACTTCTAAAACAATGCTAATGTGTTTTTTCCCCTGTATGCTGGTGAGGATGAAGGACAACCCCGTCCTCATCTTTGAGGCACTGGAATTAATAATTTGACGCTTATTAACTTCTTTATTGCTGACTCAAAGATTTTTTTAATCCTCCTCCCCCTTTTTTTTTTGTTTTAGCACCGTTCAAATTTCCCACGATGATGAAAATCTGTCATTGTTTTTCCTGTCAGGCTCAATTATATAGAGCAATATGAACCCTTAGAGATTGATTTTGTTGTTGACCTTTTTGCTAAATATTTTAAGCCTATGTTAGCAAGGTATCATTTGCTTATTCAAAGCAAATTACTTAAAAATTACTAATGGCTCTCAATGAGAGTGAAGGCCATTGTCCTCCAAATGGAAACCAAAATTACTCCAAAAGTGCACCGAATATTCATCTAGGAGACCACAAAAGAAAATCTCTAAAACATCGCAGACCTCACCTGGTTCATGATTTAGCAAAACAAATGAGGCAAAATGTAGTGATGTGAAAGACTAAAGGCCAGTTATCATCACTGCTTGCTGCTAATTAAATAAAATCAAAATTGAGAACCTGTTTTTTAATTTATTGAGGTCATTTATACCTGATTTTAACTATTATTTTATGATCTGAAACATGTAAGGCTGACAAGGAAAGCAAAAAAAGGCAAATACATTCTTTTTATGTTTCCAGAAAGAAAAAATATTATTTAAAATAAAAGCAGTTCACCTCCAGTGCACTTTTGATGCTCTGTCATAAAAAAAAAAGAACAATTATCCCTTCATGTAAACTGAATATGCAAACACAGTTAAGCGAGACTAACATAATAACCGTATGGAGATTAATATAAATTCAGTTTAAAAAGTTTTGGGTTGCGTTTTCTTCCGAGGTGAACATAATTTCATGGTTTACTGGCCTTTCAGCTTTTTCCGGTTACGATAAATCGACAATATCTGCAGCAGTGCAGCAGCAGACCTTCTTTCCTGCTTACTGGGGCAGGTTTTGATGTTATTGCACCAAGCAACTCGGTGCGTTTTGTCACACAGAAAGTGTAATTCGAAGGTCCCACAGAGATCTTTGAGCTCTTTTTTTTAATCACGCCTCTTAGTTTCATTCTGCAGACACAAATATTCATTTGGAAGAAAGAGGCAAGAAACAACGGGGCGATTTCTGCGCACGTTCTATAAATTAGAATATAAACACCAGGCAGGCGGAGCGCTTTTCTTTCTTCCTCAAGATGGAGGTGATGGCCCTTTGTGCTGTGGTGGATTACTGGACCAGAACTGAGCTAAATGTGTGGCTTTGCAGGCGTTACAAATTGTAGTTCAGTGCACAGGCGGCCAGGCATCAATCATGAAAATTAACTAGTCGACACTACAAACACCTCACAGGGGACCACGCTGCTGTTACTTAGAACTGTAAAAAGAGCAGTACATTTTTAACAAACGCGAGAAACACATGTCAGTGGTAAAACTATTTCTGTCTGTATACAATCGGATTACGCTCAATGAACTCAATGCAGTCTGTGATGTGACTTTTTGCTGCAATAAAAATACGTTCATTTTATCAACGTATTTGGACATATTATTGCTTAATATGAGTTTTTTCAATGTTGACAAACTCAAGAATTGTAAATAATGGGTAAAAATTGGAGAAGATGCCTTCTAAAGTTTTATTTGTAAAATGTGATTTACATTTCTGGGCAGGATTAAGTTGGGTCATTCAAAATGAATCAGTGCAACACAGATATGTTATGTCAGGTGGACATATGGAAATTTGTAGTCAGCATTTTGAAGGTTTGCCATGTTTAAACATTTTGTTCTGTGGGCTTCTGACTGTAGAAATGAGGATTGATGTCACAGTGAGTTCAGTAGAGCTGCCTGAGCATCTTTCACTGAAAAAAAAAACAACATATTTGCACCTTTATAAAACAAAGAATACACACACGTAACCCTATTGGAGGATGGAAGCAGCTTTTAAGTAAAACAAGCAATAAAGATTGAAATTGATCATTTCTGAGCTACTTTAACAGAGGAAATAAGATGCTTGGCCTCACAACACGGAAACACAATATTGGCATAGAAGTCGGTAGTCATGGGAACGCATTAGAAAACAAGCAGCATGTTATCTTTATATATTGTAGTAAATGTTGTCTAAAATGCCAGCCGCTTGGCTGAAATGGGCAGGAGAGCCGAGAGAGTCTGGACTTAAAAACGTGAAGTTTTAGTGAAAACGTTGGTTCAGAGCACAAATGTTAGTGAGGAGAAAAAAGCTTCAGTTCATTAATGACATCAGACGAACAGTTACCTTCTAACATCAGACTAAACCAAGACTTTAATAAATCACCTCCACATTAGATTAGACTGTAATGAAATGCTCTTACTCTAAGGAGCATTCAAGGTTTCATGGGTAATTTGTAAGATTCATGAGTTTGTGGGGAGTAAGAACCGCCATAACTATGATCCAAGGACGAAATGTTTCATGTGTCGTCATGTATGCAGTTTGAAATAATTATTTGATCATCCATGAAAAGAGTGAATGATCTTGTCTGGATGCTGGTGTTTTAATCTTGTGTATCTCCATCTGATCTGTTTATCTGAGGTTCAGGGCTCTGGAGGGAAATAGACGAGACACTCACACACACTCACACACACACACACACACACACCCGCAGACGCAAACAAGCACCCACCCACGCAAACACACAACTCCATTCTGACTTCCACTGCAGCGCAGAGCTGCTATCCGCTGAGGATGAGTCACTGTTGCCCCAGAAACTTGTGACTGTAAATTTTCAAGCATGGACACGTAGTAGACAAGGTCATTTTTAAACGTCATCATTAGGTGGATGTCTGTGGAGAAGATTTAAGTTATGCCTTCTCCTGCAGTGATACAAACAGTCTCCTTACATTCCTCCTTACGTCTGTGATCTCTTTTATTCTGGCCATTTTCACAACCAGACCTCATTTGTTTTGCCACATTGTTGCCTGAGAGCCTGATCTTCTTCCAAAGACTTTCATAATAAGGGTTTTCTTGAGATACAAGACATGAGTTGTTCTGGTTGTGAAGTTTTGTTGTCTGATTTCCTGTGAATACCAGAAAAAGACGACGGTTGGGTAGAACTGGTAGTTACCGAAAAATACTTGAAAGTTTGACTTAAGCTAAGTTTAGTTACCAGCTACCAATGTAAGTATCAGCTGACTGTGTGAAAAGTAATAAATGTGTAGTTTCTGACACAAATCCGTCAGTCATCCATGATGATGGATCTTGATGTCTCACCTAACAGCAGAATTTAGATTTAAAAAAGAACGTAAAAAAACTACCAAAAGGTTTTAAATTAACCAAACAGAGAAGCAATTTTTCTTCCACTTCACAATCATGTGCATGTTCTTAGTTTATCACAACAAATCCACAAAAAGGTATAAAACATTTTTGGCAATGTGACAAATCGTGAGATGATGCTAATATTTCTTAATAATGTGAAGTAGTTATGATTATTCTGCAGCACAAGTGGGACGAGCAAAACACCCCCCAAAATAATAAAAATCAGCACAATGCATGTTTAAAAATCAAGGTCTGCGTTGTTATGCAGCCTTGTTTTATTTTCTCAAGCACGTCACGGCAATAAGTTCAGAGAAACTTTTGACCACAGGATTGACGACGTTTCAGTTTTTGTCACAGTGACATTTTAAAACCGTCGCAAATCTGCTTTCTGCAGGAAACATCCTGGTGAAACTCCTCATCAAGTCACATCACTGCTGATTATACATGGAGAGATTTTTACTAATGTGTAAGTGTAGCATCTGATGGATACTTACAATCTGGTTAATTATTTTGTGCATGTGCCTCAATTGAGCCCAGCTGTCTCACTGCAACAGATCAAAGGTTCACCCAAAACGTCTGCCTAATTCTCCTCCGTCTGCCGGGCTTTCAAATTATGATGACCATCGCGGACAGGAAAGTGCTCTTTTTGTCCTCCTTGAGGACAGCTGGATCAGGCCCTTCACAAGTTCCCTTTTTATTGTCAATAACTACACTGAAAAAAGACACACACGCACACACACACACACAAAAAAAACTGTACAGAAATTGTATTAATTCTGAAAAGCAGTAAGTAGGTTTTAGGGTTCTGCGGACATTGGATCTCTATTACCGGGTTGATTGCACCATTTGAGGGCTGTTGCTGTATGAGAAAAGGGATTACAGCTTGCTGAGAGTCAGTCAAGTTGCTCTGCCTCATCTAAAATCCCTGTGGCATTACCTCCCTCTCTCCCAAAACCTCTCATCCAAACACACACATAAAATCCTCTCTCTGTTTCTAAATCTCTCTGGGCAATCAGTCACTGTGTACATTTTAAATCTGTCACTAATCTGTGTTATTGGCGAATCACTCTGGACAAGGTTAGATTGGGTAGTTTGATTATTTAAACATATCTTTACATAAAAATACACCTGACTTTTTTTTTTATCATTACTATTAAAATACTTATGAAGCAGGGCAAGAAAACATCATTTGGATTAATGTTGCTCTGGTGTGTCAAAAATGTAAGAGTTGGTCTTTTTCTCATGTCTTTGTGAAGCTTTTGTGTTTCATCTTTCACTTGTTGGAGCAACACTATCCAGTTCATCCCACCCCGTGCTCAGGCTAGAAGTTTTATAAAGTGCCTCAAGCGAGCTCTGGGTGAACCCCGGGGTTTCCTTCCGGTGTGTGGAAAACCTCGAAAGGGGGTTTCCGAGAAGGCATTCTGATGCGATGCCTGAAACACATGAAAGGACTCTTTAAGATGTCGAAGAGCTACTTCAAGCTCCCCCTGAGATGATTGACATCCTCTTCCTCTGCAAGGTAGCTGGGTCCAGCTGTCTTGCAGAGAAAGCTTATTTCAGTCAGTTTATTCTTTAGGTCATGTTCGGTATCCCATAGCCCCAAGTCAAGGGTCAAAATGTGGATGGATAAATAAACCAATAGCTTGGATTTTTGTGCAAGTTGTTTCTTTACCACAATATCTCCGCTTTGTCCCACCATTACTGGAGAGGCAGACTGTACTCTATTAAGTATGAAACTGTCTCCCGACTATGACAGCGCAAATTCACCTGCAACATCACAGTTGGTGGCAAACCATTTCACGACTAAAGGTCACAGTCAGCAGATTTCTTTGATGGTATCAAAGAACTCGAACTTGAGATTCTGTCTATCAGCACCACAAACAAGACTGGAGACAAGAAGCAGCCCTGATGGAGCCCAACACAAACGGGGAACAAGTTTAGCTTTGTGCACAAGTTTAGCTCCTGCTTGGACTGGATCCTCCACAATATTCCTAAAAAGACATCTTGCACTAAACACCCTCACAAGGATCTAGTTTATCTTTCCAAAATAAAAACCACTGATCCTCCTCCGGCTTTCATGCATTGTTTAACAATCGGCACAAAAACAAAGGGTCAAGCAAACAGTCAAGCAGTTTCCGGGTCTGTCTTTGTGGATGGTAATTAAGAAAGTGGTTTAAAAAAAATGCAAAACCTAAAAACATTCAAAAACAATCTGTACCACATGCCACATTTAGTTGGTTCATCTTAAGTTTTACTGATTTTATGGAGTCGTTCGTGAGCTAAAATCACCTAAAAATGATTTTTTTTTTCTGTTTCTGCAGGAAAAGCTGCAGTCATTTGCCTTCCTGGTGTTCGTGGTGGTCTGCACCCTGGGATCCATCTACCTCTGCGCTGTCCTCCCAGAAACCAAAAACAAAACCTTCATGGACATCAGCCAGAGCTTCGCTAAAATCAACAAGATGCCAGAGCCTTCACCTGGCCAGGAGATGGAACTGGTCCTGTCCATTAAGCCCGAGAACGAGAAAGCGGCAGATGTCAAAAGGACAGACAGCTCCTTCTGAGCTGACGAGCGACACTAATTATGGAAAGAACAGGGGCAAGATATGAGAGAATTTAAGAGGGAAACGTTGTTTTTATATATTTATTTGATTGTTTTTCTTAATGAAGCTGAAATGTATTCTGTTTGTATGTTTTGTAGGACTAGGATATTGAAGAAAACTACAGTATTAAAAAACTATTCCTATTTCTATTTTTTTCTTAATAAATGAGGTAAATGATCGGCTTGTGTTTCTTGATAAAGATTCACGAGGTCATCCAAATTACACATAAACATTGCGTATTCACTTCCAAAGTAAAACATGAAGGAAAACGTGTCAGACTTTTCTACAGAAAGGAGGAACCAAGAACATCGGGCTGCTTAAAGAAAGAAGTGTCTGAATTTTTATTTTCATAAATTTGCTGAGTAATCTAAAATTTAACAAATGCTTAGTTTTCTTGAGAAACTAATGTTTGATTTTTAAACTGATTTGGAGAACTTAACAAAAAATAAAATAGTCTAAAATTATGATTGGTCGAGATGTAGGTCAACAGCAAATAACCTGCAATTCAATGTCGCTGCGTGTTTTTGAGTCACATTTTAATCAACCAGCATAAACAAACATCACTTTTATAGCTGAACAATGCGAAATGTAAAAAATACGTCTGATACATTTCAGAGAAAGCAAAGAGCGCGCAGTGATGACTATTTTAAATGTCATGGTAAGAAATCATGAAATGTTGGCGGAGAGTGATGAACAGTCCCATCAACAGGGTCGATGATGCATGTTGTTTATCCGCGTCACGGCAGAAATGCTATTAGAAAAGTTGCTTTGCTGCGTTTTTGACATTGCGAGGAGAAGCGTGATTTATTTCCATTAATTTATTTGAGCCTCCCATCAGTTTGGTTGCGAGAAGTTCGAAAGCCAAGTTTTGAAGGACACAAAAATATTTGAATTTCTGCCAGTTTTGACCGCGCCCCGTCGTCGTCATGTGTTTGGGCCCCATTGGCAGGAAAGTCAGAGCTCTTGACAACATGAAGTCGCTGAGCCTCAGGTATTCCTCAGGCTCATTCTGGACCTTTACAGCCTGATTACTTCAGCGTGTTGTTTTGGGATTTTCCATGACAAACCAACACAAAGTGTTTATAAAACGGAGGACAAATCTGAAATGTGTGTTCAACCCCCTTTTACACTGGTGCCTTGAAATAAAATCAAGAAAATAAACTTTTGGGTTCACATATTGTGAACATTTTGTGGATCATATTTGGTCGTTTTCTATACTGGATGTGACGGTTGTGGAAAAACTGGTGTCGGTAGAAAAGCGTTCTCTTTCCAATAAAGACTTCAAGTAATGAGGAGAAGAAAAAAAAAGATTACCAGGCAGTTTTCTGGGGAGTCTTCAGCTCTTAAAGGGGGTCCGGGCTACTAACCACCAGCTGGCAGGAGCCAGTGGAGGAGCTGATCTGAACAGAAGCAGGCAAGCGTGGCGTTGGATAGCGTTCACAGTTTGCTCCCACAGTGGGGCGTCCTCAACGTTTCAAAGCCCACTTCCTTAAGAGCTGACGCTCTCGCTTGCACACAGACGCACCACAGATGCGTGTGCTGCCCACCGTGCCACGACGATGCCGGCTGAGTTTATGCTCTGAAGTTTAGCTCATCATCATCATCATCACCACCAAATTTAACTCCAGATCACATTCAGTGGGATGGGACTGCAGTTCACGTTTCCCAAGCAGGCAGAAGTGATGCGAAGAGTAATTGGTTTTGTCTGTCCTCTCTCTCTTCTAGCATCCTACTCTGGAAGAGTCCTTTCCTCAGATGCATGAGTTGGTGGGTAACTGAGGGACAAATTCACAGAAGATTGCCGGTGGGGACGTAATTATGACGCTGTCGATCTGCAGCGAAGAACGCTATACTGTATTTTGAATATGATGCGCTGTGGAGTAATGCTGTGCTGCTTTAATTACTGCTCTCATGCATGTTCTTAACAGATTCTCTCAGGATGTGGGATAAATTGGTTTCCTCCAAATAGCAGGAAGAGATGCATGGAAAATCCTGCTGGGTGGGTTTTACTGCACTGCTACTACGACCATCAGAGAGTCCCATCCCCTTCCAGCACACATGAGGAGGGGGAAAAATAAAATGCTATTTTCAAATTAGGTTCACTAAAAAGTCATCATCATATCAGTTTTGAAACCCCTTAAAAAGAAGAACCATTGTTTTTGCTTTTCGAAAGGATGAAAAGCGTGAATTGAATCTAAAACATCCACTTCTCAGCTCGAGAGTGTTGCATTATTAAATGATAAAAATCCACTATGAAACCTTTGCACTCTTTTATTTATTTATTTATTTTAAATACAAACTGATAAAATGATCTCTGGTTTTGTCTGCACTTCAAAGAATCTCTTCAGGCCGAAACCCAGCGGTGCTTTTACCCGCCGAGACTCGTCACTTCAACGGTCTGTGAAGTTTCTCCTGAACAGATAAAATTCAGTTTCCACTTACAGTCAATAAATGAAATACCACAAAGAAGCTTTTCATCCCTCACAGATCCAGCACTAATCTGACAGATTATGGTTCCAAAATCTTATGTTGACTCGTCTTTGATTTTCTTTCTGATGTGGTTTGTTTTTTTTCCCTCCTGTCTCCTATCTCAGAATCACGAAGGAAAATGCCCTCACAGCTTCCAGGAAAAATAAAAACTTCACCATTAAATAAATCTTTTATCAATGCATGAAGCCATTAGTTGTCAAAACATTCTGGTCTTCTTCGAACACAGTTTCCCTTTTGTCGCGTCGCTGGTTCTTCAAAGAGGTTTTTGTTTATTGCTGCTACCTAAACTGCCTGAAAGCTCTTCTCCTCGAAACCAACTTTTAAAAACAACGTGGCTCTGCTGAACGATGCGTAAAGCTCGTCTCACTTATTCATGCACTACAACACATGGCGTACGACGTCTGGATTATTTTCCTAAATGTTATTTTGGGATTGACATGTTTTTATTTCCATCAACTCTAATCTGTTTCTCTGTTCCTGCCGAAGAAAGAAAAAGAAAAAGGCCCATCATCATGATCTGATGATAGGGCTTTAATTGATGACACGGTCATCAATTAAACACTGAAAATTCACGGATGGTCAAGGGATGAAATGACATCGGCATGAAAACCTTTTGAAAAAAATCCAAGTTACTGCACTGGATTTTGCAGACAAATTCTCCGACTTGAAAGATTTTAAGAAAGTTTTTCTTTTCGTCACGGCTGCTTTCTGACTCAGAGCAAACAAGTCTCTGAGTCACTGCTGATTAAAGGTCAGATGTGAATTTCTGACTCTGCGTCAGAGTTTATCTGCGGACTCCCGGTGCTCTGCCTCAGCAGCGGGCCCTGCACTCTGGAGCTCTTTTGCTTTACTGATAAATTCAGCTTTTTAACATTTTTTTTTTTTCATTCCTCCATATGGTCTGACTCAGCGACTCAGCTGTGACATCCTTGCAGGTAATCGTGAGGCAGAAATCGGTGGCCATTCAAGTAAAACATCACTTATGTCTTCCTGCTGGAAAGCGTCAACTTTCCCGTCATGCTCACTGGACTTTGCTACAAAGCAAACAACATAGTAAATCATATTTTATTTTTCTGCGCATAATGGGACAAAATATGTATTACGTTCATGTAAGCTGGCAATAACTTCACCGCTCCTCTTCGAGGTGCATTTGGGATGACGCGACATATTCTTTCTTGTGGGTGGCAGCACTGCCACAATGCATATCTGTAAATGCAAGTTATTGTAAATTACTGTATATGTGAGCTTATTTTAACATTTTTCTACTGGCATTCCATGAGGAAGAAGAGCTGGTTTTGCGAAGCAGCATTGACCTCTTGCATGCCGACCTCCCACATCAGTGTCTTAAGGCGACTTTCAGCGTCTTCACAGTGAAACTCCTCTGAGCTTTCTCTGCTTAACTGACCAGAGAGCTGATTGTTTGAACCCTGCTACCCAGCAGAAGAGGTTTAGGGGAGCTTTTCTGCTTTTTCTAATGAAGATGTGAGAATTTCAGCTGTGTTGCTGAGGATATAAGGTCCAAGATCTCTGCTGTCGTCTGCTCCTAATGACAACTGAGATTTGGCTTCGGGGCTCTTCTTACTGCAGCTCCGTCATGAAGCCTGAAAAACCTGCTTTCTCTTCTGGTCTCTGCGGCTCTCTGAGCTTCTGTGCTTTGGACATCTTCGAGCAAATATTGAGACAGGGTAACTGTCCGAAAATCCGGTTGTTAATAACAAGACGAAACTGCCGTAGGAAAGAAGAAGCCTCCACTCGGCTGCTACATTTGAAAATCTCTCAGCTGTCATTCATTTTGACTGAAACTTTTTTCTTTTGGTTTATTTTGCTAGCATGTCTTCACAGAAGAATTCGGTGGTGATTCCAACGCGACCGAACCCGACCAGTGACCAGCTGGATGGAAACTCAAACAAGCTGTTACTGATAGTGGAGAACTCCAAGATGTCCACTGTCAGCACCAGTGAGTCAAGAACCAATGGCTTCCCAGGATTTCTTCTTTTTACCTTGATTGATAATATAGTATTTATTTATCTGCGAAAACTATTGACTAAAACAGACTTATTTATCTTGCTGAAAGTTACCTTTTAGTTATTTTTGTCTTAATTCTTGTGCACTACAATATTTGCATTTCAGGGTAAACAAAACCACTAGGAATTTTTTTTTGTGTTTTTGCAATGCACCGTTTCTTCCTGTCTGAAGAATCCTTGCTGTTAATGTTTTTACTTTCTTACTGTAAAGTTATTCCCTTTTGTGTGGTTTTTAAACAATTCAATCTATTTTTAAACAATTCAATCAATCTTGAAATAAATTTCAAGATAGAAAAAAACAAAACAAAACAAAAAACTTCCATATTTTTTGACACCTTTATTAAATAAATTTTTGAAAAGTGCAGAGGATTTCTGCGGCCGTGTTTGGCAGAAAATGATGTCAGAGAGATGAAACTATCAAGCAGTAATTACCAATAGGGGCTGACATAAGCTGGCATGAATACACAATCAGCAAGAAATGAAAATCCAGGCTTGTTGTTGGCTGTTAACGGGCCTCCATAAGTGGCTTCGCTTTCCAGAGGGAAACAACTTTGATGAAACTCTCTTACAGGTAAAAATATAAAACTCCACAACATTTTAGTTGTTCCACTAAGCCCATGCTTTCTGTAGAGGTGAAAGCCTCTGACACATAAGGATTCACCTTCCAATAAGCTACAACAGACAGACTGAACCCCAGAAGGCACCACTCTCTCTCTCTCACTCTCTCTCTCTCTCTCTCTCTCCCGCAGAGACACAAACACACAAATAATGATGAGATAAGCATCACTTACCACCATCCCGGCTCTCCACGGGCGCATCTTGTGCAGGGTTGGTGATGGCAGTGGGAGGGCGGGCGGTGCTCTCCAGTTCATGCCTGACTGACCTTGTACAGTGCAGCAAGGACAGAGCAGCCAGGCAGCAGAGCATCATTACCATCATGGAACCAGGAGGAGGGGGGATCGTGGTGCCGACGAGCCGGTCGAGCTCATGACGGTTCCTCACAGTCGGCACAGCTGCCCTCTCCGTGCAGGGATTCACCGACTTCCAAACCTCAGTCTTTCACAGCACGAGAACGTCTGCAACGCCACGTTATTTTCTCTACAACAGTCTTTTCGCATGCTGCGCTACGTGGCACGTTTATCCTGCGGGGATTCTGTATTGTTTTCTGAATTAAAAGAAGCAGAGTTGGATGCCTAAAGTGTTTTAGAAGAATCCAGCTGCAATCCTAGTATGATCAGAGATAACAGACGAGATGAGAGGCGCATATGCTATCACAAAATCCCAAAGAAGATGGTTTCTGTTGCTCTGCAGGAGAAAACGTTCACCCTCCCAGAGTCTGCATGCTGTTTCTATGAGCTTTCAAATAAGAGCAGAGTTTGAGTGCCAGAACGTCCTTCTGGCACGCTTCCGGTTTGATTTCCCCTGACTCTGAGGCAAAAGTTTTACAGTTGGCACAAAGGTAATGTTTTCTTGTGCAACGCCTTGCAGAAAATATTCATACTTGATCAACTTTTGCAGATTTACTCATGGTGCAGTCGTTGATGCTATTGTGTTTTTATGTGGATGATTTGTGATAGACAGAAACAAACAAACAAACAAACAGACACATGATGTTAATTCTTTTTACAAATATAATTCTATGTGGATTTGTATTCATTGTTTTGGAGATTCTTATTTTGTTTTTCGTTGGGGTTTTTTTTTGTGCTGCAATCACTGCTAAAAAAATGTTTTTTGTTTTTCTGTGCAGATCAGCTCAGGCTCAGTCAGAGCTGATGGTGAGTGTCTGTCAACATGTCAAGTCTCGCCACAGATTCTCATTTGGATTCAAGTCTGCAGCTCTGGCCGTGTGCGAAGTTTTTTTTTTTTTTTTTCCAGGACTCACCTTGTGTTTAGTTTCCCCTTCTCCACTGACAAAACCCCCCACCCCAAAAACACAAGCTCTGCCGCAGTGGGATCTTGCCACCGCCATGTTTTACTGTGAGACTCCAAACACCTGAAACACTCGTCTTACCAAAGTACTTTTTTTTTTTTTTACTTAACTTTACAGTTATACACCTTGTTGTCCTGTTCTACCATGAATTTCAAATAAAATGCATTGCACACTTTAGCCTGCAGGATTGTAGTCGGACCTCGATAAAATGAGAACATTTTCAAAGGCTGTGTTTAGGGGCGCCACAGGTCTGCTTGAGAATCTCCTTTTCACTTAAAACAAACGAAACGATCTTCTATCTCTCTCCAGTGAACTTTAGCCTCCACATCTTTTGCTGCAGTCAGTTTGGCCTTGAAGAAATCCACTTTTGTCATGTTCACTGACATTTCACCTCCCATCCAAACACTAGAAAGAAAAACAAGGTAAACATGACGGCCAATTGATGAGATTACACGTCTTTATGTTTATCTTTCAATGAATTCTTTTCTTTTCTTTTCTTTTCAGAGCAGGTTGCACTGCACATATTTTTCATCGCGATGGTACCAAAATGTTGAAATCACGGTAACAACGGAGGAAAAAGGAAAACCAGGTCGTCATTAATACTGCATCTGCTCCAAGGTTATGATGCATTTATTCAAAACACATCTTGGAATTTCATCCCGGTGAAAAAAGACAAACCGACGCAGGCGTCTCATTAGGTCGACTCGAACTGACTTTTAAATAGTCGCGCTCTCCCACGTCGGGGAGTCATAATGTCAGTGAATTTGAATTAAGGTGATTTATTGCATGTAATGTGAGACGGATGTAATCCATTCCGGAGCAATTTGTAAGGTGACCTTTGGAAGCCGAAACAGGAAGAGAAGACACCTGATTTTGATTCCGGTGCCGAGTTAGAACAAAGAGAGCTTCAGATTCACACTGCGCTGGTTAATGTCCTCCATCATTAATGAAAGCTGACAGCTCATTAAGTTTGCTCTTAACTAATCACTTGATTCAAAGCAAGTAGGACAAGAAATGATTAATAAAGTAAGGCGCCCTGCCCCCCCCCCCCCCTGCAACTAAATGCTGTTTAATTAAACTCTGCGTAACCTCAGGCTGCGGCGAAACGCTGGAGGTTGTTTACCTGTTTGTCACGTCTTGTAAACATTTGCAGACTCTAAAATATTGTTCTGACAGCTGGTGCTTTCGCAGATCGTTGAGTAATGATACATAACGCAGAGAAAGTCCTTAAATATCTGAGCTGCGAAAAGACTAGATGATGACGGGGTCATAAATGCGGCTCCTGTGAGCCGATCCATCGGTCTGACTGTCAAACTTTATATCTTTGATCTCCTCTTATTTAATACATCTGGTGGTTTCCCCACTTTCCGGTGCCATCTTCGGTTGCACTAAGTGACTCTGATTTGCATTTCTTAATCATTTTAATTAGCCGGGCTTGTCCCAGAGCTTCAGGATGTCAGAAAATAGTCATTGGAGTTAAACTTTTTTTAAAATCCAGTGCCTGTGAAGCACTGAGACTTTTGAAGCGATGAGATGCTTTCAGCCCCAAATCTACTCCAAATTTTAGTGAGAAAAAGCATCCAGGAGACCAAGTGCAATTTTTGGAATATTACCTAGAGGTGGGTCGAGTGCACAAAAATTAAACCTAAGAGTGGAACTGCTGCAACATATTTTTGCTTTTGAAAAAGCGAAAAAGTTATTTGAAAAAAACAACAAAAAAATCTAAATTCTTTAAACTTCCCTCTGAACTCATATAAAGTTTTTTTTTTTAGGAGAGTTGTGTCTTCGAGCTAAAACATCGGATCCATAGCAGAATTACAAAGCATTCAAAGCCAAAGCTCTGAACAGCAGGTCACAGTGAAAACAGGCATTTGAAGATTTAAAGAGATTTCTCAGGAAGTGTGTCATTATGCTGGGGTTTGTTTTTTTTTCTCTCCCTAGCAGGTGGTTTGCAGCTGCAGGAAAAACCTTTTTTTAATGCAGATGGATCCTGCTGACTGTGCAAGAGAGAAGAGGATAACACAGACAACTTCCGGTTTCGACGTTGCAAGACAGAAAAGTGGGCGATTTAAAAGAGATACATGTCATGGATACTTTGTCCTGTAATTGAACTCTTTAAAAAACAGGAGAGAAAAACATCCCAGTAGATTGTCCATTTATTTCTAATAGGTGTGTTGCTCAGAGGAATCAGGTGGATTAAGACAGCACCTCCAGATGGCCGGATGAGATTTAATGACTGTTTTTGATTTTGGCACTCAAAAGATGTTGAATTGTGTCCTGACAGGAAACGTTTTCTTGTTATTGTTTTTTTTTTAGCTGTGAAGATTACATTTATTTTTGTCAAGATAAATGTGAGCCACTATTTCTGCCTCATAGTTGCAAAATATTGGTTATTTACTTAAAAATTCAATTCTGCTAGCCTTCAGTGCAGCCTCAGGTTTCAGAACAACAACAACAAAATGCTTCATGCATCAAAAGTGCTTTTTAAATGGCTCCTAAAAGGATGCAGAGTTATACTGATGTAGCGTGAGAAAGATTTTCTGCCACTGCAATATGTTGCAATGTTTAGCTGAAGTACTATTAAGACTCAAAATGGCATCCCCTCCCATATCTGGCATGTCTGTACAGAGACAAACAGACAGATTAATTACAAACAGAGAATAGTCCAGCTAAGGACTTCGCTACCTCTCAGTGACAGACAAATAAATGTAGGTCAGACTGCGTCTGCTGGTGTTTGAGAGAATAACACCGTTCTTCATCTGCTGAAAAAGTTTCCAATGTCAGTGTGCCAGTGCGCCATCTGTACAGCGGCTGATTGCAGCAGCCTAAAAGAACAGAAGGTTAAAGTGGAGCGGCGCCACGTCCGACCTTCCAGCTCCACAAATAGACTGGCTGATGTTCAGGCGCTGAAAGTCTTTCTCTTACATTTTCTCCCCCTAATCCGAAAATGAATAATTAAAACCCTACACTAACACGCACGCAGATATACTCGGGGTCGGGAGTTACTTTTGATTTACTTGTTCCAGATGAGCATTATTTGCATACTGGGCCACCACCTGACTGCAAGCTCTCACGGTTATTATGCCGGATTATCTTTTGTCTGCACACTAAATCCTTGCAACATGCAACGTGCCCAAAATGATAATGATTGAATGAGAAAATGAGGGGGGTTTTTTTATAACATCATCAGATGCACAATCTGTGGCTATAGTCATGTGCAGCTCCGATTGCTGAGTGTGCATACTGCTGAAATACTTATGGGAACTACAGTTTATCGTGCTGGATTATACTAAAAAAAAAAAAAACTGTTGGGTTAAAAGGAAGAAAGAAAAAAAATTACTTAAACTGGGTCATACTAACCCGGTTTCCGATCCTGGGAAAATGCTTTATAGATGAACTGGAAAATAAATTTCTTTCATTTAGTAAAACCTTCTTCTTCTTTACAATGTCCGCTTGAGGATACAGTCGGTCCCGGCCCCAACTAATGCGTGGCCCAGTGCGGTATGAACGTCGTCATTATAGCAGCTCCGCTTTGGCAATGCAACCTAAAAACTCCTGAGTTGTGTGACCGCGCAGACCACCATGTCACTGCACCGCTGCTGCTTGACATTTAAATATGCTGACTGGCATGTTTGCAGATTCTTCTCCAGCCAACACAACAGCAAACTCTTTGTTTAGAAGTCAAATAGGTTTTCCAAGCTGTTCCTCTTTATAAACAAATCTGGTCAAAGATTAATTTCCTGATCCAGTAACTTCACAAAAGGTGCACACAATGACAGACCGATGATATGGAAATCCATTTTGTAGAAAGGGAAAGATATTGAAATTAATTATTTTTTCATTTATTTCTTGAAAGGAAATGGTAGGATTCTTGTCTTCCTCATCCGAAGAAAATTAGGCAGAAGTCATCTGAAAAGTATTTCTTTCTAACAAAGGAAAAAACCGACATCACAGCAATTAAAATGGACAATAAGAACACATTTATATATATATATATATACATATATATATATATACTGTATAATTACAGTAAACATGCAATTATACAGTCATCACAGTATTTTCCTGCTAAAATCTAAAATAATGCCAAACGGCAATATTATCAAACATATATGATGATAATATAAGCTGAGAGTAATAGCTTTATAAACATGTAATACTTGCTACAGATGTTTGCATCTTTAGAATTAAATAGTAAGTCATGAATTGATATTAAATATTTAGAAGCGTTAGATAAAACCTGAACTGAATTATGCATCTCTCATTTCATAAATGATAATATTAAAAACTCTCGGCGGGCGTCGAGTCTCCAGAACTGCTGCTGAGGGCCAGAAGTCATGACATTTTTCACGCAGTTTTAAAAACTTAAACTTGAATCAAGTATGACGCATTTTCTTTGACCTGATCGGACGGGTTCATGGCTACAGCTCCAAGTTACTTAGAAGTCATTAGCAGAGATATTTTCCTTTCCACGTTTGACAAGGAAACGTGGAAAGGCATGCGGGAGGGAACACAGGCATCTCCGTACAATCTGGGGGCCGATTGTGTTCAGTGAGACAGCAGTCAAAAATCGCACCCAATTTCTTGAAGCGCAGCTATAGAAGGAGCTTGTTATTTCAGAATAATTCAGGGTCCACATTTGATCTGACTGCTCTTTTTGATCCTTACAGACATTTCACCTCTCTTTCTTCCGAGAAGCTTCGGAGGTTCACAGCTTAAGAAATCCGCCTACATTTCTTTTCTCCAGGCATACGATTTGCATGTTAATTGCTCCTGCAGCCGGTCGGTACTTCTGACAATCACAGAGCTTAACTTTCTTTGTAAGGACCAGAACAAGCCAAAAGGCATCGCGATAACATGTTGAGTGAAACACAAAAAGCAAGACATTAACAAAAACACCCAAACAAGTTCTGTACTTGGTCAATATTTCTGAGTCTAGTTTTGTGTGGATTAATTTCTCTCCTCGAAGCAAAAACTTGTCATCCAATTGGCTTGATAAGAACCTGGGGGACGAGAGAAGGGAGGACAGGATTCCTCAAGCAGCGAGGCGTCACATGTTTCCTTTTTGCATTTCGTGACAGTGATCAAGTGTTCCTTCCGCAGAGTAATGTTCTGGAAAACGTTATCCCGACCTCAGCGAGATGAAGCGCAATAAAATTGCTCCGCTGCATTTTTCCCTGTGAATCTCCAACAGTAAATGTTTATTCTGCCGTTTTCTGTCAAACATGGCTTCACTCATTCCATATCATTTAATCGTGTGTTCCTCGTTTGTTTGGATAACACTCGTCGCTTCGCAGTGCCTCTTCAACTGTTTGACACTCATTTCTATATGTTTTACTGGGATTTTGCTAAATAAACCAAAGCTTGATAGCAAATAATAAAAAAGACGAACATGATTTTTCATTAATATCATTACATTGCAGTTCAGTTTGTGCTGCAAGTTTCTGTTTCATTCTCCCTGCATTGCTTTGGGAAACTGTTTAGCTTTTGCCTGCGACGAACCACGTATGTGAGCCGTATTTCAAGTCTCGTCACAGATTAGTAATTGGATGCAGGTCGGAACTTTGACTGGGCCCTTTGAACAGAAGTATGCGTCGACCCAAACCGTTTCTCTGTGGCTCCGCCTGTGTGTTTGTGCTCTTGCTGGATGCTGGACCTCTGCCACAGCATTGAGTCTGTTTTAAGATTTCAATAAGTTTACAACCAGTACTGCCAGGTATTTTCATGTTTTCATTACTTCTGGTCAGAGTTCTCGTAGTCACCACTGTTCTACACAGTAAGGATGGGCAGGTCAGACCTGAGGTTGTGCTAGACTTTGTCTGTTATTTTGACTGACGAGGCAAAAAAAATAAAAAATCCAGTTTTATCTAGTTTTACTGGTGTTGGGATTCGGTTTATAATTCATTTGTCACAGTCAATAACATTTTCATCAAGTTGCACAAAACACAGTCTTGTCCATAACTTTGCAATGCACAGTCAGCTCCCAGAAAGTGAAATGCATCACCATCGATGTCCAGGCCGGAGACATACATGAGACATATAGACACTTACATGGGAACTTCCCTTTCCTGGTTGCTTCAACGACCTCCAAGATGTACTGTTGGTGTAAAATTGAAAATGTCGGTGTGTCTATCCCAGGAGGTCAGGCGTTTGACTTTAAATCTGTCAAAACAAAAAGTGGCCTTAAGATTTTTCCATCACCGTTTAAAGAAAACAATCAAAGACGAAACATATTCTGTTCAGACTGATGTTTTACTCTTTAAATCTCGTGTGATCATCTTCACACCAAAGGTCCCAGCAGCATTTAGGCAAACAGGAAACGCTGTCCTATTTCAGCAAACATGATTTATCCCAGAATCCTATATATGATTCTGAACAGTCAAATAGTTTGTCCATTAGGTCAGCCTGAAACACACTATCAAAATCTTTTTCAAGCGGATGTTTCAACCAACTAACAGGAATCGCAGGGGAATTTCTGCGTATTGATGATTCATGTTCTCCTCACAAAACCATCAGAGTGGCAATAACTGCATGCTGGTTCACTGGATCAGTGACACACACCTTTAATCCCTCAACGAAACACATCAGGTCATCAGAAAATAACAACCAGTCAAACCCTTAGAGACTCATGAAAACTGCCGACCTGAAAGTTTTCCACGAGTTTGAAAGGTTTCCCGATGTTTACCAAAGTAAAGTTGGTCAAACATGACATTCAGAAGCTTTATTGAAAATCAGCAAAGGAGTTGAGGACAACTGTTGCAAGGGACTTTTAGAAGCCGTTCAAATGGTAATCGAATGGAAACTGCTTACAAATCAGCTGCTGTGGGGAGAGAAATATTAATTTCCAAATGCTGTTTGGGTTCAGCTGTGTTTATTTTTGTGTATGAAAAACGTAAACTAACAACTAAAACTTGTCCAACTTAAACTTACCGTCCTAAGTTGTGATAACTTTTTTTTATTAATTTTGTCAAACCTCCAAGAATTGAATAAACTGGAATCTTCAGGTTAGCGTTTAAAAAAAAAAGACAAGCGTGGGAACTATTTCCCAGAATGCTTAGCGGCATGCTTTTGCATCCTGAAATAGAAGTGCATCACACTGATTTGACTCTTGTGTTTATTGAGGAAAATGGTCCTTTTATAGCAAATCTTGAGGACAATGTTCTGTTCTCACTAAACAATTTTGAGCAGAATTCATTGTGACGTTCATTAAAATTTGTTATCATATCAGAAATTTTGTTCATGCATTTTGAAACAAGAACTTAAATTATTTTAAAGTAATAATTTAAGTACTTACTTTAACTAGACATGTATAAACCAAATATTTGGTTTAAATGGCAGCTTTAATTCAAAAACTCAAATTAAAGATTGCAATCCAATACAAATTTCTTGTTGACTTAAATTGCATTTTCAAGGCAGCAGGCCGACTTTCATTTTCAAGTTAAACCACTTTTAAATATTTCACAGTGTATTCATGCGGAGAGGATTTATGATAAGGTACCTTTGATGACACCAGGGGCTTTTGTGCATGAAGGTTTTGTTTGGAGCACTTTGTCTTCAATAAATAATCGTTTACAACTAAATAGCAAAACAAATACAAATACTGCGCATGAAGTGTGGCTCCACAGGGCATAAGCTATATCCAATGTGAGTTAGATTGATTTTGCAGAAAAGTCATGCTAGTAGCTTTAAGACCTCTATTATCTGTGTTCTGATGATTTGTGTGTGTTTGTGTTGTTATGTCATAAAAACAACAGTGCGTATTGATCGATCCAGCGAACAGCCGTGGCCTTTAACAGCGGCCCGGTTCTGAAACCAGAGCTGCCTCCGTTGAAACAAAATCATGATGCCTCTCAGGGTGATTGTTTTAAAGATTGCAAGAAAAATGTTTATTTTTTTGATTTATTTTATTTCCCAACCAGCGGTAAGGTGGGGCGACCGACACACCGACTGAACATCGAGGCCCCTTATCTCCCGTCAAGCTGTGTTTTCAGTTTCATGAAGCGTTTTGGAGCCTCTGAAGAGGCATCGAGACTGAGCAGCTTTCTCCCTTTGCACACCTCGGCCACGCCGGTTGTCGTAAACACTGGGCTGAACATTAAGCGTTTAGCATTTAGAGTAGAGTGGAGCGTGCTGTGGACTAAATGTCCTATATTTAAAGATTTCCTCAAGTTCATTCTGCCTCACCGGTCCCTGCAGAGCTACAACAGGAAAGGTCTTTTCTCTTAACCCTGAAGATGTGCTGACCCAAGCAGATCCTCGACCTCTCTGGGAGTCTTTTGTCTGTAAAAACGGGCTCCAACTACAACCTGGAACCCGTTCAGTGAAAACCTTGAGGAACAAAATTAAACTCAGTTGAGCAACGTGAAGCAAAAATGCTTCACGTTTTTATTTGACCAAAAATCTATTATGGTCAAATAATAGATTTTTATGTCGATTTAAATGGATCACTCGTCTCGAAAGCGATTTAATTTTTGTATGTTTGCTGCTTTGTTGAGATGAGGTGAGATATCAGCCCGTTGCGTGCGATGAAGTGTGGAAATGCAAAAAAAAATTATAAAAAGTCATACACTTTAACGCGCTCATCTATTAGGAATAAATAATACATCAAATAAAATTCTATAAAATTTAAAAAACAAGAATTGTGTTTGAAATTATTTTTATTTTCTAACCCACACTGGGTCAGAAACTAAGAACTGTGCACATACCTTCAGCATCGTGTTCGGTGAAGGTTATTCCAGATAGTTAGCGCAGCTCTGCTTGATTCGGTCCAAAACCAGCTTTTATGTGTTTGGGATCGTCGTTGTGTTGCAACATCCAACCCGGTCAGAGCATCAGTCGCTCAGCTGCTGATCTGAGGCGAATGCGAAGACTCTGGCGGTAGAATGCTGTTTTGTTATTCCATGCATTTTTCCAATCCACTGTTACCACTGGGTTCAGTCGAGCGTGAAGGAGCTCAGAGGGAACCCTCATATATTTCTGTCCCTCATATTTCAGGGACAAATAAACCTATAAACCTTTTGAAGGAGTCACTCATAACATCAAACCACGTTAAGCTCCTGGTGAACTGATGTCGTGTAAAACTCGCTTTGCTGTGGTCAGGGACTCTGATGTTTCAACGTCTTTCAGTTTGTGAGCCTTGTTATTTTTTTTGTTTGTTTTCATATAAAGACAGCATAAATCTTCTGCTGTGAAGTGAAAATTTGTTGATTTCGTTACAAGATAGTTAACTGAACAGTAGATTGTTTGTTGCAACATCGTCTCTCTAATTGCTCGTCTCTGTGTGGATTAAAGAAATCCAAAACAAAAAAAAAAACCCACCTAATTTATTCTTCTGTAGAAAAAATATATATGCATAAACCTGGAATGAGTAATTAAAAGCCCAAATTTAAGAAATGATGAAGTAATTCAAACTTTTCACTGAAACTATGAAAGTTTCTGTCTCACCTCAGCAAAATCTGATCTGTTCTCCAAGACAAGAATCCCTTGTCAAACATCAAGCAAAGTCCTCAAACCGCTAAATCCCCCGAACAGAGAACACAACAAACACGTGTTGCCATCGACGTTTTCAAAAATAAGCATCTTTCACCTTCGAATCGACGGCTCACAGTCAACAGGAATGCAGGAATGTGGCTAAAAAGCAGGGCACATCCTTCACAGTAATGAGGAAAATCATTACTGAGCCTGCAAGCGTGGCAAGACTTTCCCTGAACTCATAGCGCCGGGTCAGCAGGATTTCTGTCCGGCCAGGGATGACCGACAGCTCTCTGGAGCTCTGCGGCTGACGCCACGAGGAAGAACAGAAAGACGGCGGCCATTAACCTCTGGCTTCCCTTGAAGTCGGGGGTGAATTGAAGGGATATAACAAACATATTCTGTGAATAAGTAGCACAAGTAACACAGAGGAAGGCCTCTGCTCTGTCAAGACTCAGGAAGACTGCCGGCAGGCACAAAGTCAAGCAACCATCCCAGAGTTCGTCGCCTCTGGGATGGGCTTCCAGTTCAAGCAGATATCGCTTTTATTTTGCGTCGGGTTTTAAAAAGCTTTCTAAACTCTTAAGAAACATCAAATTTCATAGTGATTATTGTCCCTCAGCAACGCAAGATGTTTGAGTCAGAGAGGGAAAAAAATGAAGTTCATCCATATTTAAGGTGACATAAGGAACTCATGCAAAAGAAATAAAGACTGGAGCTTTAAGCTGATTGATGGTTCACATTGAAAGGTCTCGTCTTTGAAACGCCTCATTCCTGAGGTGGAAATGACAATGAAAATAGAAACATTCAGTTAAATCTTTTGTGCAACAGGCAGCAAATGTATCTGAGAGAGGAAGAAAACGGCAGCAGAATCGGATTATTCCTATCTTACATCTGTAAAAAGTGAAAAAGCAACAAATCTGCTTGTTTTTACATTTAAATCTATTTAACCAGCAATTTTCTCATTTTCCATGGACAGATAAACCTACACCTCTGGAAGGAGTCGCTAATAACATTATTAAATCATGTTAAACATTTCTAATATTTTGTAAAGCGTTTTTGCACTTTGCACTTTTTCCTTTTCAAGTATTTTTGAAGCGAAAACTGACTTTAGATGGAAGGAAAGATTACTTTATTGGAATAAAGTAAAGTTACTTTAGAGCTGTTCAATTTCTCACAAGTAAAGACAGAAGTTTTATGTAGAAGAGAGACTTTTGGCTGCTTCTATTCACTGCCTTTAGACTGCTAATATAAAATGTTTCTTTGGAAATAATGGAAGCAATAAACACCTTTGCACATCAGAGTGAAACAGCTAGTGTGCAAACTGACTTAAGATATTGATTTGGATCCAAATAAGTATATTTTTATATGAATTTTATATATAAATTTATTTATATGTGAGATACAAATAAAATCCAGGTCTGTTTCATCTTCATGTTTAAGAGACTTTTAGAAAATCACATATTAGCCCCAAGAAAACTTTTTAACTTAGTGGAAATTCAGATTTTCCTCAAGTGTCCCTCACTCATGCACCCTGTGATCGCCAGAAGATGGAGGTTATTTAGTGCGTCATCAGCTCTCTGCAGATTACCTGGATGCACATCCAAAGCTACTCCGTAGGCACATTCTCAAAATGGTTACATAATTCACCGGGGCCGTTTTGCATCGCTCTGTTCCGCTTGTCTAGAGAAAAATACCATCAAAAATAGATTTATAGACCAAATTGCCCACAGCGAAACTTCATACAGGAAAAGTAAATCAAAAGTCTGAAATGCCCCTTTGACAAACAAGCCTGCTGACAAAATGCAATAGAGTACGGTACAAACGGGAACCGTTTGCCATAAAACAGCTTAACATTGTGTGAGAAAGTGTAATTCAGCCAATCTTTACCCAGATTACAGAAATGTAATCATGCTTAATAATTGATATGTCTCCATCTTGTGCTCTTTTCTTGGTGGTTTTGCTGAGTTTGGATATAAAAATATTTTCTGTTTCTGCTTTTGCACCGTCTCACTTTACTGATTCCAACGTCTTTCTTCAGTTGCTCATCATCTTCTAAAACAAACTTTATCTCACATTTACAATTTAGATTTATCTATCTTATGCATTTTATCTACTTCTGTCTGTCACAAGTGATCCTTCCAGCATTTTGACCAAGTTCTCCTTGTGACGAAAAAGCAGGCGCTCAAGGTTTCTGAGAGCTCTTAGCCTTAAATCCTGACTTCAGTAAGCGGCTGAGAGTGTCACTGAGTAAGGAGTTTAACGAAATTCATTCATAAAGAGCAGCGACGGTTTGGGCATCTGCCCAGGGCGCCCTCTTGATTGGGGGTGAGCACCTGACCAGGTCCAAAGGGCCACAAGTCATTTTATGTACAAACCAAAGGGCCATCTAAGATTAAACTGACCATCAAACAATATCAAAATACACATATCACCTATAAACACTACAATATCAAAAACTCGTGCAAATTCATGACAGAGCAAACTGATCCTATTCCTTAAAAACACACGGGGAAGGAAGGAGGTCCAGGGATCTCTGTGGGATTTATTGGATGCTTACACTGCTTGTAATATGAGACTTAGTTTGACAGAACATCAAGCCAATTCCTCAGAACAAACAGAAAGTGGCCCATTATGAAGAGATGTTTCTCCATGCGCGGCCGAGAGCTTACAGTGGGAGGAAAGAGGACACACACTCGCCCCCAGCATCCCAAGAAGCTGTCACATTGATGCAGTACACTCAGACAAAATGTTCAGAGCGCACAATTCCCTCGGCTTTCTAGCTGTGTGCTACTGAAGTGTAAGAAAAAATTAGAGGGCTCCTTCTTTTAAGAGAAAGCAATCATCAAGAGGTTGTTACATGTGCAAACTTGCTCCAGAGGCATCAGATGGAGTCTGGGTTTTTTTTTTTTTTTTTGATCCGGGGAGCTGAATGCGTCTTGCCGCAGAGTCCTGTTTGTGTGTTATTGTGTGTTAACGTGTGTGTTTGGGTTTCAGAGGGACGGTAAGCCGGGGATTTAGGGCACGGTTTTCTGGGTTGCAGCTAAATGCCACCTGTCTGTCCAAAAAAAAAAACCCCACAGATGACTTAAAAATGTTGGTATATATATATATATATATATATATATATATATATATATATATATATATATATATATATATATATATATATATATATATATATATATATATATATTTAAAAAAAATCCTAGTTTTTACGTTTATAGAGAAGGTCTCTCTTTCCCACTTTCTCTGCGCTCTTAAAAAATGAACAACGACCCAAATCTGACTGAGTTACAGGTCAACGCAATATTAATCAAAGGAAAAAAGTGCTGAGAGATGTAGGAGGAGCACATCTTTCTAAAAACTTGCATGAAGTTACTTGACAGCATGTGGCTGATTTCACCTCTATTAGTCAGTCTGGAACTTCTTTAGGCTAAAAGTGAAACTTCCTGAGATGTGCCTTTAGCCATGGGGTTGTTTTGTGTCTAAAACTAACTTTTTGATTGATTTAAAACGATTTTTAAAAACAGAAAACCGAGCCATGTGCTGCTGCTCGTCTCATTATTCTGCAACCTCTGTGAAAATTGCATCAGATATGAAAGCGCAACTCTTAGGCATAATTTTCTTCACCGAAAACATAACGAGGTATTCCTCGTGCTGAGCAATAGAAGCCTCGTTTTGACTCAATAGTTGCTGAGGGCAATTAAAACGAAATTAAATCATTTGAATAAAAGCTGCTCGGTAATAAGGCCACTGCTGGCGTGATCTGAACCGAAAGATGCTTCACATCGCGCATGTGATAAACACAGACAAACAGACAGAATTCAACCTTAAAGTCAAATACTTTAAATCTCGAGTCATTTTGCCCGTTTTCACACGGATCCGGCCGCACCGCGGCCTAAGACCCAAACGATGCAGGCAGAATCATCCACAAAACAGCCCAGAGCCACCAGATCCAATTACACCGGGGTGAAAGGTATAATGTTGCATTTGTGCATGTCACACACTGTTTGCTCACTGAAGGAAAGAAAAAAAAAAAGGATTAAAGAGTGACTCATTTGAGCGTGTCCCCCTTTTCTCATATTATTTATGAGACCTGTATTTTTAGACGTGAACTCTTGAATGTGCCTTCATTTTTTATTTTTTCAATGAGGGCGTTCTCCACCGGAGTCCCTTTGTCAGACACCTTTCTCTCTAAATAGGGTGCAGAGCTCTTCCTGGCAGTCTGAGCACATCCTGCACTGACATTCCCGTCTAAAAGAGGAGGAACTCCATCACTCCCTGTGCGTTACGCTCGTGTTCCCCACCGCCTCGGACTGTCTGTCCGTGCACGTCCCCCTCGTCCAAATGCCTGCATGTACAATGAATTAAAAGTGTCCCGTTTTCTATCTTCTTGCGCCCAGGCGCGCAGGTCCGCTCAGCAAACATGAGGCTGACCTCGATAGTTAAGGGAAAAACACCAGACACCCGGATCTGCAATGCAAATTGTCACCACATGATCCTCTGGAACGACAACCAGTGTAGCCAATTAAAACTTAATTCATACTTTCTCATGCCATGCAACCACACCTTAGCAAGCCAAGCTATTTCATGGCAAAATGCACATTTTGTAATAAATCACTCAGAGAGAAGAGATGAATCACTTCCACCCGACATTTCAATGCTTTTCAAGGATCATGGGAAAGTTAATGTTGTTTTGCCAACCGGAGGAGATTCCAGTGAACGTGAAGGTGAGCACACGTGCGAACGCTTTACAGTCCCTCTTTTGGATTCAGGGAAATATTCAGCAGATTGGAAGAGGAGGAGAGCCTTCTGTGATTTGCAGCACAACACTCTGCGTGGCGCCGGGGAGCACAAACGTCTCTGGACTGTCAGGAAGGCAGTTACTGAATTTCACCTTTTCATTTTGATTTTTTGTTTGTTTTCAAGACATCCACGACTGCAGACAGACATCCAAAACACTCGGCATCCGTCAGTCAAATGTTTGTGCACTTCTCATCTCCCAGATCGACTTTTCATCACTCAGATGGATGACGCTTTGCAGTTGAACTGTTTTTGTTTCGTCTTTTTTTTTTTCTTGTTTCTTTTTTTTACCACTAAAACCTCAACCCATTACTATTGGGTAAAATCCTGCTCAATATGTACCAAACAAATAATGTGACTCTATGGTTCATTTGCCAATGGGTGACATTTTAAATGTAATTTTGTATAATTACGTTTTTTATTGCTGCAGCTAAACTTGTAGTCTTTCTTTAGCTTGTGCTCGGTAAAAAGAGACAAAGATTAATAATAAATCTTTGCTATAGCTGATTTGAAAGTTCTGCAAAGTACCAAGAAACTCAACCAAAAATGGCAGCACCTGATTGATGTGCATGGTGCGATTATTTCTCCTGGCTCAATTTTGCAGTTTTTACTTCCACCTGGTTTGCTGACTGATATTCCTCTCGATTACTTGCAGCTTGTGTCGCCCTGCAGAATACAAACAGATTTAAAAAAAAAATTCAGTTTGCACATTTCTCAATTCAAAGAGATTTTCTTTACCGCCCACATGAGGGGGATTTTGAAAAAAAAAAAAAAAACTTGAGTCTTCCACATAAAAACAACATAAAACTGTTTAAACGTCACACAAAAGCATCTTTTCTTTCTGAACGCGGTGTACGCCTGTAAGTTGTAGGAAAGTGTCTGCTATAAACTTTGAAAACTGATCCACACATTCAGCCACAGGATGTGCACCACATCCCTCTTCTTCATTGTCTCAGACAGCAGAATCTGCCGCATAACCTTATCGCTCCCCGGCAGCCATGTGGGTCAGGCTTACTCACTCGATCTTTTTGGTCGACTTAAATGCCACCCGATCGTTGTGGCAGACTTTGGGAAATAATATGCTTCTGCCAGTGTAATTCGAGTGGACCGTCCAGCGCGGCCTGCTACCAGTAATCCTGTAAGGCTGCAGGACGCGGAGAGGAAATGATGACCGCAGACGCGGTGTGCTGGATCCTCTTGCTCTCCTTCAAACCTGTGGCCCACTTTCAGCCAGTAAGAGAAAAGGGCGCACGCCAAAGAAACGACTGCCGAAACTTTGCTCAACGTATCGCAGGAGTCCACTCAACGTAAAACAAAACAAAGGTGAAAAATCTGCATGGCGGATTTGGTAACTGTTTTCGCCAGCGCGCATAAATTACTGCACACATTTGAAGTTTATTTGTGCTGATGAACCAAATGAGGTCTGGGCTGCTGAGTCGATGAATTCATCAAAAGGCATCCGCTCGTAAATGGATACATACGTGGAGACATATTCGACCTAAAAGGCTGCAGCAAACAATGCATGACGGGATACACCAGAGGAAAAAAAAAACCCCCAAAAAACAGAATCAGCGGTACAGAGAGCAGAAAAAAAATAAAAGAGTGTATCTTTTTTCAAATTTAGATGCATCCGTAGAGCGAAATGTGAATCCACCTCAACAATAACCTGCTGAATCTCTTCCCTCGTGGGGGGAAAAGAGGAGAAAGGCTGACAGCCATGGCAGGTTGCTGAAAACTCAAACCGCAGAAACAGAGACAATGTGGCCTGACATCCCAGTGAGTCAGTCTGTTAGTGCAGCGGCTGTAAACATTTGTGGTTTTAGTGCCGGGTTTCTCTCATATGTGGCACTCTAGCACAGGTCAGAGGTCACGTTCGGCATGTCTTTCATTCATGGACAAGATTATGAAACTGATATCATTTTTAATATTACCTGCTGCAATACGTCGTCGCCAAAATTCAAGAGTAACACCGGCCAACAGCCAAATAGCAATTGTCTGGGGTTTTTCAATTGTTTTAGGGTCATTTCGATGTGCTGCATCCAAAAATCACATGGGTTTTGTCACTTTTGGATTCAGCGGTGCAGAATTGTCCTAATTCAGCTGAAAAAAACATGGACAACTTCCAAAAAATATTCTTGCGTAATGTAGTTGTTGTAGAAAGAGAAAATGGTGAAAAAAATGGTGCTTTCTTCGTCGCTTCCTTCCTTTCCTCCTCATGTTTCCTTCTTTCTTTTCCGTGTCCTCAGTTTCTCCTGTCCTCTTTTCATGGCTTCCTTCTGTCCGTCTTCTCTGTGTCCATCTTTCCTTCCTTCCTTTGGTGTATTTTACTTCCCTTCATTCTTTGGCTCCTTCCTTCTTTTGTTCTTCCCTTTCTTTCTGATCTCCTTGCAGTTTTTCTTCCTTTCTCAGTTTTTTCCAGTATCTGCCGTCTCGTAATAACACATTGTAGCCTGTAGCGTTGGACCCCAACAAACATCTGATCCGACACTCATAGTTGATCAAATGCTGCACAACAAAGACATTTTCAACAAACAATTACCGTCATCCACTTCCTTGATTGCCTTCCCAGTCTCACTGACATTCATTCTTCTGTAACGACAGTGCTGCTGTCAAGGACGTCGTGTTTTGGCGTGATTGAGAGACGGATCACGCTTTCAGCTGATGAGACGGTGGTGGAAACCGGATCCGTTAAGTGTTTACATACGTTGCACTTGCTCTCATGGGTCTGTGCTCCTGTTCTCACGCTTGACTTGAAGCGCAAGCGCGCATGCAAACTCATCCACGTTCGCGCACAAAGACGGTGTCATGTTAGGTGGCTAAGTGGCAGCAGCGGTGTCCGGGCGCCGCCACCTGTAGGCAGGTGTTTTCCTACTTACAGTTCATATCGCAGGTAGGAAACGCAAAGAGGTTTTCAGCCATTGGGAAAAGGCTTGTGGTGTGCTCTGTGAGACATAAAGTTAAAAAAAATATATATATATATATAATCAACAAGTGTCTTAAGTGGCTGTAAAGCTTTGGAAAATGTTCAGGCTTTGAGGAGGGGCCAGGAGGAATGAAAAGCTCACGGCGTAATGTCAAGGAGAAGAAAATCAACGAGGAATAAACACACTAAAGGAACTGCTATCAAAGCGCTCGATGCCGAGAAGCCTTTAGAGAAAAGTGAAAGTGAAAGGGATTAAAGTCCAAGAGGAGTCAGACATGAAAGAGGCCAAAAGGGATTCGAACAAAAATAGTGCCTTGGAAAGCAAGAATAGACCAAGATGGCAAAAAAAAAAAAAAAGAGAAGAGGGTCTGTGATCATCACATCAGAGTCCCCGGGCTGGACAGAGATAACATCGTCAGATGCTGAAAAGAGGAAAACCTTTCCTCTGCTTTTGTGGATGAATTGTTTTCTTTTCTAGACTGTTCCTAACACACAAGACCAAAATGACATTGGTGAGTATATAAGCAGCATAATTGTGTCTGTAAGTGTAGGATATTTTATACAACAAGATGTTGAGTCACAAAGAGTCATAAAATTAGAACAGCAAATTAGCTAAAGTCTCATTTCACACAAAGGTTTTTGACTAACTTTAGTTTCCTACCTAATAATAGACCGCTAACAACAACAGTGGGAGATGACTCCCTCTGTTTTCTTTATGTTTTCCAGTTTCACTTGTCTCATTGGAGCCAAACCCAGCAGCCAAGAGGCGACAGAAACCAGGAGCGCAGAAAAATGATGACTTTTCAACATCTGTTCCACCTTCATGTGTGAAAAAAAATGGAAATGGAAAACAAATAATAATGATAAAACGGCTTGATTGGATCCACTTTGACATAAAAAAGAAACTCAAGAGCATGATGTACAGGACTGTTTTTGTGCCAAACAAATCAGAACCATAATAGTTGGATTCTCCACTATGTCCAGGTGAGGTTAAAGAAACAACCTAATAGTTGATCTTACTGTGTGTACACTGCAGATCTTTGTATGAAAAGCTGACACAAGTGCTAAATTTTCATATTTTGCGAGTAGTAAGTATAAGTCTGACATGCTGGTGTAAAGGAAAGAATGTGGTCACATTGGAAATGCTAAAAGAAGCAAAGTGTATCAACTTACTCCTGGACTTGCACCGCTGAGGGTTCAACTTTCACACTCCTGCTCAGTTTGTGACAGACTCTCTGGGTGCACAGGAAGAGAGAGCCCCTTCACAGCATCCGTAACACGTTTTTTACAAGTCAAGCTTAGCCACGGATTAGTTGGTATTAACGCTGAAAACTTCAAAGTGTCGGTGAAAGCTCATGCAAGCTTATTACTCACTGAAGATCCAGTCTGACTCTCTTACGGATTGTTTCAAGCAAAATATGAAGATGTAGCTTCCGTGTTGATAAAAACACAAAACAAAAATGATAATAATAAAAAAAAAAAAACACATAAGGTTTCAATTGAGCAATTTGGGGTTCAAAACTGCAATTAACTTTTTGACTTAAGGAATTTTTGTCTGCAGTGTAAGCTTAGCCCTAGTCCAGAAAATGAATAAAATAATAATCAAGCAGAGCGCCGCTGTGAAACATCTCCTGACTCACTGCAGCTAGCAGCAACAAGCTCCTGCACGACGTTTTGTCTTCACTATGTCTCCCCTCTATTCCCACAAATAAAGGGGAGCGCGCATAAGAGTATTTCCAGACTCAGAAGGTGAGACTTTGAAAATCCTCAAAGCGATTCAGAAATAGACTTCTCTTGTTCTTGTTCTGCAAAGAATGTTCCCAGCAGCTCCGTAAAGTGTTAACATCATGAGGTTATTTCCTGGCAGAGGAGCAAAGACCTCGGTCTCTATTCATCACACACTCCTTATATAGAGATCCAGCCTTAAACATGTTCTCCTTGTAGGCTTGTATTAACCGATAATCATCAGCAGTCTATTATTTCTTTAGCGTGTTCGATAAATAAAAGAGTTTCTTTTCTTAAGCCTGCACATGCAGCTTTTTCCCCCCCTCATATCGCCCGTCTATATATAAAATGATTTGAGGGCTTTGTGGAAGCTCTTCACTGAGACAAAGTAATATCACTTTCCATTTGTCAGAGGAATGCTTTGCACTGCTGAGCAGGCAATCTCTGTTGTGGCAGAGATGAGAGAAGCAAAGCGCATTCATCGAAACTACGGGACGTTCCTGCCAGATCTCATTTTCACCAGGTCTTTCATCCTGCTGTAGCTGCCGACCAATTGTTCTTTTATCGGACCCTGATGAAAACCGTCTGACAAGCAGATGCAATTAGTTTTTTTATTGAATCGTATTGGACTTGTGTGTGTTTTTTTCTAAGCTGTCGTACACAATGTTGCTCCGATTTAGGCTTACTTTCGAGGTCACGTCATTTGAGCAACAGGTCGTGTAAGGATCACAGAGTTGATTTGACAAAAAAAAAAAAAAATGTGCAGGGGTTTCCAGATTTCTGTTGAATGAAAAGTTGTGGAGCTCTAAACTTTTGACCAGGCAAGGCACGGTAAGGAAAGGTAATTGTTTTTTTCCAGCGCATTTGCAGCGACAAGGCCATTCTTCATTTGTTCTAATGTTTTTAACTAACAGGAGTTTCTCTGGGTCTTTCTCCAATATCAAAGGTTCAACGCTAAATGTTGATGCTAAGTTTGCTTTAATTTCTGCTCAGGGCTCAAAAGCAAGAAGAAGTTCATCTGGATACTCTAATAGGAATTTCTCCGGACAATAATCTAACATGATCTAAAAAAGTATACAGGTCTAAAGTAATGAATGTCCACAATTTCTAAAAGTCTTGAAGAAAGGCACTCGCCCCTCTGCATTATGTTAGCTGTAATATCTGGCGCAGAAAGATATGTGGTGTATGACTATTTTCGTAGGAGTTTCATTAAGCCCCTGATTTCATATGAGAGGAACTTTATACAGCAACACACCGATGATGATTTGTGGAGGATTTGTACCTGAGTGTAGAGAGGAGGACAGCAGTCATATGCTAAGGTGAAGGTTTATTTAAAAGAAAATGTACAAATTGGAGGAATAAACATCTGAGAAGCGTCTGACTGGGAAGAACGAAGGCAATGGCGACAGCCTCCACAGGCATGGAGGATTCAATAAAAGAGGGATCTAACAAGGAGGTAATGAAAGCGAGAGGCTTTTAACAGCGGCACAAGACGAGACTAATAATCAGAGTGCAGTCCGGCCAGGTGGGAACCTGAACTGAGTCAGTGAGGGGAATTGAAACCTGTTTTTTCATTTCTGTTCACAGAAATGAACACAGAGGCGTCAGAACAGGAGACAGAAGGACTTTACTAAAAGTACCAACGTAAAGATCCAAACCGAAACACATGACAGAACGAAGAATGTTCACCAAAATGTTTTTAAAAATCACAACAACTTAACTTGATGACAAGACAAGACTCCATCGCTGTCAAGCTATTTTACCGGAAAGAGATACCAGTAAGTCCAAAAACCAGCTTAAGAGCAGGAACTGGAAAGACTTGTAAAGAACTCAAAGTCGACATCTTGAAGTGATTGAGATGCTGCAGGAGCCATTTCTAAATATTTCTCCTTTTCCGTTCTACATGTTTACTCCAGTCCAGTTACAGTATTGGAACGTTCCCAATTATTATTTTTTTAAAATTTAATTACAATAACTCCAACTCATAATTTTTATCTTTCTTTTTTTTAAATCCTTCCATAAAGATAAAGTTTGCTACTTTGAATTTGTGTTGGCTCTGCACTGACCTGCTGAAACAATGAGACAATGTTTAATTCACGCTTTTCCTGCACATATGAAATGGATTATTCATGAATGACCCTGGCGATTATTTATTTGTTTTTTTCCTCATTGCGTTTGGCATAATGAAACCTTCACTGATATAATTACATGTGGCAGCAACATGTTTGCCCACTGAATTTCTTATTGTGCGATTTCATGGCAGGAAAGAGAATAATGGATATGTTTACTGAAAGTTCATAAAAGTTAACGTGATGCCAATTTTCAAATGCTGTTTCATCTGTCACAAGATCCAAAACACGAGCATAAGTGCCTGATCCCACTGATGGACAGGATTTAGTGTGACTGTCACTTGTAATGATGCTCTGGCAAAACTGAATGTCATCTGGTGAATAGCAGGGAGCCACTTAATTTCACAGCTGAATGTTTTCAGACGTCACAAGCAGCGACTCCAACGAGTGCGACTAAACGGATCCTGCAGGGTAACAAAAGTTGGAAAAATGTTCGCTTTATTCCAGCGTTGTGAGGTGGATGGGATAATGTCGAGGTGTGAGGGATGAGGGGGAAGAAGTAAGTGGATGCACACATACAAAAGAAGAGGTTCAACTTGTCCAGCTCAGTAATTGCGTGTTTCACTGAATGACTTCAAATTATTGATGATGCCCACAGTGCATGATGCAATTGTCTATCTTTGAGCACAGGAAACAGCCCTAATTCGCTTCATTTTATTCGCTAAAGTATAGGAAGGAGCTGCTGAATTAACACTGGGGTGATGAAATTGTGCGCCACAGTCTGCTGGGGAAAGAAAACCTTTAATGGAAATGAAGACCAGAATAAATCGGGGGAAAGCTGAGGTTTGAAAGTCAAATCAGAAACACATCGATGGAGACTATGAGAGATGGATATGACTTGTTGGGAAAATCCATGCTGAGATGAAAACACACAGGTGATACAGGTGCAGGCAAACTTCTTGGTAAGCTGGAAAATCCATTAGAATAAAGTCTGCTCAATATTTAGAGGAATAAGAAACTCTTACATTGAAAAACTCCAACCTTTAAATTTTCTAACTAAACAATAATGGATTTGATCAAATTTTGTTTAGTTTTTTTTTTCTTTGAATCTTTGAATGTGAGATTTATGCTATTACAACAAAAACAGAAAAATTAAGAATTTTTACACATCTTTAATAGGGTTCATGTCGGTGAAAAGAAGAAACAAAATTGGCAGCTACCGGGTCCAAAACGTGATCCAGAAGGTGATATAAAGTATTCCAACGCGTCAATATGTGTAAATGTCAAAATGACATTAAAAGTCTGAACCGCAGTGCCTTCTGGGAAAGTGTGTAAAAGGTCTCAGAATCATTTCCTGCTTTAATTTAATGTTATTGTGTTACTGCTGCTCTCCAACAATGAGCTTCTGGGATTTTTGTCTCCCTTTACAGCTTTTATTTGTCTCAGTTCCAGTTGTTTTGAAATCCAGCACCACTTTGAACGTTTCAGTAAGCAGCTATTTTCCGAAGCAGTGTTCTGACTCGTGAGGATAAACATGCATCCGCCTTGTTTGTCGAAGAGTGACTTAGAGAAATGGGCCTCGGCGTCACGTCGCATTTATTTCCCAGGAAAACAGGAAGCAATCAATGTTTCTTCAACGGATTCAGCGTCTGTTGTTTCTCCTTTAAATGGTGTAAAATGAAAAGTTTTGTCTTTTCTAAAATGTTCTATTTTAACAGAAAGGTGTCAATAAATCTCAGTAGTGCTGCTTTTAAAGCCCCCACTTTGTCTTATTTATTAATGCTTGACTCTGCATTACAGAGCAGCTATTCATTCTGCCAACCAAACTTTGCCCGTTGATTAAATATCTGTTAAAATGTAACTTCGGGACAGTTGCCCTCTGCAGGAACCCACCTGCATAATAAACAGAAACTTAATATCTTGTGAAAAGAAAAATATTGGCACTAGCTGAGTCATTTTTGGCAAGAGCAAAGAGGGTCACCTTCTTAGCAGCTCCACAGGGATTTGTCACTTACTTATTTGTCATCGAAAATATCTGCAAGAGGGTGCTACAGAGGACAGACAAATGTTTCCCCCGAGCGAGAAAAGTGTAAATTTCACGCAGCACTTTCAAACGGAGCATCATACCCGGGGACCACGTCCGGCTTTCGGCAACGTTGCTGCGGAAGTGACAGAATGAATGCCTCACCTACAAACAGCAACGTGTCAACAGCAATTAAAAAGATCCAGCCGCCACATGAGCATCGACGCCTGACATGAAGTCTGTCTCTTCCACTGGATTTATCTGTCCGCTTCTCAGACTGCTAACATTCAGGAAATGAAGCTGCAGACAATTTCAGGTCCTGTACGCCTCTGTGTGCGGGTGGCGCCGTCAGGTGTTGTGACCGCGTCCTGTTTGGACGTCACACAAAGAGACAGGGACTTTCTGGTAAACAAACTCCAGCGCAACAGCTGTCCCTTTCAATGACCCACAACAGGTAGAAGCAGATACAGCAGTGGGATGGGGGGGGAGGGACAGTAAGAATGTGACGCACCGCATCAAGTTTTCAAGTTTACACGCCTAAAAAACATGAGGTACATCTCATGTGTACCTCAGCTGTGAGAAACAGAATTTATAAGCAACACGTCCGTCTTCTGCTGCTGGATAGAGTCTTGCTCGGTGACGGACGGACCGCTGTCCAGCTACCGAACAAGATGAGCGTATTTGCCTCGTCTGCACTCATCTGAGGTTGAACTTTTGTGACCCCAGTTGCAATAGTTCAACCTTCACTTTAACTACTGTCACGGTAGAGCAGATCTATCAATAGCATACTCTCCAAATTAGAAAGAACACCATATCAAACTTGAAAAAATAATTATTCCCATGTATCTCATCACATTTGCTCTAATAATCACTGATAACTTCTTGTCGCAGGTTACTTCTATCGATTAAACATTTCATTTTAAATACATAAAGAAGGACAAAGGAACGGAGTGACGTCACAGTTCATATGCAACTAATAATATCCTTAATGAAGTTCTGTTCAGTAAAAGTGGGGTACGTAGATTAAGTTCTAAGATTAGGTTTTTAAAAAAATGAGGGCAGTGTAAGTTTCAAACTCGACTCAGAAAGTTCATCTTGAAAGCTGACGGTGAATCTGTGTTTTATTTCTACAACTATCTATAATCATTTTTCATTGAATGCACTTAGCATGCAATGTTTTCTGAGCTGATTCGTTTTTCTCTGGGTGGCCATGAATCCGGATTCCACAGCTTGCTTTGTATGTTTTCATGAATACAGATGTAAATCACAGGTCTCCTTCTCCGCTATCAGCAGGTTGTTGGCAGTGGGTTTCTGATCACGTATTTCAAACTTACCAAATATTCTCCACTGTTTTATTTGGACAGTTTTTTGAATGAAACTTTCTTGTGTGAGTGTATATAAATGGTTAAGGAGATTTGGAAAATTGTTCAACCAAAAATCTGCTAAAAAAAAAAAAAAAAAAAGCATCCGCCCCACAAATGTGTTTTCATGTCACTGCAGAACTTTTTTGTCTATGTCAAACACTTATTTAGTGCAATAAAACTTAAAATTGTTATTTAAAAATCACATAATGGGATTATACCTTTTATTATTATTACTTATTGTCTTATCTCTCACAGTTGAAGTTTACAAATGAAAAACCTCTCCATTCTTCGTAAGTGGGAAAACTTGAAAAATTGAATAGGTTTTTTTTGCCTCTCATGTGCAAAAACAAAACAAACAACACATGCAATTGCGATACTGAATACTGCAAAACTGAATTTATGTGGATTATGCTGCATCTAAATATTTTATGTGGCAGAATTATTTGAAACTGCACACACGCCCACTGTGCTTTTTGCAAAACTGTGCATGTCTCTCGGACTTTATCACACCCCGCCAATTTACAATCGCAAACTCAGAGTGTTTCTTTTGGATCAAACCAACACAAATAGAAATTTGACCTGTGTGACAGGAGGCGCCGTGTCGTTTTGTTAGACAACAGGAAGGCCGACCTCAGACCGCTTCAGGATGAAAAGTGTGTGACGGTCGAGATGCTGCTTTTCTTTGAATTCCTCAGAGATGCAGGCAGGCAGGGGTAACCTTTGTGGTTTCTGTGTTTCATGACAGAACAATGATGGAGGGATGTCAAGTGGAATTTTTTTTCATTCCCATGACATTTTGTTCACCACAGATCTTTGACACAACAAGCCTTGCTGTCCTACATACAGGCTTCAGAAGAAAGAAAACACACATCAAGTCATTGTAAATACAGAGAAGAGCCCTTTAACTTTTTTTTTTTTTTTTACTGTTACTATACAAAAAAACAATAAAACTAACTATTCAAGGATATTCTGAAAATATAAAAGCAGCACAGCAAAAAAATAAAATAAATAAAATCACCGCATGGATCAGTCTGGAGGCCTATGCAGACAATTTTCAGCTTGAAGCTTCAGGTTATGTGTAACAAAACTAAAGCAAGAGAAATGAACCTGTTAACATGTGAAAGGGCTTGTGACATAATGCCGAAAATCTCAAAATGTAGGTTGGGTATTTTTGTGCCCACCTGCAATCAAAATAGCAAAAATGCTCATACTGTCACTCAAAATCATGAACTGCCTCATTCAGAGGGTTTTCTGTGAAGGAGGCCACTCTGTGTCAAACATAGCAGTAGCGTTTCAGTTGACAGCACGGGAGGATATGGCTCACCGTCCAGGGCAGCATATCCTGAGGGGCGTCAGGAGCGCTTGACAAAGATATATGTATAATATATTTTCTTTAACTATCTCCAGTCGAACTGTACAGCAATCAAAATTATTGCCTGAGTCCCAAAACAATAGTTTCAGTTTTACTTACTGGAGCATTATGAGGAAAAATAAATCAATAAATCACTTTATTTGAATTCACCTTTCAGCCAAAAGCATATATGCATTTGAGTGGATGTGAATGGGGCACGATCATTTAGGACATGACTGGTCTTTGTATTTCATAACCTGTAAATCTACTGAAATTTAAAAAAAAAAACATCAGATCTTAGATTCACAGAAAATGGATTGAAAAGGATAACCATCAGTAAACTGCATATTTTATGGACTAAAGTCCAAGATAGCTTTTTGCTACATGGTGCCCAAGATATACATGAAGGGGATGTGTTGCAGGGAACTATTAAGACCTATGAAGCACTGCACTTCGCTTCTTGTGAAATATGAAATGTCCTAAATATATCTGTTCTGTTTTGTGTCAGAGGTTCAGGGTGGGAATAAAGAATCCGGCAATAATTAAAAATGGTTTATGTTATTGCTCAAGCAATTAATCTATTTTAATGTCTTTTCGGCTGTTCGCTTTCAATTGTAGCCAATTCACGTGACATCAACCTCGATTATCGAGGACATTAAGATTTTTCTATTAGGTATTTCAAGAAAACTTGAAGTTTGTCTCAAATGGTTTCATAGCAGCAACGTGTTGGAGCTCCACACTCAGGTAGTTGTTGACACACACAGGGAGAGGATCCCTATCTACATGCCCTCTGGCTTCAGTTCACTGTCCAAAGCCCTGCTGGGTTAATAGCCCACTCTGAATTACCCCTAGGTATGAGTGTGTGTTTCTGTCATGGACTATTGACCTCTCCAAGATGAGCCAAGACTCTTAGTACAGTAGATGACCACCAGCAGCCTGTAGAATTATAAAATAATTCATCCTAAGCTGTGGAGCACATCGTCTTAAAATTAAAACATTACTTTTCAGGGTGATGCCAATGAGACAATGTAGGTTTAATTGAATTAAGCGAATTAACTTGAGCACCAAATTACTGCTATAATTGGCTGCAGACTATCCGTGATGTAGATGGGTTTTTGCAGCTTCTGGCCTTCTCACTGAAAAGTTTGTGTCAGCTGGATGTGATCTTCAGTTTCCTGACTTCCTCTCTCAAGGTCTTTGGCGAAGTTTGACTGACGATAGCAAGGAATCCTGGGACAGACACAAAGGACTCTGTCCATATCGACTGGCTGTACATCCATCTCTTGGTTGTGTCTAAGCCGTTGATCCATCAGATTACGTGCACGATTGCCTTTTCTTCATCAACCAAAGAGGAGCAAACTTTTTTTTTTTTTTTGTTAGTCATTGTCTAACAGCTCTGAAACTCTCAGCTCATCGCCTCTCATCACAAATCAAATCTGTGCTGCAAATTACCTGAAATGTTTCAAAGGGGAAACTCTTTAAATGTGTCGGTGCAGTGACTGAAACCTGATTTTGATTTGCAGCAATAGCTTTCCATAACATGAACTCTATGATTATTGCTCTTCTGATGGCCAGTGGGGATTTCCAAATACTGAAAGTAAAGTATAGTCTGTTAAAATCCGATTCGCACCGCATTTATCTGCAAAAAAAAAAAAAGTACACACCCTGAAATAGAGTGCATTTTAAAAAGTAATTACACGTCTTTGTTTTTTTTGTTGTTGTTTTTTTTTTTAATTACAGCCAGGTGATTTTCAAGTATTAGCTTCATGAGTCACATAATGGTGTCAATTTGTGTACAATTTTAGCTACAAATTTGTAGCCGAGCTTTCTTTGCTCGGTTACAATTTTAGCCGAACAAAGAAAGCATTAATCAGAAATATGACGTTCATATTCATGATTCTGGAGGAGCTGCAGGAATCCACAGCTCATTTGAGAAACATCTGTTAAAAACACAACTGTTGGTCATACAGTTCACAAAGTGTGAAGGTTTTGTTGGAAACAGTTATGCATGAAGTTATGCGTACAGGCTGACATGAGCCATTTGCACCCACCAAACATGATGGAGGCAGCATCATGCTTTGTGGATGTTTGTTGTTTTTTCTTTAGCAGGTGTTTATAATGGCAGGATGGAGGAAGCTAATCGCAACATACATTTCATAATTATGTTGTAAAAGAAAACACCTGGATGTTATTTTCCTCACACTTTTTGCAGGTCTGACATAAAACCCAGTAAAATACACTGAAATCCTCGGCTGCAATATGACAACGGAAAACTAACTGCGAATGTTTTTGTTCAGAGACGTACGTACACAAAGCTCAGATGTCTTTTATGTCCCTCTGTGCATGACAATTTTTGACGTTCAAGTGGAGTCAAGTGATTCTCCCAGCAGACGGAACCACAGACCCAAGAGACTCAGCGCTCCGCCAGTAGAGAACCACCCCTGACCCAAGAGCCTGGTAGCGGGTCGGCACACAGGAGACTGTGCTTGTGCTTGTGCTCTGCTACGAATCGTTTGTCATAAAAAGCAGATGGTAAAAAAAAATTAAATAAATAAAAACATGAGTGAGAAAATCTTTCTTAGTTTGAGCTTTTTTACAAACCAGTTTAGTCTAGTGTGTTGAATTAGCTCCTGCTTTTCATGACTGTTCAAAAGTGGCAAGACCACAACGCTGCTCTGGGTAAGAGGCAATAAATTACCATTTGTTCTTCACAATTGCTATTGTTGACAAATGTTCATGGCTGAATTGTCTCCACACAGAGAGGTGGGTGGAGTGAATAGATGGGCCTATTTTCTCCAGGGATGTGTGTGTCATAGAGGACAGGAGGTTTTCCTGGCTTTTGTTTCCCCTGCTGTGACAAACCTAAGAACAGCTGAAACCTTTGCTTCGGTGTCCAATCCAACGTGTTTGTTGTGGAACTGAAAACGTGATGCTTCGACCAAACAGACAAAAACGTCAGAGTTCAGGCGACTGCATTCGATTTATCAGAAAACGTCATGGTTTCCTTACATTTTGTCAGTTGCATTGGTATTTGGAGTTACATTGTAATGATTTCTGTCATTTTTTTAGTTATCTGGTGATATTTTGGTTCACCTGTTTTGTAAGTTTAAGGCTTGTTGAATTATTTTTATTTATAAATTTCTGTAACTCAGTCCTGAGCTTGATTTGAGTTCACCCACATATGAGGCTGTAAGCAAATTCTTAAACGATAAATAAAAATGTGTACATATTTTTTCGGAGCTCAGTCTGTGTTTCCGTTTCTGGCTTTAAATGTTGGGTATCGGTCGGTCACAGTAATATTTAAACTGGCCATTTTATGGTGCAGCAGAGCCGTTTTTGCATAGTGGGAAGCGATGGAGCAGCCCCCGCAGTCAGCTGCTGGCATGCATATGTAAGTGGAGCCAGATTCCCTAATTTAAATATCTACATTCACCAAATGTTGAAGCACACGTTACAAAAAAAAAAAAAGAGAAAATTTTTTCTCCAGATGTTTTCAAAATCTGTTGAAAAGCTATGATAGATTTCTGTGTGTTAAAAGTTGAATTTAAAATGTTTAAAACACAGATGACTTTTTGAGAAGACTCTCATGATTCTACGCATCAGTTTAATCTGTGTTTGCCTCTAATTTATAAATCTTCCCCATAATCCTCTGCAGAGTTCATTTCCTCTGGAAATGTCTCAGCTCCCAAAAGTTGAGAGAAATAAACTATGCAGTTCCCCACAACTAAAGTTAGCACTCTTACCGAGACTTTATCCTGCACTTAGAGACGAACTGAATCTGTTGGTCCTTTTTTATTCATTTTTTTGTTGTGAATTATTGCCTTAAGCAGGGGATCCAAATCCAAAACAGCTGCGGTGTGTGCTTCATAGACTACCCCTGAAGAAGAATCAATTATATTATGGAGCAATGCATGACTATCCTGCATGCAAAAACATTTGACTTGTGTTAGATTAATATTTCCAGCTCTTTACATTCATACCATACATATGTTTTTAGTCACTGAGATGCTAAAGTTTGCAGAAGGGATAAACACTGTTATGAAGGAACAAGAAAAGAGCCTAAAACAAGAGGAGGTAATCTGATCAACGTTGTCGTCTCAGTCGTACGCAGTGGAATCGCTTTTATGAACATTGTGCAGTCCCTGTTAGATTGTTTTAATATAGAGATACAAGACGTTAATTTACTAAAAGGAGGTTATTCTCTGAAAAAAACAAATATGAAAGAGAATTTATGTGGAAGGTTAATTTTCTTTTCTTCAGCGTGAAAACTGAAATGATTAGGAAGGTCAGCGAGTTTGAAACAGTCAAGAGCAGGAAGGAGTGTTTGAATGACGGAGTGAGAAAAAAAGAAAAAGCCGGCGTTTGCTTTCAGAAAACTACGATCCTCACTCTGATAAGTGAAGTCCAAAGCTCAGGCATGTCATCATGGGTGAACCAGCAAATCCAAAACAGCGTGGCACTTTTTCCTGGATTTTTTTCCCCACATTTGCAGTGCAGTCATTAGATGAATCATTTTTGCACTGTCCCACTTAACTCTGAGGTCGGTGTTAGCTCTCTCGCTCTTTTGAATTAATGGCAGCTGAATAATGGATCATGTGTGGAAGCAGGTACGTAAACTCATTTGTTCACCAGGAGACAAGCAGTTAACTCCTGACATCTGACTTGCAACCCCCGATGTGTGATTGATTATCATACATGCAGAAGTAACAACTTCAATCAGCAATAACACAAACCTAAAAGGAAGAGTAAATTACAGTCCCTTGCAAATATATTAACACCCCTTTGAACTTCTTCAAACTGAGCGACATCACAGTGACGACTGTGTTTTATTGTATTTTATTAGGATTTCGATGACAGACCAATACAATGTGGGACGTTATGAGAAGAAGGAAGGAAAATGACAAAGGGGTTTGATGTTTTTTAACAAATAAATGCAAATCTTTCTGGGTTCCTCTGTCTGCCATCCGTCTCCCAGATGTCTCTATAGTTGCCTCTGATTAATCCCTCTGGTTCTCATATCCATCCCAATCCTCAGTATGTATAGCTCTCTTCCTTCATTGTTCTCTAATGGCTCATTCTGCGATCTGCTCCGTATTAACCCCTGTGATTTATCCTTCTGTCCCTGGTGTTTTGCTGCCTGTCCAGATCTCTCTGAGGTTTTTCTTTACTGTCACTAAACTATGCGCTGAATGCTCTTCCCAAGCTCTTTAGAGGCCTGAAAAGGTCTAAAAAATAATTAAAGAGTTCTTTTCACAACAGAGAAAGATTTCAATGGTGCCAGTAAATTGAGGCATTGACTATTTTTAAAAGGTCAAAGAAACTTAATCGTCAATTGATCCCTTTCATTTCGCATGACTGACTTTTTAAGATAAAGAAAGAGAACGTAAACAATCTTTGTTTTGTATGCCTCTACATCTCTGTGTGTGTGTGTGTGAGAGAGAGAGAGAGAGAGAGAGCGAGAGAGAGAGAGGAAAAGAGTGATTTTGATGAATGTGTCTTGACGGATGGTGTAACCCCCCCTATGCCCCCCCCAGCTCTCCTGTCACGGCCAAATATGGAGGTCAGTCAACCTCTTATAGCTGCTCCCCAGTGCAAGGGCACAACTCACAAACTCAATGGCAAGCCTACAGGTGGGGCCGCTGTTTTCATTCACCCAGTCAATTGTTGGGAGGGAAAACTGAGACAGAACATGAAAATTACAAACAAGATTTTTACTACTCTCTTTTCAGTCTCAGTTTCATTTGGAGGAACACAATGACAAAACGTGAAGCTCCTCTTCCTTAAGCCCTCCGGGATCTCTTCCTTTTATGCGCTTCACAGGTTGACTTGGACACAAAATATCATCTTTTCCAAATTGCCATAAAAACAATATTGATCGCCCCATTTTTAATTCTTTTTATGTCTGTCCTCTCCATACGTAACAATTAGCTGGGAAATATTCTCAATTTTAACCCATCAAATGCTTTCTATGGCAATACAAGTTACTCTTTATTTTAGAAAACGCATGACAAGTGGATTATTTCACATTCGGTTCGGAGAAATGAGATTTTACTGGTGGGTATTAAACATAAAATCTGAATAATATTAGTTTTTTGTGTTGAAAGTTATTTATAATTAAACTTTTCCTAAACCTTAGGATGCAAAAAATGCTTTTCAGAGAAACATTATGGAACAAAATATTATTATTTTTTTTTTTTTTTTAAATCTGTTCTCCATTAATGCCATTATTAAAGTTTTCCCTGTAAGGTGTGTGACAAAAACTAGTGGAAACTGTGATGGACTGTTTGCCAAGAGCCAATAGATTTATTCATATTTTTTGTTGGGTGCCGGGATGTAATCAAGTCTTTAAAGGTATTTCACGTGACATAAATTCCATAAACAGCAATCAGATTGCAATGGTAACGTGGTCAAAAGTGCATTTCTAATGTTAGTCAATGGCATTGAAATACTAGAGGGACCCATACTCGGTTTTAAAGCAAGTACCAAAGTACAATTTACCTGCACAACAGTTCACTATGTAGTATCGCAAGCTCTCTCAGCAAAACCCATCAGGTTTATAATGATAATCTGACAACATTTCATCAGGTTTATAATGATAATCTGACAACATTTCAAAAGATCAGAGGGGGTTTGAAACATTTGCAAAGTACTAGAAGCTGCAGAACCACACATGTAGAAATGTAGCTATGAAATGAAAATCATTCCCCAGTGCTCTGTTGTTTAGTTGCAACCCAATGTGCTTTTTGCTGAGAATTGGTCCACTTGCCAGGTCTGACAGAAACAACAGCTGAACATTCCCCCAACCCTCATCATCGTCTTCTATCCCGTCAGAGAAACGCTGATCGGTTAAAGAATGGGAGTGAAAATGGAGGATAACCTCCTCAGGGCTTCAGTTAACAGGCTTTCCTCTGAATGTCGTTTTGCCAATGATCAGGGAACTTTACCTGTTGTCATTGAGTCAAGGTCCATTTACTCATCAGAGTCTAAATTCCATTGCTCTTGCTCAGTTGTTATACGTGAGTGATAACGTTAGGTTTCTCAGTTTGCAAAGTTAAGTTTCCTTTTATTGAGCTTGACCAGCTGCGTGTTAAAAACTAAACACATCTTCATCACAGGCTCTTTTAAACTTCCTCTCTAAAATCCTTCAAAACTACTGTATTTAAAATGGCTGATGCATGTAAAATTAATTGAATGCTAGGATTACACTATCAAAGGTCATAGAAAGAGGCACTTAAAACTCTATTTTTCAGCATCTTTGACAAAGATATGTGACATTCTTTAAAAGAAATTAATCTTTTTATAGCAGACACAACATTATGCTGATTTATTTATTTATTTTTATTTTTTTTTTTGTTTTTTTTAGAAAAGTCTAACTTTTATTGTCAAGCACATTTTGTCAAATTAAATCACCAGAGCAAGAATTAAATATTTGTGGGAAATCATTTCATGGCGTATGATAATAGCATTGGCCACCTTGCATATAAAACATAGCCACAGTTGAAAGGATCGTTTTCGCTTAATTGAGTCTCCTGTCCATTGATTGTCCCCAGCAGTCCCTTGTGTCTCCTGATTGTCTCCCTGTGTATTTAAACCCAGTTGTGTGCCTTGGTCTTACTGTCTTGATGTCTATTGTTGACCAGTTGGTACAAGTTTTGAGCTTTAGCCTTCTGCTCATTCTGTGCTGCCTGGATTTTGGACTTTGGATTTGTATCTTCGCCATTAAATCCCCATTTATTCTCTACTACCTGGGTCCTCTGCGTCTGCCTAACCACCTTCATAACCCTCTTTACAGATCCATCTATTTGTATAATCCAATCTTGTAAAATACCATGGAGAAAGGATGAAGTGTTGTCCTGTTAGCTTGTGTGAAGTTTATCTAATGCTCTGTTGTTTATCTGGGTTCTGCCTCAGGAATTGGAAAAAGTTACCCATGTAAACAATAGAAGTTTGCACAGTGAGAAGCACTGAATGCGTGTTTGAGAAAGGGAAAGCTGTACATTTCCCAATTTATCAGTTTAAAAAAACAAACGAGAGAAAAGACAGATTTAAAGAGTGAAATTATTTTTGATAATTATTTGCCCTGTTTCCTTGTTAAACAGGAACATGTTGCAGTAAATGGGCCTCCTGAGGGTATGCAGAACTGCAAGATGAGCTCAGTGCCTGAATGCACAGATTTGGCTCGTCTCTTTGCAGATGCAGTAATTAGGAGTCGGTACCTTGTGATTTCTCTGTCTGTGTGGCTTGTTTTCTGAATGATTTTGCAAAAACTTTGAGCGTGAGACTTCTCGTCACACCAGAGCGCAAGGAAAATACTAAAGCAGAAAATGTAAGGCCGCGTTGTTCAGAATGGCTGCACCATATTTGCAGTGGAAATCAGGCTCCACATTCTCCACTAGCATAGATTTCTGTTGCAGGGTTTCACAAAGACAATGCTTTGTAAAAACTGCACACAAAAAAACCAAATGCTAATTCTGCTTTGTGGTGGCATAAAAAAAGAGCAACTAGAATTGAGCTGATCAGCTTGTATTAGAAAACACTGAAGACAAGAGAAACTTTTGCCAGATTTCAGCGTGAATTCTCAAGTTCTCCAGAGAGTCACGGGTTTGAGCCAGAATTTCTTGACCACTGAGCCAACATGGACGACGGCACGGATAGCTAAGCTAAAGTAAACAGCGACAATCTCAATGTTCACTTTCACAATTTTACCTGATGTGAATCTCACCATATTAAAGTTTGGCTTTTTACTTCCAATCAATATATTTTTTAGCATATTCATTTTTTTTTTTTTTTTTCAAGAAAATACTGGGTTCTGCTTGTATTGGTTAAAATAAAACAGAATAGAGTAGCTACAGTAACTTAAGCTGCACACTTATATCATCTCCATCTTTGACTGCTGAGCAAACGTATTTTCTTTTTTTTTGTTGTTCTTTCCTCTGAATATAATGATACCAATGGAACAGACTGTGCTGTGTGGTAGGACGGGGTTGTCTGTCTACCTGCCTGACAATTGATTTAGACATAAGTACGAGGAAATGCCTCTGGAAAATGAAATTTGAAATATAGAATTTAAAGGAACCCATTGACCATATATGTATGTATATACAGCTATGGAAAAAAACATTAAGAGTCCACTGCATTGAAACCTCCTGGTATTGATTTCTGAACTCTTCCTGAGTTAAAACATCAGTATTGTTGTTTCTAAATGAATGTGAACTTGCTGACCATTTCTCACTTTCTGCAAGTAAATATTACATTTTTGCTTGAGACATGTTGTCAGTCGTTCATAAAATAAAAGAACAAAGTTCGTCTTACCCAAACACATGCAGTTAAAAGAGGGAAACTGATCACTTTAAGTGGTCTCTTCACTTTTTCCAGAGCTGCATATATAAACCAATAGTTTTGTCTTTATGGAAAACAATCCTGCAGGAAGAACCTCATGCGCTGTACTCCACTCTGAATGACAGCCTTTTATTTTATTAGACAAATTATGACACACTTCACCATTGAAAAGGACAGTAAATACATTCAGATGAGGTCATCAGGAGGTGGATGTGATATCCAGCTGTGCTGTCCGACTGGTTTCAAGTAATGTCTGGGAGACTTTTTATTATTATCGTTTCTTTTTCTTTTCATCTTTGAGTCTGATCAGACAGAGTTAGCTCTGGCTCACACAGCTGAAACGTTACACAAGTTTTTGGCCTCTGTGTGAAGTTAAACATTGTAGAAAATAACTCTAACAATAGCAAACAATTGTCATTTCAAGATGTGTTAGAGATTCCAGCACACGCAGGCTTCCTCAGTGCATCCCTTCACATTAGATCTTGTGCTTTTGCCTTTCTATTAAAAAGCCTGTGGCAGCTCAGATTAAAGTGTCCACATGTCCTGAGCGCATGTGCTAAAAAGAGAGTCACCTGGGAGGTTGGTGTGGCGAAACGCTTCAATAATGCATTTTGGCATCAAGTAACTTAAACTCTACAGGACACATTCCTTGGATGTCTCAAATCTCTTTGTTCACCAGGCTGTAAGGCGCTAAATCGACTGCATTGGACTGTTTTTGTCACACTGTCTTGTAAGGCTGCCCTCAGCTTTCACGCTCAATGGAAAGGTGGGCACGGGGTACGCTTGATGGTTGGTAAAGAGGCAGAAAGTCCCCTTTGTGAATCGTCGGAGTAGACGGACGTCACGGACACTGGCGCACCGAGTAAAGCCTTTTAGTTAGCAACAGTTTCAGCAACACTGAACCTTTGAACGAAGGAACACGGACTTTTATTGTCAAGTAAATAAACATCTACACGTCACGTTTTTTTTTTGTTTGTTTTGTTTTGTTTTCAGAACAGGACAACAACACCACGTTTTATAGATGATGTAAAGCCATAGCAGGGTGGTCTATCATGTCTACAGGAAGGTAATCAGACCCCACCACTGCCCATGCCTTGGTGCTCAGTCGCTCAGGGAACCCCTATGTTGCGTCCCACTCCAACGGAGAGGGGCTTCTGGGAAAATTAACGATGATGGAAGCATCAGAGCCGGCCCATGGCAGGAAATGCAGGAGCTTAGCTACCACTCCAGTCCGCCTCAGGGCTCGTAATAACACTTAAGAACACAGCGGAAGTTGACAGATGTGGACTTATAAAAAAAAAAAAAAAAAAAAAGGAAAAAAAACATCTACAATGCCTTACTTTTGTCCCTTGCAAACGTTTACATACCTCTTGAATCTTTCCAGATTTCTTAACATCAAAATCACCAGCATTGATCTCATTTATTGGGATTATATGTGATACACCATTACAAAGTGTGAAGTGGTTGGGAAATGTGGCATGGTTATACTTTTTATGCAATTTTATGTAATTTATATAATTGTAAATCTAAAATGTGTGGATTTGTATTCAGGCCGCTAAAGGCGGATGGATGCACTCTGCACGATCACACCACCATGTTTGCTTCTCTATCGTCTTTGCCCATTATTGGATGGACATTTTTGCAGATACTTCTTAGAATAGCAAAGCAGCTGAAGCTCAGTCATATCACATGTCAAGCATCAGTGAACAGAAATTGTCAGGTCTTATTTTCTCAACTGGATTTCTGTGTGAACTTTGATCTCTGATCACTTAAAAACAGAAACACGCTTTCATCTACACCATTCTTCTGCTCGTCTGTTTAAGGTCACTTCTTGCTGAAAGGCAAGCCTCCTCCCCAGTTTCATGTCTTTTACAAAGTTTTATTTATTTATTTATTTATTTATTTATTTATTTATTTATTTATTTATTTTTAGGATTGCCCTATTTGTGTGCCGAATGACTGACAGTTCAACACATTCCCTCCCCTGAGCTGTAGATCTCTGAAGCTCCTCCAAAGTTGCCATAGTCCGGTTAGATGGTTCTCCGATCTCACAGCTTGTGAGTTTAGGTTGGGCATAAGATATATTAATACCTCAATTTTGCCCTCATTCCCACAAAAGAAAATTTGTCAAGAGCTTTCCCACCTACTGGCAAAAACAGGGTGTTATTTTCACTTGTAGAAATTTATTACATATGGATTTTGTTTTATCATGACTTGAAGAAATGTGCTTTTACTGAGACGAAAAAGGTCAATTCAGTGATTTTAAACAATTAACCCACATAATATTTAAGGGCCAAGTAACATAGAGATTAAACTAGTTAGCCTTTCCTAAAACAGTTATCTTTAAACACAGTGTGTGTCCAGCACACACTGCAGGCTTCTTATTTTGTTGTACTGGTATATTGGTGGGTTTGCAGCCGTGTGATGCATTTTCCATTTTCAGATTAAAATCGAAGATGTTCAAAGCTTGCCGTTCTGTTTTATAACGTAAAGCTAAGCTTCTCTACAGCTTTATACCTGATTTGACAGCTGTGTCCATTGGTCTTTGTGAAAACCTGGACTTTCACTGAGATTAAATTCCAAATAGGTGGATTCTCTTTACTATTTGGGTGATGTCTGGTGGAATTATTTTTTTCTTTTTTTTTGTCTTGGTTGACCACATAAAATACCAACTAAATGTGTCTCTAATGTGACAAAATGTTAAAAAAAAAAAAAAAAAGTTCAAGGGTTGGGAGTTCTTCTGCAAAGGCACTGTAGTTAGGTTTACCAGACTGCCTGAGCACAGTTGTTCCACAGTGCGTTTGCCCAGTGTAAATACCTCGCTTTTTACCTTTAAAATGGATTCATTCAAACAATTTTATAGTTTATGACTTTGTGTTCCCATAAATCTCTATGAACATGTAGAATCTGAGGCTGTCCTTTGATTCTCTTGGCCCAGCTCTGATTGTTTACCCTCCAGCTGATAAAAATCTGATATGTCAATTTAAGGATTTGTTGTGTTTGTTTGTTTTCCTTGTTTGTTTCCATTTCTGCATTTGAACCAAGATGCTCCAATGTGGAATTTGAACAACGATGGAGCACGGACAACATAAAATCGCGGCGCTTTAGCTGCTAATGGATGTTGAGCTTAATCAGAAGTGGGCCTCCGAATCAAATTCTGCCCAGGGCCCCGGATAACTTTGGGCCGGCTCTGAGAATCACCAACACACCCAGTGACGCACCGTGTGGAGTCAGTGTAATCCGTTTGGAGTGAAAGGTGACAACCTGTCCAGACTGATGTCCGCCTCGCAGTCCTCCAAGTCGCACACGGAGTCTGTGGCGTTGTCGTTGTTGTGAGAAAACTGTGAGATCCTGTCGAACGTCTCCTCGTGCTCCATACATTCGACCACGTTGGGGATCATGTTGACGTACGCGCTGGCGATCTCCTTGTGGATGATCGTGTCCTGGTTGTAGGAGACCAGCTCGTTGCTGATGTTCACCGTCTCCACGGGCGTGTTGGAGCAGAAGTGGCGGCAGCCCAGGAGGCTGGCGAAGGCCTTCCTGAACTCGTTGTTGAAGGCGTAGATGATGGGGTTGAGGGACGAGTTGGCCCAACCGAACCACACGAAGACGTCAAAGGTCGTCTCGCTGACGCACGGCAGGCCCGCGTCCCGGTCCGCAGCCGGCTTGTTGCAGAACGGGACCATGCAGTTCAACACGAAGAAGGGCAACCAGCAGCACACGAAGACGCCCATGATCACCGAGAGAGTTTTAAACACTTTGGTTTCCCGTTTTATTGAAGTTTTCAGCGTGTTGTGGTGTTGGCACTCTATCCTGTTGCTTCGGCAGCTTTGCGCGTGCTCCGCCGCTCTCTCCAGGGACGCTATCCTTCTGATCTGGATCTGAGCAATCCGATATATCCTGGTGTATGTTACAATCATGATCGCCACGGGAATATAGAAACTTATGAGCGAGGAGGAGATTGCGTACTCTCGGCTCAGGCTGGAGTCGCAGTTTTCCTCCAGCTGCCGACTCGCGGAGGAGTTGTGCGCTCCGGCCAGCCCGTCGGCGGCGGCTTTGTGCCAGTTCAGCTGGACCGGTATGAATGAAATCAGCACGGACAGTGTCCAGGTGACGCTGATCATGACAAAGGCGACCCGCTGGGTCATTTTCCTCTCGTATCGAAAGGGGCTGGAGATGGCCCAGTACCGGTCCACGCTGATGATGCAGAGGTTGAGGATGGACGCGGTGGAACACATGATGTCGAAGGCGACCCAGACGTTGCAAAAAGTGCCAAACGGCCAGTACCCGGCCACTTCTGCCACAGCTTTCCAGGGCATCACCAGCACGGCCACGAATAAATCCGACAGAGCCAGGGACACAATGAAGATGTTGGTGACTTTGGTCCGCAGGTGGCGAAAGCGCAGCACCGCGGAGCACACCAGGATGTTCCCCAGCAGAGTCCAGAGGATGAGCAAGGACAGCAGGCAGCCGGTCACCGTGCGCACCACCATATCCTTCCCGCCGTCGTTTGTCGCCTCCGTTTCAGTGCTGTTCCACATAATCTCTCCGAGGGGCGCCGGCACGGAATCGATCCCCTGCACCGAAGAGAGATACCTGGCCGGGTTCTCCATTTCCCCTCCAACCCCCACCACCACCACCACCTCGTCGCTTCAAGTAAGACTGCAGTCCGTATCTCCGTGCGTGCGGGCGGGCTCAGCTTTCAGCCAGGCGCCGGACTGTCCGCGATGACCCGCTGGACAGCCACCGTGATGCGCAGCGCAGAATAGAGGGAAAGCAAGAGCAGGGAGCTTTGGAATTAAACCAAACGACGCACACGGCGCGCTGAAGGACCCAAACGCGGCGAGCAGGGGGGGAAGCATATTGGGAAAAACCCGTGTGACCCGTTTTGTCGTGTGACCGGGCTGCTCCTCTGGATCCGTCAGTCCAAGATATTCTGAGCACGGCGCGGACGAGAGAAGGGAGTCCCTACAGCTTTACTCTCACACACGTCGACGCACGCTCACACGAACATCTAACCAGGTCTTGGCGCATGCACCATTACGCCTTCTCTATGCGTGGCGTCAACGCACAATTGCGCACTGGGGACCAACAAGCTGCCTCGTTGGGACACACCAAAGTGCGTAATTAAAGGCTCCACAACGAAAGAAGGAGAAGAAAAAAAGATTTTCTTTCTTTCTTCTTGTGGACATTCTATGCCTGCTTTATATTTAACGCCATGCAGTGAACGAAACATAAATAAGATGGAGACGCAGCAACGCGTTCCACATAAGATCTGGTGCAACTCCGCGAAAGTATTCACACCCCTCAACTTTCCCAATACTTGGGATATTTTGAAACAATAAAATCCAACAGACGTTATTGTAATTACATGCGGCAAAACGGCATAAAGCAGTGCGCCAAAGTTTGGCGCTCATTCGCATCCAGCCCCGTTTCCTCTGCTGCACATAAATCAAATTCAGTTCACGTAAGTAGTAAACATATGTGGGTTTAAAATCCAAGTAAAGCTTCACGTGTTCTCTGGAGACCTAAGATATTTGTTGGGTTACATTTGTAAGCAAAATAAACAGCGTCCCAAGCGTTAGGTACTGCAACAAGGCTCTGTTGGAAAGAGTATGCCATAAAACCGACCAAGACACGACTGTCCACTTCATCTTGACAGGCAGGTCAAGGAGACCACTCTAACGCAGAGATCCGAAACTCGAGTGGGAGAATCTGTCTGTCATCAGAACTTTCCCCACAAGCCCCACAGAGAACACGGCAAATAGGCAAATACATACGCGCTGGTAATTTGAGACCAGCGCGTATGTAACATTTTTGTTTGTTTGTTTGTTTGTTTATTTGTTTTTTTGTTTTTTTGGCCAACATGCAAAACAGTGTCTGCGGCAGAAAGAAAAGGCGCACAGTGAACCATTCCCAGGCTGAAACCAATTTTTATTTCTAAGAATAAGAAATAATCATCTTTAAAAAAAAAAAAAAAAGGTCAAATGTTTCTAATAGGGGAGCTGCACAGTGGCGCAGTGGGTAGCGCTGTTGCCTTGCAGCAAGAAGGTCCTGGGTTCGATTCCCAGCCCAGGGTCTTTCTGCACGGAGTTTGCATGTTCTCCCTGTGCGTGCGTGGGTTCTCTCCGGGTTCTCCGGCTTCCTCCCACAGTCCAAAAACATGACTGTCAGGTTGATTGGGCTTTCCAGATTCTCCTTAGGTGTGAGTGTGTGCATGGTTGTTTTTCCTGTTTGTCTTTGTGTTGCCCTGCGACAGACTGGCGACCTGTCCAGGGTGTACCCCGCCTCTCGCCCGGAACGCAGCTGGAGATAGGCACCGGCAACTCCCTACCCCGTTAGGGAGAAGGGTGACGGAAAATGGATGGATGGATGGATGGATGGATGGATGTTTCTAATAGGCTCTGTGCTCACAGTAAAACTGCCCGTCTGTTCCGACACAGACTCTGTCCGTGGTGCTGAAACGCAGGCAGCCCGCAGCAATAACCATCAGGATGTGGTTTGGGGCACACAAAAAAGCTTACGTTCAAACATATTTTAGCACTATAGTTTAAAATAATTTATCCTTCATTTAATATATATATGAATATATGTATATATTGATATATACATATATATATGGGCTGCCATTCCTGATCCCAGGTGCTTGTTTATCCCCCTCTAACAGTCCCTGACTGGAGGTCAAAGCTCAGCCTCTTCAGGGACTTTTCTTTCCAAAACCGGTGAGTCACACACTCGCCACTCATCGTGGCTTGGAGAGCAAGGAGCGCCGCGTCGCCGCGTTGTCAGCGCAGCGGCAACATCGGCGCGGCTTCCGCCTCGGAAACGTCACGGTTATTTTTAGACGTGTCTGAGTGCCTGTCAAATCGTTCAGACACCACGCCGGAATAATCCCCTTGACGCCCGGTGCCAAAGTCTCTTGGAGAAGCCCGACCCGTAATCTGCGGGGGATCAGGCCGTCAGGAGGCAGAACGGCGGCCCGTCCAGCATTTAGGACACCTTTGCGCTTCGCAAACGCCACAAGGGCTTTATGCACAGCTTCAAGCGTTGTGAGGGAACCTTTGCTTTTCGTCGCTAAAGCTGCAATGGACTGATTTCCTTTTTCAAACAAACGAGAGGAAAAAAAAAAACAGAATAGCACAGTTCAAAAATTCAACATCAAAAGAGAAATGTTTGTTTGGACGTGGCTTAAAACTAGATTTGTATTTTTCCCCCCCCCCAACACACACACACACACAGACACACACACATCCGCACACAAGGGTTTAGTGAAAAGCACACGCTTAAGAAATAAAAGTGGTTCAAACCAGTCTGGCTCCACCCAGTGGTGTGAATGGATACTGCAGCCGGATGTACATCTCACTGCCTCCCTAACAAACCCTTGACTGATGGCAAACAGATTTCAATTCCAACAGGATGATGCTCTCTAAACTAAACCCATCGGGTTCTATGCCTGTGTGTGTTGAAAGGTGAACATCCACCATTGTTTGCAGTCTCTCACAATTTTTCTTCAATGATTTCCTTGCGCTCCGGTTCATCCGTCTTGCCACCCTTGCCAACTTCCCTGTCACTGCTGAAGAAAAGCACTCCCACAGCACAAAGCTGTTGCCACCATGTTTCACTGTGCGGATGGTGTGTTCAGGGTGATGAGGAGGGGCAGCTTCTGTCACACACAGCGTTTTGCATGTACAAGCAGAGTCGTCGCACAATCATTATTTTCTTCTACTTCACAATCGTGCCGTATTTGTCGTTTAAAATCCAGATAAAAATGAACCTAGGTTCAAGTGGCATTGGTCCTTCATAAGACAAAAAAGGGAAAATATGATAAGTCTTAAGTTTGAAAAAGAAAAATAATTTTTTATTGTATGCACAGAATATGTACATATATATTGATGTAATCTCTTGAAAATACAATTTAATCAAATAGGCATAAAAATATCACAGCAGTTGAGAGATTTTGATCAGAGTAGCTGTATATGCAGGACTACAGTAATATGTGAGAATTATTTTTTTGTTGCTTCCTTGTTTTTTTTCCCCCACAACTTGGCACATAGAAAACCCAAAAGGATAGCACCAGACTGAGAACTCAATCAGACACCTGAATAAAACTTTCAGCAAAATTTCATAGCAACGTCTTTAGTGCAAAGTTTTGTCCCGGGCTGTGATTGTTTTCATTGCATTTCCATCAGTGACATCACTCAAATCAAAGCAGCGTCTATCCTGACACGTGATAACATTGTGAGTTTTATCTGGCTCACACAGGGAAAGTTTTTGGCGTAACAATTTGAAATACATGCTCCAATCAGATGAACAGATTATAGATTCAGAGCGAACAACAACTCTGATGGCTGAGAGACGAACGAGATGAGAACTAATGTCCAACTAGTAACAAAATGCTATAATTTAGTGATAACATTGTAAATGCAAACTTGCAATTCTACTATGCATTCTGTTTTATTGCTCAGTCTAAACTTCAAACATGGATAATTGAGAACGTTATCCATATACCCGGCTGCACTGTTCACTTTTGGATATTGTGACTCAGTCAGTATTCCGCAGTCTGCATTTAGTCACGATTATGAGAATATATAATGTGCATTTCAGATTAAGCATTCAGTTCTACAATGGATTGTACCCCAGTTGAAACAATTATCAGAACAGATCATTAAGTACTAAAGAGTCCCTGTAAATTTAGCAAAATATCTATAATCTCCCCATAAATATGTATAAAATGCTTTCTGTTATTCTTCAAGCAGCACAGGCTCTATGGTTCATCTCTCCAAAGTTGAGTTTTTCTTTCAAGTCTGCTGCAGAAGTCACCCTGATGGCCTCCTGAACAGTTGACCTGCGCTGCCGTGCAACGGCTGGGAGTTCGTCGCTCGTTGCTGGCGAGGGATCCGGCGCATGTTATCGGGCACCGTTGGCCGGCTTCTTGGTCAGACTCGGCGAAACACCTCGAACAGAGAGGCCACGGAGTGCATGCGGTAGAAGAGGTTGAGAGGAATGGCAAAATTGAGAACACTGGTCCACCTGCTGAAGCCGAACGTCTCCTCTTCCAGGCCGTTGTCGTACTGCGGCCTGCAGCCGAAGGCAAGAAGGATCCACAGCTGAAAGAAGAAAAGAAGTGGTTTTTGAAAAAAAAGTCAAATTAAAAAAATGAAACAAGGGGAAACTTGACTCACTGTTGCAGGAATGATACGTTACGCTCATTATTTCTGGAGCCATTTGAATAGAAACCCTTTCATATTTTGTCAGCAGAGCTTCAAATTTCAATGTTTCAATATTTCGTTATCGAAACACAAAGGAGTTTTTCATTGGAAAGTAGAAAAAAAGTGACAGATTACTTTCAAAGTTTAAAACAAATAAAACTCAATCAATGTTGGCTGTGCACACGTGCTCTGCCCCCTTTACTTTGATACTCCTAAATAAAATCCAGTACAACCCCTTGGTTTCTGAACCAACCTAATCGGTGAATGGATCCCGCCTATGCAGCGTCTCTAAGGGCCTCAGAGGTTGGCTGGAGAACAGTAGTTAACAAACACCATCATAAAAACAAAGGAACAACTACAGCTATGATCGGTAAACCACCTTTCAGTGCAAAGTAAGGACTCAGGAGACGAAGTACACAACACACGTTTCAAAGTTGCATGTAAAAAAAAACAAAAAAGTGAATTTAGTGTATGCTTTTTCAATCATTTCACATTTGAAATGCATTGTTTGTGGTTGTAGCATAACAAAAATGTGAAAACATTTGTTTGTGAGCGCTTTTGAAAAGTATGATACTCAAATAGTTGTTATTACAGCGTTACTAATGCTTCACCAGAGCATTAGTAACGCTGGAGGGAATGCTATGTGCTCATAACATCTTGTATAAATTTAGGACTTTCCAGTTGCAAGGTTTCTAAAAGTTTGTTTTTTTAAGTATCAGACTGAACCAAGACAGTAATAGGCAACACAATATTTTTTTTCTTTTAAATGGAGGTGATGTAGTGTGAAAACACAAGTTCCAGTTCCTTAATTCATTGTAAAAACCAGAAACAAGTGTCACAAATTTTAGGCAGTAGATTATTACTACAACTCAAAAGTTTGAGTTACTTTACAAGCCAGGTTGTGAATCTCGTTTACATGGTGTGTGGAAAAACTTACCGAAATATTGCACAATAACAGTAAAACAGCAATGTTCTTCAGGACGAGCCTCTTCATATTTAAGGGTTCCGCAACATGAGTGTAAACGGGCAGCGGCACATTCGACTGCTTCCGCTGACATCCGTACATCTGTCCGTTCTCCTCCTGCTCGTTCTCCGCGGAATCGGAGCCCACACCTGGAGACTCGTATGCCTGGTTGTCGATCCCGTTTAAGGGAGGCAGAGGCGAAGTCACAGAGAAAACCTCCGGATTGGCGGGCAACTCCGGGTCCGTCCTCTCTACGCTCTCCTGCTGGCGATAAAGGGACTCGATGATGAAGAGGTTCTGGACGTACTTCTCCAGAATAATTAGGAGGGAGTAGACTAGGTTGGTCCAGCGGTGAGGAGGGTCACTCTTGCTGCTCAGCACTGACACGATGCTGCACCAGGAAATCAACCAGGAGCCCAGGGCCGACCCGAACAGCAGCTCTGTGTCCAGCTGTCTCGAAGGGTTCTTTGATGTGTCAAGAGGCACGTGGTTTGCGCGGTAGATGAGCAAACCCAGAGCGCCGGAAGAACACATGACCACCATTATGACGATGCCGTAAATGTAGAACATAGAAATGGCTGACTGGTGAACTTCCAGAGGGCCCTGTAACCGTGTGATGTAGACCACCAGTATTCCTATAGTGCTGACCAGTGCCAGGAGCCCTACTATGGGGCCTAAAGTCAACCCTTGTGTTTTGGTGACCAGACTCTTCCTGTTTGAGGATGTGTCAATGGTGCGTCCGATGTTTTTCCACATGACGAAAAGCAGCACGGAGACAAAGATGTGGTACTCGATGTTGAACGGGAAGAGGTACGTGAAGCTCTGGGAGAACAGGGAGCATGTGCTGGTTGTGCAGTTGCAGTGCGGCTCCAGCTCCAGCTCCAGCTCCCCTGGAAAACAGGTAAAACAAGAATGGGTACAAAGACATGAGAGGCAAAATGCGAGTTACACAATAAGATTGTGATCATTGCTGTGCCGATCATTATTAAAACACACCCTTCTATTGAGACCTAACAATGGAAGAAACTGTAAGGTTTGAAAAGTGACGGAAGTGCTGTGAGTTTAGTGAAGGTCAGAAAGAGTCAATAAATAGATAACAATGACATGACGAAATCTAAAACAAAGGAGACTTGTTAAATTAAGTAACAATAAGTGTGCAGAAGTCATTAAGTAATATTACCACACTTACCATCACATTGCAATATTAACCCGATGAATCCAGAGAAACCCATCTGAACAGAAATTTTGTAATTAAATAAGATTCCAACAAACTCAATAGGCCTAAATATAATATTGGGTTAACAAATACGCAGCAACTGTTGCTATTTTAATGCTCAGATTAGATGTCTTAGTTCAAAACATCTTTTAATATGCAGTCTCATTTACAGAGACACAAACGCTGCTCTCTAAAAGCAACCCTAATGCAAGGGATATTAAGAACATGTGAGGATGTCATGACGTGGTGAGGTGGTGAGGCCAGAAGAAGGCCCCACGGAGGAGGTCAGGAGGCCCAGGTAGGTGAATGGTGAGATATTTATTTACAAAAATAGGCCAAAAAGCGACAACAAACAGTCCGCGGCCAGGCAGCACGGTTGAGCGGAAGCCAGGGCTCAGCACCGGTAGCAACTGGTCATACAGGCGGCAAACACAAACAAACGGCAACAGACTACGTGTGGCAACCTTACGACAAGGACTCGACAAGGAACAAAGACACAGGAGGAACTAAATACACTGAGGGTAATCAAGGGAACAAGACACACCTGGGAACAATCAAGGTGAAGAGAGGACAACGAGGAGACTAGGGACACAGAAAACTCAAATAAACATAACAGAAAAACACAGAACATGACAGTACCCCTCCCTTAAAAGGCGGCTACCAGACGCCTAAAAAACAAAAACAGGGGTGGGCGTAGGGGCAACGGAAGGAGGGCCAGAGTCCAGAAAACTACCCACAAAAGGTGGGCGAAAACATGGAGGGGCTAAGAGTCCAAAAACTAAACAGAAAACTACCCACAAAGGGGGCGGAGGCATCGAGGGAGGTCCGGTGGGTGTCCGTGACGCCAGAAGTAGGCCCCACGGAGGAGGTCAGGAGGACGGCTAGGGGACTCAGGAGGACGGCTAGGGAACTCGGGAGGAGCGGAATCCGGCAGAGCAGGGTCCACGGAGGCCGGAGCGGAATCCGGCGGAACAGGCACGGAGGTCGGCGCTGGGACCGGCAGAGCACGAGGAGCTGGGTCTGCGGAGGAAGGAACACACGCTGGTGCAGTGGTGCGAGGAACTGGAGCCGAATGTTTTTTCTGGACGAACTCATCATAAAGTTCAAAAACTAGCTCCAGCATGGAAGAGTCCCTTTTGAACAGCTTGAATAGGTGATTGAAATCTTCCTCTGAATTTATTTGGAAATCGACTGGAGTTAGAAACGGAGGAGCGTTGATGGTGGCTGTCGGGGCGTGAATTTATGAATTCGCCATGTCATAGTCCGACGGTTGACCCATTTCCTCCAGCAGCAGTGGCGAAGGCAGGATCTCTACATCCTTGTAGAGATCCTTCTGTGCCAGCTCCAACTGCTGCTGGATCCAATCCTCACGGTCCATCTGGGCTCTGTATCTCTTACGCCTCACCAGAATTCCTTTCCTGGTCGGGTCCTTCTGTCATGACGTGGTGAGGTGGTGAGGCCAGAAGAAGGCCCCACGGAGGAGGTCAGGAGGCCCAGGTAGGTGAATGGTGAGATATTCATTTACAAAAATAGTCCAAAAAGCGACAACAAACAGTCCGCGGCCAGGCAGCACGGTTGAGCGGAAGCCAGGGCTCAGCACCGGTAGCAACTGGTCATACAGGCGGCAAACACAAACAAACGGCAACAGACTACGTGTGGCAACCTTACGACAAGGACTCGACAAGGAACAAAGACACAGGAGGAACTAAATACACTGAGGGTAATCAAGGGAACAAGACACACCTGGGAACAATCAAGGGGAAGACAGGACAACGAGGAGACTAGGGACACAGAAAACTCAAATAAACATAACAGAAAAACACAGAACATGACAGTACCCCTCCCTTAAAAGGCGGCTACCAGACGCCTAAAAAACAAAAACAGGGGTGGGCGGAGGGGCAACGGAAGGAGGGCCAGGTCCAGAAAACAGAAAACTACCCACAAAAGGTGGGCGAAAACACGGAGGGGCTAAGAGTCCAAAAACTAAACAGAAAACTACCCACAAAGGGGGCGGAGGCGTCGAGGGAGGTCCGGTGGGCGTCCGTGACGCCAGAAGAAGGCCCCACGGAGGAGGTCAGGAGGACGGCTAGGGGACTCAGGAGGACGGCTAGGGGGCTCGGGAGGACGGCTAGGGGGCTCGGGAGGACGGCTAGGGAACTCGGGAGGAGCACTAGGGAACTCGGGAGGAGCACTAGGGAACTCGGGAGGAGCAGGAGCTGAGGCCAGCTCGGAGTCTAGCAGAGCACGAGGAGCTGGGTCTGCAGAGTCAGGAACACACGCCGGTGCAGTGGTGCGAGGAGCTGGGGCTGGTAGTGGAGCCGAATGTTTTTGCTGGACGAACTCATCATAAAGTTCAAAAACTAGCTCCAGCATGGAGGAGTCCCTTTTGAACAGCTTGAAGAGGTGATTGAAATCTTCCTCTGAATTTATTTGGAAACCAACTGGAGTTAGAAATGGAGGAGCATTGATGGTGGCTGTCAGGGCGTGAATTTGTGAATTCGCCATGTCATAGTCCGACGGTTGACCCATTTCCTCCAGCAGCAGTGGCGAAGGCAGGATCTCTACATCCTTGTAGAGATCCTTCTGTGCCAGCTCCAACTGCTGCTGGATCCAATCCTCACGGTCCATCTGGGCTCTGTATCTCTTACGCCTCACCAGAATTCCTTTCCTGGTCGGGTCCTTCTGTCATGACGTGGTGAGGTGGTGAGGCCAGAAGAAGGCCCCACGGAGGAGGTCAGGAGGCCCAGGTAGGTGAATGTTGAGATATTTATTTACAAAAACAGTCCGCAGCCAGGCAGCACGGTTGAGCGGAAGCCAGGGCTCAGCACCGGTAGCAACTGGTCATACAGGCGGCAAACACAAACAAACGGCAACAGACTACGTGTGGCAACCTTACGACAAGGACTCGACAAGGAACAAAGACACAGGAGGAACTAAATACACTGAGGGTAATCAAGGGAACAAGACACACCTTGGAACAATCAAGGGGAAGACAGGACAACGAGGAGACTAGGGACACAGAAAACTCAAACAGAAAAACACAGAACATGACAGAGGAAGTTATTTGCAAAGCGCAAATGTTCACTCTTAGCAAAGAGTTCAAAATGCCTAATGATAACTCAATAGATATAATATTTAATCCAATGCAGTTTATTTATGTAGTGCTAATTCATAGCACATCTTTACATGGAAAAAAGTCAATTCAAACCAATCATAGATATATTTCATTCAATCATACTTATTAAGCAATGCAGTAAAGTTAACTGTAGTTGGTGCATTTTATTTATTTATTTATTTTACAATCCGTAGGTTTGAATTAGTTAAATGCTTCTTGGGAATTCAGTGAAATCAAATATATCATCTGTTGCTTTGTGTGTGTAGTTGCACATGTTTATGATCCAGCAGCATGGTATTTTGTCCGAGAATTTTCAGTCTATCAGTTCAACAAACGTCATCATTTAGTCACAGAATCACATACCTATCATTTCTAATGGAGTTAAAGAAAGGGCCGTTTGCCCTCCCATTCTTTCTGCTGTACGTTTGGTGCCATGTTGTGAGTCGATGACGTTTTTACCCGACACTGTCAGGCGAAAATAAGTGAGAAGCATGCTGCTGCTTCTAATCTATTGTAAAGGTAATATCCATAAAAAAAATACAATATACACGTGTAAGTAAGAGAAAATGCTTAATATTGTGAGAGATGGGATTTGTTGGTATAAATCTGCAGGCAATCATTAGGCATTTCAAAATAACCGAGAAAGCCGCAATAAATTCTCTGCCATGTTTTCTATTTCAATCGAATTCATTTATATTTCCATTTTTCTTGCTAATGCTTTGTCCAGTCTTTCTTAGACAATTATTATTTCTAACACACTATGAGTTTCTTGGTGTTTTCACCACAGCGACTGTGGATATATTACATTTTCATTGTCATTTTTGTAAATTAATTCATACCTCCAAGCAGAAATGACTAATTCCTGGTGGAAAACACTTCAAGTTAACGTCGTACATAAGTGAAAATGCATTTGTAAAGACGTTTTGGGGTGATTAAGTAAGTGATACCGGAGCCAAATTAAACTCATTTGCAACATCTTTAAACGTGTGACGTTCTCCATCATCTTTACACGACAGGGACATTGATAAACCCAATAAGAGTTCGTTTCTGCCAGGCCAGCAGGGATTCCTTACTGGTTCCAAAGTTTGCTTGTATCAGACCAGCTTGTAAAGAATACCAAGAACATGGTGTAAAATATTAGACCAGTCAAACCAGTTGAATCAGTTTTTAATCTCTTTATACGAACAAAACTAGTGTGTAATCAGCATTATTTCAGCAGGCTTCAACTTGCCAATATTTAAATATCACTGAGTAAATCGTTGTAAGCCACAGCAATACTTCTTAGAAACAAACGCATATGGATTAAACACTGGATTAGCTCCACCTCTAGCAACAGGACAAAATGTGATTGTTTAGTATTGGTATTCTTATGAAGTCGAATAAGGTGTATATTAGTTAAAATGAACAAATTTGTACATTTAAGTCAGGGTTCTTTGCTGCAAAACAACTGGTAAAATGATATATTTACATAGTGTGAAAAGACGTTTTCCTCTTTGGCATTAAATCATTTTTTTAAATATATTTTAGATTAGTCAGCATGAGCAAAATTATTCCAAAATGACAGAACAATAACATAAGAGGATTTTTTTTTCAGAAGTTACCTGTTCATCTTTCTTAAAGCAGTTTTAAAAAAGTTCAGACGAAACAGCTTCATAAAGTTCTGATTCAAGTTAAATGGACATTGGCGCACTTTAAGGCAACACCTGCGTCTTTTTGTAGGAGGTTGTAAAAATCTGAAGACCTTTCTTTTTGTGAGACATTTTCATGGGATGTAAGACTTTTGGCCATAAAGAGCATCGATGCATTTGGAGGAAAAGAGGAAGCTTGCAAATCTCTGAACTTCATCCCAAATGTGAAGCAAGGAGGTGGCAGCATCATGTTGTGGGACTCTTGATGAATTTGTTTCCTTCATAAAAATAGATGGCATCAAAAACATGATGTGGAAATATTGAAGCAATATTTCAAGACATCAGCCACACTCAATGTTTTGGAGCGATCGTCACAAAGCTCTCATCTCAGTACCTAAATATTTGACCAAAGCCTACAATTTAATTTTATTAATGCAAAGAAATGCATGTGAACGTTTTTTTTTTTTTGTTTTTTTTCTGGCTTTCTCTTGTTCCCCCAACTTTCTGATTTCATATTACTTTATATATTGCAGGTCTTTTCAATTTCAACAAGTATTTTTTTATGTCATATTTCAACTTTTCTCTGGAAGTGAAGTCATTCTTAGGTATATAATATTAAATCATTTTCCTAATATCAGTAAATCAAAGATCTTCACTTGGACTGTTTTTGTTGCTTTTCCGTGGTCAGTCATAGCAGGTAATATTTTACTGATTTGAAATTTTCCTCCGTTACCTGAACGCACCTGCGGTTGAATGTATGTTTTATACTTGCCCACTGCGTGTAAAGCCCACTGTGGTTATTGGTTGCCCCCAGGGGCACACCTTAACAAAACCCTGCCGTGTGCCCCAACCCCCCCGCCCCCACCTCCCTGCAGCCCATGGGAGGCCACCACCATGGAGCTGCACCTTTTAATTAAAAGGGGAACAGTCAGGGTGCAGCCACCCTCACAGCCAGCCGGATATGAGGAGGAGCAACTGAACCCCCCAACCCCAGGCTTAGATGTATCAGTTACTGTAATTGCAGCACCCTTGGGACTAAGCAGCCTTGGGATAAAGATGCCTAGGGTCAAGCGGGGGGTTGCCAAAGTGGGCAGCGGTGGCTAGAGTGTGCGGAAAGGGCCAGGAAGGGGGCAGCCAGGACCAGCAAATCTGTGTTCCTCTGTGAAACCTAATAGAGAGATGTTCGACACAAACAAGACCTACTGGGAGGCTGAGCTTCCCTCCCTGCCCCTCTCAGACCCTCCTCTATTTTAGTTTTCTTTCATCCATTGAAGCGAGCTCTCAAGTGGACAAGTGTACTTTTCTTCTGAGGTACAAGGCAGCAATCGACCCTCTGGCCCTTACCTTCGGTGATATTTTCAAATTCCAGGCCGGAGGTTCTTCTGAAGCGGTTGTTCATGAAATGCTCGGTCTCCGACATCACGCCGTTGCACCACAGGAGGAGGTTGGTGAAGACCGCGTGAATCACTCCAAACCTGAGGAGACAAATGTGTCATAATCGTCTAACAGTGTCTGGAAATCGTTGACGTCTTACACTGCGAGGTTGAGTAATTCTTTTTAGATACATGGTACGAAAAAAAATATATATATATATTTTTTTAGACACACGGTACAAAAAGTCTGAAAGGTGGGATGTGCGCGTCCATTCTTTGACCATGACTCTCAAATCTTAAAATGCAAGAGTTCAAATACCTTTCGAATGTCTCAAAGCTCTTGATCACATCCTTGATGTGAAACCAGAGAAAATGTACCTAAAATGTTGGAGAAAAAGAGAGAAGAAGAAGAAAAAAAGCAACAAAAGTAAACGTCTTGAAAGGCTTAAAGAAACAGAATCAAAATGAGTTCACAGTTCCAGCATTTGGCACAAATACCACTGTTGCATGTTCAAAAATGATTACTAATCTCAAATTGAGTGTTTAAGTCTCTTTAAAACACAGATTTGCTTTGCCATATGAGGTTACACTCAAATAACATGGAAAAGGAGAGGATTACAGTGTTTCTGCAACAAAGGGCACTTCTTTATCCAGGGTTCTTTGGTGGCACACAGATAATAAGGACCGAGCTGGTAAAATCCTGACAAAACATTATCATGTTGCTGATATTAAAGCAGGTTTGTAAACTGACCTGCGCTATGGTGTGAACTGCGTGGACGACAGGATAGACTACGTGCACTGCCGACAAGCACAGCCGATATCCGACGTAGTATCCGATTTTCAAGGCGTCCATGATCAATGAGAGGACAGCGAGAAGAGTCAAACCACCTACCGAGGGGGGAAAAAAAGAAACAAATCCCACCATGTTTGTCATTTACAGTGACTTGGGATAAAAAACAGCCATAAGCAAGAAACGGTTCAGTGTCTCCTGGAAACTGATTTGACAGAAAGTAGCACATTCTTTAATTATGAATTATTTTTTTTGTTTGTTTTGGTTCAAAGTGAGGCATGAAATTATGTTATCCATGTTCGCCATCTACTGTTGACAGCTTCCTCGCAGCATGATGGTGTCGTCACCATGTTTCACCATGGGGGGATGGCGTGATCAAGGTTGATATAAGACAAGAAAAAAAAATGAATTTCTGTCCAATCAATCTGACCACAGCATCTTCTTCCACATATCTGCATTCAAGCAACTTCAACACAGGTCTATGCTGTTTACTATTATCATGTGACTTGTTGAGGTTGTCTAGGATCTTATTTAGGGGGTGTCGCAGTGAAGATTGGTGAATATGTAGGCCACATTCTCCAGATTTTTGTTTGCAGTTCTGTCACACAAACCCACAACAAAAATGCATCGAAATCTGTTATTGCAACCAGACAAAATGTGGAGGAAAAAAAAGTTAAACAGGTGTGAATACCATAAATTTAGATGTGCACATAATGGATATCTAAATTTATGGATTTATATATTCATAAATGTCCACAGCAACTGATGTTATGCGCCTGTTTGCCTCCTCTACCAGGCTCACCTCTCATCCAGCATGTCGTGGCATTGACGTCCCTCTCGGTTCGTGCGTTCCTATGGCTGTGCCGCACCAGGATGTACCACATCATCCAGATCAGCTGCAGCATCATGAGGCTGGTGGTGAAGGACAGCAGGTCCTTCTCCTCGACGGAGGCGTCTTGGTGCGCGATGGCCAGCATCAGCGCCACCCCGACCAGCAGCAGGTTTATCCCATACTGAGCGCTGAGCAGCTCCGCGTTCTTCCTCGGGTAGTCCCCCGACAGACTGAGCTTGAGCTTGGCGAAGACCTTCCTGTCCCGTATGGAGCCGGAGGACGACGAGGAAGAGGAGCTCTGGCTGTACTTGTTCAGGGACATGATGTTCGGGCCGCCGTGTCCTGCCACCTGGGTTAATGTGCAAAACAAAAACAAAAAAAACAACTAAAAACGCTGCAACGGTGCGAGGGGGGTCTAGGGGGAGGGGGAGTCAAAGCTTTGGTGCGCTATAAGTGCATCAGAGGGGAGGCCAGGTGCGCGACGGGTTTCCGCAGGGCGCTGACTCAGACGGATGCAAAAGAGTGCCAAGCAATGAACTCGATCTTCGAGGTCCGGCTCAGTGGTTGCGCACAAGCTCCAGTGTCCAGCCTCGTCCGGGATTGACTTGATAGATGCCAGTGTCGCCGCCGTGGGCCGAACCCCGAAACGTAAATATCTGCGCGTCTAATAAGCCCGCTGAGTCACATCAAATGAGGGTTTCAATTACGTTCATAGGTGATCCCAGGGGTCCGCCTTGTGGAAACACCCATGTGTTTCCAAGAAGCTGGTTGATCTCCTTGTGACGGCCATGCCAACTATTCATCAGAAAAGTTAAGACCTGAAGCCTGAAGTTCATCAACACAGCAAAAAAAAAACAAAAAAAAACAAGTTTCGCCCTAATCCCGCGCTTCGATCCAACTGGCGAACACCTTCTGGCTGGCAGCCGCGCAGGGGTTGAGCCGAAAGACGAGACGACCAGTTCACACTCCGTCTACCGGGAGTGGATGATACATTCTAGAGGCAGAGCACCGATGTTAGCTGATGAAAAACAAACAACAACAAACAAACATCTATTGTTTAATTCTCAATGGCTTGTTGTGCAATCAAGGAGATTTAATGGACGGTCGGAACGGTTAAAAGCGGAGGCGTCTGCGCGTAATTTGCGTAACAAAGGCGAGACTGTCCCGAAAAAAAAAAACCGAGAGGTCAGATGGGTGAAAGATGGGATTATGAGAAATATTTTCAATATAAACGCATGCCTTTGCAGAAACCTGCTGCTAGCGTACCCATAAATAAAACGGAGCCTGGATACCTTGTGGGAGTTTTTTATTATTACTTACAAAATAAAAAAAAGAAAAGAAAGAAATAAAAAAGAGCTTGGGTTAGTTGTTACTTATCCTCAGGGTTTCTCATTTCTTTTATTTTATTATTCAAATACATAAAATGTGTCGCTCATATTTTCTCGTGATACATCTAAGGCAAAAATGACAATAATTAAAAAAACGTAACAACTATAACGCATAAGTAAATGATGAACTCGGACGATGATCAGCTTTCATATTGAAAAAAAAAAATACAAACTGCTAATCTCGGGCACACACACACTAAAAAACTGATTTTCCTCTACAAAAGAAGTAAATTAATACCTGGAAATGCTAGATCTAAAACAAAATAAAAATTATTTCATTATGAATTTACGTTGAGAAACTTTCAGAATATTTTATTTCACATCAAAAAAGTAAATGTAGAATTTATCACGTGTCAAAAGTTTTTTTTTAAGAGTTTTGCTGTTTTAATGAATGTTAGTATAAATATGCTCCATTTATGCCAAAAAAAAAAACACACAAAACAAAAAACAAAACAAAAAAAAGCATAAAAAAAATATAAAGTAGGCTCAAAATGAAACACAAAAATTGAGGTTCCAGTGATATCCTAAACTAAGACAAAATTATACAAACGAAGCGGCTCCCCGGAGGTACGTGGGAAAGAAATAATAATAATAAAAGACGACTGAACGTTTCTGGGCGCCGCTGACACGTGATTGGTTACCAATGAGACGCAGACGACAATCTCGGCGCTGACAATCTGGGCGTTTCCAAGAAGTTGTTTTACGTCATCGTTCCAGCTCCCGTCTTAAAACCGGCGGAAGATGGGATGAACTTTGTGGCTTCAGATTACAGTCATCCGTTTGAGTATTGACTTCATCACTGATGATCAACATGACGACAGAGAGAAGATCCGTTCCTTGTGCAGAGGGACAGATTGAGTTGGAAACACTGATTGAATTTTGGGGGACGCTTCAGGCCAATTAAAAAAACAAAAAAACAAAAAAAAAAAAAAAAACAACTCTGTGACATTTAGGCCACAGGGACCGGATGCATGTTTGACCTTCTGCTTGCTGAAGAAGCGAGCATTAATTATGCGGGAATACAATCACCCTTCGACTTCCTGTGCCGCTTTAATGGTGTGTAACACAGATCGCTGACAATATGAACGCAGCGACTCTGAACAGAAGAGCCAGAGCTGCTACTGGTTTAGATTGAAGCATATTGAATGTTTAGTGGTCCAGTCAAAGCCCAACCCCAACCGAGCATCTTCTGTGCAAAGATTTGGCACCTGACATACCTGGACTATCCTGAAAATTAGAATTAGAAAAATAAAATTTTCTGTAAAACTCAGACAAATCTGGTTTTGATAATACCACAACCCAAAATGTGATGTTTTTGCAAGGGCCTTTCATCTGAACTAAACTCTTTCAGTTACACAGTGTTCCTACGTCAGGGGTGTTAAATCAATATTCATTCTGGGCCACATCAAGATAATAAACAGCCTGTACTGGTCAGTTGTAGCAGAATGTAAAACTATCCATTAAGCAGTTGGTTTACTATAGCTTTCTCTGCATTTTTAAAACCACATATTACACATCTTGTCACATCGACATAGTCTGGTGCTATACAAATAAAAACTAATTTGATTGGACTAATAAATTAATATTTATGCACAGCTATTACCTTAGATTTCTACTTATGTGGCCGTCTGGATTCTAGCTGAGGCAGGCTGGAGTTTTGTTTTTTCCGTGGGTCTTGCGTTTGACATGTGCTCTACATGAATCTTTTTGGGGGAGATCCTACTTTAAAACAAAACTTATTTAGGCAAATGGTCTGTGTTTGTTGCAGGAATGGAGATGAGAGCTATTATGATAAGCCACCAGGACCTCATTATCCTCCGGTGCCGACCGCCTCTCCGCCCTCCTCCTTCTCCAGGAGTGTACAAAAATGCAAAGTGTCAAGTGCTTGAAGGCACAGCCATGAGAAAATGGGCCAAAACGCACCAAACAGTCTCTGAAATTTAGTTGGCTGGCCAGAATAGGACTCAAACGATGTCGAATGAAATGGCGTCCTGTGTTTGGAAATGAAAACCACACTCAACCGAAACCGTAAAAGAAATGGATGATGGTGTTTCTGCAAGCAAAACTGCCCTTGGAAAAAAAATCAGAATGGAAATTATTGAGCTCTTCTTAATTATCAATCAATTCATTTATTATTACGACAGGCTTATCTGAGATTCATAAATCACTTTGTAGATGACAGAAATGTTTTGTTTGAGAATATAATGCATCCCAAAGGAATCAGGTCCAGTTAACACATTTAAATTTATTTTAGACTAAAGTTGAGTCAACTTTGCACATTCTTTGAAAATGGTTAGAAGAGTTTATTTCAAAAAACATAAAAACAGTAGAAAACACAAAGCATAAGCAGATGTCTTAACTTAAAAAAAAAGACACATTGATAAAATCTCAAGTATTTGGACATTTTGCATGTTCACGATACCTCTACAGGTGTGTGTTGCAAACACAAAAAGCAGAGGGATACAAAGGAACGTCACAATAACAATGCCGCTTTAAAACGGTGAGTTTGGATCAGCCTTTTTTTCTGTAGATAAACTGAGTTAGTGAGAGATTTAGAGAAGCGGAGAATCCTGGGGAGAACGCCTCGCTTTTCTCATTTCTGGTGTTTTGCCCTAAAAAAGACAGAACAGAGAGGATGGCATCACATTTTGCAGGTGAAGAAGGTTCGCAATGATAATGCAAAAAAATAAAAATAAAAAATAAAAATTAAGAATTGTCCCATTTCTATGAGCCTTTGTCTGTACTGATGCATGGGCCCCATTCGCCAAAGATTGGCTTTGTACATGTTTTGCACCAAACAACAAAAGTGTGTGTGATTTTCAAGAAGAAAGCTGGTCTTAAACTTAACATCAATGTAAAATTGCAAAGAAAAGCTTTTTTTTTTTAAATACAAAACCCTTTCTGTAATGCTTGATATCTTCAACAAATTAATGACAATATTATTACAATAAGCAAAAACAAAAACAAAGTCAAATATGACCACAACGCTTCATCATTCCCACCTTTCATCATTCATCCAAGCAAAGAGATTAACATGACGACGCCCATGAACTGTGTGAAGAGGATTAGTGGAGTGAAGAAAGACCACACTGGCCACAGTGCAATATTAAAGCTGCAAGATAAAAGAAAACAAAACAACACATTTAATCAAACGTAACAGATCTGCCACTGGGTGAGCTTTGTACAGGCTGTCATTGCAGAGCACGCAGAGATTAATATTTGGAGGAACTAAACGGGGGCGTTCAGAGGACGGCAGGGAGCGCTGGCGGGGATTTTTTAAAAAAGGGGGTTGCTGAGATTCCTTTGGGGGGCTTTTGCTCGAAGGTAAACTTTACAACTTAAATGTACAACAATACAAGTTTTTTTGAGCAACTTGGTAAAAAAGTGTTGTGCAACAATAAAACATGCTGCAACTGTTTTGATTGTAGCTTTTCTTCTCTTCAGTGTTTCTGTTAGATTCTTGATGCAGCTCCGTTTTCCTGCTACTGGTAGCTTCACCGCATCTGTTCAGCGTTCCACTGGTTGGTGCTGTTGCTGTGACTCACTTGTCACGTGTCTGATTTTTAAATATTTTATGTTTTATTGAGAATTTTTGTACATGTGGTTTGACACGATCAGTGCTGTGATCGTGTCAAAGCAGCAACTCATATTGAAAAGTGTTTTGATGTCCATCTGACCGCTGCTCTGTGTTCATTTTGTAGAATTAACATCGGTGCTGAAAGTGATATGAGACGGTAGTACAGCACTTTTGAAGTTTAATCATCAGAATATGGGGATTTTTTTCCCGTTGTTTTAAAAGGTTTGCAACGAACTAACCAGATGTGAATCAGAGAATCCGGCGGTGAATAGTGACAAATCAATATGAGTGTCAAATCAGGTGAAACACATGATGATTAAGCGCCGCAGCAGGTGAATAGCATGATGAGCGTCAATACAAACGATAAAATAAAACTAGAAACAGGAAAGAGACTGAAGAGGACATAACATTAAAACCAAGAAAGGATAATACTAATTGAAGGAAAATAAATAGAAATGAACAGAGAACAAAATGCAAGAATAAACAAAGAAACTAAAGTAAATACATAAATAAATAAACCTGTATGGCAAGAACAAAGAGATACTGTTTTCAGATAAAAGGTAAAATAATATTGTTGAAGTGCTACGGGCAAGGTAAATGCCATGTGGGTGAAATTTTATAGCTGATACTATGATGTCCCATTCTCCTGAAAGCAGCATGGAAGCACGGAATAAATGGAAGACAGCTGCACCACAAACACTGAAGAGAAGAAGAGTTATGATTGATTTAGTTGCAGTTCTATTGATCTATTTGCACTGCCGTTTGGCAAATAGATCAAAGTTGAAACTGGGATTTCTGTACAACTTTTATCTTGTCATTTTGTGAAATATTTAACAACTAACATCAGAAAATTGCACAGGACAGGAATATTTTTTTCACTCTGATTGGCTGCTGTTAGGCCTACTGATTTTAAGTTGAATGTCTATTCACTGCGTTTCTTGTTGACGCCTGTAAAAGTGATTTCTATCCACATGGCTTTCTTGTTCTATGGGAATTTATTGTACAGAAACAACCATACAAATCAAAACATCAACAAGAATGACAGTAATGTTAATCATAAAATAATATTCAGTGCAACAATCCTACATCTTCTTTGATGGGGGCGGTGAAGGACCTGGGTAATGGATAGGGGGAACCCTGGCCCAAAAAAGGTTGAGAAACACTGAACTAAAACTATTACATTATGCAATGTAACTGGGAAACGTGACCACCAAGTTAAAATTAAATAGCAAAATAAAATGTAATGAATTATTTGTAATTTATTTAACTATGTGATGAATAACTGCAGCTATGGAAAACTAAAGTCTAAAGTCTAACCAAAAAGTAAAAGTACAGGTACATATGGTAAATACGTTACAATACACAAAGGTTTGTGTAGTTCAGTTTTGCAATTAAGAAGCTTATTATTATACAGTATTATTGCATACACAGTGATTTATTTCAAGAATTATTTCTCATCATTTCAATAAGGATGGCCTGAAAGTTCAGTTTATTTTAAAATAAGAATATTGCTTTAAGCCAAAAACAAAACAAAAAAAAACAAACTAAGAACTACTGATTTTTGCACACTGTATAATATATGCACTGAATACTGCTGAATTAAATCATCAGTGTTGTGTGGCATGGCGCCTGTGGCTCCACTAAGGCTTTAAGGAAACCCAGTTTGTTTCAAATGTACTTGTCAGCTTGTCTGCATTGTTGGCGCTAGTGTTTTTCCTCTTCCTCTTCACAATGCTGTATAGTTTTTCTATGAAGTTTAAATTGGGCCAATTTCCTTGTCAAAAAAGCACAATGATACCATGATCATGTAACTATTGGTACATTTGGCAGGAACGAACATCCGCAGCATCATCAGCTGATTGTGTGTCAAGTTTTGCTCAGCTACCTATATTGGTATGGCCTGTCAATAGACCGGCCAGGAAAATCTTTTGTAATACAATTTTTTTAATTTGCTACTACTAGAAAAAACTATAAGGTCATTTAAAGGGGAAATATAGCTACTTTGGGTGGGAAAATTCTCCTATATTGCAGAAGCAAAAATCTGTCCTTGAATTTCATATGTTTTAGAACAATAATAAATGCTGGCATTTTTCTCTCCGTTTCTGTGTGTGTTTTACCTGCAGGATGCAGCAATAAAGGCTGCAGTGGTAATGGGAGGAATGGCTGGGTACTCCTGGTCATAGTGCTGAATGCCTTTGAACCACTCCAGGTACACAATGCAAAACATAGCCAGAGACAAACAGATCCCAAGGAGTATCAGACCGATGTTAAACCACCAGCTGAAAACACAAGGAAAGGTGGATTTATTTCATCAGCTGTACAGGTTCAATAGAAACTAAATAGGGTATCACATCACAGTCTACGTGTGGTGTCATATATCAGTGGTTTCTTTTGTATCGAATCCACTGTTCCAGACGTTCGTGAGTGAAACAAACTAATATTTAACAATGACTAAGCACTATTTGATCAGAGCTCCTTTCTTGTGAATGTCTGAACTTGATATTTATGTACAATATAAAGAACACAAATCTTTCCTCCTTTTAAACTACTTGTCACAGCAGAGAATAAAGATACAATGTGGTTATTTTATCCTGCGCTTTAATGTACACACCCATAAAATACATTATTGAAGCAACCTTTTATTCAGTCTTCCTTGGTAGAAGTCTATTAGTAAGTCGCATCGGTCTATCTATTCTTCACATAAGTTTTCAGAACATATAAGATCCGATTAGTCCACAGCCTGCTACAGGTGACCTCTTAAACCTGCTGTAAGGGTTATCACAAGAAAAAGAAAACAACAATAAGAATGAGGAGAAATGCCACAACAATGCCATTAAAAGCCTGTCTAAAGAGATGAGTCTTGAGCTTTGGGGTCAGAGGTGGAGCAAAGGTGTAAAAGGAGATTGTTGCAGAGTCGAGGTGCTGCCACTGAAAAGGCCCAGGCACCCTAATGCTTTAGCCTAGATTTGGGACATCTAATAAAAGTTGGTTTGATGACCTCAGTGATCTCCCATCTACAGGAAGACTAAACGGTTCAGAGAAGTAAGGTTGGGCAAGGCTTTAAAAACAAGCAGTAACATTTTAAAATGTAAAATTCTAAAAAGAGCAGGAAGCCAAAATAAAGAGGATAAAACAGGTGATATGCTCACATGTAGAGGGGGTGATTAAAAGTTCAGAGCATGATGGAACTTCAACTTGGTGTTCTTTAGCCGATGCACAGCATCTAATTTGTGCCAAACATGCATTATACTGCCAGATGTATTCCCTTGTCTGCCTTCACACACACATGAACTTCATGTGACTCACATGAACTTGAGTCACATGCCATTTTCAAATGATAGGATGTAGCATCACCCTTTGCACATTCATCTTTAAGAGATGGGAAAACTGTAACCTAACGATTTGGAGTGATGAGCAAATATGTTTGGTGTGCTTTTGTCAACTGTAGCCCAAAGGTTCAACTTTGGTTTTATCAGAATAGAACACATTCGTTTACCAGATTTTGTGAAATTTGAACCAGGCCTGGGTGTTTTGGGGTTTTTTTGTTTAGGGTTTTTTTTCTTTCCTGCTGTTATGCAACCAGACCTCTTCCCTCGGATCCTCCAGTGATGCTGACGCCTTTTTTTTTGCAGTCTGCTTGGCAAGCTCCTGTCTCATCTTTTTATCAGTTCTGGAAGAAGATCCAGTTTCTTTCACTGTCCCATTTTATATCTGAACTTTTAATGACTGCCTTCTTTGTACCATTGTTACAATGCTTTGCTTGACAGACTGACACTTGACTTGACTCCTTTGTAAAATGAGATCCTCTGGAACCTTTCTGAAAACTATGATTTTAGCTTAAAAAAAATGTAAATGAGTATTTACAAAAAAAAAAAATGCAAAAAAAAAAAACAAAATACAACAACCATGGTTCACTAAATCTTATTTCAAATGAATCCGATTAACTGTAAATCATGACAAGGCAAACTTGAAAACATAAAATGTCCAAATGAATTAAACAGATCATGAAAGATTTCTATGCCAATCCAACCAGGTTGCTGCAGCTTTCTTTTTTTTTGGACATTTCTCCTCAAGCAGATTTTTTTTTGTTGTCGAATTACACGAGGTCAAAATGAAAGCAGTTTTCTTGTCTTAATTTTTCGCCTACTCAGTTTGACAGAGGTGTATAACTTTTGAGATTAACTGTGGTTTACCAAATTATAAATTTACCTTCAGAGAAAACTTTTTGGAAAGGCTAAAAATAAGACAAATTGTCTCATGACTTTAAATTTGCTGCAATTTTGCATCCAGTTCTTTAATAATCCAGCCGAAGCAGTTCAATTACGCTTAAGACCTTACCCTCCTTTAATTTTTTTTTCCAGCAATTCTGTTCTGTGTTATATCCCAAATTAATGAATAATTCCAGATTACTTTCCTTTTAATGACTTAAATATTACAATCAGCATGTCACAGTGCAAGAGATGATCTAAGTCAGACTTTGTCAAAAATGAGACATGAATGTACTTTGAGGAAATCTAAAGCTGAATGGTCATGAGCTGCATCAGGACACAAACCATAATGTCTCTTGTAATAGAAAAAAACCTGGTAGGAAGTACATGAACAGTACATGAACATATGCTGAATGAGTGAATTACCTTGTGGAACTGATCCTCTTTGATCATGATGTGTAAATGTTTACTTCTCTGTGTAATCTATATTGTAAAACCATTACATTCATGTTATTAAACGCAGCGAATTAATGACCCTAATATTACACCTCTTGTGACTCATGCTAAAGTACTTTTGGGAATTGGTTTTACCTTTTGATGTCATCGTTCTCCATAATGACGTGTAGGAAATCTGCATAGTACGTCACAGCTACCGATGCCACGATCCAGAAAACGGAGTGCTTGTTGATGCGAGGGAGAGGCTTCAGATCCTTTTCCTCCTGACCTGAAAGGTGACGCATGTCAAAAGTTGGGAAAAGTGTAGCGACTTATTACATTACTCTCTTAATGACAGTAATTTTGTTCCAAGAAGACTTCAGTGGAATACAGAATTTAAAAAAAAAACAAGAACTTAATGTGAATTTACCTTTGTGGACCTAATCCACCTTGGTTGAAAACTATTCTTAGAAATACATAATTACAAATAACACTAATATTTGCCGAAATGTCTTTTAAGAAGTCGCTAATTTTTGTAATCATCAAGCATCTGTTGTAATTCTGTAAAACTTGGCAGAATTGGTAAAACTCACTTAAACTGGTTTAAGTGATTAGTTAAAATGATTGTTCTGTGGGCAAATCTAATTTTGTGACCAAGTTTCAGCCACCTGACCCAAACTCTCACCCTCAGAAATAGAATGATTGCTTGGAGACGTCAGGTTGATTTCTCCTATTGAAAATCTATAGATTACACATCAAAGCTAGGTATGTACCAGTGCACACACCAATTTAACTGATCGCTTGTAGTTTTCCCCAGCGCGTCGGTCAAATATAAAACCAGAATTCTGCCAGAAACAATCTGATGGCAACAGAGAAGCCTGTAGGTTCTCTGTGATTTGTTTTGGATCATTTAAACAAATATTAGTGATGGTATATGTCAATTTTTGAGGATGTAACCTCAATTACATAAAATCTACTTTAAATTATTGTTGTATAATTATGCCACCACAAATAAAAGCCATAAAAGCTCATAAGACATTCAGATTGATGAGTGGATGTAAACCTCCAACCAGAGCTAGATACTGGAACTTCAAAACTTTCAAAAAGTTCCAGTATACACTCTTATATATTTTTTTTTTGTTTTGTTTTTGTTTTGTTTGTTTGTTGTTTTACTTTTCTTTGCTGTTGTATAATGAGGTGATTGTGTGTTGCAGATTTCTGGTCCCTCTTGAAAAGGATATCTAGGACTCAATGGGGTTTTACCTACTTAAATTAAGGAAGTAAAATAAGGAAAGTATCACTGTCAATGAAAACTCAAAAGAAAATACTGGAAAACTATGAGGAACAGTCTTATCTTTTACAAGAAAATGTGAGCTTTGTCTTGCCTTAACAAAATGTGCAAATCTCCTTCTGTCAGATTTAAGCAGCTTTTGAGGTGAAACCGATAGGTTCCTTGAAGATAATCTTGCCTTTCAGAAAGCTATTAATCTCTATAATTTACTGGCTGATTAAACGTCTCTGAGCCTGTTTTTGGCTGCTGAAATGGTTAGGCATGCTAGACTCCTCTGTTCAGAGTTCTCAATGAACTCACTGGCCTAGAAAAGAAGCTGCACTAAGATTTAAAGTTCGGAAAAATTATATATAGCCATTAAAAAAAAAACATTCATCTTGTCAATAACACACAGGAATATATGAGAGCAGTTTCTAGATCACATATCAGAGCTGACAAAGTTTCTGATTACAATTAAAACACTTATGAATTGCTGGATTAATGCCAGTGATAAATTCAAAGCTAGAAATTTTCCGACTTTCCTTAAAAAAAAAAAAAAACACTGGAAAAGAAGTAACATTCAATAGTGACATCCATTCTGCAACGTCGTGGAGGACCAGGATTTAATTGATGGCATGTTTTTAATGTAAAATTTGGTGAAAGACTGAAAGATGGTCTAACTCTGAAATTTGAGATAAAGATTGTGGCAGTCAGATGAATTGAGAATGGGCAGTTTATGTAGTAAGCAATTATCTACCCCATACATGTTTTCACTTCGTGTGAACAACAAACCCCAATATATTTTACTGGAGTTTTATTTCAGACAAACATAGAATTACTGCAAAATTAAAAGGGAAGCACTGTTTTTACAAATAAAACTCTAAAAAGAGAAGTCTGTATTTGTACAAGAACTGATTTACTTTGACACCCTTAAATGAATTGCTTTACAACTAACTGATTCTCAAAGTTAGTTGAGAACTAACTTTATAAGACACGCTTAAGGATGATCGGGTTACTGAACAATTTTCCTGAGATGATCCTCCACCTAATAGGACAACTATTAAAAGGAAAGCACTGTTCAAAAGAAAGCCGCAAGAAGTTCCATAAAATCATTTGCTTCAATGGTCAAACTACAGTCCAGACCATTTCCTTAGGTAAATGTAAAGAAAGGTTTGAAGATTGACGCAGAGGCTCACTGTCCAATCAACTGAACTTGAGCTACTTTTGACAAAGTGCACAAAAAAAATAAGAAAGAAAGAAAAGCATAGAGTTTTACAAAGTACTGAGTGGGCCATAACATTTTCCTTCTACTTCACACTAAAACACCAAATTTGAATTGCTCTGTCATGTTAAATCCTAATAAAACGCACGCAAATTTGTGGTTATCGACAGTGACACAATTTGAGCATGAAAACCTTTGCAAGGAATTGTGGGCGGGATCGTGCTGCTTGCAAAAACGGAATAATCCCAAAATGTCTAGAGATGCTTACTATAGCATCTCTAGTAAGCATCCAGCCACCTTGAGGGACGTACCAAACATTACTTTGTGATGAATAGGTAGCTGGGCTATGCAAGAAGTGTCTAATTATTGTGGCTTTTGTGTCATGTACATTATTTATTGCAGTGAGGGGAAACGGTGTATAAAAGCAAAAACTGTCGTAAATCCACAAACTAAATTACTTCCGTGTCAGCAGTACACATTGACAGAGGCATTAAGTTGAAATGACTAACATTAGACTTCAATATAGATATGTCGGTATGAATGCACCTCTTAACTTTTTTTTTTTTAATTCTTCTCTCATGTTTGCAGCGTCTCATGTTACTGTGTCTAAAACTACTTCCCTAATGACAAAACGTTTGACGGGACCAGCTGGAACAGACGTTAGGGGTGAACGTGAACTGGTGACTGTCTTCCAACTCCAACGTTCCAACACACTGAACTACTTCGATAAGCTAACGCAGTTAGCCGGCGTAGCATTTCTCAGCTTACTCTTTTCACCGTCGACGGCCGACGTCGTCGCCTGCATGAGCAGCTCCGCATCTCTCTTGAATCTGTTCCGCAGCGTCGCCAGCTCGCTGTCATTGAACATTTTTTGTTGTTGTTGTTGGTCTTCAACTCACTTTAGCTCTGAAAGGCAACTGAATTGAATACACTTCCTGTTGGGACGCAGCGTCGCTTGTCAATGACGTAAGAACGAGGACAGTTGTAGTTTTTTTTTCTTAATTATTATTATTATTAAATAAGTAATGACCACAAAAAGACAAAACAAAATTATTGTACACAATGTTTATGTACTTTGAAAACAGAATACCTTATTGAATACAGTTAGCATATTCATAAGTGTGACAATCATAAAGATAAAGAACAGATTTTACTAAGCTAGCTTCAAATTTTTTGGCTTTGATACCTGATAATTATAACTTAGCATCTGATCATTCTGAGATGCAACAAAATTTGGACTTTGCATTTCAAAATGACAACTTAAGTTTTCTAAAAAAGATCAACTTGACCACCTTTCAACTGATGGGATACACCGTTAAGTCTCTCTTAACTTGCCATAACTATCCAAATCAACTGATCTTGAGCCACTTTTAACAACAAAGAGAAAACATTAGATTAATTTCATGCAGGATCAATTTTTTCCAAGAAAATAGGTTTAATTTATATGTTCTCTGCAGCATGTAAACAAAGGCTACCAGGCATCTTAACTATAAAGAATCAACCTATCTGACTATCTTGTGTCAAACAGAAAATTAAGATTTTTTTGATGTTGTTTTCTTTCCTTCAGTAATTAACTTTACAGAATACATAATAGCCGGCTGAGTGCCACACCTCATTATGAGCGTTTCTGTATACCTTTACATAGAGCAAGAATCTGACACGGTTGTCCTACTTCTGAACTCTCTGAAGGGAGACGTTAAAGTGTACATACTGATAAATAGCGAGTACTTTCTGATTCAGTTTTATTTTAGCTGAAAAACAGTTATAAAACCTTTGTGGCCAGGTTGTTACTCTTATAATTAGAACACTATTCTAGTTGGTTGGTACTAGAATAGTGCTCATCATTAGATTGCTAGGACCTTCTGACCCTCACGACTTATGACAAGTTCCTGGAGTTTTATGAGAAGATATTTGGACTGGAAGAATGAAACATTTTTGAAACAACCCCATACCTCCAAAACAGTAGAGATGCAATTAATTCAATATCCTGCGAGGTCTGGATCAAAATACAAGACTTAAATCCAACTGACGCAGGTTGAATGAGAAAACATTATTTTAATACTAGCAAACTTGAGTAACAGCTCAACTAAAACCCAGAGTATGCCATATAGTGTTACAGGTAAGCAGCGTGATGAATGAGCATCAGTGTTAAACCTTCTGGGATTAGAGGAGCTTCATAAAGCTGGGCAGGTTTACTCATTCTCTGTAAGTGTGTGCGTGAATGAATGTCTGCGTGTGTGTACAGGGTAAAGAAACTGCTTATTCTAGTCGTGGAAAATCAGAAAGCATTAAAACTTCACCTGAGGCTGACACCAAGCATCTTGCTTCTATGGAGCTTCTGTGTCTCCGGCCAAGTGAACCCCGTTCGCAGTGCGGAGGAATGTGCATTAGCTTCGTCCCGTGTGAGAGTCGGATTCAGCTCAGGTGCACCTCTCCCCGCGTCTCTAACCCCCGCACCCTCCCCACGGCAACATCCAATCCCACAGATAAGGTGCCGTTCCCCGGCCTTACCGTGAGCTTGGAATGCGCAACAGAGCAGTCTTCCGTTGAAACCGTCATTTTATACATTAAACAGGACTGGCGTGTTCCAAGCGTGTGCGTATTGATTACAACGACCAGGCTCACTGCGCAAAACCATTTAATCCTCGAAATTGTTCCATTTGTATAAAAAGCCACCAAGGAGAACAGCAACAATAACGTTCATTTAAATCCCTGGAGAACTTGCTGCTAAAGGGGGAGTCTACTTTAAAAGCTTCACTCTGTCTTTTAAAACTCTAAACTTGGGGTTTTTGGTGATCTTTTTGTTGAAAAGTGCCGACAGCTCGTCTTCCGTTTTGAAATTTATGTCACCAGTGAAAGAGTAGTAGGCTGCCAAAACCTGCAAAGCACAGAAAAAAATAGACTCTTTACCCAATGTCAAGTTATGCTTCGTATTTAAAGACGGCCACATTCAGGGTAGAGGACAGATGTCAAGTTGAATACGTGTGTCATGCAGACGGGAATGCGTTGCTTTCTTTCTCACCTTCTTTCTGAGTCTTTTCACTGACAGCTCCTGGTCAGGTGACTCTCTCAGCACTGCCTTGATGTTTCCCTTCCAGTTGAATTTGCCTGTGTGGGTGATCGGGAACATAGTTAGGTTTTGGTGAGGGTCGTTTCCTCTCTGAAAACGAAGAGCCGACACTGACCTCTGCTGTCAGAGGTCAGTGTAAACAAAGTATTTTCTTATTTCTTTGGTGATGTAATTAATAAGCCACACACGTATTCATTAAAGTGTGATGGTAATATGTGCCAGAACTTTAAGTGGATCTAAGGCCGTGTTACCCCGAGACTCGGCTTGATCTTCAGTTTCCTCTGGCTCTGGAGTGTCATCAACTGCAAAAGAACAATATTTCATATAAAATCTGAAGCAAATATATATACAATCAACTTAACATAATTACGACAAGCATGCTTTGACAACAGACCATTTCAATTTAAAGGGATAAAATGTTATTTACTCTTTGTTTTCTTGAAATCTTCTTCAATGCCGTTCTCCAGCTGGTCTTCATCTCCTTTGTGTTTTCTCTTTCTATCCTTCTTTTTCTGTTTGCCTGTCTGCCCTTTCTCTGGTTCTTCTGCAGTTCATCTCCTTTCTTAGTGGCTTTTCCATTCTTTTGCTGACGGGCCTCTTTGCGCTCCCGTTTGTTCAGCTTCTTCTTCTTCTTCTTCTCCTCCTCTTCAGTGTTGGATTGGTCTTCTTGGTCCTCAGTTCCGTTGGTGTCCATTCGGATGTCGGCAGGCTCTTTGGTCGTTTGTGTGGCCGGAGGAGCCTTATTGATGGGTGATAAAAAAAAATTAAGTGAATTTTTAAACTTTTTTTTTTTTTTACATCCATTATTAAACAAGCACACATATAAATGAATCTTGTTATGCATATAAAAGGCCAGCACTACAGAGCGCAAGGCTTCATTTCTCGTAAAATATAATTATTAAAATAGGCAATAAAGTGCTTTTGTAGGTCGTATCAGAATATTTAAATACAGCTTATAAATATTCTAAAATCTAAGCCTTCTGGCATCTTTTATACAAAAAAGAAATGTTTGCTTCTAACTGATCGAAAGACCCAAAGCACAAAAAAATGTGGGACGTCCAAGCGTATGATGAGTGTCTTGATAAAACAAGTTAAAATAACTCACACTGTCTGCAGCAGCAATTATGTCCCACACCTCCTCCTGTAGCCCAGTGTTTGATATTTTTAAACTGCTCCTCATCCAGTTCTGAAGAGAAAGATTGAAAGAAAAATAATAACTTCCTCCTTCATTTAAAGCACTTTCAAACAAAATAAAAGCTTTTAATGTTGTACGTAATACTGACCTGAAACTTTGCCTTTTTCCTCGGCACGTTCTCATAGCCGCTAACTTGGTAGAGCACATCTCTCAGCCTGGCGCTGACCCCGGGTTTGTTCATGGCTTCATTGATTCTCTGCAGGTCAAAGGTTCAGCAAGACGAGCGTGAAGAGAAGCAACTCTCCTTAATCACGCGTACGCTAAACGTTCAATGAGGGCTGCTGACCTGTAACCACTGCTTCTGTTTCACATCTCCTTTATTCGCCTTGGCCTCGTAACCTTTTCCACCGTATTTCTGATCCTCGCTGATGCATTTGGTGTGGTTTTTGTAGTCCTCGCCCCTACGTGTGAGACAACCAGAATGAGACACCATCTCAAATGTGGTGAAGTGCCTTGCAAACAAAACGTTCCAAACACTTGGAATTCTTGCCCATTCTGCAATGGCGGCCACTGATTATAATGCATTTTACTATGATTTTATGTGTTAGAACTGCACGACTCGTCACAGAGCATGAAAGGAAGAAGGTGCTCTGACACAAAATTGTGTAAATATCAAAAACACTGCAATGGCAACAGTTTTATCTTTTTAGTGGGGAAAGAAGCTGTTTAGAGTTGATAGGAAGATGAGCTAAATGGAGGGCAATCTTGGATAGAAGACCTATCAGGATCTGGTCTGGGATGTGGGAGAGGTTCCTCCATGATAATGACATGAAGCATAATGGCCAGACAGTCATTGGAATGATTTACAATGAAGCACATTTTGACAAGACTGCATCTATATATAAAAAAAACAGCTAGTTAAAGAAAACAGTTATTACCAAAAGTCTTTTCCGCAGTCGATACAGGACAGAACTTGGCAGCCACGGCACTTCATTCCATGTTTATCGACTTGGGCTTTTTTCAAGGATTCGCCACATGCGTTGCAGGTGAAGAACACCATAATGATAAGCTTCTCTTCGTGTCTTCTTTACAGTGGTCTCTTCTCAGGCAGCCAACATGCGCGGACAAATTAATAACACCCTGGTAAGACCGATTAAACCTTAACGCTTGAACAGGACCAGGCTGGCCGTTAAGCTAATGCCGTTTACCGTTGAAAAACAACGGCTGCACGTAGCGACGTTTATCAGTAAACCTTTGGCTTAGGCTTCGATTAAGACCACGCGAAGCACGCGTTCCTTTCGTAGCAACTTTTCAAAACACACGTGACAATGTCCGGACTTAAGAACGACAAGGTTAGCGTTCCGACGGCAAACGCATCTCAGAAAAACAGAGTTCCTGGCTCAACTAGTCACAGGAGAATCGTCCGTCAATGCTACCGACATGTTGTGAGTGGCTTGCAGTTATTATTATTATTATTATTATTATTATTATTATTATTATTTATTATTATTATTATTATTATTATTATTATTATTATTAATAATAATCCTTAAATATTAAGAATTATGCAAAAAGAAAAATTAAGGTTAAAATAATTTTAAGGAGATTTTTGCTGCTGCTTTATTTGTCTCCTTTTTTTTATCAATTGCCCTTTTTATTCTTTAACAGATTGCAAACTTTAGAATTATTTTATTTGTTTTTAACTTTTTTCAACGTTACTTCCGCACTTGAACTATCGGACGTGCCACGCGCAATACGGCAGAAAAGCTGACGTATCGTTTCTACGGGTCAAGGAAAAGCACCTGTAGCATTTGTGCCTGTGACTGGAAAAATCTTCAGTAGTTTTATAAAGGCTTGTAATAAATGCTTCACAGTTAAAATTCAAGCATAAAATGTTTAAGCCTTGTAAGAAAACTGCCATGTTTCGATAGTTCAAAATACGCGATGCACCAGGAAGTGACGTAGTGTTTATGCTGTAGTAAAGTGACCGATCATCCCAATAAAAGGTGGGGTATATTTTTCTTACAATTTGGACTAATTCGAGATCCGCTTTTATCAAACGATTGATAATAGGAAACATCTCTTCGTTGAATCTCTACGTTGTCGCAAAGAGTTGCGCGACACAGGTTTACGGCAACCTTCTATGGCCTCGACGCCACCTCGACCGTTCCGTCCAATTTTTGCATGGGTGGTCTCGCAAGCTCAGACTCCGTATTCCGCGCTGGTGTTGAACGATACAGCTGTGCATTTGTGATTTTGAAAGTGCCCTTTAGGCTACCAGTCAGCCTCAGATGCACAAGTCGGGGTTTGTTTCGCCGGTAGTTGTTCATAACTCGTGACTCTTGTGTTTTTGTATTTTATGGAGCAGTTGCAGCAGCTGGTTGACCATGGACACGCTGTCCAGCCACAGCTCCTATCTCCTCCAGCAGCTCCAGGAGCAGAGGATTCAGGGGCTTCTCTGTGACTGCATGCTGGTGGTGAAAGGTGTCTGCTTCAAAGCCCACAAAAATGTCCTGGCTGCTTTCAGTTCCTATTTCAGGTGCCTTGATGTCTTTATTTATTCCATTTTTTGTTGTTGTTGTTGTTGTTACACTACAGTGAGATGTTTAAAAAATAAAAACAAGTGTGTGCAGGTGCAACTCAACCAAATCATCAAAAAGTTAATTTATTTTCGTAATTCCGTTTAACTTGAAATTCAGATATGATACAGGATCATGGTCATATTTTTTTTATTATTATTTCAAGTGTTTATTATTGTTCATTTATATATGATTATAGCTAAGGAAAACGTGTACAATTAGACTTCACAAGCTGTACGCGCTGCCTAAATTTCGTCAATCTAATAAAGAAGCTGTAAAGTGGACAAAAGATTAGGGTGATGGCGAAGAGGCCTTCCAACCTCTTTGGAAGCTCATCACTGAAAATAAATCATCACACTACCAACAGAAACAGACATAAAGATAGTCAACGATTACAAAAAGGGTTTGATTGTTGTACCTACAAAGTCCCCCCCCACCCCCCCTATTGATTGTTGAGAATATTCTTCTGCCTTTTTCATTTTTTCATCAAAATATAAATGGAAACAGAGAAATCAGAAAGATTGGTTGTCATTGTCTCAAAGCCATAACCAATCAAATTAAACTATATTGATGCTTAACAAAGTATCTCTACTGTATTCACCTTTTCAATGAAAGTGCAGCAATAAACCAACAGTTCAATGGTATTCTAATTTCCTGAGATAATCCTGTGCATGTTACTTGATCTCTGGCTCGATCTTTTCAGGTCTTTGTTCCAAAACTCTCCCAGTCAGAAGAACGACGTGTTCAACCTGGTGATCCAGGATGTCGGCGGCATCGGCCAAATACTGGACTACATGTACACCTCCCATATCGACATCAATCAGGACAACGTGCAAGCTCTCCTGGACATTGCTCAGAGCCTGCAGGTCCCGAATGTGCAGAGCTTGTGCAACGCTTTCCTCAAACCTTGCCCGCCTCCCGTAGAGATGCCTTCGTTCGCCCTCCCGGGCATGCTGAGCTCAGAGCACGACTGCCTTTTGGGGAGTAACCTGCCGCATGACGTTGACCTCCACTGCCCGCCTGACCCCCAGAGGCCGGGCTATTACGGTGACGTGGATCACACGCGGAGGATGCCGGGGACGGTGTCCAACAGCAGCTCGACGTGTGACGTACAGAGCGGCTCCCACGCGCCTGCAGAAAAGCAGCTCGTTCACGGCTACAAACTCCGTAATTTCTACAGTAAGCAGTACTTCAAGCAAAGTGCAATTCAGACAAACAGTGCATCCTCAAGTCAAGGGCCTCTGGTATTGGTGGAAGAGCAGCAATGTCAGCTCGGAATGAGTCAGGGTGGCAATAGCGCTCCTGTGATTTTAGGAAACGCGGTCCAGCCCAGCCCTTCTTGCACATCTCTAACAGCAGAAAAAAATGGCGTCTCTTCATTGACCCCTTTGAATAACTTAAACACCCCCGCCTGCGAACAGACCGACTCCGCAGTCAGCAAGCCCGTGCGTCCCAAGAAGACCGTTTACCTGAAGAAATACAATTACCTCCGGTCTCAGAAAGCCTTAGAGGAGATGTGCGCCGAGTCGGCCGCCGAGCCCGTCCTCAGCTGTCCCAAAGAGAGCCTCCAAGGGGGGCCCGTCGCCCACGCTGAGGCTCCGGATGAAGCTCCAGAGGCTTCCGTCGGCAGCAGCCCTTTAGGAAGAGAGGAGAGTTCTGAAGCGGCAGACACCCAGCTTCCTAGTCCCCCACCTGGAAACCAAGAGGAGCAAAATCTGAAGCCTCAGTCGGAGCCTCCTCACCAAGCGGGGCACAAGCAGTACCGCTGCCAGCTGTGTGGGAAGATCTTCAAACATCCGAGCAACCTGGAGCTGCACAAGCGCTCTCACACCGGTACACTGTTCATCTTTAATAATTCACCGAACCGTTTCAGACACAAACTGGAATTTTCTGCTTCCAGGTGAGAAGCCGTTCCAGTGCAACGTCTGCGGCAAAAACTTTTCTCAGGTATTTTCCCCGCCACACAGTCTCGTATATCGCCTTTGTTCTTAAGTAGTTGGATCGTAAAGAGACATCGAGGGGATTTTATCTTACAGGCAGGAAACCTGCAGACCCATTTGCGGCGACATTCCGGAGAGAAGCCGTACATATGTGAGCTGTGTGGTAAAAGGTAGTACAAGTTAGTTTCTGTGTCAACTCATTTAATAATTCTCCTTTTAACTTTAATGTGTCGATTTTAGAAGCTTGTTCATTTGCATGGTCCCAAAAATAACAATTTAGGGGTTTTTTTGCATAGAAAGCATGGTAAATAACTAATGCTTAATTTGACTTTTCCTCACTAACTAAATATGCTCAAATTACATTTTCATACTATTTTTATGGTGAGATTATGCCACTGCAAGAAATCAACAAAATTGATAAGGCTTTTTGCACGTCTAAAAAAGATGGGTGCCGTCAAATGCGTCCGCCCGTACGAGTTTGGGATCGTTCGCAGCTTTGAGCTAAATAACAGATTTTAATGTCAGCCCAAATCTTGGTTCACCAGCTTCACTGCATCGGGGGACGTCCAGCGTCACAAAGTGGTTCACACGGGAGAGAAGCCACATCTGTGCGACATATGCGGCAGAGGTAACGTCGCGTCTCTCGGCGTAAACTCGCTCGCATGGTTCTTGGAAGGCTGAACTGAACTCGTGTCTCCTGCTTAGGATTCACCAATTTGAGTAATCTCAAGGAGCACAAGAGGACTCATGCGACGGACAGGACGTTCACCTGCGATCAGTGTGGAAAGTCTTTCAACACACACAGGAAGCTGCTGAAGCACAAGGCCCGCCACTCTGGAGAAAAATCCCACATCTGCACCACTTGTGGTAAGGGGTTCCCTTTTACCAAGAGATTAGATACAGCGTTGTCGTTTTCTGGCCTTTTTTCACAATTACATGAATTTCCTTTGTGCCTGTGCAACCAAATGCATGTATGTGGAGCATATAATAATTAGTATTTGTTACCTGTCACTATATAATCATTACGTAGACTCTATGTGGGCTGTTTTCCACTCCTCTTAGTGGTCACAGCTATCTATGATAAATAAATCAGTCAGGAGAAACAACAATGTTCGCTGCCTGTAATTTGTTTCTCTTTCATGTTGTAATTCAGTAAACACACAACCACAAGCCCATCCATTTATCCAGACAGGGTGGAGGAAACCCTGCATTTCAGAGATCCTACATGTCATGTCAAAGTATTGCGAAGTACTCATACACGTCTACTAGCCCGAGTATATACCTTGAAAGTGTTACTTTTCTCTTATGAAAACCCAGCTGCAGAAGTCAGAGTAGATTCAATTTACCTTAAATAAAACAATAAGCTAAAAATGTGTTCATAGTAGACTTGAAAAGGGGTTAAAGTTGAGTTTTCAAACTGGTTGCAGACAGTGTGTTTAGTTCTGTTGTATAGAAACGGTTCTTACTTCTCACTGCAACCATTTGAAGTTCTTCCTTTTGTCTCCGTTTGTCCGTTTTATCGAACTTCAGCTCCCCCGGGATAACGAATACCACTAAAACTAGCGGCTTAATGTGGAACCCGAGCGGCCTTTTATATCTGCGGTGTTTTCCTTCATCCAGGAAAGCGCTTCATTGACTCAGGAGACCTTCAGCGTCACATACGATCACACACCGGCGAGAAACCGTACGTCTGCAACACCTGCGGAAAGAGCTTCACCCGCTCCGCCATGCTGAGGAGGCACAGCAGCATGCACTGCAAGGGGCCGTCTGTCCCCAGCCCGGCCGCAGCCAGCTCTGAGCAGACCCAAAATTCGAGCGGACCGGCCTCGTTTGCTAAATCACTCCGCCGGAGTAAACCATCAGCTGCAACCACCGACCAGCAGTTTTCTGCCATCATGCCTGACACGGATTTAGGGAAACCCTCGTCGTGCAGTCCCCCGCCCACACAAGCAATACCACCCATAGAGACTCCAGGTCCCAGCATGCACCTTAACCCCGCAATGACCTCCCTTCCAGAGCTGCGCTCCCTGGTTCCCCATCACCTCCTTTCGTCCGGCCACCAGGAGAGAATCGCCGCTCTGCTTCCCGCCGACCGCCTGAAGCTGAACAAGCCCACTCAGGAAGCCGTGTACGGTCCGTACGTGGAGAACGGCAACACGTGTCTGGACAGAGACCCCGCGGGCAGACCCTACTTGCCGCCGTCGGACAATCACTGCGGTTCCTTCACGGGGACCGGCAGGCCCTACCGGTCGAGCGAAGGCCAGTTTATCTCCAGTGTGACTCTCTGGGGCCTGGCCATGAAGACGCTGCAGAATGAGAACGACAACGACATGGAGCAGTAAACTCCATGTTGACTTTATCACGTGAACAGTTGCCTTTATCTCGGAGAAAATTTACAGTAGAGCGACTACAAGTCAATGAACTGAAAAACAAAACAATCCTAAACGTCTGAGAGCGCGTTAAATACATGGGTGTCGTTTCTGTGGTGACAGCTCAGTGTGAATGATGAAACGGCAGATGTTTGGCTGATAACTGCTCAACGGGAGCAGTTATACTAAGACGTGCCACACTGAACATTTAATTGTTTACTTTACAATGAATTACTGTTATATTTGCATGAAAGCCTGTAATGAAGCAAAAAATGGTTTATCTTTTACATACAGCAGAGCAGTTTTAAGTCATTGCTCAAGACAGATGTATTTTCATGCGATGTTGAATTCAGGTGAGGTAACAATAAACCAGCTGTTTTTCATAAGAGCTCTGCACTGCACTGTCTTCTCATCGATTTCAGATCTTTGTGACTGTATGAATCTCCTTCATCTGCATATATATATATATATATATATATATATATATATATATATATATATATATATATATATATATATATATATATTTCAACCTGCAATTCTGATCCTGTGTGAAATTTCACGATAACAATCAACTATTAGTCAATTCTTGTTTTTGTAATTAATTATGTTTTTGTTTTTTTAACACTTCCTTTCTGAGTGTATGTAAATCTCAAACCAACACGTTAGCTCCGAGTATTCTGTAGACCATACATAATTAATAATAATAATACGCAATACTTTTTTTTTTAAAAAACCGTGGCGGTCTTTTGCAATTGAACCGAAAACTGCTCTTTCATCAGAATCTTGATCTTTGTGAGAAAGAAAGGCGTTAAAACAGAGTTTTCACTGAATTGGGCTTTCTTTGAGCTCATCACTTTTGCAGGTTGAATACATGCAGCTGCTGTCAAAGGTGTGCAACAAATACCCGCTGCCGTAACATTGTTGTAGTGCTGCTGAAAAGCCTCCAGAGGGAGCTAGAAACTATGCACTTTGTAACTAAACATGCACAGGCAACAAAAAGCCACAGAGGTACCAGATGTGGCAGATGGTTCTCCTGATCGGCTCAGTGAAGGCATCTCTTGCAGATCACTCAACACAGGGTCAACAAAATAATAATGGTTATAGTAATAAACAAAACAGTGAATAATGTAGCAAGCAATGCGATGTGCGTGCGCTCACTCGATGTGCCTTGAGATATGAACGTTCCTCATGCGTGTGACGTGGTTTCATGGACTGAAGCTGTCGGAAAAGAAAAGCGCATCCAGAAAAGCGGCGTGCGCCAGTGACCATTGTGCAGACATGTTAACACTGCGCAGAGTAGGCAGCATTCCCTACGCTTCCAATGATTGGCCATCATTGCCACAACATGCAGGCCTCGTTAGCTCCGCGCCTGCCGGATGGGTCGCCTAGCAACCCATCCAGGCTAAGTCTGTTATCACAGTGTCCATTCTCCTTCATTATCCTTTGCATCAGGTCCTCCACACTATGATGGGGAGGAAGGAGGAACCTTTTGGCTTGACGGTCTGCCTGACCCTCACGTCTGACCCTCGTGCCTTACGTACAAATCTAAACAAACCGCAAACAGAAAACAGGCCACGCAGCATCCAGTTGATTTGGAGAAGGTCTGAAGTGATGGTTAAGTGATTTTATTAAAGCCATCTGGATCAGTCAGCCCACGTAAGAGCCGGACTAAGAACAAGTAATCACAATCGTTTTCTCCGTCCGTCATCATGCACCTCATTGCATCCGTCAATAAAGCAATGTCAGATTTGTCTAAGAACATGTCAAATTATTCGATTGCAGTTAAATCGTTGCTGGGAAACTCGTTCTCTGAGACTGAGTGGCTTTTTGTCCCTTTTTCTGTCTTGCTGCTAACCTTTTGGGTTTCTTTTTTTGCGGTGGACAAGATACGTTGACAAGAAAGTTACCAAAATAAAAGCATAAAAACCTTAACGCCAGGTAACTTTACCCAGTTGATCTTTGCAGGGCAAAAAGGAATGATGTGAAGTCTTTTATTATTATCATTTATTATTATTATTGTTGTTATTATTTGGAGCATTTTGACTGAGTTTCAACTTGGTCTCAGGCAACATTTCTTATGAGACATACACGAGTCGGAAATGGGCTGAAAAAAAAAATGGTCGGATAGTCTGCAGTTCCCATCATGGCCCTATTTTTTTTTAAACCTGTGTGGGCCGTATGTTGGGAAAATCTGGGTACAATCAGGTCCCAACTGGGCAAAGTACACAAGAACCCATCTGGGCTCCATCTTTCAAGTGCAACAAAAGCAAACGCTTCTCTGTTGTATTTAGTAACACCAGCTGAACTTGGCAGGAAAACACAGATTCCTGAGAAAGAGCAGTAGACAGATATTTTCTCTACATCTGGTTTGCATGCATCATTGCGATTGGCCCCACCGTGGTGGGTCAGTTGGTTGGTTGGTTTTTGTTCTCTCTCCCCTGGAGTTAATCCTGATTGCGTGTGCGTCGTCTAAATGGTGCAAAATGAGACCGGGCTAATGCCATTCTCTGCAGTTCCGAAGACCGCCTTTTGTTGCGACATCCACTCACGCCTCATTGCTTTGTGTTGTCATAAGCACACGGGGATAGGTTTAATTCACATATGAGTGTGAAACATTTGCATCTGTGGAAAATGCGTCACTGCAGGAAAAATAACAGGAATAAGGTTTGGCCTCAAGTCAATACTTCACATTGCTATACCTCCACGTCTGCAGATGTTGAAGCTTTTGCTTGGACAGTGTTTGTCTCTGTGTCTCTTTGTTACCTGTCTCCCTTTCAACTCAGCAGTTACTGTAAAAACAGATTAGGA